>JANXHW010000003.1:99642664-100842664 GCA_026170595.1 Plestiodon gilberti rubricaudatus | reverse complement strand
ATTTGAGTAAGTTTAACTTTACACTAAGTTGCCTGTTTGTTTCAGTTAATGTTTGGAATTTTTAGAGATACGTAGCACATCCAAGTTTTGAGAAAATATTTTCCAGATATGTATTGATATTAAAGCTCTTCAAGTTTTATACTAATTGAATCCAAAACAAAGTTTGGAAATTTGAAATGCTGTAATCATGTGACATGTTCCCTCCATCCAGCGTTAAAAAATGAGGGTCTGCAGACAAACTATGCATGTCCTAGCGCTTGTCTGGAGGACGGTTAGAATTTAGGATTGTAGTCTCATAAATAGTTGCTGCTGCTTTAGTATCACTGGCACTTGTATAGAAAATTCTGGCGGTATGAAACACTGGTGCTTAGGTTGGGAAGCTCTTTAAAGAAGGGCAAGCGTTGTAGATTGGGTTTGTGTATCTTGGAAAGTAATTTATTCCTGGTTTTAACGTATCATTCTGGAATCTATCCTACTAGACATGACTTTCAAAATTCTGAAACCAAGCCAGGATACCTAGTCAATTCAGCTGTTGGTCGGTGTTAATTTTTTTCAAACATAATGTGGATTTGAAATCTTGTTTCACAATTTAAATATGGTCTACAGATTGTATTTTTCAGTATAGTAGTATAATGATGACACACAAGGAAATCTTTGGAAATGTTTAGCTATTAAAATCTTAAAAGGATGTTCTTCTTTATAGCTCCTTGCTCGGTCTTGTTTAGAACATCTCTTTGTCTTTCTGCCATGTTGCACTTTGCTTCCAGCTGAGGAATTCGATGGAATTCTGAATTCTTTGGTATCTCTCAAAGTTGCTGTTCATCCTTCCTGTGATATTTATTAAATGTACATGAGAAGAAAGCAGCAGCAGCAGCAGCCTGGGGTCATTAATGGACTGGATGAGAGCCAGTAAGACAGAGGTACTGTTGCTGGTGGTTCATCTGTTCAGGAAAGAGTGGTAGTCACCCTATTCTTGATGGGGGTGCTGTTGGGCTGCTCTTGGATCCACCTTTGTCATTGAAAGTCCAAGTCACGTCTGTGACCCCTCTTGGATAGTGATAGCCTGGCCACTGTTATCCATGCCCTGGTCACCGCCAAGTTAGACTATGGCAGCACATTATGCCGACACTCGCCTTTGAGGAGTGTTCAGAAACTGCAACTAATTGAAAGCCTGGGAAACTTCTAGAAACTGGTTAATGGAACATATTTTGTCTATGCTCAAATAGCTGCACTGGCTCCCAGTCCATTTTCAGGCAAAATTCAATGTGTGAGTTCCTACCCAAAGCCCTTTGTGGCTTGGTTCTGGGCAATTGAAGGATTGCTTTCTCCAATATCAATCTGCCTGTACACTGAGGTAGTTATTGGACTTTGAATGCCCTACCAGTTGAGTGAGACAGGTGGCAACAGGAGAGCCTTCTTAGTGGTGGCAACAGGAGAGCCTTCTTAGTGGTGGTACCATGTTTGTGGAATGATCTCACCAGGGAGGCACACTTGTCACCACCTTTGATTTTTTAAAATTTTTGGCGCCTTGTGAAGACTCTTATTTTCCTAGGTGATTGCATTCATTGAATTGCTTTTATACTGGTTTTTACTGATCTTTCTTTACATTTATAAATAGTTTTTGTACTGTATTTTGTTTTAATTTGGAAGCCGCTCCTTTGAAGGGCAACATATACTGTACAATCTTAAAATAAAGCGTACCCCACACTTCTGAAGCTGCCATGGTTAGTCCACAGTTGCTTGTTATGTCTCAAGTTTGTTTTCTATCCTTCCCTGGAGACTATTCCAATATCTGCTGCCTTTAGGCTTGCATAGTGACAGTAAAGAAGGCAATTTACATACTGTATGTGCAGACATGCATTCATGTCCCCCTCTCCATCCCAAAACACGCCCAAAAAAATAGTGGCGAAAGCTGGGGAACCTGAGATGCAGCAGTATTATTAAAGCTGGATGTCTGCTTGTATCCATGTTATACAATGAACATGCATAATTCTCCTATCCATTTGCTACAACTCTGCAAGAAGTCATGTAGTACTTATAGTAGGTTGGGATTAGAAAGGACCTGGCATATCCTTGTAAAAATATGTTGGGTGCAGGAAAATATACAGAATCTGGACAGTGCTACATTATTAACATTGAAAGGAAAGCCAAACAAGAACATTGTGTATGTTAAAGTGTTTAGAATTCCTTTTTATGCTTTCTATAACTGATTACATATGTAAGATCCTGGAAACTGGTATGAAGCAGCCAAGGTCTCTTGGCTTAAGCTCATTCTAAGGCATGCATGACATATGTGACCATAGACTTGAAACAGAGATTGCATGAACGATTACGAGTTGAGTATTTGAAAGGAATACTCCTGTGCAAGGAATTGCTATTGTTTTATTTTATATGATCTATAGCCTGCCTTTTTATTTTAAAATACTGTATACTCAAAGCATCATTCTAAACAATATCTAAAACAACAACACAGATGATATGCAATCTAAAACAGTATGAGCAACCAAAAAACAAAAGGCAGCGTAAGTTTGATGTGGTATATCAGGCTGCCTAGAATGGGTGCTGCATTAATACTCGATCTCTACTTTGTTCTGGCTGATAACATGTTTAAAATCAAAGCTGGAAAGGAGTATATTCCATGAACATCAATATTTCCAACACTCCAGTCTTATTGATAGGTCTTTTATATGACTTCTGTCTTTGAACATTGAATACTGGTACAGTGGGTCCTCGGTATCCGCGGGGGTTCTGTTCCTGGAAACCCTGCAGATGCCAAAACCCAGATACAGGTGGGCCCCCCATCCACTGATCCGCTATCCACGGTTTCAGTTATCCACAGATCGCGCCCCCCCCCCCCCAGGCTTTTACTTTTTTCCCAGTAAGCTTTGTTACTTCCTTAAACAGGAGAAGCAGCCTCTGGCTGCTTATTGCAGGCAAGTAGAATGAGACTAAGTCCTAGAGAGGCTCTGCAAGGTTAACAGAAACCTTGCAGAGCCTCTCTAGGACTTAGTCTCGTTCTACTTGCCTGCAATGGAGGCTGCTTCTCTGTTTGTTTTAAGGAAGAAACAAAGCCTGCTGAAAGAAAAATAAGAGCTGGGGGGGGGGGGTGCGCACGCCTGCCCACAGGGGAGGCAGGGCAGGGGCCCCTCAGGAAACCATGGAGGGGGTGTTCATTCCTTTATTTATATATAAAAACAATACATATTTCATAAAGTTATAGCAAGCACGAAGCAATACATCCTACTAGCATAGTATTCACTATTTTCTACATATAATATCCAACTAAGCCAAAATAAGGGGGGTGTTCACTCCTATCCACGGTTTCAAGTATCCACGGAGGGGCCTGGAACATATCCCCAGCGGATATGGGGGGAGTACTGTACTCAAATCCGCTAAAAACAAAAAAAAAACCCACATCCCTTTAAATCACGGTTTAAAAACCGCTTTTCTTACCATTGTAAAGCAGCAGGCAGTCTCCAGGGATTAGAACGGCTATTTCCGGGTTGCACCGAGGCAAGCGACCCCCTCCCTTGGCCCTGGCGTGCTGAAGAATGCAAAGCGGAAGTGATTAAATGCTTCCGCGTTGCATTCTGGGGTAACCAAGGGTCAGGGGGGATGGGGTAGAGACCTCGGTGCGGCCCACCCGGTAATAACCATTCTAATCCTTGGAAACTGCCTGCTGCTCTGTCACTTTACAATGGTAAGAAAAGCGATTTTTAAACCATTATTTGTTTGTTTTATTTATTTAAAAAATTGATACCCCACCTTATCCTATGCCGAAGGCAAATGCCCAAGGCGGCTTACAACAAAGATTAAAATACATAATTTAAAATAATACATAAAATAAGTTTAAACAATACATAACCATACATAAACTAAACTTAAAAACAATAAAATCCACTGGGGGGGCGCGCGACAGTATGGAGCAGAGAAGCAGCATGGCAGAGCATATTGAGACAGAGGAGGCAGACATCATCCCATCACCCAAACGCTAGACGAAACAAAAACGTTTTGAGCCCTCGCCAAAAAGTCATGAGGGAGGGGGTGGTTCTCAGATCCCCTGGCAGGGAGTTCCACAGTTGTGGCGCCATAGCAGAGAAAGTTCGCCCACGTATTGCCACTCCCCTAACTTGCGATAGAGGTGGCAATCGCAAGCATTTAAAGGGATCTTTTTCTGTAACTTTCATGGCCCGAAATTACTGCACAGTGAGACACATATACGGGTTTTGATGCCATGTAATAAAAGAAGAAAAAACTTGTCCTTTACCCGTTCTCCAGTACCGCTGACGGATCTCCTTCTAGGCAGCCGTCACAGGCATAAAAAACACATAAAATCCAAGGTTTTGCAGACCCCAACGTTTCGCTCCGACCTCGGAGCCTCTTCTGGGGGAAACGAAATCACGAAGATTGCGATGTTAGGTCGGAGCGAAACGTTGGGGTCTGCAAAACCTTGGATTTTATGTGTTTTTTATGCCTGTGACGGCTGCCTAGAAGGAGATCCGTCAGCGGTATTGGAGAACGGGTAAAGGACAAGTTTTTTCTTCTTTTATTACATGGCATCAAAACCCGTATATGTGTCTCACTGTGCATTTAAAGGGATGTTATTTTTTTACTTTTAAGGATTTGCAGGGCTCTTCTTGTCCACGGCGGCCAACTGCGTTGTCCGTGGATTGAAAAACCATGGATGAGAAGGGCTGACTGTATTGCTTTCTGTGCCCATTCATTCTTCTTGTGGAAATCTTTCACTGTTGCTTCTTAATATAATTTGGATAGGCTGAGCTCAGCCTTATGGTCCAAACTCAAATATTTTGGCCACCTAATGTGAAGAGAGGAGTCTCTGGAGAAGACTCTGATGCTGGGAAAGATTGAAGGCGGAAGGGGAAGGCAAAGGATGAGATGGTTAGACAGCATCACCGATGCAACGAACATGAAAATGAGCGAACTCAGGAAGATAGTGGAGGACAGGAAGGCCTGGCGGGATATGGTTCATGGGATTACGAAGGGTCGGACACGACTTAACGACTGAACAAAACAACAAAATACATGCTGCACTGCCTATATTCTAAGTTAATTGTGTGATTTTGCCCTTGTCCGTTGGCCCACTCCGGGGACCCCGGCGGGTGGGTCGTGAGGGTGAGCCCAATCGCAGGGGCGTTGTCTCGGGGATAGTCCAGGTCGGGGCCGGCTTGTCTTGGATTGGCTCACATTGGCGTCAGAATTACCTGGAGGAAGGGGGTTGCCTCACCCAGCAACCTTCTCTCCAGTCTGGATCTTGGTTTGTGGGCTTCCAAGCACCAAGGGTTTGGAGCTTAGCACCGGACCAGCATCCTCATCGGCCTCCAGTGAGTTTTTATTACAGGCCTCTGGCTGCCCTACCCCGCCCTGCTGAGGCCTCACCCTCATGAGGGCTCCGCCTGTCCCGGCTGATTGTCTGACTGCTTGATGGGCCGGGTCCCAGCTGTCAGTGTTTAGCCTGACAGCTTGTTGACTGTGCGTTGCCCATCGCCGTTTTCTCCCCACCTGTGTCTCCTTCCAGCCTTGCCTTTCCAGCTCCCGGGCGGCTGCTGTTCCCCCTGGCTTACCTGTTGTCACTCTTGGAGGGGCCCTGGAAGAGGTAAGCTCAGGAAGTCCGGGCTTGCTGCGGGCAGAACCCGGACAGCCCTATTAATTTGAAAGCACTTCATAAGGCAATGACATTTTTCAGTTTATACTAGATGATTATGCTTTTTTCTAGACCTGTGACCAGAATGTGGCATTTTCCAATGATGTAATAACTTCTAGGCTTTTTTAAGTAGTCAGGTTCATTTTGGCACCGCAAAGAATGTGGGCCTTTCCTTCTTAATCTAATTTAACCACTTCCTGTACATGGTGCTCATATGATAATCTGGCGCTCATGTTCAACTTGTGCGAAAAAAAGTAAAAGAAAACCACACGGTAAAGTGGGAATGCTGCTGAAGTGCATTTAAACTAGAATACTGACTTTAAAAAATGTGAAATATAAAATAAATATATAACCTTTATAAATCCATTGTATAGTTTTAGATATGCAATACCATAATAACTCATAAGAAAACCATGCATCTACGCTCCGAAACAAAAAATAGAGATAGCAAAAATAATGAAAAGCGAGGAACAAACCAGAACAAAAAGAGAAACATGATTAGTCAAGCACCAGTGCATTTCTAAATTTAATGATAATCCATAGAAGTCAACACATGTCTAATACAGGATTATGATGTAGCCACTCTTCAGTTCATTTCTTCATAAAATTTGAAATTTCCCTCTGATATGAAGTAAACATCAAACACTATTTGCTGTAGACCAGTTAGTCAAGGTAATGGCCAGTGCAAAGGTAGATTTAAGGCTTGCAGTTCTGCTGTGGAGCAAGATATTGGAAGTTGAACCAAGGAGCAGATTTATGACGCAATCCTGTTTAACTTTAGGCCAGGTGAGGTCTCGCTCCATCGGCCTAAGGCTTCACAAAAGTGCTGTAAAGCACTTTTGCGGGGTCTTGGGAGTAAGCGGCGCTAGCACTGCTCACTCCTCTGGCATCTCGGACATGCACCGGCCACCACAGGTAAGTGCTGCGATGGATGGGGCAGGGACAGGCGTGATGGGGCGGCGAGGGGGGGCCATTGGACGGCCCGGGCTGTGTGGGGGCGGGGATGGCGCCGATATCCTATGCCCTGTCGTAGCCCGTACTGTCCTTACACGACCTTCTCGTATGTACTCCAGCTCTGGAGCTGGTATACATCTGAGGAGGCCCATAGGCCCTGGGCTCACCTACACGTGGGGAAGGGGACAAATGTCCCCTTCTCTTGAGGTGAGCTCCAGCAGTGCTGGCGTGGCCCGGAAAGGGCTTAGGATACAGTTACACAGGATTGCACTGTTAATGCACACCACTTGACAAAAACCAGAATAGTGGTATTCATTCACCTCAGAGCTAAGTTTAAGGCTAGCAACTTTAATATAGAAGAAGAGTCCAAGTTGAACCAAGGAGTAGATTTACCGGTAATACACACCACTTGGCCAACACAAAAATAACAATGTTCATTTTAGGAGTATATTTCTAGATTCTATACATGCCACTTGGTCAAAGCAAAGTCCAACTCAAGTGTGAATTTAAAGCTGCAGTCTGTACATGCTTACCTGGGAATAAGTCCCATTGAACTCAGTGGAGCTTATTTCTGAGTAAACATGCATAGGATTGTACTGTAATGCTTGCTGTTGTGGTATGAAACAGACATTCTTTTTCCTCCTTTTCTTCAGTCTGCTTCACTCCTCCTTTAATTGCTATGTTTAGTTTGTACTCTTTCTTTATGACATGTTTTCCTGTAACTTACAGCCCAATCCTAACCAATTTTCCAGCGCCGTTGCAGCCACAATGCAGCCCTGAGGTAAGGGAACAAATGTTCCCGTACCTTGAGGAGGCCTCCATGATGACTGCCCCCCCACCGCAGAATGCAGCACATGCCCCGTTGGCACGGCTGCATCGGTGCTGGAATGTTGGATAGGATTGGGCTGTTAGTCTAACTGGTTTCTTATCCCCAAAATGAAGTAGAGCCCATTGCTCAAAGAAGAATGTGGATTTGTGCTATCCTGTATTCTACTATTCCATCTGAGTTTGAACTTATTTTGTCTTCTTTCTCTGAATTGTACTTGTTTTGTTTCGTAACCTTTATTGACATAACAGATACACATACACATAAAAGAACATCAAATACTGAACCCAGCACATCACACAGCATAAAACCCAGAACCATCCCCCCCATTTCCCCTGTACCAAGTTGCTAAGAGATGCGCTTCCGCCTTGTCAGCCATCAACTTTAGAAAAGCAACAACCTTGAATAAAACCTCAACATCAGTGACTGTGAGAAGGTAGATTAGCATACTTTGCTCAGTCAGTTTCCCAATCCTCCCAAAATCAGGTCTAGGTAGAGCGAGCAGAGGTCATCATAGAAGGGGCATGATATAATCATATGTAGCACAGTTTCAATTCTTTCCGGGTCACACTGGCAGCATCTGTTAGAATACGGGATGCCTGCAAACCTACCCAGAGTAACAGCAGAGAACATAACGTTACACCTTGGCAATGAATAAGCCCTGCGTTCATGCGGATCTTTTAGTAATCTGAAAAAAGGAGCCATCTGTCCGTGGCATGCAGAAATAGAAAAGTGCAGGGGAGAATAAATCATTAATTGAATTGTACTCAATTAATGATTTTTATTGATATGACAGTATTCCGGATCTTATTCAGCCAATCTATTACTGTTGGAGGAGTTGCAGACTTCCAGTTCCTACAAATTCCCAATTTGTTAAGCTGTCTTTCAGCAGTATGATGCATTTATAGCTAGGTTATTTTGCAATGCAATAGGTTTTATTTATCCCAGGGTGTTGTGTTTTTGTGTTAGGTATTAGCTTTTTATATTGTGAAGGCCGTTGTGTACGAAACATAGATAACACAACTATATTGCCTTCATTGCCTTTAAAAAAAATGTGCAAACTTTTTCCAGCTTTGGATGCAGATTTAACCAATGAGACTGGACATCTGTTTGGCAAACAGGAGCAATCAATGTTGCTTACTAAGTCATCAGCTCATGATGTCTCTTAATGTCTGTAACATTCAGCTTTTTAAAAAAAGTTGTTGCTAAGAAATAAATGTTCATTGACATGAGGGCATTTCAGCATGCTCCCAATTGTTTTAGAGGCAGTTAGGCCTGTCGCTTTGCAGATGGTTAGAAAATGCTTCATAGTGGGTGGAAGTGCACTGATTATCTCAGCGAATTAAGGTAACCTTTTGTCATTCATTGAATTCCTCAGATCAGTCACTGAACAGCTGCTGTAGGGTACACACACACACACACACACACACACACACACACACACACACACACACACACACACACACACACACACACACACACACACACACACACACACACACACACACGATCAGTCACTGAACAGCTGCTGTAGGGTCCACACACACACGATTTGTTGCAGACAAAGATTATGCTAAAGAGTGTCCTGGCTGGTATTAGATATTCAGTCTTGCACAAAATAAAGGAGTTATTGAACACCACTGTGGTGCGTATGTATTGGTAAAAGTGATTTGAAGTTGCCAATATTTGGCTGAAGATTAGCACTTGCTCAAAATAATTTGCAAGCCAAGTAAGCTAAATCTCTGCATCCAAGAAGAAAACACCAGGAAATATGAAGGGCTGAGCTTTCTTTTACTAATGTAGCTTTATGTTCCTGAGATCTTCTGCTCTTGGCCATTTGTTGGCTGTACCTGAATTTGCCATATCCTGGTTGCTGCAGAGGAGTAGCCAGACCATTTTTCAACCGTGGCCCAAACCCTTGACGCCCCCCCATAAAAACGCGCGGCTGTAACCCTTGACGCCCCTCGCCGTTAGCCGTGACTCCCCATTACAGTGCATGGAAGAAACAGGCAGTCTTTACATGCTCAGAGGCACCCTTTCTTATATGTATGTGTATATGTAAATGTATATTCCCAAAATGAGCCCTAAAGTGGATTTTCCATGCTTTATGCTGAGCAGCAGCTAAGCCAGGAGTGCGCAGGGTGGGGTTGGGATGCTGCCCTCCCTCCATTGGCAGGCCTGGGTAGAGGGCACTGATGTCGTCTGTGTTAGTCCTATACATGGCAAGAGAAACATCAAAGCATGGGAGGGAAGCCCCAGTTGCACAAGAGAGAAAGAGAGAGAAAGCTAGCTCCTTTTGGTAGCATCTTTGCAAGATGAAAAACAGATTCTTATACTGCCTGCCAGTTTACAGGGGGGGGGGGGGTTGTCCCAGCAAATAGAGCGGGGAACTAACTTAGAGGTGGGTCAGAAAGGAAGGAGAGAAATCCTAATAATCAACCAAACATAGAAATCAAAGACTGTAAGTAAAGCAGAACCTGCTCTGCACCATTTTCAATTGCAGTTCTTGCATTTGTCTTGTGTTTGCTTTATTAAAAACATTCAACAGAAAGAAAATACTTTATTTCCGTTCTGCAGTGTCTGAATGAAAATACCTTATCTGCAAACCTACAATGAGATATGCTGTCTTGTCTCCAGGAGCTCCTGAGCTCAGCTTGAGTAGTTAGCTATCAATTGAGTTGTTAAAGAACAATTAACATAAGATAAGCGGGCTTCGCTGACCCTGTGGTTAAAAACAAGACGTGGAAACAAACCTGAAGTGTTTTGAAATTAACTTTGAGTGACCCGATGTGAAGAGGCAGCTTTTCCAGATCTTTCTTTTTGCTCTCTCTCTCTCTTGCAAGCAAGAATATGTGTTCGCGCCTCACGCTTAGCAAACCTCTTAGTGTTTGCTTTGCCTCACTTATCTGTATTATAAGAGCCTCCAGCGATGACCTACTCCAGCGTGACCTGCTGCGACCCAGGGAGCTACGATCTCTCCAGGACAACCGGCGAACTCGTGTTCCTCAGCCTCGTTCCTCTTAAAGCGCCCAACAAGCATTGCTTTACACTTTGCACAGGCGCAGAACGTCTTTTCCCTTTAAGAGCCTTTAAGAGCCTTTGAGAGCCTCGGTTTGCCGCCAAAATTCGGCGGCAAACTGCAACGGTCCGGGTTTTTTTTTCTTTTCTTCCGGCGGCAAGAAATTCAAATTCTACTTGTTGCTCAGCCTCCGCGCCCCCCCGTCCAGCCTCCCGCCCCCCGCCCTGGGGCCCACCGCCACAGGCCAGACGACGCCTCTGGGTTGCTGTACACTTTTGTATAGCTTACTTCACTAAAATTACCAGCACTACTGCTAGAATGTTTAATTACAACTGTGAGAGTCCAGTAAATATTGGATTCGAAAGAGAAAGTCCCTTCTTAATGCAATTTCATTGGTTAACATGTTTTTTTTTTTAAATCTCATGTATATATCGTAGAAAAGAAGACTTAAATCTTCTAGTCTCTAACACAAGAATTTTCAATTTTCTTATTCTCAGGGGACTTGGAATTCTCCTGTTGCTCATTTGTGGGCCGGACTCTCGGGCTCTATAAATCAGTTGGCAGTGTGTTAACAGGAAGGGTTTTGCAAACGTGGAGTACATACACTCAGATGGCTTAAAGAGTTCTTGACTGTGGGGCCAAAGCTGATAGACAACTGTTTCCTGAAGTTTCCCTCAAATGGCTCATTGGCAGTAAAATATTTAGACACTCACCGTTTATTTCTTTACAATTAGGGATACATAGCTTGTTTTTGTGAACTTGGCTAAGCAGCCATAACACACACACAAACATTGGTTAAAGGTGCGTCAGGTCTATATCCAGCTTCCAGTTTGCAATCCCTTTTCTATGCATGTTTCCTTGGAAGTAAGTCTTGCTTGGGACTTACCAGGCAGTATTAAATCTTGTAATTTTTTTTTTTTTTACATTTTAAATTATTTTTCTCCTCAAATTTAGTACCTTGCAGAATAACGGTCAGGGGGCAAGCAGAGAGCTTGACAGCAATTTTAGATGCCAGATCTGCTCTGCTGGTGTCCTTAGTTGCCAGCTGTCCACAAAGCCACCCGCATGAGCTATCAGTGCTTCTGCGAATGGCGCAGCAGATGCGTTAGGCGTGCTAAAAGGTGTTACAAATTAAAGAGAGAGTATAGTGGCTCAAAAGCTCCATTACGTGTTTGGCATTACCCTCCCTCAAACAGAATAGAATGGTAGTGTGTGTTTCTCTTCTATAGGATTTTGCAGAAGCATTGTCCAAGCCATTGCCATTTCGATTTGTTAGCTGTTATGTGAGCTTGAGTGCCCTTATTTGTGCTGGATGCAAATTGTGCGCCGTCTTTGCAAATTCATTGTATTCTGACACTCTGCCATGACAGCGCTTGAATATAATGTGTCAGGTTCTTAGTGCTGAACGTCAGGATTCAGTTTAACCACACTCTGAAAATGAGAACATCACAGTATTCCCTGTCAGCTCCTTCAAATTATCCTTTCTGTATGTACTTCAGGATAAATCTGTGTTTCTGTTTCCTTGCGACTTCCATGCATTGAAGTGGCAGTGTTGCTCAGCACTACTAACATTGTGTAGGAGTTTGTTTGCTCATAGAATTTTCTCAAACTGCAAGTTATTTTTCTCATTGTATTGGGAAATATTATGGGTGTGATACGGGAACGTGGCAAGGGCATTTTCCTTAGATAATGTCTGTCTGGGCCATATCTAGCATGTGCTGTGTATGTACAAGGTCCCAGGCACATGGCTTAGCATTTCTGGTGAAAAACATCTCTGATAGCAAGGCTGGGAAAAATGCCTGAGGCTCTGGAAGCCACTTTTGGAATAGATAATGCTGGTCTAGATTGGACCAAAGCAGCAGCAGAAAACAGTTGTCACGGCCCTGGCCTTGGAAAGTGTCTTGGATTCCAAGAGGAGGTGCTAATCTTGCTAGGAAGGCCAACATCACTTGCTGCAGTGGAGCCTGACCCAAGCCCCACTATTGAGCTGGAGCTTGAACCTGAGCCATAGCCTGGGGCTGTCACTGTGGAGTCCCTCAAGCCAGAGACACCTGAGCTGAGATCTCCAGCAACAATTTCCCCTAAACCTGATTCTCCTGATGACTTGGCTCCCCCTGTATCAGGACTCTTGCACTCCCTGGTGTCTGCTCGCCACTACAGACCATGCTAGGCGGGAGTTAGCAGAGAGGTGGAGAAGTGTCGGGCTCCTGACCAGAGGGCTGGCCCTTTTAAAATCGCCACTCTTCAATGACGGGGTGGAGTCTGGCAGGCGTTATTGGGCCAGGAAAGTACTTAATACCCAGTTAAACTTCAGTCACAGTCAGAGCAACATATCTACATGGAGATGTCCTAGGTCCTGCAAGCTCGTGCAACTGGAAGTCGCTTCTGGTTGTGTGTGTGTGTGTGTGTGTGTGTGTGTGTGTTTTCCTTTTTACAGGCATTTTACAAGATAAAAAAAGCAGCGTGAGAGACAAGAAGCTGGCGGCGGGCCCGCACGGCTGTTAATTAAGGTACTGTGGCGTTGCCCCCGCTTCCAGAGGGATCCCTCCTCCGCAGATGGCTATCTGCAGGTAGTCAAATCTGCGGATGGCTAATCTGCGGATAAGGAGGGTCCACTGTATTAAGTGTGTACTGTCTGCACATTGACAACATTTGTGTGTCCTGCAGGGAACTTGTCAGTTTGTAGTTTGGATTTGTTGTCTCATGTTATCGGTGCTGAAATCTTTAACTGACTTACCCTCCAATTTTTCAGGAATTCAATGGCTGCTTAGCCAAGTTCACAAACCTGTTTCACTTGTTGTGCTGATGGGTTTAGTCTGAAACTGACAGTTCTTTGACTGTATTGGAGAAACTTTGGAGTCAGCTGAGATTGCACTTGTGCGGTACATTTTGAGGACATTAAATTTCTTTAGGTTTTTCTTTAGATTTGCTGCGGTATAAACATATACCATGCATAATGAATATAGTTTCTTGACAGGGTTATAAGCCATGTTAAAATAGAGAATTATTTATTTAATTTATTTAAATAAACACAACATTTCAGTCGACATCTGCGATCATCTTCAGGTGAGAAAAGAGCTAACAGGCAGTTCAAGGTGGAGATTAATGCCTCTAGCTGACCGTTGTTGTAGGAGATGGAACTGCTCTGCCAATCAAGATCAACTGAAATCTTCGGAAACTGTGGCCCATGTCAATCATCCTCATGTAAACCCGGCACTTGATCTTGATTGGCAGAGCAGTTCCGTCTCCTACAACAACGGTCAGCTAGAGGAATTAATCTCCACCTTGAACTGCCTGTTAGCTCTTTTCTCACCTGAAGATGATCGCAGATGTTGATTGAAACGTTGTGTTTATTTAAATAAATCTTTTTTTTTTAACATGGCTTATAATCCTGTCAAGAAACTACGTTCATTATTTATAGTAGCTGGCCATGAAAGTTTCAGATTTATTTTATATACCATGCATTTGGTATAAAAGTGTAGGCAAATAATGCTTTCATGCTAAAATGTTCACTTCTACTCTTCACTTTGAAAGTTTTTGAACATCTTCTTAATATCTTTATTTTCTTTGTTACATTTCTTTCAAACAATGAATTATCTGGTTTTGTCCTTGCCACAGGAAGCTGGTTGAGTCAGACCGTTGTCCATTGATTATTGACTAAACCGACTGGCAATGGCTGTCTAGCATTTCAGTCATTCCTAGCCCTACCTGAGGATGCCAGGGATTGAGTAGAATCTTCTGCATGCAAAGCATTTTCTCTGCCACTGAACTGTGGTCCCTCCCGCGAATCACTGCCATTCACTTTGCTGTCACTGCTTCACTGACAGCCCAATTCTGTGTAACTATGCGTGACTGGCCTAAAGGGCTGGCCGCTGTACCCCGGCGCGGCCCGGGTGCACCTCAGGAGAAGGGGATGTTCATAAGTGGCACGGGCCGCAATGGGCCTCCTCGGATGCGTGCCAGGTCTGAAGATGGCGCACAACCGGGGAGGCTGTGTAAGGCCAGCCTGGGCTGTGACAGGGCATAGGATATCAGCGCATCTCAGCATGAATATTCCCGGCCCCTCCAAGCCGGGCCAGCCAATGGACCCCACCCATGCCCCCCGCCCACCCTCTGCACCAACTGGCGCAGCACTCGCCTGCGTTGGCCAGTGCGGGTCCAGGTAGCTCACGGAGTGAGCGATGTGGCCTCTGTGCCGGAGCCACTGACTCTCCGGGTGTCGAAAACGTGCTTTATGGCACGTTTGACACCCTAGGCCGGCAGAGCACTAGCTTTGTCAGCCTATAGTTGCGCCAGGATTGCACTGTGAATCTGCCCTTGCATTTGGAATTACCTCTGACTCTTAAGAGCCCAATCCTATCCAACGTTCCAGCACCAACGCAGCCGCAATACAGCTCTGAGGTAAGGGAACAAATGTTCCCTTACCTTGAGGAGGACTCTGGGACTGCCCCCACCACCACCACAGGATGCAGCCTGTGCTCCGTTGGCACAGCTGCATTGGTGCTGGAAAGTTAGATAGGATTGGGCCCTAAGGTAAGTTAAACAAGATTGGTTGAGCAAGTAAACCTTCTGTTCTTGTTAATTGATTTACCGTATGTTCAGTTTTCTATACCAATGGTCATTCTCTTCTGCATTCTCTAGTTTTCAGCGTGACACATTTTCTTTGTTACATTGTTTATCCTTTGGAGCATTCTTTTTCTACATCTCTTAATAGGATTTTTTCTTTCCACTGGAATTTCTCTAGTCTGTGTAAGAACCAAGAAGAAGGAGGACCTATTATCATCACTTCTGCCAAATACTTGCTGTAGATTTTCTGATCTACCATCATCTGTCTCTTTCTGCTTTTCCTTGTTGCTATTTCTGATGGATTTCTTCTCATTATTTGAAGCTTAATATTTTAAAACTGAACCACTGGTCTGTCCTGCATCTGTACATTTTTACTACTCTTTCGCGCATCCATCCTTTCTCTCTTCCATCCCCATTTCTTTAGAATTCATTGCCACCTCAGCACCCACACATCATCTTCCTTGCAGTTGTTTGAACCGTATCTGAAAATGTGGGGTTTCTTTTCTGTTCCCTCTTGGTCTCTCCTCTTTACCCCCTTCCCATTTTTCTTACAGTTTTTCCACCCCCGCTTTGGATTGTAGGCTTGAGGGCAGGGTTTGTCCTGGTAATTGTACAACCCCTAGCTTTTGAGATGCTTTAAATATTTCCATGCTGTGAAGGAAGAAAACTTTGGTTGTGAACATGTTAAAGGCATGTACCAGTGAATTAGGAAAGTTTCATTTCTCCAAAACTGCATAAGGCAACTTGTGGTATCAGTTCTGACAGTGAGTTGTCCCTGGTGGACTGGCAAGATTGAAATCTCTGTTCTCATAGATGGCAATTGCAAGAGCTAAATATATTCATTTCTGGTACTTGAAGGTAAATGAAGATCATGCTGCTCTTCAGCCTAATCTATTACTGTAAAAGCTCTACCACTCAATGTGTTGCTCTAAGTAAGTAATTCTGTGCTTAAATCTAATTACAGTACAGTTCTTTTTAAATCACTTGTGTTTGCTGCAGGGCAAAGCATTTAAAGCTTTGTCACGGCTTAAACTTAGACCCAATGGTGTATATGACTGTACATGGAATTGTTTTAAGAGAGATTACTGTGGTCCTAGTGTACTATATTTATTGTAAAGAATAATGGTCGGAACAGATTGTTTGGGAGGGAACAACATTGGCTACATAAAATAAGACATAAAAGTCATGGATTTTGTTCTGTGACATTCTGTGGAGATAAAAATGAACATTTCAAATCAGATGCTATTGATCTTTCAGATTCTGATTTGAATCTGTATTGATGGTAGTATTTTCAAGAATATGCTTTATTGTTTAAAAGAAATGAGTTTCATGTGGCTCACTTTGTCCACAGATACTCTGATACTTTGTGGTGATATGCTGAAAGAGGGATCATTGTCGCTGCCAGTAAACGGGTGTTGTGGGGGTTGTATTGTTTCTGGGTAATGCTGATTGCATGGAGAGGAGATTGTTTAAACATTTAAACAATCGTTTAAATTGTTCACTTAAGCATGTAAAGCGCCTTTAGTATAAAATTATTCTCAGGCCAGCTACTACAATTGCCTAAAAACAAATTTAATGGCATAATGAAACAATACAATAAAGCAAAAGAAGAGTAGTGTTAAAGGAATACATCATCATGACGAAATTGTTTAAAACTACTCAATCAATATTTGGAAAGGCCTTGGAAAAGAAAAACCTAAGAGTAGTTGCCAGGTGAACCAGAGCATTCCACAGTTGGGCCAGCACAGTGGAAAAGGCCCTCTCCATGGCTATTGCTTGGCTAACCTATAAATATGGGGGCACCCAAAGAAGTTCCCAACTGAAGAACTTGGCACATGGACTACATATGAGAAAAGGTTATCCTTCAGATGCCCATGTCCCTAAGTGATAAGGCTTCCACATTTCTGTTTGCCATGGTGAGTGTTTCACCACCCTCTTGTGAGGATAAGAGGAGCTGCATCTTGGAGCTGCAGAAGGGGGTTGGGTCGTCCCTGCAGTTGTGGTCAACTTTGGAGGATACAGAGCAACTTCAGGGAAGATTCTTGCCCATTTCCCTAGCTCCAAGTTAGAGGAAGCTGCAGGCTGATCGTCTTGGTGCTGGACAGCACACTTTAAAAAATACATCACATTTTTAAAGTTGTACTCCTAAGCAACCCCATCGGGGCGGGGAGGAGTGAGCTAATATTTTCAGAAATGCTAAAAGGTAAGCAGAAAGTAACACAAGGTGAGCAAACACAGCGCTGTTTTGAGGCACTCCTCGCTTGGTTTGGTTTTGGAAAATTTGTGCTGCCTTCCTCTCTGACTATAAGCCAACTTATGTCTTCTGTAGCTTATTGTCTGACTGTTCCTTCTGTGTGTGTGTGTGTGCGTGCGTGCGTGTGCACACTTGCACGCATGCACACACACATTAAAATTTAGATTGAAAGCCACTTGGGGATGTGTGTCCAGGTTTTTTGCTCATTTGTGCATGTCGTTGCCACTGATAAATAAAAATTTGGCTGTGTTAATGCTGTTCCTGTTATAGCCTGAGATACCTTCCTTTCTTTTCACTTGCTGTGGCATGAGACCGTAATTAAATGCCTGGTATTCAAATAGATGATTCTGAGACCGATTAAAAATTATTCCTTGCAGATTAAAGCATCATAGATGTCTTTTGAACATGACAGGTGGTTTAGTTTTAACAATAATTACTGTTGGATCAAAATCTTTTTGTTGAACACTTGTTATCAAATAATCTACCTAAGGAAATGGGATGAATGATGAAAAGGTTCATATCAAAAAATGACTGCTTTAGTTTCACTGGAGATTCCATCCTTTAATTTAAAATGTATCAAAGTTTGGTTACCTCTCCCATTAATAAAGAAATATTGACATCTTGCTGAAGTGTGCAGTGACCTCTCTTCTAGCTGTGTTGTGGAGATTTTTGCTACAGATGCTTCTGAAAGCATTGATATTCCTGTAACCTTTGAGAGAGATGTGCGCCGTATATTAATGAGCTACTTGAAGTGATGCGCAGTAACGTCATTCTTGGATAAAAACAGATGTGAACAATTCAGTTTTAATATTTAATCAGGCTCCGTGCCTCTGTTGGCTTGCTTCAGCTGACCTGACAGCATTATACCTGGAAATGCTTTGAATTAAACACTGGGTTCTTGACCTTGTTCAAATAGTTATAATTCAATAAGGCTGGCAACATGGGTACGGGCCAACTGTTCCTTGGCTGGGTTTGCTTCCTATAATAAAGGAAGGAAGTTCACACCTTTTTACAATTTATAATCTGAAGTAGTGGCAATAATAATAATAATAATAATAATAAAAGAACAAAAGGTTCAAGAGTTCTCTTACAGCCATGGCAGAGTTAATGCAAAATCTAGTTTTTCCTGATCTGTCTGTAGTTACACATGTGGGTTACACTGCAAAATCAGTTTCGGGAACATTCTAGAACAGTGGTTCCCAAACTTTGCAACACTGGGACCCACTTTTTAAAATGGCACTCTATCGGGACCCACCTAGCTTTACGAGACCTAAAAAAAAGTTTCACTTTACCAGCAGTCAAGCCTCTGTTTTTATCCTTTTTACTGGGGGTGGGTGGGGGTGGAACCATCTGGAATGTTTGTTGAGCTCCACGTTCGGGATCGGGACCATTCTTGTGGCGTTGCATTCCTCTCGGCCTGCCCTTCGAAATGCACAGTCACCTACTCATGAGTAAACACACAATGCTGCTCTGTTTCGGTTTCCATAAGGCTCAATACATTTTCCTTGTCAGCTAGCGACTTGCCAGAACTCATTCCCTCTCTTCCAAAGAGGAAGATCCCAATGACAGTACAGTAGGCCCCCCGGTATCCACAGGGGTTAGGTTCCTGGTCCCCCGTGGATACCAGGAACCTGCGGATACGGGAGAACGGGCCCCCAAGCTTCCCATGCAGCCATTACCTTTTTTTCTTCTTAGAGCTTGCACCAGGTCATTGTGTTCCTTGATTAAGCAAAATGCTATAAGCAGTGTGCTGCTTGTAGCGATGTAGCGAATGAAGCAGGGAAGCAGCCTGCATGCTAGAGAGGCTCCATTAAACAGGAAGCAGGATGCAGCACGTACCCTGTTGGCATGGCTGCATCAGCGCTGGAAAGTTGGATAGGATTGGGCCCTGAGAGTGGCTTTACAGGCTGTGCAAATGGTGGGTGAGGCTGTGCAAGCCCTATTTACCATGCTTCTGCCATAATATCCAGAAAGGACATTGCATAAAAGGGAACGTGCAAATCTTGCATTGAGGGCTTGCTTGTGCATTTCCTCACTGCCCTTGCTTTTTCTGTTGTTATGGCAGCGTAACATTGAGAGGACTTGCACACCCTTCACTATAATATCTGAAGCAGTTACTCTGTTGAGGAGAAGCTGAGATATGCTCTGAGTGGAAATAAGACCACTCAAAACTCTCAAGGACCATTTTGGATTTCCTAGGAATGGTCTGGTTTAGATGTGTTTCATCAAATGGCTGTAGCTTGAAATAGCCTCTGAACAGTACCTTGCCTATCATAATATGCAAATTGTTTGACTTGGCTAGAGACTTCCATGCTAGCATCAGCCATTGTCAATGATGGGTTCTGTTGGTGAGGAATTCTTATGCCATACTGGCAAATTAGCTTGTAATTCCCATGGGTGAATCACAACCTGGCTCATCCTCCTGGGAGTAGCTCCTCCCATCGTCTTCCAGCCCTGCGATGTAGGAGGAGTGACAGCAGCGTAGGTCAATTACATAGCAGGCTCCACCTTAATGTCACTGGTAAATACAGTACAGTGAACATATTTATATTAGAACAGTGTTATGTAGCAGCGTCACTGCAGGGGGGCGGAGCTCCAAGTTCCATCAGGCTCTGACCCTCTGTTATACGACGGGAGAAAGCGGCCCCGCCCCCTCGCCTTTGGAGCCATTCCGGCCGACGAAAGCAAGTGCTTTCGTTGGCCAGAATGGCTCCAAAGGTGAGGGGGCGGGGCTGCTTTCTGCCGTTGTGTAACGGAGGGTCAGAGCCTGACGGAACTTGGAGCTCCGCCCCCCCTGCAGTGACACTGCTGGTGTTACGATTACCCCCTGTAGCACATAGTGCTCTGTTTCCCAGGAATATATCCACAGCATTATAGGAGGTATTACTATATAGTACATGCTTATGTGAAATGTGTTTAACTCAATGTATTTTTCCCATTGTGATAGAGAATACACATAACATGCATTAAAGTCATATCCCCCCTCCCCCCCTGATGGAAAGTAATTTGTATGGTGTAGTCTGGCCCACAAAATTCTTTTGCTTAAGAGTGGCTGGTGTTATAGTGAGCATTGCATAGATGGGATATATCTAACATGGTTCTGGAACTCAAAGTCTCTGGCTCAAGGGATGCTATGGGGGCTGGCAACATCAGCAGCAGCTTGCTTTTGACAGCAAAACATCATTGTCACTATTGATTGGGCTGTTCAGTCAAGTCAAAACACATTGATTCAGCCTTAAATTGGTAGTTGTATGGAAAACTTGGAGATAAATGAATATCAAGTGTTGCTGGGGGCGCGAAGGAAAAAGAAGAGGGAATATATTATTGTCTGCTTGATAGAGAAATTACTTTATAAGGATAGATTTTCGTAAATCTAAGCTACAGGTATATTGATCACCTGTCATATGTATCCTTTAAAAAGGTCCCTTAATAGTTATATACTCTTGTCATTCCCTACTCTCTCAAAATAAACATAGGGAATACTGGCACTTTACTGATTTGGTATATTTTCTGTTAAATCGTAATTTGTAAACTGCATGTACAGTAACATGCTGGACAAGCAATGAGTTTCTGCCATCAATGATGATGAGGTAGCTAGGATGGTAGGATTCTTGTGTAACCTTTGTTTTGAGACATATGGGTACAACTGTGCTATGGGATGATATATACCAGGAGTTCTCAACCTTTGGAGGCCCAGGTACCCCGTATCATGGTCCAATTTTCTGAAGTTCCCCCTGCTAATTAACTGCTAATTACTTGGATTAATTAATTAATTAATTAGGTAATTAATCGTTAAATAAAAAGTACTAAAACAATTTTAAATGTGAAAAAATGTCTTATTTAACTCTGTGTGTGTGACTCACTCACTCACTCACTCACTCACTCACTCACTCACTCACTCACTCACTCACTCACTCACTCACTCACTCAAAAGGATCTCTGTTTTTCTCCAAGTCACACTTCCCAAAATCAGCTCCTCCCCCACCCCATCAAAGTACATTTTCCAAAGTACAAAAATAAGCCCAAAACCAAAATCAGAGAGACAGAAGGGCTCTGAATATTAAAATTTTAAATCCATGTTAACACTTAATTAGCTGCTGATGGGGCAGAGCTTGGAGAACCCCCAGCAAGAGGTCCGCGTACCCCTAGGGCAGAGGTTCCCTAAGTGGGAGGCGCGACTCCCATGTGCGCTACTAAGGTCCTAGCTACTGGACCTTAAAATTCCCCTCCTCAGGTTATATGTAGTTCTACTTAGCTAGACTTAGTTCTATCTTAAGTTTAAGGTAGCTTAAGGTAGCTTTAACCAAGTCCTTTACAGTTAATGGTAAATTAAAGTTAGACAAAGCTGCACAACTGAGTTCACTTACCTTCTCTTCGCCCAGCTGCCTCGCTGTGTCTTTTTTACCTTGCCACTTCGTCCCAGTGAGGCCACTCACTGCTCCTGAAATGTTGAGCTAAAGAGGTGGTCCATTTGCATTGCCAGGTGTATTTGGAGAGGGACTTCATTGATTCATGATCCAGTTGCTTGTACAACTGAATTACCTATTGAAGCTAATTTGTCCTTTGTCCTTCATCATTTTTTAACTTCACCTTGTTCAGAAAAATATTTCTTCTGTCTGGTTTGGTTAGTCCTTTGATAACTGCCACTTTTCAGCTGAGGCCTTGTTGTCAGTCTTGTTCTAATGATAATTTGTTTTCTCACTCCTGAAGTTGTTGCTGTATTGTTGGTGTGCTGGATCAGCAGAAGATAGCAAAACCCTATTACTCCTTGACCGAGGAGATTGTTTTTGGTGTTCTGCACATCTTCTGTGCTTTCATAAAATAAACCACTTCTGCTCCTCTATTCTTCTTTCCCTTAGATCTGGCTTCTTGGCCACAGAAAAGGCTATGTATTTTCAACTGAAAATTTGTACTTTTGGGCTGAGGATTACTGGTACATGTTGAGGTGGTGGTTTTCTTCAGTGAGATTATTAGTGAAGCTAACATGGGAACACTATCAATTTGTTCATTAGATCATGCAGATGACAGATTTTGATGTTAGGCAACTCGCATCCTTGACAGAGTGGAATTAATTAAATTGCATTTGATATTGTATTGGGAATTGTTTTGGTCCCAATAAATATGAGAATTACTATTGCTGAGTTCAAAACAAAATAAATCTACAGTGACCATTTCACATCTGACAGTTCTGATTTTTCACATTTATTGGATCCAAACCAATTCCTGATACCATATTTGCATTAATAGCATTGTAGCAACAATACTGTACTTTTCAATTGATACCACCTAACCCCATATTTTGTGCAACTTTAGTAAAATCAATCATGCCAATAGCTTTTGGGTGACATTTTGTTTTAAAAACATCATTTTTAAATAAACCTGCTCTGACAATGGTGCAAAAAAGAGTGACCAGAATGATTCGTGGGCTGGAGCACCTCCCTTATGAGGAAAGGCTACCGCGTTTGGGGCTCTTCAGTCTAGAAAAAAGGCGCCTGAGGGGGGACATGATTGAGACTTATATAATTATGCATGGGATGGAGAGAGTGGATAGAGGGAAATTCTTCTCCCTCTCGCACAACACCAGAACCAGGGGACATGCACTAAAATTGAGTGGAGGGAGAGTTAGAACAGACAAAAGAAAATATTTCTTTACCCAGCGTGTAATTCATCTGTGGAACTCCTTGCCACAGGATGTGGTGATGGCACCTGGCCTAGATGCCTTTAAAAGGGGTTTGGACAGATTCATGGAGGAAAAGACCATCACAGGTTACAAGCCATAAGCAACCTCCTGGTTTTGGAAGTGGGTTTTCTCTGTGCCAGGTGCAGGGGAGTGTCAACGGGAAACAGGTTATCTTGTTGTCTTGTGCTCCCTGAGGCATCTGGTGGGGCCACTGTGTGATACAGGAAGCTGGACTAGATGGGCTTTTGGCCTGATCCAGCAGGGCTCTTCTTATGTTATGTAGGTTGCCCACTTTCAAAATTTGTAATCTTGCATGATCTAATGAACAAATTGATACCACTTCCATGTTTGTTTCACTAATGGCCCCATGGACCATCTTGTTTTTTGTATCTTTGCTGATATTGTATATAGTGTTACACCAAGTTTTTTTTCCTTTCTTGTATATTCTCTGCTCACTTGCAAGTTAATTGTGTGTCATTTTCTTACGCAATGTGCGGATGATTTGCCAGTGTTATCTTCATACATCATTACAATAAACAACAAGCATGAGAAAGAATAATTCTATACAAGACAGTTTGTTGTTTGGGATGCAAGTCAGTTAAAGAAATCTTAGTTGATTAATTGCCTGACCTTTAGTCAATTGATTGATAAATTTGCACACACACCAAACCAAGATTTCTGATAAAGGAATAATGCATTACATGTGTTCTTGTCTAGTTTTGGAGTTTTTTTAAAATGGGACTGTGACACAGAAGTAGAGGGAATTTTTAATCTTTTAAGATTCTGAACTATTTTCCTGCTGAGAATTCCCCTTCCAAGACTGCTATGGACCCCTGAACATTTTGTTATAGAACATAACACCTTCAGGAATCTGTAGTATCCGGGGGGGGATGACTTTTGGTGGTACAGTGGTGTGGGATTAAAGGGTTGAACACCCTCTACTTTTGCTTGTGGTTTGAATCTGTTTCACGTCTCCATGCAGCTTCTATTTTAAGATATATATATTTCCAAACTAGATTATGACATCTCAGTGTAGTTCTTTTTTGGGTTTAAAAACATGTAAACAGAGTAAAAATTAAAACTTACGAAGTATAACTTTACGTTTCGCTCACGATCTGTGCTGAGCTCCAACAGAGTGAAACGTAAAGTTATACTTTGTGTTAGTTTTTACTCTGTTTACATGACCACGAAAGCGTCTTCGGACATCGCTGGCTCTTCAGCTTTGAAATGGAGATGAGCACCGCCCCTAGAGTTGGTAACGACTAGCTTTTGAGCAAGGGGAACCTTGACCTTTTATACCCGAAAAGGTCAGTTTTAATTGAGATGGATACGGACTGTGAACGTTTGAGTCAGTAGATGATGACACATTTAATGTCATGTCTGATTTGGTTCTTAGATTTTCCCTGGATTTTTGGGATATGTTGTTCTGGTTCCCTTTCAGAGTTTGAATACATTTTTCAATTTGTTTGAGGTTTTCAGTTTTCCCCCCTGTAAAATGACCGGCCTACAAAGTTTCCAGTTTCCCCAAAAAGAGAACGAATACCAAATGTTTTTTCTCCAGCCATCAAGATGCTCAAATTCTAGTCTTCCATATCTGTCCTTTTTTATTTCCAGATATTTTTCTTAACCCTATCTCTTTCCATCTCTCTCCAGTGCTTTCTGTATATGCCTGCTAATTTCCATGTGCAATAGAAATACTTGGTAGGGTTTCTTGGGTGAATGCTATCTAATCGCAGCAACTAAGTTACTGAAGTAACACAATGCTTCAGTGTATTGCCTCTAAAAAATTGGTTCAGGAATGGCATCTTTTGCTGAGAACTCCAAGGCAAAAAGTTTGACATTTCTGGTTCCCTTCTTCCATGTCCTTTCCAAATTTCTTTAAGATACTTTAACAATAGAAGTTTAACAATGTGCTTTTTCCAATTTTGGGGCCTGTCTTGTAGATCTTCATGGCTCACCAAAATTTCTAGGTTTTTTAAATTTTTATTTATCCTGTGTGTGTACAATCTCTCTCTCTCTCTCTCTCTCTCTCTCTCTCTCTCTCTCTCTCTCTCTCTCTCTCTCTCTGTATCCTTCACCCACATGGGTGGGATTGGTGATGTGGGCTTTCCCATATGATTGACTGCCCATTGGGTAGGAAACACCATGTCATCAGCCCCACTCATGTGGCTGCAGCATTCACGCAGATTACAGCCAAGTGAGATCACCACCCTCATCTATGAGTGAAAGACAGACTGACCATTTCCAAAAACCCTGAGAGGTGTGGGTAAACACAAGCAGAAGCAGCAGATATTTAAGGAAGGTGGCTTGGACCAACTTGGGGAGCTGTCCAGCAGGATCCTGATTGGTTTGCAAGTCTCACTGATGGAGCTGTCCTCGTAGAGCTGCTCCAGCAGTAGCCTGCTAGCAGGAAGAGAATGAAGGATTTGTAGTGGAGATGGCTGCTACTCCTCTTCTTGGATCTAAGCTGGGCTCTGATCCAGAGCATGTGCTTTTTTTGCTCGTCATGGCTTGGGTTCATGGAAAAGAGATCTCAGACAACCAAATTGTTGCTGCATTGCTGGGTCTTGGAGGTCCTGTAGTGATGAGGCAGGGTCTGGAGTTGGAGTCCCATTGGGAAGCATTTTGCAGCCTCTTCTGGCAGGGACTTGTTTGAGGGAACATCTGCCAGCAATTTTTTTCAGAGATTGTTAGCTACCCAGAGTCCTACAGCCCAGTCCTGTGTAAAGATACGTGGCCGGCCTAAAGGGCCGGCCGCTGTATGCTAAGCCCATTGTGGGCTGCCCCGAGGCTGCTAGACTGCACCTCCGGAGAAGGGGATGCGCATCTCCTTTCCTGGGTGTAAGTGAGTCTAGGACCTATGGGCTTCCTCGAATGCATGCCAGGTCCAGACCTGGCGTACATTTGGGGAGGCAGTGTAAGGGTGGTGTGGGCCGGGAAGGGGCCTAGGATATCGCCACCAATATCCACGCCCCCTCCTAGCCCAGGCCGGCCAATGGCCCCCCTCCTTTGCTTCCCTGTCCCGCTCTCCTACCAACTGGCACAGGACTTACCTGCAGTGGCTGGAGTTGAATAAGTTACGCGGTGGCGTGAGAAGTGCTGGCACCCGAGGCATCGAAAAAGTGCCTTATGGCACTTTTGCGATGCTTTAGAGTGGCAGAGTGCGCGCTCTGCTGCTCTGGTTATGCAGGATTGCACCGTCAGCCTATGTTGGGAGCCACAGTGGGGTCCTTTTCCTCCTCCTTCAGGGTCTGGGTAGACACAGGTCCTGACAACAGTCCAGGATTTACACTCCTTGGCTATTGCAGTACATAATAAACACTTATTAGATTTTAGATGTTAGATTTGTTAGATTATCACTTCCACTGATTGAGCCTTCCAACTGCTGTTTACAGCCTTGGATACCCCTTCACAAACTGCTGCTGCACAATCAAAATTCTCAAAGTTTGTTCCCACAGGTATTGGTCAGCCCTCTCTCCTTTGATAACTGAGGAACTGCCTGCCTCAAAAGGTGGGTTGTACAGTATATAATTCCTAGTGGATGCCATGTGTTTCTGGTGCTGCTGAATTTTGAAAAATGTGTTCCTTTTCACTTAGACCTTTATAATACCACCAGAACTTGTGAACTAGCAGGAAAACTGCTCTGTGTAGTAAAAGTAAATTAATTGCTTTTTAAAATAGTAGTGGTATTCCCACCCCTCTGTGTATTGTTACGTTTCAAGTGTAGATTTATAGGCGGTATAAATTGCTATTTTTGGCAAGGTTGGAAGCAAGGCTTTAAAATTATGTAATGTCTGAAACACTGCGTTCATGCATTCATTAGCTTATCATAAAATGCTTTTTGTGTGTGGAATAATTAGATCATACTTTTTATGTGTTTGGCTGCAGTCTATGACTTTCAGCCTGGATCTAATTACATTAGAGTGTTTTCTTATTAAAACGGTGTTTTCCTGATTGGTTTTTAGAATGCAGTGTTCAGCATGTTTGTTTAATAGTTTAAACTAAAGTGGTTTGATGTACTTTGCCATTCAGTTCATAAATGGTGAATGCAATTTTTTTTTAAAGAGTGTGGTAGGTTTAGCTTCCGGATTGTTGATTGTGTTTTAAATTTGTATTTCTTGATGTTATAAGCTTGCTTTATAGTTGCATCCTAGTAGTAGTTCAGGTCTTGTCTGGCCAGTATTGTGCTTTTAAAAAGGTTATTTGATATATTCCGAAATCGGACAATGCCTTGAACACAATTTCTTGTTCCTAAAGAGTTTCTATTTCAGGGCAACATCTTTGCACCTAAAAATTTACTCTTCCATCTAAGACAGGGATGGCCAAACTTTGGCTCATGAGCCACATGCTGCTCTTTGATGTATAATATGCGGCTCTCGGAAATACGTTGGCTGAGCTCCTTTTTGCATCACAATTAATATAAAAGGGAAATAAGAATTGTTTAAGCTTTATAATTATTTACCAGGTATAAACTGAGAGTCCACTGGATTAAAACAGAAGTTTAATGTTCATGGTGAGCAAATATATTTAAGAATTTAAATGCATCTTAAATATTGCGGCTCTCAAACATCTGAAGTTTATTGTATGTGGCTCTTACATTAAGCAAGTATGGCCACCCCTGATCTAAGAGATGGATTATTTGACTTGAGGGAACTATAAGATGATTGGCTTTCTGAAGACAGTTGGATTGGTTCCTGGAATGGTAACTATTGCTTGGCAACCTGGAAGTTCAGTGGTGATGTGATGTGATGACGTCACCACCAAACATCTGGCGCCTTTAAAGGGAAAGGTTGCCGACCGGGAAGGGTGATACCAAAATTACTTTCTATTCTATTAAATACATCTAATTTGTTACCAGTGATGCGAAAACCTACCAGTGGTAAAAGGATCTCAAGTAGCTGCAGTGAGAAAGACCATTGCATTAGGTAAAGTTATTTCCCTTGTAGGCATTCTCTGCACGCCCTGTCATGTTTTGTAGTCATGTTTCCTGGAAGTAGGAGCCTGCTGGCATAAGATTAATTAACAGATGCTGTAATCTGTTGTTGGATAAGGCAGGAGCGCAGGCACTCAGATAGAAAGCTTTGTGTTTTTTACCAAGAGACTTGATTTTGGGGGATTTACAGTAGGGCTTCCGTTCCTTCTGTCTGCTGGAGTTTAGCTAGTCAATGACCGGTTTGGTGGCTGCTCGATGTTATTGCCCCACATTGAATACTGGGGTCTCTTAGGGGATTGACGGGGTTTATGTCACTACTATTGCCATTACATTCAGTGATATATGGGAATTACGATTTACAGGTATCATTAGTACCCAAAAATTACTAAAGGATTCAGTATAGTCTGATACAGAAGGAGGTCCATAGGGGTGACACCATGAGATCTCGCCCTGGGTGTGGCAAACCCTAGTGACACCTCTGTTGCCAACCCCTGGTCTAAAGGAACCAGAAGTCAGGCAGGCTGTATAAGTTTATCAATTAAGTCTGTGCTTGAGAGCGGTTGAGACATGGATTTTGAAGATCTCTCTCTCAGAGAGAGAGAGAGAGAGAGAGAGAGAGAGAGAGAGAGAGAGAGAGAGAGAGAAAATGTGCTTGCTAAACCCTCTAATATTTATTATTTTAAAATATTTACCATATACCCCATTTTTCTAACCTGATGGGAAAGCTAAAGGCAGATCGTGATATAAAAAAAATAAACAAGTCACTAGTCCATTAATTAAACAATTAAAATACAAGTTTAAAAATATAAATGAAAATAAATAAAGGTAATTAGAGCTAGAAAAACCCCCAGAACAGAAAACAAATCAATCAAAGTTCCAATGAAATACAAGTCATAGCCCCCCCCCCCCCTTTGGCACAGCAACACAGAAGGGATCGTCCTGATCTTCATCGGGAGTGAATGCCATAGGCCAGGTGCCACAATGGAGAAGGTTCTATTGTGAGTCATGGCCAATGCAGAGGAGATGCACCCACAACAGAGAATCCCTTTTATTAACTCATGAGGTGGACACTTTCATATGGAGTTTGCCAAGCATTATGGAGGGTCCTACATGGGGATGCCAGGGAAATGGGGGCATCCTACATGTAAAGCATGTGCTCTGCCCCTGAACTATGGCACCATCTCTAAAGCTAGAGCCACCCTAACACCCTGGGCAGGGGTTGTCTGGGATCTTAATGAGGTCAAGTTAGACTTTGGTTAAGAGAAGTTCAAAGTTTGTTGAGAACATTTCGTTTTAAGCTTTCTCCGTATTCCAGGTGCAGCTTTATTTTTTAAAAGTGAGCATCCAAGACTACTGCTTGAATGCTTTTCTCGTTTTTGCCTGTACTGCTTTTCTCGTTTTTGCCTGTACTGCTTTTCTCGTTTTGCCTGTACTGACTCTGGTAGAATTAGAAATGACATTACATGTATCAGCCTGTTTTACAAATAGGATTTTAGTTGCGCCCTGGACACATCACTAATGTTTCTGTGGATATTAATGCGTGCTAGTTATCTCTGTTGTGAATGTATATGTATGCCTGTGTGTGTGTGTGTGTTAGTTTGTGAAGTAGCCAGAGTATTAAGATGTAGGAAACCCAGGTTCAGATCCCTGCTCAGCTGTGAAGCTTCCTGCATTCCCTTGGGTAAGTCAGTCTAATCTATGTGATGGAATTGCATTGTAGTTGAAACACCATTTTGAGCTCCTTGGAGGATGGGATGTATAAAAATAAAGAAATGTAAATCCAAAACAGCACTCTGTAAAGGGCAAAGTATTTCATTGGCATCTCTGCCAACAGGCAGTCAGTGACATCCTGTGTTGGTGGGACCACCCGCAGCTGCTGGCACTGCTTGAAGCCCTGTTCAACCACGGCTCCCAGTATATGCCCTTATTCATCCCCACCCTTATTCATCCCTACTTGTTATCACCTGTAGTTCCCAGCTAAAACCACTCCAGCACATAATCAATAACCCATTCTGTTCAGTGACACATCCCTCTCACAGGCTTTGGGTGGTAGGCCTCACCTTGCAAGTCATGCACAGGTTGAGAATTTGAAGCAGCCGCTAGTCAATAGCAGCAGGTCGCAAAACAGATGCAAACAAAAGGACCAGACCCTGCAACAACACCTAACTCAGTCCTCATACTCTGGTTACATTATTACAGGATCTAATAATATCAGCCATCTCCCAAGAATGTCCTCCATAGGTTTACATAGGAGGAGCATGTAAGTCTCTACACAAAGAAATGAGTGGACAGAAATCTGACATAAAAAAACCGGCAACTTTTCAAACCAGTGGGAAAACATTTCACTCTCCCAGAAAACTGTCATCGTCATCAACAACAAAGTCAATTCAAAAGGAGACTCTGTGAAACTGCTGAATTTGAATTATTAGGAAGGTTGATTTTATTCATTTCAGGCTTGAATTGGTTGCAGCTTCCACTACATACAGGTGTTAACTAACCTGGCAAAGCTAAGACAATTGTGTTTTTGCCAATTACCACTGTTGTAAATTGTCACTGTGCTTCTCTCTCACTCACACTCACACACCCCTTTACCTAGAATTGTCACTAACAGTACCTCTTAGGTTTCTTTTTGCTTACCATTTTTCCCTGTGCCTATATGTATGCCTGGCAACTGAGAGATAAGCAGTGCCTGATTAAGTTGACTCTAGTCCCGTGATGGCGAACCTATGACACGCGTGTCACAGGTGACATGCGAGGTCATTTTGGGTGACACGCCAGCGTTACACCTTACATTTTTGCAAAAATTTTTACAGGTTTGTCTTGGAGCATTTAGGGCAGGGATTTTGGCAGACTTCTTTCAATTTATTATCTAGTAAAACTCAGCAACAAAAAAGTCACTAATTGATTTAAATAAAATGCAATGTGTTCTACTGTATAGTTGCTTTCAGTTCAATTCAAAATTACTATTAAAAGTAGCATTAGTCAAAGTACTATTAAAAGTTCGGACACCCCCACCCACCCACACACCCACCCACCAGCAGAGTCAAGTTAGGCATTTTCAAAAATTTTGACACGCCAAGCCCAAATGGTTTGCCATCTATGCTACGATGAATTTGTTAATCTTTAAGGCACCACAACCTGGTAGTTTTTTCTTCTTCTGGTTTTCTTGCATCTCAGCCATAAGTGTAAAGTGCAGGAGCACACTCAGTCTATAAAAAGAAATGTGGTAAATAGCCCTGACTTATCTGTGAGGTGGTTTCTTAACTTTTTAGCCCTCAGAGCTATTTCCCACTACTCAAAAATGTGTATGTGTTTGTCTTAATGATGAATGAAATGTTATCATTTTTTTTGTATTTACAGTACTATGTGATAAATGTTGATCCAGAAACAAAAAGAACTAAACTCTTATCTAATACTAACAAACTATGAAGGAGGTCTATGTAAAATATTATACATTAGCAAAAAATGATTTCTAGTACTCGTATGTATGATCCAAGATTTTATTTATTTAGAAGATTGGCAACCTGCTTTTCCATAGGCTCAAATCAGGAGCACCACTTTCCTGGCTGCCATTTTTGGGGGACTTATTTAAATTGAGTCTATTGCAACTTTAACATCCATTAACAGCCATAACAAGAAAATGGATTACAATGTGTTTTTTTTTAAGTGTATTTAATCCAATTTAAGAGGCTTTAGCCTGAAACAAGGTATACAAATAAATGCATTTTTAATAATCTGTAGAGAAATAGAATAATCCTTTTTTTACTTTGAGGTTATGAAAGCAGGTAATACAGTGCTATGAACAGGAGAGATCTAATAGTTGATCTGACTTAATTTCTTTCCCTAGCCACGAGCGGATCCCATTCCAATATGTAGCTTCTGTTTGGGGACAAAAGAATCAAATCGTGAGAAAAAGCCAGAAGAACTCCTCTCTTGTGCCGACTGTGGCAGCAGTGGTAAGTTGTGTCTCCCCCCCCCCCCATATGTTCAAACCAGTGTTTCATAAACTTTTTTTTTTTTTGGCGAATTATTCTGTATGGGAAAATGCTACTGTATAACTATTTTGTAATTACTGATTTTAGAACTTAAATCCTTTGAGGCTAAGAATTTAGACTCACATAATCATTGTTCTTGCTGTGGTCTTGAAATATCACCCATTGTCTTTCACAGATATCAACCTGACCTTTTGGTAGCAATAGGATACGTGTGAGATTGGACCCAGGAAATTATACTTGTTAAACCCAAAGCATCCTAGTGGAATGTGTCTCCTGTTCTGTACCTTAGAAGGTTTTCAACATTTTGTTTTGGAGCCTGACTGGCATAGGATTGAAAGCTGTGATCATTAGGTTCTGTAGTTTAGTGCTTCTAGCATAGTGTCTCCCTGGTGTCTCCCTTGTGTGTTTCATTTTAGATTGTGAGCCCATTACGGTCTTTTTTGCCATGGAGACCGCCCGCTTTGAGAACTTTTCTTTCTAAAAAGCAATGTATAAATATTCTTAACGATAATAATAATCAATTAAAAAAATGTTGTGTGGTGAATGGGACCCCTTCACCCTCATAGGAAAGCTCCTGTTTTGTGTGTGTCATGGACCCGGTTTGCCTTATTCAGTTGGTGCAGCTGTGCCATTAGGACCCTTGTAACCTACAGATTTACGGGAAAGGCTTAACCCATGGTGCTCATTGACAGTGCCAGTGTGGCTGATACCTGTCTCTAATAGAATAATAGTCCAGGAAGAAAACACCGGCATCCCATCTGTTTCATTCACACCTGTCCATTGGTTGAGTTCATCCACCTGACCCATGGTTGAGAGGAGGTCCATTTCAGGTCCATCAGGCCTCTAAATCTCTGCACTGATGGTTATGTCATAGCCTAAAAGTCCCTCACCAGCTCCCTGACTGGGATTTTGTGTCGACATATTATCAGTATGTGAATCTCTTATCCATATTGTTAGGTATTGGCAATTGCCGTGGATGCCCAGTTCGATATGGAGACAGGGACCATCACTGCTGCTGTGGCTCTGGTCATGCCTGCCTGTCAGCATATAGATCAAGTGAACTGCCATTGTACCACCTATGGGGAAATGACAGCATCTCCGTCTCTCACAGTATCTTCTTTGACCGCGAGGCCGTCTGCCACCGGCAGTGTTGACGTTGACGGCAGTTCCACTGGCTTCAACAACATTGCTTTCTTCAGTAACAATGATGTTGTCAAATTACCTGTCAGTGTGTCAACTCCGGCAGCTCCACTTGCCCTTCCTCCTTATGAGTCGACTGCAGAGCCAGAAATTGGAGTTGGAGACTTTCACTCTTGTCATGCTGTCTGAGCCTTCACTGAACCATCTGATGGGCAGTGGGAAGTTAGTTTTTCCAATGGAGGATCTGAAGCTATAGAATGAGAGCATAATTAGGAAGCCCTCCACATTTGGTACAAAACAACCCAGTTTACAAATTTGTGCTAGCAGTTGCTTAATGCTCTGGCAACTTAACACTCTGGTATTTCCAGGCCAAATCTTACATTTCTTGCAGTGGTGGGCTCTCCCAACCAATCTCTCAAAGGTGTGCGCTTCCATCCCAACACACAACCCGGAACAATAACCACTGACCTGTCAATGTGGGGATGGGGAGCTCACTGTGGCTACCTCAGAGTCAGTGGGGTTTAGTCACTGCAACAGAGGAAAGCACACATCAACTTTCTAGAGCTGTTGGCCATCTTAAAAATGCTAAGATTTATCCTATGGAGACTCATGTAGTACTGGTTCTTACAGACAGTACAACAGCCATTTACTGCATAAGTTGTTGGGTTAGCACAACAGAGATTAGTACAACATTATACTAACCTAGTGTTGTACAACGGTTCACAGTGTAATACAGGATGCGTTCATCCTAGACAGGATGCAGGCCACGCTGGCGCAGCGCGGGCTCACCTCAGGGGAAGAGGATGTTCATCCCCTTCAACCCGATGTAAGCGCTGGAGGCCCCAGTGGGGCTCCTCAGATGCACGTCAGCACCGATATCCCCGCCCCCTCCCTGACCGGGCCAGTAAATGGATTACATATATAAATACTGTATAATGCAAGCACATGATTGCAACTGTTTATTATAGGGGTAGACATATCACACGTAAACACAGCAAGCATGCTTTTTGATGTTTTGTAGTCTATAAAGTGGCACTAGGTTTTGGGACTGAGTTTGCTGGCCTTAAAGGGTCTGAGAGTGAAAACGTTGGGAAGAGTAAGGCATGATTTAAGTTCAGTTTATATTGGTTAGTGTCATCTTGACATGATATCCATCTTATGCCTTGAATGAGCCTTTCAGCTCCTTCCTAGACATGTCTAGTCAAAAGTAAGCCCCATTCAGTAAGTGGAACTTACTCCCAGATAAATGTGTTTAGGATTACAGCCTCTCTCCCGAAGATGTCTTTATTTCACTGTTAGAGCATTTGTCGTCCCCAGTCCTTTTTACAGTCTTTATTTTAGTCACCCTTGTGATTGCACTCTGGGGTAGGTACTAGTGCTGCTATTTTCTGAATGAGAACCAGATTTGCCAAGGACCAATCACCCAATGATACACTTTTGGTTCTCACATCTCGCTGGTAGTCTCTACTGGCTTCATGACTTGTTTATAAAAATACGGTCTGACGATATCTATTAAATACATAGGAAAATTCTTCCAAGATTGGTTGTTACAATCTGGCTGTTTGCAAATATGGTGTTTTCATTAATCGGAACATCATGGCCATCAGCTTTTTTTTTTTTTTTTTGCCTTGTAACAATTTCCTGACAGTTCTGAGAAACATCAGAATTGGAAACCTTGTCTCTCCTGGTTCAGCTTCCATTTGAATTAACACTGATGCATTCTCTCTGCCTCATTAAAGCTAAATTATGTTTAATTAGTTACTTAGATGTATTTTGATCTACAGTATCAAATGTTGAAATTGTCAGTCAAATTGCCAGATGGCTGAACCTTTAACTGCAGGTGACTTAAACTGAATAAAAAACCATCTTTATGCTGTTTAGGGGTCTACTGTAATTGGACTTTTGGACTTGACTGTACCTTGGGGAATCATCTCTTTACTATGCAAATCCATTTTTGTGTGTGTATGAAACTGTGCTGTTAAACATGGTTGCCCACACTGCTTGTTTCCACATAATGCATAATGCCTCCTTTTAGCGTGCGTACTGCTTTGATTTCCTAAATGAACAGATGAAGTATTGGCTTGGTGACATATGGTTGTTACTAGTAATGCACAGTGGTAGAGATCAAATCCACATTGCCTCTTCCTGCTTATGTGGTGTTTAGCAGTAGCACCAGCACCAGCACCAGCACATGTCTAGGGGAAGAAACTTTACTTGTGTTCAGTGTAGATCCTTTCTTTAAAAATTGATTGTGTTCAGTCGCCCATAAGCTTGTCGTAAGAACAGGACTCCTCACGAAAGGTGGGTAAAATAGTGGGTAAATAAATAAAAATATGTATTTGCATAAATAGGGATTTTTTTTGTACCTACATGTAGGACTTTACATTTGTCTCTGTTGAACTTCATCTTGTTGGCACTAGCCCAGTTATGAAGCCTGTCAGGCTCCTTTTGAATCCGAATTCTGTCTTCCAGGGTGTTAGCTACCCCCCCCCCCCCCGGCATTGTGTCATCTGTAAATTTGATAACTGTCCCCTCTACTCACTCATCCAGGTCATTTATAAAAATGTTGAGAAGCATAGGACCCAAGGCAGAGACCCGAGGCACCCTGCTTGATCCCTCCAGGTGGATGTGGATCCATTTATTGGCAGTTGTTGGGAATGGTTGTTCAATCAGCTTTGAACCTACGTTTTATCATTTTATCTGCAAGGATATTATGGGAGACTTTGTCAAATGCTTTGCTGAAATCCAAGTATGGTACGCCCACGGCATATGCAAAATCTACTAGAATAGTCTCTATCAAAAAAGGGGTTGAGATTTCGTCTGGCAGGAATTGTTCTTGGCAAACCTCTGCTGGTTCCTAGAATCACCCCATTATTTTCTGAGTCCAGAATCTTTCCATTGACATCAAGCTGAATGGTCTGTAGTTTCCCAGATCCTACTTTCCCCCCGGATCCTCCTTTTTTCCCTTTTTTAAAGATCGGGATGACATTTGTTAATCTCCAGTCCTCTGGTGCCTCGCTCATTCTCCAGTTCTCAGATATTACAGAAAGTGCTCCAAGATTGCATCTGCATGCTCCTTCCGTATCCTAGGGTGTAGTCCATCTGGTCCTGGAGACGTTACCTGTCTTGAGCTGTGACTCTCCCCCTTGCTAGAGGAACTGTTGTCAGGTTGGGCCACCTTCGCCTTGTGGGAGAAGGCAGGTGCAAATTAAGAATTGAGCAGCTCCATCTTCTCTGTCTGTTACCACTTCATCATCTTCTCCACACAACAGGCCTGCCTTTTCCTTAACCTTCCTCTTGTTGTAGATATAGCCCCCCCCCCAATGCCTTTTTGTTGTTTTTGGCATCCCTCATGAGCCTTGGCTCATTCTGTTACATCAGCCTTCCTGCAAGTGTGGGCTATACAGTACTTGTGTATTATCTGTTTATCTATCCCTCTGTCCACGTTTTGTACATGTTCTTCTTGCTTCTCAGCTTTTCAGGAAGCTCTTTGTGAAGCCAGCCCTGTCACTAGATCTCTCCCATTTTTCTTCTCAAGGGGAACGGTTTACATTTGTGTCTTCAATATTTCACTTTTCACAATATCCCGTTGCTCTTGGACTGTTTTCTCCTGAAGAAGTTCTGATTATGGAATACCACTTAATGTATTTGAAATAAATGGGTCAGATAATTTTGTAAACTTTGGCATGCAGTTTACTATTCAGTATACAATAAATATTATTTTGCTACATCTATAATAGCAAAATACTTAATGAGCTATAACTCATCTTATCCCTGAGATGGAAAAGAATTGAACTCTGAGAATTGCCAGCACTAGTGCTATTCTACTGCCAGGAGATGTGGTAGAACTTTAAAGGTTCTGGAACATGGAAATACATCTCATTTGAGAATATTGCCTTTTTGTAGGCCATCCATCGTGTTTGAAATTTTGCCTGGAGTTGACGACAAATGTGAAGGCCTTAAGATGGCAGTGTATCGAATGCAAGACATGCAGTGCCTGTAGAATCCAAGGCAAAAATGCAGTAAGTTTTCATTCCTTGATACTGTATAATATTCAATATAATTTTCAGTATAAGTATGTAGAAATAATTCAAGCTAACTTACAGCCATAAAACAATAGGGACTTCTTAAAGTTCGGCAGCTAGTGAAGATGGCTACACTATGGAAGAACCACCTGAAATTGTAGGGTTCTATACTGTATATAGAACAATATTGTAAAGATTCTTAACAGATCTAGACAAGCCTGCCTATGTAAACCGCCTTGAGTAACATCCGGAGAGCAATCTCAGGATAAGAAAGGCGGTATAGAAATACATAAATACCGTATTGTCCCGAGTATAAGACGCACCACCCTTAAAGTTTGGTGCTATTAAAAAAAATTAATTAAATCACTGGCATTAAATTGCAACAGCCTGATTATAAGACGCACCCCTAGTTTAAAAACTTAAATTAGGAGAAAAAAGTGACTCTTATACTCAGACCAATACGGTAAATAAATGAATAAAAAGAAGGTTGTGTGTGTGTGAGAATAATGGGTGGGGGGGGGTTGCTTGCTTTATCATGAACTATTTAAGCAAGATTACTGGTTGGGTTTTTTCCTTCTCAATTTCAGGATAATATGCTTTTCTGTGATTCTTGTGACAGAGGATTCCATATGGAGTGCTGTGACCCACCGCTTTCCCGAATGCCAAAAGGTGATATCTGAAAATCCTTTAACTGCATTATTGCCTGTTGTCGCATTCTTGTACTGTCAGTACATGTCCTGACTCTCCGTGCCGCATCATGATTTGATTTAGTAAATTATTTATGCAGAAGCTGTTAGTCCTTGAACATGTCTGTGTATTTGCTGTGGAGTATTCTGAACACTTGGAGTAGCGCCTTTTTTGTATCTATTATTTATTGCTTCTGTATCACATTTAAAGTGTAGAGTGCTATAGAAGCCTTTCTGTCCTTGTCTCTTTGTTTCAGCTTCTTAAAAATGCGGAGGTGAAGCTCTAATGGCAATACATCAAAGGTCGTACTGAATTGATAGGAAAGCAGGGTGTTCAATCTAAATCTCTCAGATCAAAGTCTAATTCTCTATCTAAATTGTTTAACAAATAATAGAATTTGGGATTTCTTGTTGCGCAGTTGCAAGTACAGTACAGTACATGAATAATGGCCTCTTCATCCATTCTTCCTCTGCCAAGATGGAAGGTGACAGTGAACCATTAATTTATTGTCTACTGATTAAAAACAAAGGGGTGTGTGTGTCTTACAGTAGAATCCTATGCATGTCTACTCACAAGTAAATTCCACTGAATTTAATGGGGGGGACTTGCTCCTAGATACGTATGCATAAGATTGCAGCCTTACAACTCTATCCTGTGCATGTTTACATATAAGTCAGTCCCACTATATTCAATGGACCTTACTCCCAGGTACGTGTACATAGGATTACAGACTTAGGCCAAGACCAAATGTGCAAAAACCCACATGTTAATGGGCATTTTTCACAGAGTAAATGCACATTAGGAATCAATACCCACATGGGTTTCCTTATCCTGTGGGTTTCTTGCCACAGAATATACCAGGGGTTCTCAACCCCTGACTGGCTGTGTACCACCTCCAGCGCTTCTCATCCTTCGCATAAAACTGGAAGTTACTGGCAATGATGTCATCGCCAGTTACTTCTGGGTTTTCGTGTTTTCGGAGCCAGAAAATGCAGGTAGGAGAGTCAGGGTGCTCAGGAGGGCCCTTCCCAGCGCTCCTGAGAGGCTCAGCCAAAGGCAGGAGCCTCTCGGGAGCGAAGCTGTATGAACATGCCACGTCGGAGTGGGGTTTGGCGGACCGGTGGTCCACGTACCACCTTCGGTTGGCCGGAGTACCACTGGTGGTACATGTACATGAAGTACCACTGGTGTTGAGAAACCCGTACCACCAGTTGAGAAACCCTGGAATGTACAACTATCTCTGTCCCACTTGTCCTTCTCTTAACCTGTGAGTTCAGAACCTTCCACATAGCTTTTTGAATGTATGGTCACAAAACCCATGTGGTTCTCAATATCCGTGAGTTTGGTAGATGCGAAGCCATCCTTCTCATCTACCAAATTCTTGTGCCTCCTGTGGAGCTCTTCTTCACCGCAGCTGCTCCTCCTTGTTTTTGGTTTAAAGTCAGCTGTCTCTCCTCCTTGCTTATGGTGAGTAGTACAGAGAACAGTGGCAGTGGATTTTGCTTTATTTTTTGCTCTATCTACTTGAGATTGAGGGCTGGAGAGGAGAAAGACAGGGAAGCCAACGGCGCTATTCTCTTTTTGCTGGAGAGAGACGGGTGTGTGTGTGCACCAGGAAGGTGCATATAGGATTGCAGCCCATGTTGCGGGGAAGGAGGCTCACAATTTTTCTCGCAAACTACTGCTTCTCCACTTGTATCTGGCTCCTTGCTGAAAGTGCCTGCATGAAATACGAGGCTTTCTTCCATTGAGCTGAGCTGTTCTTTTTTCTTTCCCCTGATCCATTCCCTTCTCAGAGAGACAATCTTCCAAAAACATGACTTGAAGCAAAGGAGAGGGTGTGTTGCTCCCTCTCTTGCTTTGTTTCTCTCCCCACCCCAACCCCAGCAAATCCACCCTGAGCTCCTTGAAATGCCATGGGGTGTGTGTGTGTGTGTGTGTGTGTGTGTGTGTGTGTGTGTGTGCGCGCGCGTGCTCGTGTGTCTGTGCATGGGGCTTCCTTCTATTGAGCAACTCCTTTTTCTTTCTCCCACTTGGTTCACAGAGTGACCATTTTCCAATCATCAGGAGGGGTGTGCGTGTGTGCGTGTGTGCGCGCGCTTTGCTCCCACTCTTGGGGGTTCGGTCAGGAGCAGCAGCCTGTGGTTGGAGTGGGGATTGTCAGAAGTGTTGGGCTGCTTTGCTGCATGTACACACAAAAAAGACAACTTCCAGCTCCTTCCCCCAACATGAAATTGGGGGGGGGGAGCTGGACGAAGAGGTAGGCAAAGGCACTTCTGACACAAGCCTATCCATGCCTACTCGAAGCAAGTTTCATTGTGTTCAATGGGGCATGCTCCCAGGCAACTGTGTATAGGATGGCAGCCTAGGCAGAAAGAGCGAAGAGGAGGTGATAGCACCTTTTCTGTCGTCGTCGTCCCCTCCATTTGCTCTTAGGTGTCTCCTTCCCCTGCATCTGTGTTGTGTTTGTGTTTTGCTCCCCTGCCTGATGCTTCTGTTTGGTTTCTTTTTTTCAAGAGATCCACCCTGATCTCTTGAAGAAAAAAAAAAAAGATCTGAGGGGAGTCAGAGCAGCATCCTTTGCAGCAGGCTTGCCAGAACTGAAAGGGAGCCCTTCCGCACACATACACACTCCCCAGGCAGGGGAAGGGGCTTTCTGACAAAGTCCCATGCATGTCTCCACAGAAGTAAATTCCATTCTAATAAATGGAGCTTACTCTTCTGGGAAAGTGTGTATATAGGATGACAGCCCAGTCAGAGAGAGCAAGGAGGAGGTGATGGCACCTTTCCTGTTCCCTCTTCTCCATTCACTCTTAGCTATCTGCCTCCGTGTGTGCATTAATTAACCTGGATAATTAATCAACAGTTTAGAACAAAAATAGCCTTACAAATGAATAGCTCTGCTTGCCTTGCCTGTGCATTCCTGCATTAGCAAAACATATTTTTGCAACTTTGTTGTTTTGTGGGCTTGACAGTGTTATGGATTTATTTCGCCATCTGTCTCATTCAGCACTCAGTCACAGAGAGAATATTAACCGTGCTGAAATTTTTTTTCTGCGTCTGTCAATTGTTGCCTTTTCAAGAAAAGTTCTGTTCATTGCCCTCTGTATAGGTGAAGACGAAACATTCAGCAGAATGGAAGTTGGAATATAAATTAAGCCACCTGTGCTCTATTTTATGAACCTCCTTGCCTTCAGAAGAAATAATAGGTCCCAATTTCTAGCTTCAGAGATTTAGGACAGGGTTTTTGGTTTTTTTGCTACCTGCTTTTGGACTTGTTATACTTTGCACTCAGTGGCCTCTTAACACAAATATTTTTCTACCTGGTATGAGTGGGAATAACCCTCAGTGGGCTCACTTGCATGCTCTCTTCTCCCTCGCCTCCTCCCCTTCCTGGATGAAAATGAATCTGTTATTGGTTTTGTTTATTTAAAATTTATTTATACCCTACCTTTCCACCCATTAGCAACATAATATAACTAAAACCCATACCAAACAAGCTACATGATGAAAACAGCAGCAGCAAACAAATACACCAAAGGGTACAGGAACAACTACTGTCCAAAAATGTCCTCTGAAATAGGCGACACTTAACCTGCCACCTGAACCCTACATGAATGAGTGGGCTGAGTCTCCCTAGGAAGGGAGTTTCACAACTTAGGTGTGGTAGACAGCTACACAAGGCTGGCAACACCACTGCCCTAAGACAACTAGCAGGTCCAGGGCAGGGCTCCAGAAGATTATCTGAATGAGCAGGTAGGTTTCTTTGGGAGAAGGTGGTCCTTGAGGTATTCTGGTCCTAGATGGGTTAGAGACTTTTAAAGGACAATAGCAGCACTTTGACAGTAGGTTTGGGGACCAATTCAATCAGGACAATTGATGTAAATATGCTCTGAGTGGCATGCTGCAATCTGGACCAATTTTAGATTCTGAACACTCCCCACCCCCTCCCCGAAGCTGCCCCATGTAGAGCACTTTACAATAGTTTAGGCTTCATATACCTAGGGCATCAGTGCAATCCTGTGTAACCTTGCACCGGTGTAACATCAGATGCACTGGTGTAAGTGCACTTACACCGGTGCATCTACTGTTACACCGGTGCAAGGTTACACAGGATTGCGCTGCATGTGTGATAGTTACCAGGTTTTCGTCTTCATGGTTTTTGTGCAGACACACACATGGAAGACGAAACCTTGAGGCACTCCGCAGGCCAATGAATATACCTCAATACTAGGCTCATCCATACATAGAATTTTGGTGAACCAGCAATACACAAGAGGGGAATTGGTTACACGTTCAGGAGATCCTGGTTACAGATAAACCAGGGTCAGTGCAATGAAAATATATTCATTTTTCTGCCAAAAGAGAAGGGCATCAGATAGAGAGAGGTTGAGATACCAGGAGTGAGGATATGTGCAAGTGAGAGGGTTGTGGTCTCTTTTATTGGTAGAAAAATGTTTGTACAAATGGGGCCAGTGTTTCCCATTTTGCATGTCAGTTTGGTGTTGGTACACATTGGTAACATGAACAGTTAGCAAAATTAACTGGATTTATTTTTGACATCAATGCAGGGATGTGGATTTGCCAGGTCTGCAGACCAAAGAAAAAAGGAAGAAAGTTACTTCATGAGAAAGCATCACAGATAAGGCGGCGATACACAAAACCTGTTGGACGACCAAAAAATAAACTAAAACAACGAATGTTGTAAGTATTCTTGTATTTAGTTTGGTTTTCTCCTTCTAAAAGTATTAAACTGATGATCAGTTTTGTATGGATAATTCCATACCGCACATCTTTCTGTCACTAAAATTTAGGGCATTTGCCTTTCCCATAAACTTTCCCAAAACAGAAAAGAACAGGAAATAGGTTGAAAAATAAGCAGAAGCTCCTATGCATTAAAACACTTCCAATTGATGGAGTTGACTCAGCTCTGTTTCAACAATCTCTGGTATGACAAGGAGGTATGTTTCCACTACTGCATCTGGCTATCACCCATAATGTATGCATACTGTCTTTTTTTAGCTAAAATTCTCATAAAGTGAGTTAATACCCTGTTTCTCGAAAATAAGCCCTAGCATGATTTTTCAGGTTGCTCGGTAATATAGAAGGAATTCCCTACCGTGAATATCCTGTTCTGGGGAGGAGGGGGCAGTCATCAACTGATGGGTTACGCCCTCTGTCTTGAGAGGCAGGGCCGGCATTAATAATTAGGCTCCTCCCACTGGCATCCCCAGTCCGGTTCTGACAAAGTCGCAGAGCAGGGAGCCATGTCGACCAGGATCCGTTCCATCTCACACCTCTGGAACCCTTGGTCCATCTCCGGAAGGAGCCACACTGATAACTTAAATAACAGAGCTAGAGCCAGAAGAAAAACTAAGAAGAAAGGTAATTAATACCCCAGGTCACCCTGACATCTGTTAACGAACCCCCAAACTACTAGCAGGGGAGACGCTAGCCTGTGAAGGTGGGCCGACTGCCCCCCCTTTCTTCTCCCAGAACAGGATATTCACAGTAGGGAATTCCTTCTTTCTCTGGAGGAGGATGGGGGGGTGGGGCAGTCGTCAACTGATGGGATATACCAAAGCCAAAAAACAAACTGAGGGTGGGAACAGGAGGAATTATGCGTCTCCCCCCGTCACCACTGTCTGGAGCACCCTCCGACCAAAGGATGCGTCGGAAGAGGCAAACTTATCCACCTTGTAATGTCTTATGAAGGTGTTTGGGGAGCTCCAGGCAGCTGCCTTACAAATGTCAACAATAGAGTTGGCTCCCGAAAAAGCCGCTGTGGTGGCAGCCCCTCGAGTGGAATGCTACTATTCCTTCCGGAGGGGACTTCCCTACTTACCTGTAGGCCATTTCTATCGCCTGCTTCAACCATTTAGAAATGAGTGAACTGGAGGCTTTCTTGCCCAAGGAGATCCCTTTAAAAACTATAAACAAGGCTTCGGTTTTACGAGGATCTTTTGTTCTGCTCATGTAAAAACTGAGTGCCCTTCGCATATCAAGTGTATGCAACCCCCTCTCTTTAGGATTAGAAGGATTGTGGCAAAAAGAAGGTAACATTATTTCTTGGGACCTATGAAACAAGGAATTAGCTTTAGGGATAAATGCAGGATCAGTTTGCAAAACCACCTTATCCTTGTGGAAGGTTGTTAATTTTGGGTTCACCAATAACGCTCCCAGGTCGGATACTCTCCTGGCTGAGGTAAGAGCAATCAAAAGTGTCGTTTTAAGCATGGGCTCACAAAAGTGGCACGCTTGCCATAGGTTCAAAAGGTTTCCCCATTAATGCCTGTAGAACTAGTCTGAGGTCCCAGGTCGGAATATGATGTTTTACCGGTGGGTTAATCAGGGATCCCCCCCCCCCCGAGAAGCCTCTTTACATGCGGATGACCCACTATACTGTCCCCTCCTGTTTCCCCTAGAATGCTGTTAAGCACAGCCACTTGCCTACGCAGCATGTTGGTACGAAGCCCTTTAGATAGACCCTCCTGTAAAAAGGCCAGAATGAGTTGCAACTCTGGCTCAGCTGGTATAATGCCCTGAACGCTACACTATCGTACAAGGGTTGCCCACTTGGAACCGTAAACTCTCTTAGTAGATGGTCCCTTAGAGGCCATCAGGGTGTCTACTACTTGAGCCGAGTACCCGCAGTCAGCTAGCGCCCTCCAACTTCCAGGCTGCTAATTGAAGGGCTTGGGGCTGAGGCTGAAGAATTAGTCCCTGACTGAGGATGTCCTCCCTGAGGGGTAGCAGCCATTCCGGTTCCACTGACAGGTTCACTATGTCTGCAAACCTGGGCCACCTTGGTGCTACCAGAATCAGCATTGCCCGTTGTTCTCTGACCCTGTGCAGCACTGTCGGGAGAAGAGGAATGGGGGAGGGGGAAGCATACCGAAGTCCCCCTGGCCAATTGAACCCCAGAGTGTCTGCCGCCTCCTCCCCTTCCCCGTGGAATCTTGCAAAGAATCGCGGCAGTTGCCTGTTGCTTTTTGACTCGAACAGATCCACCAAGGGAGTGCCCCACCTCCTGCAGATCTGGTCGAAGACTGCTGGATTGAGCCTCCACTCGGATTCGCTCATCTTTTGCTGACTGAGCCAATCCACAGCCACGTTCTCTATCCCCGCCAGATGTTCTGCCCTGATAGATGCGAGGTTCACTTCCGCCCAGGAAAACAGCTGTACTGCTTCTCGGGCTACGTGTTCAGGCGTCTTGTAGGCCAGGACAATACTCTCTCTTAGCCAGCGGGACAGTGCTTGAACAGAGGCCTTCTGACCCATCCTAGGGCCCTGGAAATTAACAAAAAGAGATTCCGTCCTCTTTAGATTTTTGGTCCTTTCTGAGTAAAAACGGAGGTCCCGTCTGACGTCTAAGGTGTGCCAAGCCCTTTCGTTAGGATGGAAACAGAAGGAGATGGGCCCCGATGGGAGAAGACACTCTGGCGTCGGACACTGGGCTGGGACTTTCCAGGCTTAATTGGGTTGGAGGACTCTGCCGGGTCATTCCATGTGAAATCAACCAATGCATGAAACCTTGATGTCACGGATTTTGTTCAGTTTTGGTACATTTGTACCTTACCATGAGATGCTTAAAAATTATTTTTTTCAGTTTTTTTTGTCCATCCATTTTTGAGATATTGAATGTTCAAAGTTGCCTAAAAATGCCAAAATTCACTTGTCACCATACCTTCAAACGCCATTTACAGGATAACGATGAAAGCTACAGACGTGGGGCAGGTGTCATTTTAAAGCGTATGGACAGGGCTTTCATTGGATATACAACATGACACAATTGTGTCACGGCTCAGCTCTGTCACCCCTCAGGGGCACACGAGAGAGCAGTTGCTTCCCGGGGCCTTCAGCCGCGCCGGGAACACTGGCGGTTGTTCTGCTCCACAGAAAGATGGCAGCTGAGGTATCATACGAGCTGTCGTGGCCGCCAGACTGCTCCTCACCCCCATGGGCTTGTTGTCCTCCGGCCGATCTGCCGGTTGATGGTGAGGAATCCCCCGCTTCCCCGAACACTCGACACTCAGAGAGGGAAGGTTAGGGAAGGGCAGGTATAAATCTGAGAAGCAATTGAGAGAAAAACTTGGCTCTAACTGAAGAGAAAACTCGAGCTACACAGAGCTCGCAGAATCGCTGACCTTGCTCTGCAAGAGGCAGAGCCGGACTGGGGATAAAAGTGGGAGGAGCCTCATTCTTAATGCCGACCCTGCCTCTCAAGACAGAGGGCGTAACCCATCAGTTGACGACTGCCCCCCCTTCCTCCAGAGAAAAGCCCTACCCCCAAAATAAGCCGTAGTTCAGAGCTCTTCTGTGGCAGCTGAGCCACACAGATCATTGTTCATCCCGGCTGGCTGCTGGTTTACCCCCTGCGTTGCTCACTCAACGAGCCGTCTAGTAATTGTTACCTGGTTACTATGTTCCCATATTAAAATGCTGTTGGCGGTGGCAACTGTGTTTGGCCCTATGCAAGGGCAAATTTGTTTTTCCAGGTAAGTAGGCCAATGGAAAATAATCTAATTTGGCTGGAACATTGTTCATCAAATGATGAGGCCAATTACCACCGTGAATTCACAATCATTGCAGTGTTGAAAGGGTCAAACTATGCATTTCCATTGGAATTGGATATGATGTTTCGGGAACAGGCTGTTTATGCCTGTATGTTCCTCAGAAAGTCAGCACACATCTGCAACCTCCTCCACATTACGTTTTACAGAGATTTTCAATATGGGAATGAGATGTGGGACTGCTTCCATGATGCATACATTTAATACAGAAATGGCATTTGAAATGTATTGTGAGTTTGCAAGAGTGTCTTGGCATGTTCAATCCATTCCAGAATAAATTCCACACTTGGTGATGTGAATAGGTATATGGTAAAAGCTAGATTTAGTTTTGTTGATGGACTCAACCAAGTAACAGGGATACAATACTGTTGCTGACCTGATTTGAGCTACATCATAACAAAGTTTGCAGTGCAGTGACACTGCTTAATAGCCTTTTGTGTGTTGTGGGATATTGTCGCATCAGGAATTTATACACAGATGGTTATTAGCATACGTGGCACCAAGCTTTGTAGTTTTATAGCTACAGAGCTGAAATTTTGGCATTGAAATCTTCCAGGGACTATGGGAAAAGGTTAGATTAGAAGATTTTAACAAGACTGTGAATGTTAACAACTAACCATACTCTGTCATGTAGTGTATGGAAGGGGGCAGGGGCCGCACATAAGTGGTTCATGCTTGGAGTAGAGCAAACTAGACAGTTGTTTCAGGCTGCTCCACCTCTAATTAACAACAATCTGTTGGTATTAAATAGTTCACTTGTACTGTCTAAGGAAAAATTGTGGATGGAAGCTATCTGCTATAAATTATATAGCATTTCTTTTCTTTTTTTCATTATATTTTTGTTTTAGTAATATAATACTAAACTACACTAATATTTTAAAAGTTTACAGCAAGCGCGAAGCAATATATCCTACTAACATACAATTCTCTATTTTCTACTTATACTATCCAGCTAAGCCAAATATATCTCCAACACTCTATTCATCAAATCCACATACCATCACACCATTCCTCTCTCGCTCATGTATAAAATCAATGAGTGGTTTCCAATTGTTCATAAAAAGATTTACTGACTTCTCTTTAATTAAAATTGTGAGTTTATCCATTTCTGCAAAATCCAAAACTGTTTTCCACCACTCCTCCAGCGAAGGTATTTCTGGATTCTTCCAATATTGTGCGTACAAAATTCTCGCTGCATTTGTCATGTATAAAACCAAAATACTGTATATAGCATCTCTATTAAGAGGATGATGGAAGGGAATATAATTGATTTGAACTACAGTAATTATTCAACTGGTGGCACGTGCGCATATAATAGACAGACATTCCCTTCATTCCCAAATAAACGTAGAGATTTGGTTTGCATTTAACTTCAAGAAAATACTATTCTGCAATATTTCCTTTTGGATTCTGCAACTTCAATCATTAGCCTGTAGCTAAATCAACACTTCCTTAAGCATGTTCTATGCACTTTCCCAATAAAACTTGCTTTTTCAGTATCTTCCATGTCATGCCCTCCACTGTTCTTGCTTTCCTTTGATCATTATTTTATTCATGTCTTCTACAATGTATTTAGCTACTTCTTCTGGCTAGACTTGCATACAAAAAAGGTTTCTGTATTTCATCAATATCATATGGATCTTTATCATTTAGGAACTGCATTGTAACTTTAAATAGTATTTTAGGATTAATTGGAAAGTAGTCTTGCTGCAAGTAATAATCCCCCAAGAGCCTATCATACCGGATTTGAGGTGTTATCTTTCCTTGCGTTATTACGATGTCATTTTTACAGCTTTTGACTTGATTTGAGCCAAACAGTCAAGAGTCTTGAAGCTTTTGTAGCCTGACACTTGCGTAGCCTGGGAGCATGTTATCAGTATAACAGCATTCAAGAGACAGAAATGTTGCTATTGGAATGCAAACCTACATGTAGGGCAGTTTCAATTATCTGTCCTAGCCAACCCCATTTGTGCAGTATACTACATTGTGTAATGTAGTATTTAGATCATTTGCAAGGGGACGGTTCAAATGAACGACTCCCCCATGCGATTGTAAAAACCTAAACAGAACACAAAGGAAAGTAACGGTGTGTGTGCCAGCACGCATGTATCTTTAGACATGAATGGGCAGGGCTGGCTTGGATGTATTGCCGGAACTGCCTGTAGCCAAATGTTCCTTTGAAGTTAGTGGGACTAAAGGATATTTAGTTGTATATTGTCTTGTGCCAGTACTGATGCATCACTGGCTGCTTGTTCACCATGGTTAACAAATCAAGAGAGAGCCTCAGAAATGTGCACTCCCTCCATGCAGGGTTTCCCTTAACTAAAGAATCTGAAACACGATTTGGCCACAGTTTCAGATACTGGCTTACAGGAAAGATGAGTGGCTTCCAATCCTTATGTTCTTCTTTGTGGTCATTAGTGCAGTACCACCTGTGCAGAGGCATTTCCAGGAACTCTGTAGAGCAGGGGTTCTCAACCTTTGGAGGCCCGGGTACCCCCTATCACGGTCCAATTTTCTGAAGTACCCCTTGCTAATTAAGTGCTAATTAATTGGATTAATCAATTAATTAATTAGCTAATTAATCGTTAAATAAAAAAGTACTAAAACAATTTTAGATGTGAAAAAAATCTTATTTAACTCTGTGTGTGTGTGTGTGTGTGTGTGTGTGTGTGTGTGTGTGTGTGTGTGTGTGTGTGTGTGTGTGTGTGACACGCACGCACGCAATGATCTCTTTTTTTCTCCAAGTCACACCTCCCAAAATCAGTTCCTCCCTCCCCCACCCCACCAAAGTACATTTTCCTAAGCACAAAAATAAGCCCATAACCAAAATCAGAGAGACAGAAGGGCTCTGAAAATAATTAAAACTTAAAATCCATGTTAATTAACACTTAATTAGCTGCTGATGGGGCAGGGCTTGGCGTACCCCCAGCAAGAGGTCCACATACCCCTAGGGGTACACGTACCACAGGTTGAGAATCCCTGCTGTAGAGGGATTGCAGCAGGCTGGTCCTTATCTGGTTTTCCGATCTTCCCTCTGTCTTGCAATTCATTGTTGCTCTGGTCTCCTGTGGAACGCCGGTCCCCCCCCCCCCCGCCCTGAGGCTTCTTATCCGCAACAGGCAGTAATTAGCTGCTAGGAACAGTAATCAGCTCAGCTGCTAAGGTTGCTTTGCTTCTGCTCCTTGTCTCTGATCTGTACTGTTCCATATTGATTACTGTATATACGGCATTGAACCACTAGGTGGCACAGGCAAGAACAAGCAGGCAAGGCTTTTATTTCCTGCTTCTTTTCTTTCTATTTTATTGCTGTATTTGAGCAAGCTGCTCAAATTGCTGTATTTGAGCTGTATCCGAGCAAGCTGATGCTCATATTTGTAGAGATTCAATTTGTAGAGATTCAAGTCAATAGGTATGAATGAGGAGGGGGGGAGGAATCAATGAAACATAACTGTCCTGGAGGAAAAACAGAGAGACTGAAAACTGAAGATGTATGATATTCTACTCCTGAACTGAAGCCTATATATCTGCTCTTTTGGATAAGCTTCTAAACCAAGAAGTGGATCTGTGAATACTACTGTTTGGAAAAAATAAAAACAGTGGCTTAATTGCTGCATTTGCTGACACTATCACCTATCTAGTGCACATATTTATTTAAATTAAATATTATAAATAAATTATGTACTGGCGGCACAGGTGGAAAATTTGACTGTGACAGATGGTACACCTGGCAACAAAGGTTGGGAACCCCTGCTTATAGAGCTCAAACCAATATTGCTGCCCCTCCTCTTGAGGTGGGATGTTGACTATCTGTACATGCCTAATGGGCTGGTGTGAGGGTCCACTCAGTTCTATCTTTTAACCAGCATTGCAACATCTGCATGGGAAGCTTTCTCTGTGGAGTTTCTCTTTGCTGCAAGCTTTAGCTACCATCCTTCTTCATTTTCTAGGGGTCTCTTTTTCTTTTTATCATTTCAGTTTATTGGGGTAGCGCCAAGCTCTTTGTTTAGAACTTTAGATTGTTTCCAGTGTCAAAATCATGTATTGGACTTCACATGATGAAGAAACACCAGTTGGTCTTAACTGTGGCTAATGTCCATGCTGACAAGCTGCTTAACTATGGTTAAGGGATAAAGGGGAATTTGCTCTAGGGAAGAGAGGGGTATTGGGTATGTACTGTAGGTGGCTCCTGATTTGTTAGCCTTGTTTAGCAGAGAGATAATGTTACATCTGCAGTGGCTCATTGCACCCATAATAGTTATCGTTCAATAAATACAGTGCTTTATGTCCTTTACCTTTTCTAGTGTATCAGTAAGTCTGTTGGGTGATTACTGTTTTATGACTAAAGTTGAGAGAAGGTGGCTTGCCCCAAAGGCATCCAGGAAGTGGATGGCTGAGTTGGATTTGACTTTTGTTTAACATTTTATCCCCTTGCCCCAATTTCCTAAAACTTTTATTAGAACCAACCCAAATGATACAAAGTCTCATGCAGCAAGCTTTTGAGCTCCAGAGCTCTTTATAAGGCTGTGTTATGCCCCAAAACCTGCTGCTTGTAAAAGTCTCGATGGAGTGTAGGAGGGGCTATGCAGACTCAAGTGAATGGTCTCACTGAGAAGCAGCAACTAATAACAGGAGGCACTCAAACCTAGAGCGGGACAAGGAAACAGTACTTTAGGGGGCACAGGGACCTGTCACTGGGAATGGGAAGCAGTAACTGCTAGACATTATATTTTAAAAGTGGGGCAACCATCGTCATTGTCACTTCTTCCCAGAAGCCCTGGGTGTGTACGATGGTCTTGCTGAGCACCTAGTGAGGCGAATCAATTAATCTCCTTATTAATTCCTCCTGTGCAGTACTTCTTTTTGGGACTGTTAGAAATGGCAGGCTTTGGGGATTATCACATCATGCCCTTTGGACCCCCCATGTTTTGGGGATTGCTTTGCTTAACATCCAGTCAGAGGAAGAGTTCTGGCAAACTTGAAAGCGTGCTTAAGAACGTGTGGTTGGTTGATTGGTTGATCTTAATAATGGTATTATCAGATTGTGCCTTTTTATTTTTTCTTGCTAAAGCGTCAACTGTGCGTCGATATTTCCATGATCACAAATTCCTTTATGTTTCAGATAAATCGTATTAGTAGTTTTGTAGGCCGTACTAGTGCCATTTTTATTATTGCTCCTTGCTTTCCCTTGAATGCTTTTTAAAAAATTTCCAACTTTCTTTGCTTAGGTCTGTAACCAGCGATGAAGGATCCATGAATGCATTCACAGGAAGGGGGTCACCTGGTAGGGGTCAAAAGACTAAAGTCTGTACCACACCTTCATCTGGTCATGCTGCATCTGTGAAGGATTCAAGCAGCAGATTGGCTGTTACAGACCCCACCCGGCCTGGTGCCACCGCCACCAAAATCACCACCACCTCCACCTACATACCTGCCTCTACACTTAACGTTAACAAGAAAACCAAAGGGCTTATTGATGGCCTTACTAAGTTTTTTACACCATCACCCGATGGTCGCAGATCACGAGGTGAAATAATAGACTTTTCAAAGCATTATCGTCCAAGGAAAATGGCCTCTCAGAAACAATCATGTACTTCTCATGTGTTGGCTACAGGTACCACACAAAAGCTAAAACCTTCTTCACTTCCACCCCCAACCCCCATCTCTGGTCAGAGCCCCAGTTCACAAAAATCCAGCACTTCCATCTCTTCTAACTCTCCCCAAAGCTCCTCCAGTCAGTCAAGCGCACCCTCCTTTAGCAACCTTTCCAATAACAGTCAGCTAAAGGGACTCTTTGATGGACTTTCTCATATTTATGCCACTCAGGGACAGTCTCGAAAAAAGGGACACCCAAGTTATGCACCGCCCAAGCGTTTGCGTCGTAAAGCAACCTTCTCTTCCACATCCAAGTCTAATACGGCTTTCTATGGAAAAAAAGAGATTAGAAGTAGGTTTATTTCTCATTCCTCCACCTCTGGATGGGGTATGTCTAGAGGACGTGCTTTTAAAGCAGTTGCTCACTTCAAGCAAACAACTTTCCTTAAAAAGCGCAGGATTCTAGGCAGATTAAAGTATAAAGTGACCCCTCAGATGGGGACCCCCTCACCAGGGAAGGGGAGCTTGGCAGACGGAAGGATTAAACCTGATCAGGATGATGGTAAGCAACAGGTCAAAGCGCCAACCAAACCTGCGTCCCGTCCAAATCCAAATTCTTATTTTGTCACATAGGTCTCAGCTATTTCTCTTGTTCTTACTTCACTCTCATACAAAAGCGGTGAACTTTGACCTTGTAACTAATGCTGACTAAATCTCCAAAGTGTTTTTTTCCAACTAATACTGTACCACCTTGTTGTTTGTCAGTTTTTTGCATATCTAGTGGCACTAGCCCCCTCCCCCCCCCCGTGTCTTCATAATGTTGCTTATGCTTTTTGTAGTACCGTATTGGTAGCCACTCCATGCTGTCCCTTGCCCTTTCTTTGGCCGTAGTGCTGTCAGCATTTATCAGGATGACCATTTCAACTCTTCATTCCCTCTCCTCCATTGCTTTTCCATGACCAATTCCATCCTGCTACACAACACTGGATCTGTACTGCTGTGAATTTACTTTTCCCATTTTTTTAAATAAATCTATCCTTTTTCTGTAAGAAAAATTTCTGTACTGCTAGCTTTAGTCTGTTCTGATCTGTTTTGAATAATTTTTGTCTCAGCTTAGTTCAGAGTAGACATTAAAAATAAAATTAAGTAGAGGTTGCATTGGAAATTTGCTAGAATATTTATCTATTTATTGCATTTCCAGAATGCCCTTTTACCGAAGCACCCAAGGCAGCTTGCAGTTTGAAATACTCAAGCAAAATGTTGCAAAAGGTAGAAAAGCTCCTGTTTGTCTCAAGCCACTGTTGGTCTCTTAAGGAGCTGATGTCTTGGGTTTCTCCACTCTTGCAAAATATGTACAATCTCTGCTGCTTTCTCAATTGTTTGATATAGTTTTAAACTGAAGGTATCATTTTGTAGAGTAGGAGCAGAGAGAAAGGTCTAAGGAGGGTAGGAAAGCAGTGACTGCCAGGATCATCTGCAACACTTTATTTAAAATAACTCTGCAAGCATTTTTAATTAAGTCATAATATCGATAAAAGCTTGCTATCTCAACTGGAAAGCTTGACGTAAACTAGGTTTTTTGAGATGTAGCTGAGCTTGAGGGTACCATTCTGATAGTGTAAAAGTGTTTGTCACCATCCTATTGGTGAATAAACTCTCTGCTGGTTTTAAACAACAGGTACAGAAATCAAAATAAGCATCAAACAAGAAAACACAGATCTGTTTCTGGTGGGAAGCAAGGACATTGTTACAGAAGAAGATCTGACAATGTTTAAGCAGGCCCAGGAACTTGCAATGGAGGTAAGAGTCATGGGTGTAAGGTATGTTTGGTGGTCAGTAGTAGTTCCCTGACACAAAGGAAAAATTCTACTGATCTTTTAACTTATTCTCCACTTAATGCTGCATTCATTACGGATGGGCTATCCTAATACTATTTCTGTAGCCTGGAATCCATTTATCTCAATGCTGTTGACCAGAAATGATGGGTAATAAGCTTTGGGTAGTTTCAGATGTAATGCAGGGCAGAAACATGAGTAATTTGCACTTCCTCTCATGATGTTTCCCTATATCTTGTCTGAAGTCGCACTGTATGTTCTGGCCACCACAAAAGTATGTGTTCTTACCAATACACCCATGTTTTGTTCTGTGTCACATCCGATGACAGTCGCTTGTAAAATATATGGTTGGGGAGTATAACCAGTCATCCCATCCGTATGGAATAGTCCTGGCACTATATGGTGTAAGCATGTTTTAAAATTCATGTTAGTTGACAAGCTTGGCATTTTTATGCCTTTTCTCTTTAATTAAAAAAAAAGTAGAACCTATCAAAGAAAAAATCTCTTATAGCTAATCTTTGTGGGATAGCCAGATGCAAGTATAAATATCTTGGCCATTTAAAACTTAAAATATTTTAAACAAGATCTCTAAAATGATCATGGAATTTATGCAGCCTTTTGCTGGTGTTGACTACTACTTTTTTGGGGTGTGTGTGTCTGATTGGGAGCTTATATACTTACCAGATTTATTTCTTCTGTGGTCAGGAAGTCCCAAATACAAACTAGGTGGTTCTGCTTCTTAAATGTTTGTTCTCTGTTGTATTATGCATCCCTCTTCCTGGCATGCAGAGGTTAAGGCAAGGTTGGACAACTGAGCACTCTTGTGATTTTTTTCACTCGGTAGTTAAGGATTCCAGCTGTTTTTTACTAGCTATTTCTCTTTGCTATTTTAGCTTTATTAGTTTTCCTCATCAATTTGCTAGTGCGCCCTTATTTTCTGTTATATATTTCGCTTGTCTAAACTTACCTTTCCTCACTTTTCCTCTTCGAACCTTGATCATGCCTGGTCAAGATGACATTTCCTTTTACACTTCCTTATTATCTTAGTTCAAGCTAATGTTATAATCTGTGGGCCTAAATTGCATCCATGAGCTTGGAATAGAAAACTAGGGACAAACTTGGCTACATGTGAAACGGGTGAAATAGTTTCTAGTGCCCTATCTAACTTGATAGTTGGACATTTTATTTTATATTTATATTTTAGTGGAAAGGTCGCTAATTGTGAGATGATTGTGGGACCTAAGAAAATAGTCTTAACAGTGAGACATGGTGGTAGAAAAGAACCTGCTATTGTACATTCATAAACATCTTTTTATCCCCACAATTAATAGAAAATCGGATGTAAAAATGGTGGAGAAACAAATGGACGGTACCCTTCTGTGATAGAATTTGGGAAGTATGAAATCCAAACCTGGTACTCCTCGCCTTACCCACAGGAATATGCAAGGTAAGGGGGCAGTTCCTATATTTTTGTACAAGCAGGAAAACTCTAATATGTTTCAAGGCAAAATTAACAGCCCAATCTTAACCAACTTTCTAGCACCAATGCAACCACAATACAGTCTTTAGGTAAGAGAACAAACGCTCTCTTACCTTGAGGAGGCCTCTGTGACTGCTCCTCCCACTGCAGAATGCAGCATGGACCCCACTGGCTCAGCTGTATCAGCGCTGGAAAGTTGGTTAGGATTGGGCTGTAAATGTTATGGGCAGCCCAATCCAGCATAGAGTTACACCAGCGGAGCTGCTCCTCCGGCAGCGTTTGGTGTAGTAAATGTGCCAAAAGGCATGTTTTCAACACTCTGAGAGTAAGCGGCGCCAGCGGAGAGGCCAACGCCGCTTACTCAGCCCAGGGCCAGAGGCCATGCCGCCAGACTCAGGTAAGTCCTACGCTGGGTGTGGGGAGGGCGGGCCGGGGTGGCAGGGGAGGGGTTATTGGCCCGTTGGGCCAGGGATGAGGGAGGGATTATCGGCGGTGCATTCCACTGAATCCTCTCCTCTGTCCCAGGCCTGGCCGGCCTTACACCAGCCCCTCAGATGTGTGCCAGCAAAATAGCTGGCGCACATCCGAGGATGCCCATTGGGGCTTACACCAGGGGAAAGGGACAAACGTCCCTTTCTTCCGAGGTGTGCCCCAGCTCCTCCAGCGTGGGCCACATCCTGCTTAGGATGCAGCGGCCAGCTGTTTAGCGTGGCTGGTGCATCCTACATAGGATTGCGCTGTAAGCCTCATAAGGCAGTAATTTCTGGAGCTGTAAATCACTTACTTGCAAAGCCTCTCAAACTAGTACCTGGAGCCTTAAATGATAAATTTCTATCTTCACATGTTTTTTCCCCTACCTTGCATATTCCAGGAAACCTATTTATATGAACTTGGCTATGACAAAAATAAAAGAAATCAGAAATACACTGGATAGAGAATGAGATTCTGATTATTGCCAGTAAAACGTGTAGTATTCCATCCATGCATATAAGATGCTGGAACAAGAATAAATTTTTGTCCCTCTTATGCATGTTGCATCTTTTACATTGTTTAGGAAAGAAACGTATTTATCACTTTAAGACTTTGAAAATTGGGCTGCTTAAATTTACACACACAGTGAAGCTATGGGTTTGAACAGTGGTGAGTTTTGTCTGCTTCATGACTGAGTGATAGACTCACTTGAAGGTCCTTTGTCCAACCTAGATATAGCGTAGATTAGATGTTCTGATTAAATAGGAGTGGGCACTTCTGCTTCCTTCTTGGTTAATTCCCCTTTCAGCGTCGCAGAAGTTCAGCATTTGTAAACCAAAGCAACTGCTCATGACTTCATGAGAAATGTCACATTATTTTTATGTACAGTATAATAAAACACTTTAAAATCCCAGATGCTGTCTTCGGTTTGGGTTCTCACTGGATATACATATAGCAATTAAGCCTCCTTGCCCACATCTATGATGTCTGAACCAGTTTTCACGAAGGAAACGGAGAGATTTGTGGACCTCCAGAAAGCCACATGAAAAGTTGCTGTCACACACATTTGTTAAGAAGTCTGTGCTTGCCGAAGACCATCGCAGTCTTGATTTAAAATTGATTAGATGTGGCAGCTCATGGCATTCATAGGTCATGTCTCGACTACGATGAAAGAATTTTCTAAAATATGTATGTTTCCTCAACAGAGCTGATGTGGCCCTGACCTTTTAATGATTAACTTGTTAACTGAGAATAATTTGGTCCAGCCCTGTCTCTGTTTTCAGGCGAAGCTGTTTAATTTTTTTTTACTTAGCAACTCTTGTTTAGTATATATAGAAATGTGGCTGAATAAAAATGTTGGTTTTTTTAAAGTAGCAAATACTGACGACTTTGATTTTTAAACTTCAACAGACTATCAAAGCTTTTCCTGTGTGAATTCTGTCTTAAATATATGAAAAGTAAAAATATTTTGCTAAGGCATGCAAAGAAGTGTGGCTGGCTTCATCCCCCAGCCAATGAAATCTACAGAAGCAAGGACCTTTCAGTATTCGAGGTAGGCAACATTTCATTTGTCTCAGTAAGTCTTGTATGCTGAAAAACAATAACGTAGTAAAGGTGTATTAAACCTTTTCCAGTTTATTTGTGTATTTATATACCGCCTTCTCCTCAGATTGCTCTTCAGACATTACTCAAGGCAGTTTACATAGGCAGGCTGTCTAGACCCGATAAGGGTCTTTAGAATATTGTTCTATATAGAACCCTTCCACTCCAGATGGTTTCCTTCCACGGTGTAGTCATCTTCATTTAACTGCAGAACACAAACCTCAAGCTTTCCACAGGCAACCCCAAATTATGCCGAACTGGGGATCCTCCAGTTGTTATGGCTCTGTCACTGATATTCTTAGCATTCCTGTCTCACTGACTTCCTGGTCTCCCAGCACGAAACGGGCTGCTCCTGCTTAGCTTCCAGCAGTCTTGAAGCAGTTCCACAGAGGACCACAGAGGACCTCAGGACCACAGAGGAACAATGTGCTCCTCTACTTGTTCGCCCTACCACCTGACATCTTGTGTGGCTAGATGCTTTTCAGATCTTGAATGTTTTTGGAATGGTTTCTTCCAGCTACATGTTGATGTTTTATCTCCAGGAACATACAGTAGTCTGTAAATGGGAATGTCTCATTTAGAATTTGATTCTTAGAGCCTTGTTGGCTTCAGTTTTCCTATCCATTTCTTTGACAAATTTGAAGTTCATTTCCTTGGTTGCAATCACAGTCTCTTAAAGGATTTGGGCAGAGTACTTTTATTCTACTTTGTAATTTACGGTCAGGATCCAGATATAAGTTTGATGTGCTGCTGATTCCCCCCCTCTCCCTGGCTGCATCCCCTAGCACTGCACCACGTGCAACTCCAGAGAGTCATGAACTCTCAGAAGCTGCTTCACAAAGGAGGGTGGAAGAGGAGCTGCACTAAGAAGCAGGCACAGTACAGGACTTCACTAAGATGTTGGATTCAAGCTCTCTGTTCCCACCTAGTGGCTGTTCTGTGGCATTCTTGCCTCCCTCCCTGACTTTGCTCTGCCTATCGTACAGAAAATCTGTTAAGGAAAGCAAACAACTCTTTTTTTTCAGCCCATCCATTCTTCATGAATTCATTTTTCAGCCCAGCCAAACAAGTCAGGGAATCAGAACCTCGGGCAAGTGTGTCTACTGTAGAGGAAAGCGTTTAGATGACAGAATCTGAACCTGTAGGGAAGTGTTGAAGAGATGGCAGATAAACCCCCCTCCTGTTGCGCCTTCTCCCTCTGTTTCAACCTTGTTTCCAGGAGATAATGAGTTTACCAAGTCCTACATCATGCATAGCCTGACAAATCATATTTATTAAAGGTTTTAGAGTAAAAATAATTTGTGTGGTAACAATAATTCATGGTCATTTCTATTTTTAAAAAGTGTTCAAAATAAGCATTGGGGGGGTGTCAAATCTTCTGGTCCCAATTGGGTCCCAATTCTTATGAGAAATAATTCCCTGCTAACCGTGGATCGCTACCCAAGTCAATGTTTTGGTCCCCATTAGTAATTACCCTTGGATAACAAGGACCCCCAATAGCACTGTGGCTGGGGTGCCAAGAGCTGCCAGCTCGAGCTGGCAGGGAGCGAGGCCTTGAGCTCTCACAAAATGCGGGGCCCTGAGCTCTCATAAGTCACAAGATCCCGAGGTCTCAGAATGTGTCATGGGAGGTTGGGTGAGAGAACATGGCCCTTGCCAGAGACCTGAGGGAGACCAAGGACCAGGGAGGGGATAAAAGGGAAAGGGCAGGAGGGGGTGGCTGGAGAAGGAGAGGCAGGAGCACAGCTGGAAGAAAGGATCAAAGGACAGTGGGAGACAGAAATGGGAGGAAAGCGGTGAGAGGTGGAACAAGGGGAAGGGGAAGATGAAGGAAGGACAAGGAGAAAGCAGGGGAGAACCCGGGCCTGTCAAACAAGAGCACCCCGCTGGAGCATCTAGCACATGGCAGCAGCCCACCCTGGAAAAGGGAGGAGGATTTCCCCTGACTAAAGTCCTGCAGAGGCTCCCCCCCCCCCGGCTTCCCACTGGACCCCAAGTGGGAGAGGCCACCCTAGGAATGCGGCCAAAACCGTACAGTAGAGTGGAGGCGAGAGCAGGCAGATAGAGGACCTTGAGCTATATTGGGATTAGACTGGACTGGAATAGACTATGCGACATGCTTGTAAAGAAAAAAATCCTTCCCCTGCAAGCATCCTCCTTTGTTCAAAGTCTAAAAATCCCTCCCTGGGAATGCCAAGGGATGTCTCAAAGTAACCCCTTCAAGGCCACCCTCCCCCTGTGGAACGAGGTCTCACACCCTGGTAATGTCACAAGCACCCAGATCATGGAACTGTTTCTTTCAGGAGGCAAGATCAGCACCCTCGCTAATTCAGTTTTGGTGCCAACTGAAAACATTTTTCTCACAGAAACAACAACGGGATTAAAAGCCATGGCATAAAAAATTTTTTACGCCATGGCTTTTAATCCCGTTGTTGCTTCTGTGAGAATAATTGCTGGCCACGAAAACATAAATACAAAGCTGAAAACATTTTATTTCAATTGGCCTTCCCCTTTTGATTGTGGTACTAGTTTGAGGTTGCTATCTGCTGCTTTGTTGTTGTTGTTCAGTCGTTAAGTCGTGTCCGACCCTTCGTGATCCCATGAACCATATCCCGCCAGGCCTTCCTGTCCTCCACTATCTTCCTGAGTTCGCTCATTTTCATGTTTGTTGCATCGGTGATGCTGTCTAACCATCTCATCCTTGGCCTTCCCCTTCTCCTTTTGCCTTCAATCTTTCCTAGCATCAGAGTCTTTTCCAGAGAGTCCTCTCTTCGCATTAGGTGGCCAAAATATTTGAGTTTCAGCCTTAGTACCTGTCCTTCCAGGGAACAGTCAGGGTTGATTTCATTTAGAATTGACTGATTTGATCTCCTAGCAGTCCAAGGGACTCTCAGGAGTCTTCTCCAGCACCACAGTTCAAAAGCATCTATTCTTCGGCGCTCAGCCTTCCTTATGGTCCAACTCTCGCAACCATACATTGCTACTGGGAACACCATCGCCCTGACTATGCGAACTTTTGTTGGCATGGTGATATCTCTGCTTTTTATTATGCTGTCTAAGTTTGCCATAGCTTTCCTTCCAAGGAGTAAGCGTCTTTTAATTTCATGGCTGCTGTCTCCGTCTGCAGTGATCTTGGAGCCCAGAAAAGTAAAATCTGTTACTGCTTCCATTTCTGCCCCTTCTATTTGCCAGGAATTGATGGGACCCGATGCCATGATCTTAGTTTTATTAATGTTGAGTTTCAAGCCAACTTTTGCACTCTCCTCTTTCACTCTCATCAAGAGGCTCTTTAGTTCTTCTTCACTTTCTGCCATTAGGGTGGTATCGTCTGCATATCTGAGGTTGTTGATATTTCTCCCGGCAATCTTGATTCCGGCTTGCGATTCATTCAGCTGTATCTGCTGCTACAAATCTGCTTTTGGTATTATTGATTTATTGTTGTCTTGGTTGAATTTTCAATGATTTCATTGTTGTGTTTAACTTTGTACTGTTAGCCCCTTTGAGCACCTTGTTAATGGGAGGGGAAGTGTAGGATATACATTCTTTTTAAAGAATACTGTATAAAAATACTGTAAGTAAGTGAACTGTTGCATTCAGAAGGTGGGGGTCTGAAAGAGAAATCTAGAAATTAGATCAGCTAGTTCATATGGTTACAATGATGCTCAGGAAGCTGCTTTTATTTTTGTTGAGGATGCTGAGACCTCAGTATTTAACAGCGCAATCTTAACCAACTTTCCAGCGCCGGTGTAGCCGTGCCAACAGGGCACACTCTGCATTTTGCAGTGCAGGGGCAGTCATGGAGGTCTCTTCAAGGTGAGGGAACATTTGTTCCCTTACCTCGGGGCTGCACCGGCGCTGGAAAGTTGGTTAGGATTGCGCTGTTAGTTAGAGACACATCTTGTATATTTGTTACATACAAGTAGATATATCATTGGCCAGTGTCCACCCACTTTTGATTGTGCATCTTAGGAATGTGAATTGGAAAATGTAACATAGGAAGTGACCCTCTGTGAAATCTTGCTGCAATTTTTCTATGAAGTCCTAGTGTTTACATCATTTGTTGAATAATTGACAAGACACTGCAGACAATTTATTTTTAGTCTGTTTTCTTTTCCAACAAACAAGCAAGGTACTCACTCCCCTCTTGTGCAAATCCTTGACAGGTTAATTGTATTCTTCTCTGGGAAATGCTAGCATGCACTTTGAATTTTTTTCTTCCCCTTCAGTCTGCTGAAGTGACTGATCTTCTGCATAGTTAAATATATAACTACGGAAATATGAAAAAAATGCGCTTTTGACAACAGCTCTGGAGAAAAACACACACCATTTAGTGAAATCTTTAAATTAACAGATGTAAAGTTCAATTTTACTTTCCTGTCTCTACAAGTAAATATATCTAATTATGTAGCAAGATAGCTTGTGTTGGAAACAATTTAGAACTCAACTAGAGTTCAGTGTCATATTTGGAGGAACTTCAGATCTGGAAGCAGAGGCGTCACTAGGACGCGCGTCACCCCAAGGTGGGGGTGCGCGCGTCACCCCAGTGACGCCCCCAACATTGTGTCCCTATTGAACAATTGGCGCGGCCATAGGCCGCGCCACGCTTTTTTGGGGGGGGGCGACCCGGCTGCACCCTGCCCCAGGTGCCCCCCGCCCCTTCGCGTTACCCTCCGGACGCTCCGAGGCCGGCCCAGGAGCCGGCCTCGGAGCGTCCGGCTTGGCCGGCGCTCCAGGGCCTTCTGAAAGAAGGCCCAATGCGTCACTACAATACGCGAACATTTACTGGTTTCGCGCATGCGCAGAGACCGTTTCTGAGGGCAAGGGCCTGCCCTCTTGCACTCAAAACGGTCTGCGCATGCGCGAAAAGTTCGCGTATTGTAGTGACGCATTGGGCCTTCTTTCAGAAGGCCCTGGAGCACCGGCCAAGCCCGGACGCTCCGAGGCCAGCTCCCAGGCCGGCCTCGGAGCGTCCGGAGGGTGATGTGCGTCACAGAGGTGACGCGCGCGGGGGTGCGTGCATCACCCCTGTGCGCGCGTCACCCCGTGGCGGGCCGCTCCTGTCGCTTGACGGGAGCGACGCCACTGTCTGGAAGTCTGTGAGGAAGGAAATTCAGCCTGCTATTTCTTCCATCATGTAGATCAGGCTATATGGGAGGATTGGATGACCAGTAATTTTGTGTTTCCTGGCCTATCTGGAATTACATTTGCTTTACCTTGCCTTTGCCATTGGAGTTGGCATAACATATTATTGAGAGGCAAAAGATAGCAGAGGATTGTTGCCTCACCTCATAACCTTTCACTCGTGGGGGGGCCTTGTCCCCCATTCTTTTTTCTTTTTAACCATCTTTGTGAAACCAGTGGGGAACGTCCACTGGAGACTTACAGCTGGATGTCATCAGCATACAGTTAGCCCCATACTTGGGAGAGGGGTCTGGCTCAGTCGGTAGAGCTGCCGCCTTGCAAAGCCCAAAGATCAGCGAATGACAAGTTCGAGACACGCCACCGACAAAAAGCTGTGAAAGCCTCCGTGAGGAGAGATAAGAGCTCCCAACTGCATCGGTCGAGTGTGGGAGACGACGGCCAGTGGAAAAAAAGCCAGACTGCAAAAGGATACCACCTGGAATGTAGTTGTTCACGAAAGATTGGACATTTATATATTGTAAAAAAAAATTAGGGGGGGGGGTTAGGAAAGCCTGCCTATGTACACTGCCTTGGATTAAAGTCAGAGGAGAAATCCAATGACCAAAGAAAGGTAGTATATAAATACTGTATACTACTACTACTACTACTACTACTACTACTACTACTACTACTACTACAACATCTCTCCTGTTCATGGACTCCTAGGGAGGAAGTGAAGCTTCTGAATCAGTATATGGGGTCAGTGATGGTTGGATGAGCATGAACAAACTAAAATTTAATCAAGATAAAATGGAAGTTCTACAGATTGCAAATTCTGAACTGTGAATAAGGATAAGGAGTTGCACTCCCTGTGAAGACCCAAACTTACAGCTTGGATGTTCTTGTGGAATCTGAGCTGTTCCTTGATGCACAGGTGACAGCCATCCCAGAGGTGTCTTTTGCCAGCACACCCATTCTCAGGAACAATATAATCATAGTAATTCATGACTGACTTGCATCCAGTGTTGTCTGCTGTAATGTGCTCTGTGAGGCTGCCTTTCAAAAGTGTTCAGAAACGTCAGTTTGCCCACAATGAGGCTGCCAGCTTATTGACTGAAGGGTGGCCAGAGCATATTGCATCCGTTTTATAAAGACCTGCATCTGTGCAGAGTTTGTCCGCTACCAAGTAGTTTCTGGATTCACTTCAAAGTGTTGGTGCTGACTTTTTAAAGTCCTAAATTGTGGGCTCTTGATATGTGAACAAGCACCTCCTTCCATATGATTCTACCTGCACATTAATATGAGACTCTGCTCTGTGTGCATCAGAAATATCACGGTGGCCCTGTGGAGTAGGACTGTCTTAGTGGTGATGTCTATGCTGTGGAACTACCACCCTAGGAATGTGTACCTCATTTCCTCCTTGCTTGTTTGCTTTTTTTAAGTGACTGTTCATGGTTATGGTGTCCTGGTTGACTTGTGGATTTGTATGACATCTGGCATGGATTTATATTAATTACAGCTATTAATCCTTTTTTTTTTTTTGGTTGTGTCAGTGCTGTTGTTTTTTGTTTTGCTGTTGATTGATTGTGTGGCCTGGTGTTTCACTTTTATAGTGTGTATTGGGTTCTAATTATTGAAGGCCTTGCAGATTTTTTAATGGAAAGGTGGGATACAGATGATAGTACTCCCAAAAATAACATGACATTGTGGACCCTCCCTTCAGCAAATAAAACGGAACTGTTTATGCTTTTTAATCTTTTGTTCATTTAACAATGTATTTGAGATCAGAGAAATTTTAATCTGTGCAGAGTTACTCTGAAACAGGGTTTCAGCCAAGTTTGGGAACACATTTCTACAGAAGAGCATCTTGACTTTTGTAATTGTGTCTCAAGACTACAATGTCAAATTGGCTTTCCACTTTCAAGCTTAATACTTGAAGTAACTTGTAATAATGCTATTCACTTTACCTTCCTGGTATAATTGTTTATCCCCAACTCTTGGTCGTTTATGAACAAGTTGAAAAGCACTGGTCCCAAGACCGATCCTTGGGGCACACCGCTTTTCACCTCTCGCCACTGTGAAAATTTCCCATTGACACACTCTGTTTCCTAGTTCTCAACCAGTTCCTAGTCCATAGGAGGACCTGCCCTCTTATTCCCAGACTATGGAGTTTTTTCAGGAGCCTTTGATGAGCTTAACAGAGCGTTAAACAATATGTTCAGATTGTAGTTATTTAATTAAATGTGAATCGATGAAAAAAGTGTAGCAAATCAAAATTGCTATTCTGCAAATGTAGGTTTTGTTCTTGAATGTGTTTGTATACTTGAAAAAATAGTATTCATGCTTGTCTACTGAGTATAAAATAGAAGTCAGGAGATGTTGAGCAATGTCTTCCTGTGTGTGTGTGTGTGTGTGTGTGTGTGTGTGTGTGTGTGTGTGTGTTCCCTATGTCCCTGTAAACATCCCTGTAAAAATAACTATATTGAGATACTGAAATGGAACATTCTCTTCTCCTTTATAGGTTGATGGGAATATGAGCAAAATTTATTGCCAAAATCTTTGCTTATTAGCAAAACTCTTTCTGGACCACAAAACCTTATATTACGATGTTGAGCCATTCCTTTTTTATGTTCTCACAAAGAATGATGAGAAAGGATGCCACTTGGTTGGATATTTCTCCAAGGTAAAACTTTGATCTTAACGTTATAAGAATGTTTTGCTCTTATGCCAAAGCTTTAGTACTTGCTGTTCTGCTATTTATAACTTCAAGTAGAAATGAACCCAGCTTTCTGAATTCAGACGTGTGCAATGACATCTGTTTATTCAACTTTAAGTACACATGTACTTAAAGTTGAGAGTTGTACTTAAAGTTGTAGTTAAAGTTAAAGAGCCATTTAATCATTTGATTTTGTCTGTAAACCGCTTTGAGAACTTTTTGTTGAAAAGCTGTATATAAATACTGTTAATAATAATAATGTAGTTCTGGCTGGTCACAGACAAGTGCAATGCTAGTTCTGTATATGTTTAGTTCCCCTGATCTTGGAGTGATGTTGACTATGGGCTAAGAACCAATGGTTTCTTGGAGCATTTGCTGCTGCTGTTCTGTTTAATGAATTGTTCATTCATTTGTTTAATTGTATGTTTAATGTAATTTATTGAAAAGGGTAAAACGGGTAACAAGGTCATATTCACGGTTAAAACCGCAATCCAGCTGACTAAAACAATGACGATTTGATCTAGGTTTGACAGCAGCCAGTCCCAAACAAAACAGAGATTGTTAAAAGTCAGTATTGATAGAGAAAAGCCCGACGTTTCGTGTCTTAAACCAGACACATCCTCTGGGGCAGTCCAAAGCGAATTGGCAGATGTTAGAATAACATCTTTTAACAATCTCTGTTTTTTTACCCATTTTACCCTTTTCAATAAGTTTAACTGCCGGTCATAACAGCCTTAGATCGAAATTAATGTAATTTGTTTGTTCAAATAATAACACACAAGCCAATCTTTGTGTCCATCCATGGGTCCTTAGCAAAAAGGCAGCTAGTAAGTTTCTAGAGCAAAATAAACATGAGCTTAAACGTTTATAGGTTCTGAGGGTAGTTCCACCAAGAAAATAACCTGTCTATGCATACTAAGAATCCTGCAGTGTTTGATTTACCCTAGCTATCTTGAAGCACATTGTCAACGCAATCCTGAAGATTGATCTTGTGGCAGAACGAGCTTTCCGCCTCCTGAGGCAGTTGCAAATGTACCGTAAGACACGTTTGCGTCTACTTTTGAGCAGGGAAGGCCGGCCTCCCCTGCTCCGCTGACGGAGCTCCCCTGCGGCTGCTGGAACACATAAGTACGGATCCGGCGGACTGGGGGGGAGGGGGCCCATTGGCCCAGCCGGCCTGGGTGGGGGCGGAGGAATGGCTTCCGCCATATCCCGGCCCCACCGGGCAGCTGAGCCATTACACGGCCTCCCCGACTTCCGTCAGCAAAATTGCTGGCGGAAATCCGAGGAGGCCAATCAGCCTGAGCGCCATTTACACTCTGGGAAGGGAACGAGCATCCCCTTCCCCGAGTAGACTTCCGGCCGAGCGGGAGTCTGTCCCTTGGCGGAGCACGAGATCCAATGGGCGCCTGGGCCGCCCGGCGGATCCTTAGGCAGGATTGCTCTGCCCATGTCTCTAGGAAATTTGGCAAATGTGCCCAATATCTTTGAGCACACTCAAGAGTGTACTTTGCCAGTGTCCTTAGCCAGGTAGCTTTTCTGTATAACAGGGGTGGCCAAATTTGCTTTAACATAAGAGCCACATACGATAAACTTCAGGTTTGTGAGCCACAAGAGAGATGTTTGAGAGCCACAATATTTAAGAAGCATTTAAATTCTTAAATATATTTACTCACCATGAACATTAAAGTTAAGTTTTAATCCAGTGGACATTCAGTTTATACCTAGTAAATAATTATAAAGGTTGAAAAAAAGTTATTTACCTTTTATATTAATTGTGATACCAAGTGTAGCTCAGCCAACATATTTCAGCGAGCCACACATTATATGTCAAAGAGTCGCATGTGGCTCGCGAGCCGTGGTTTGGCCACCCCTGCTGTGTAGTATCTACTACATTACATTATGCAATATTATACGCAATATTAATATGCAATACTAATTATTAATATTAATGCAATAATATTATATGCAATATTATACATTATGCAATACATTGGACATTCTTTTGCAGTACCTACTTATGTGGAGACTGGTGTGTTTTCCTCTTCATTGGAAGAAAAGGGTAAAACTGGAAGGAATAGCTAACAGTTGATGAGATCAGACATTGTCCAAAAGAAACATGCTGGGCAGCCCAATCCTATTCAAAGCCCCATGCTTGGATACAGCAGTATCAGGGTAGGCACGCTCCTCAAGGGAAGGGGACAGTCGTCCCTTCCCCCCGTGAGGAGCCCCAGCAGCCCCTATGGGCTGGCGCAGCTCGTAGCAAAATGGCTGGCACAGTTCCGAGAAGCCTTGTGGCATTTATTTCTTCCCCAACATGCATTCTTCAATGAGCACTTAGATATTATTTTCCTATGTAAAAGTCAGGGAAACATGAATAGGTTCTCCCTCCCCTCCCCCCCCCCCCCCCCGCATTTAGACTTCCTGAAGCTGTTCCTTTTGGATTTTTGCATTCTTCGTTTCTAAGGTGCCATTTCGTACAGTAACAAAAATCTGTTTAAAATATACATTTGCTTTTACACCTCACCAGTGAGATTACTTTCCAAGGGGTTATTCTGTTTTGGTATTGATTTGCTGCCTGTTCACCTTACTTGAATGTTTTACAAAGGCAGAGGCAGGTGCATGGAATTGCCCACTTCAGCAGTGTTTTGACATACTTGATCTGTTTCTCCTTCCCTCAGGAAAAGCTCTGCCAGCAGAAGTACAATGTCTCCTGCATAATGATCATGCCCCAGTACCAAAGGCAAGGATTTGGAAGGTTTCTCATTGATTTCAGTAAGTGAAGGGATTATTTACTTTCACGATCCTGGGAGCTGATGGTTGTTAATGGAGATACAGCAACATATAAAACTTTATTTAACCTGCTTCGTTGTTGTTGTTGTTTTATCAATAGATAATGGGATTTCTATTTCTATTTGCATAGTAGCAGGAAAGCTCCCTCAAGTGAAACATCTACTGCCTCTCTGTTGTACTCCAGGAAATTGAGACCAGATCTCTCTGCAGCAATATTAGCTCTCAAAGCTATTACACTGAATGAATTGTCTAAATTGCATTCATTTTGCGCTGCTCATTAGTACAAAGAGTGGCAATTATTTGCGATTAAAGCAAAGGAAGGTGTTACTGCAAGGCATTCTCTATTTTCCAAATCTCTTAACATGGAGTATATTTTAGCTGAACAATGCTTATGATGAGAGAGCATAATGTCTCAGATTTCCCCCCCTTCCTTTAAAGAATGTCATTACTTCACTTCTGAAGTAAAGCTACTCTTTGCAACACAATATAGAAATTGGTATTCATGCTTTAAATCTTTGATACTTTAATATGCAGCATTTTATATCTGATGTATTTTGAACAGTTCCAGCAACATTTCTTAAATTATTCCATTATAATTTAAAAAAATTGATATCGCAGTATAAAGCATAAAATACCCTTTGGTCGGCAAGTGATACCTTGAATATGCTTTTGAATTGTATTTTGAATTATAACTTTAAGAGGAGTTGTGAAAACCAGGCTTTGGAAGCTATGTGTTAGTGCGCCAGTGCATTTTTTTAAGCATCAAAGAGAGCATGTCACATTGACCCTAACTGGGTTTCTTCTGTAGAGGAGAATGCAAGAAAACTAACTACCCAATTCTACCCCTGCCACATTATAGCAGGCAGCCATGGCAACAATAATTTTTTTTTTTTACTTACCCCCTGGTAGACTGCCCAATCGCCTATGGGTCTCCTCAGACCCACACCAGCAATTTTGCTGGCATAAGTCTGAGAAGAGAAAAGGAGTAGGGAGGTTTAAAAAAGAGGGGTAAGATCTGGTGCAGGAGGTAATTGTCTTTCCAATTCTTTTATATAAGTCTTTTAGCAACAGTGAGGGCACTGGGAGTCCATTTTTGTTGTTCCTTTTGTTAACTTCCGCACTGCAGGTGGATAATTCAAAAGAACATACATATCCACAAATACAAAAAGTGTTTCCTTATCAGTTGGGAAAAGAATCCCTTAAGTCATGTTCAGAGCTTCCAACACCTGAGTGATCTTGCCCACAGTATGTTCCTAACTCCTGACAGAGACACTATGCATATTTAACCTTCATGGACAAGATCTTATATAGACAGATATTATCCAGCCTCCTAGACTGGATAGTTATATGCAGTGGGATTCCACCTCAGACTGCTCTTGGGGTTCCTTGGCCCTTTGTCAAGGAATGACTACAGCAAATGCATCTCTCGCAGGTAATAGAATCCCTGATTTGGTGGCAAAATGTGATTCAAAGCCAAGTGGTATCTTCCCTGGTAGAGTTGGACAAGACACAGCCTGATTCTGGACACATGTCTAACTACTGTATTTCTTCGAGTCTAAGGCACCATCAATTCTAAGGCGCACCTTTACTTTCAGTACCACCAGCAGGGGAAAAAAAAATCCATCGACTGTAAGACTCACCTCCCTTCATTGAATCTACTCGCTCAGCACCAACTCTCCCCAGCATGTCCTGCGCTGCAGCTGACGATGACTGAGTGCCTCTGCTTAGCATTTCTGGCCCCGCCAGAAAGTGCCATTTCCTTCATTACCTGGGCTTGGGGGAGCTTCAGGGAGGCCTGCGCAACCCTTCGCGAAAACCGGAAATGGCCGAAAATCACAATTTTTCGCCAAACTGAAGATCAGGGAGGCCTGCAGAGGGTCACGCAGGCCTCCCTGAAGCTCCTCCAAGCCCCGGTAAGTAAGAAGATAGCATTTTGGGGTGCTTTTTGGAGACCTTTGATTCCAAGACGCACCCCATTTTTTGAAATGCTTAATTGGGAAAAAACATGTGTCTTAGAATTGTAGAAATACAGTAGTTGGGAAGTTCCTTTGTACTCGTAACTCAGTTCAGGGCTGGTGGTCCATTGTGAACTGTCTACTTACATGTGCTGCTGCATCAGGCTATACGTCTTGATCCCTCAGTCATTTTGGGGATTTCAGTACCCTAGAGCAGTTACAGTGAGTGCTGTGGTGTACATCAACAAGGGAGGATCAAACCTCAAAGTTTACGTAAGGATTCAACTGCCCTGTGCAGAGGCACAGCTGACATTGATCACTGCCATCCATGTTGGGGGCCTTCACAACTTGCAAGTAAACTGAGGCTACAATCCTATCCACACTTTCCTGGGAGTAAGCCCCACTGAACACAGTGGGACATACTTCTGAGTAGACATGCATAGGATTGTGCTGTCAGTCACCAGAATTTGGACCTGAATGAATGGTCTCTCTCAGAGGAAACTTTACGGTAGTGGCTATTTTTCTTCTGTTCATGGTTCTAGATAAATCGTTGCTGTTCTATACTGAACTTTGTTTAGCTGGATCAATCCACGTCAGAATAAATTGAAAGGAGTTGGAAAGTGCTGTTGTTCCTAATTTATTTCTTGACTTCTCTTTTATTCTCATAGGGGGCATGTTTTAAAGTGAAATACTCCTATTAAAATATGAAGCATACCTGCTTATCGCTGTAGTTTGGCATGTCGTTGCCAAAGTGAGCTCTGTTTTTCACAAGTTTATGCCACAGTTGGTTTTTGTTAGTTTTTAAGGTATCACAGTACAGTGTGACTATGGGTTAGGGTTGTGACTATGTGTGTATCCATGGAGGATTCCTGGCCCCCCATGGATAAGGAAACTGCAGATAAGAGGGGACCTCTGTCTCCATGTCGATCTTTAGCAGAATGTGTCTTTAACAGAGCGCTATAAGCATGCAAGCTTATAGCGACAAGCAGCCAAGCAGCCTGCACGATAGAGAGACATAGAACAGGACATTTCCTTCCTGCTTCCTGTAAACTTTCTGAAAGTTTACAGGAAGCAGGAAGCAGTTCGCTTCCTGTAAACATTCTGTTCTGTGTCCCTCTATTGTGCAGGCTGCCTGCCTGCCTGCTTATCACTATTAAGCTTGCATGGTTATAGCGTTCTGTTGAAGAAAGACCCGTTCTTTTAAGTAGATAAAGGAAGGTAATGGGTGTGCGGGGGGAGGGGGAAGAAACTGTGGATATGGGGGTTGCACCTGTACTTGTTGAAATATGGGAAGACTTTGCAAGTTGATATTTTTCAGCAAGACAGTCATGGCTAACAGACATTGGTTTGAATCTAACGGTGTGTTACACTGTTTGTACAAGAGGATGCCCCTGATTTTCAGTAATGTCCCCCTTCTTGCTGCATTTCCATATGGCATTCTGTCCCAGAAAGTCCCCCCAAACCACAGGAGCAGTTTTTTTGGGGGGGTGCAGGACGTTGCATAGGAAAAGGGGAGGTGAGAAAGTCCTGTTTCATGAATAGAATTTGGGATCCGAGCCAAGAAAAGTATTCTTTTGGTATTTTCTATCTGCTACTGTGCTTTTTCTAAGAGCTTTCTGTAATAGGTATTTGATTTATTCTAAATGGATGTTGATTTATTCTCTGGATGTTGTCTCTTAAAACAGAGCAAGCATGTTCTAAGAATGCCGCTATCTTAGTTCAGTCCATTGTATGAATGCAAAATTGCCCACAGATTGCCTAGTTTCCATGTCCTTACGTCCTTTGTTAATTGTTCTGTTTCATCAAGAAAGATTGCTGGTTGTTTGATGTACCTGTCCTGGAGCCCTTCATCTTGGAAACAGTAGACATGAAAGCATCCTTCTGAAGCTCTCCCATGTCGTTTGGGCTCCACACTTGACGCTCTAGGTTGAGCTTCTAATTTCAATGTTCGTTATTGGTCTGGGGGCTTTGTCTTTATTGTGCACATAATACTATTAGATACTTGGCTAATGAATTTATTCTTTTTAGAGCTTTCTTGCAATCTAGCATGTTAATAACCTGGATCTCTTTTTTGCAGTGATTTATCATGCTATTAGTCTGTTCATTCAACAACTTGATTGTTTGTTCACTGATGAAGATGCGGTATATCATGCATATCCAGACAATGATGATATTAATGGAACATTAAAAAGACTTGGATTGTTGAATGGTCCCTTTGGTCATCTAGGGTATTGTGGCCACTATGAAATTATCACAATAGTTGAAGTCTCTTTTATGAATATAAGTAGCAGGGGAGGCATCTACTGGCTTATTTGCACAAACATTTTTGCACAAGGAAATTCACCTTACACTGGCTATTTCAGTGTATTTTCGGCCCAATCCTATCTGCTGTTTATGCCGGTGGAATGTGTTTTCAACCGGCGTAAACAGCTTTACGGCCATTGCAAATGTGACAAGGCCAGTATGTGGGGCCTGGCCACCACCGCAAGGAATGAGCGGCCGGTTCCGCATGAAGGTGGATTCCTGATGCCCGCCAGTGCAGGGGGTTGGAGGGGGGAGGTTGAACAGGGTGGGCGGTGATGGGGGTGGGGGAGGAGGACGGATCAGGCCTGGAAGGGGGCTGGTTCGGCGATGGCAGTGCACACCAAATCCAGACAATCTTCCTGGGCCTGATCCGCATTTATGGATCAACTTGGACTTGCACCAGTGATTGAACTGGCGCAGGTCCGAGTTGACCCATAGCAGCTGCTTGGGCTTACCCCAGGGCAAGGGAACGAATGTTCCTTTATCCCGAGGAGGCCTCCGGTCGCCAAAACTCCCCCACAGGATATAGTGGTAGCTGCACCGGTGTTGCTGCATTGCCATGCGGGGAGTTAGTTACGATTGGACTGTTTGACATGTTGAATTTGTTTTATGGGTGCTTTAAACAGGTGACCCAGGTACTAGTTGGCACATCCTCATTCAAGCTCTCTCACATAGACTTTGCAGAAAGTTGCAAGTGGATCTGGATAAGGGTTAATGCATCCAGAAGGCCAATTCAATATTGATGGTGAATTTGTATTGAATCCATGTTAAAAATGATTGAGTCTTTTGCTCAGTATATTTTGAAGTGAATTTTCTTGTGCCTCATCCCATCCCCTTGGTTCCTATACTTTGCTCCAGGAAGCCTAAGAGGCTTCCAAAGCATCATATTGCTGGAGGTTGTGCAAGGGAGTAGAAGTATCACCTTGTGAAAGGCAATCTGAAATCTCTCTCAAAAGCCATCATGGCATATTTCCTTGAAAGTACTGTACAATTACTTCCTCAAACTTGGGTCTGAGGCATTCAGTTAAATATGCAGATAAATTGTGTGGGCCTTGGTTAGCCCGTAATCAGGCACTACTAAATTGATGCCCTCATTATTCCAAATGTAGCCTTTGACCAGGGACGGGGGGAGGCAGGCTGCCAAGCTTACATGTGTGTGAGCCATGTTTACACATTGAGAAGGATGCTGGCAAGAGCAATATCTCTGCTTGTCAGGAACTAGAGAAATCCTACTGTACTCTCATGGAATGTGTGTATTGTTAAAAATATACAGCAAAATGGAAAAGCACGAATAGAAATACGGAAAGTTCAATGTTCTTTCTAATATTAGCAATACAGGTATTAGAAAATAGCGAAGATGTTGTTAAGTCTCTCTCTTGCACATGTGTGTGTACGTTATCTCAGTATCTCTTCGATACTTACATAGACACTGCTAGAGTAACATTGACTGAAGGTCTTGGATAAGAGAGCAGTTAATCTAAAATGTGAACTGAGCGCATACCTGAAATATATCATGTTTTCTTTGCTCTTTTTCTTTCCATCTTCACTGTCTTTCTCTCAGACTCCCAAGAGACAGCATTCACTATGTGCTGTATAAAGGATGACAGATTTGTGACTTCACCAAACAGATGGTAGCTATGTCCCCTATATGAAGGGGGAATGATGTGGCTGCTTGTTTGGGCTGAAACACTGAATTTTTAAAAATTTGATCGTCTTCTATAAAAATTTATTGCTGTCTGACCAAAGGCAACACTTGACTTCCCTGAATAAATCAATAAGCATGCATTTTGTCAAGCTGAGATGAGGCGCTTCTTAAAGGATGGGTTTTGATTGAGTTGTGGTGATTTGAAGAGAAATGGCATTTGAAGATTACACTGTATCCATTTTATGTAGCCTCAGGCGTGCATGCTCTTGGGAAGGAAAGCAACCTGTCGTGCTACTTCAGACTTTGCAAATAAGACTCATAAAACGTTATCCATCAATATTTCAATTGCAAGTGATTTGTCATGTGGAAAACGTTGAAGGCAAAACTTTTGGTAACCGTGAAGACTGAATATGTGCTAGATAACCTTTTAATTAGCTGTGTGTGCAACTTCTCCACTTACCACCCCAATTCGAAACATATTTTCTTGGACACTTCAAGTATCCAGTGGGATTTTAGTGGGATTCATTTCTTAATAAGTGGATTTGGGATTACAGCTCCAAAAAAAGGGGCACAATGCAGAAGTGTAACAACAAAAAGAGATTTCTAGATTTCTGTGGGTGACATTGAACATTGGCATGCTTTAGAAAGCACATTCCTGGGTCAAGAAACTAAAGGTGGCATGCATAGTCTCTCCCTGCTTCCCATTGTGTATATATATATAAAAAAACTTGTTAGATAGGTTTGGTTCACTGAATGAACCATGTCACAGATGTCACAATCTTGGTACAAACAACTCTTGGTTTGTTGAATTGGGAACAAGCTTTGACACTCCCTGTCCTTTTCAAGTGCCTCAATTCGTCAAAGACCTTGTTTTGTTAAACCACAGTTCGTTGTGACATCCAAACCAGGAAACGGCTTTAAGTGCTCTCTACAAACCAGGATCAAACTGCAAGCTCAAACTGGATTTTTCCATTGAGTTCCTTTCCTCCAAAAGCAGTCTCCATCAGCAGCCAATCCACCTGGCTTCATTAAAGGGAGAAGTGGGACTCCCTTGTCCCATTGGCTCCTTCCCTCTCAGAAAGTTCTCGTGTATTGACCATTCCATTTGGTCATTATGTAACGGGCAGCCCAATCCTGTCCTTATGGCACGTTTACGACACCCAATAGTAGCAGATACCACATACGATAAACTTCAGATGCTTGAGAGTTGCAATATTTAAGAAGCATTAAAATACTTAAATATATTTACTCACCATGAACATTAAACTTATGTTTTAATCCAGTGGACTCTCAGGTCCACTGGACCTGGTAAATAATTATAAAGCTTTAAAATCTCTTATTTACCTTTTATATTAATTGTGATGCAAAAAAGAGCTCAGCCAACATATTTCCGAGAGCCACACATTATATGTCAAAGAGCATGTGGCTCACGAGCCGTGGTTTGGCCACCCCTGATACAGTGGACTTTTTCAGGCAGATACATTGTTAAAATGATATACAGAAGGTGTGCAAAATGGTTGTATTTGTAGCCTGTAGTATGTAGGTGCCATACTACAAATTCACCAGCAACAGTAACTGAATGTCTGTCCCCAAAGTGTCCACAGTGGAACTGATGAATATAAAGGGCTTCTTAGACAATCAAACCAATGGCAACTAAAAACCAAAATTAATATGTTTTCATTTCTATAGTGATTGATTAGACTTCTTTTTTGTGGTATCTCAGTGTAAAGTACCGTATTTATCTGCGTATAAGACGCACCTGCGTATAAGACGCACCTTCCTTTTGGCCCTGGGTTTCAAGAAAAAAAGATTTAAAGCATTTTTGGGCCACTTGGCCACTTACTGCTTGGCTGCCTAATTAGCTAATTTACATAAATTGCACAAAAATACCAGGATCTCTTTTAAAACACACAGCAATAATACAATGAACAAAATGCACCAGAACATAAATGTACAAGTACCAAAAAAAAACCCAGACTCAACTCTTTTTCCCCCCAACCCACCCATGCAGTTTCCAAAGTAAAAAATATTTACTCCAAGTACAAAAAACCCCCAGACTAAACTCTTTCACCCCACCCCACCCCACCCATGCACAGTTTCCAAAGTAAAAAACATAAAAGTACCAAAAAAAAACCCAGACTCAACCCTTACCCCAACCCACCTATGCAAAGTTTCCAAAGCCTCCCAACTAGGCCCAGTTCAGAAGCTTACCCTTCCGAGGAGAGCTGGGAAGACCACGCCCTCTGCAGCTCAGCTGAACTCTTTTTCCCCCACCCCAACTCTTTTCCCCCACCCCACCTAACCTAACCTAACCTAAGCACAGTTTCCAAAGCCTCCCCAACTAGGCCCAGTTCAGAAGCTTACCAAAGCTGATTCAGCATCGGAAGAAAGGCCTTCTGCAGCTCAGCTCAGCTGAGCTGAACTGAACTGAGCACAGCGCCCTCTGCTGGCTGCTGAGAAGCTCAACTCAAGCTCGTGCATAAATTAAACCAGACAAACAGCTGTAGATCGGATAGATTAGTCAGGGAAGAAAGCACAAGGGAGCTCTCCTGCTCCGGAAAACCCGGTAAGCCCAAAAATGCTTTAAAACGGGTGGGGGAGGGAGGGATTTTTTTTAGTATTGGCGTATAAGACGCACCCTACTATTTTGGGTCACACATTTAGACAAAAAAGTGCGTCTTATACGCCAATAAATATGGTATGTCTGTGACAACTCTTGTCAAAAAAATCACTGTCACAAATTTCTAGATTATATCAGATGTATGGTGCTTCTTAGGAAGAGCTTAGTCCTAGCAGAGGTTGGCTGTGTTTAAAACATAGTTAAAAACACTGCTCGAGTTTTTGAGCCTCGAACTAGACATAGGATTTGATCGCAATGTTGTCCTGCGCGTTGCCTTAGCTGCTCGGAATGGCTCCGATGGTGAGTGTGTGGGGCCACCGTGTAACACTGAGTAGACCTGTGCACAACTTACAGTACCGCCCCCCCCCCAGGAACGCCACTGACATGAGATCCTGAGGCCCCCTACCTAGGTTGCTCCAGTTAAAATCTAGGGTGCCAAGCTCTGAGCAGGCTCTGTTGCAGCGAATACTCATTTTAAACATTCCATTTTATTTTTATTCATCAGAGAGACTGTTTGTTTCCTAGTGGCAGTTTTCCCTGCGCACCTCAGAAGCATGAGAGATGCTTCTGCTTTCCATATAGTGGACCTGCAACTTCAGTAGCTCGCAGACTGAACACTGTAGGACTTCAGTGCATGCAATTAGGTTGTATAATGAAGCGAAGACAACCAGCATGGCACTCCTCATTGTGGTTTGCATATGTTGCCCTAATAGCTCATTTTCTAACTATGCACATTAATAGACTACCAAATTGAGGTCCATATGTTACTCTTCACAGCCCCGGACATGTGATCAGCTGGAATGAGATTCTGCCTAATCAAGGTATGCAAACAGCTTTCAGTATGTCTGGTCATTTGTAAAAACACGAATGGACACCACTGCAGCTCCCAACATGGTTGCTGCCCATTTGAAGGTGGGGGGAAAAGTCCTGGGGCTGCAAGGGATGGCTGTTCACTCGTCCTCTTGAGGAAGACCAATGACGTCACCATCCGTGCAGATTAGATCGCTGTAACAAGTGTAAGCAGTCAAAGTCAAACTTGTTTAAAAATAGTTATTTGTAGGCTAGGGAAAATATCAGTTGAAACTTGAATCAGTGTTTATGAAAACAAATGCATTTACAAATGTACATCAAAAGTATTGCATCCTATTAGATGTCTTTGGTAAAAATGTTTTTAGGACTCAAGTGTATGAATGTAATCATCATGGTAAGTGTCTCACAGTGCAATCCTAACTAACGTTCCAGTGCTGATGCAACTGCAATGCAGCCCCAAGGTAAAGGGACAAATGTTCCCTTACCTTGAGGAGGCCTCCATGACCGCCCCCCATCGCAGGATGCAGCGTGCCAGCCAGTTGGCACAGCTGCATTGGTGCTGGAAAGTTGGTTAGGATTGGGCTGTAATGTCATGTAAATGAAAGAGGATTACCACAAAAACAGCAGATCTTGAAACTGTGGCTTATGGCCCAATCCAGCGTAGAGTTCCACCTGCAGAGCATGCTATAAAGTGTTTTTTTTTTTGCACCCTTGGAGTAAGGCCCGCTGGCACGGAAGCTGGCATACCTCACTCTGCCACGAACCCAACCTACAGCCACCGGCGCAAGATAAGGTTTACACCGGTGGGTGCAGGGGCGGGGGGAGCGGGGGCGGGCGGCAAGGGATGGCGGCCGTTGGCCGAGCTGGCCCAGGAGGGGGTGGGGATATTGGCGGAAAGCTATGTTGATATTCCCAGCCCTCTCCCGGGGTCGGCGGCCCTTTCCCCGCCGCCCCGAAAGTACGTTGGCTCGAGAGCCAGTGTACATTCGAGAAAGCCCATAGGCCCCAGCCAGCCCTACACTGGGGGAAGGGGACGAACATCCCCCTCCCCCCGAGGAGTCCCTGGGCTGCACCAGAGCGACCCAGGAATGGCTGAGGATCCTGCGGCCAGCCCTATGTGCCGGCCATGGATCCTTATGCAAGATCAGGCTGCCCAGCGTGTTATATCAGGTAAGGATTCAGGGCATGCTTGGCCAAAAGAGGGAACGGCAAGACAATCAGGCATACCCAACAAAGTAGCTCCTTCATCTGCAGGAGGCAGATTGTGTGATCAAACCTGACTTCTGCGAAAGCTTCCAGGACAGGCTTGCACTCAGCTCGTCAACCAGAAAGGGACTCGGCTTCCTGAGGTTCCGTGCCTCTGTCGTCCTCCAAGGATCTTGTCCTCCTTGCTTGGCAAGGTTGGGTCTGATGTAGTATTAGGGCCACGCTACACAAGCATGCAAATTTGAGTTCCAGAGGCGCCTACTTCTTTCTTCAAAACAGCCATGCGGAGCAGCAATCCCCACGTTTGGACTTGGTTCATTCTGGTGCCAGCACTTTCTGACCTTGGTACTTCCCTTTTGCAAGTGTGTATGAGAAAAGGCGGGGTAAATGTGGAGGGCCCAAACTCCTCTAGGTATGGTATTTCCAGGTTTTCTCAGGAAAAACTGAGAGAGGCAACATTTGCTCTAAAAATTGAAGCCCACAAAAATGGGTGCAGCACTAATTTTGAAAATTAGTCAGATTGCTTGCTATAGTGCTTCATAGTTAGTTTAAAGGCATTACACTTCTATGTGTGAGTTTGCAATATAAGCATCTATGACATGTAAAAAACACACACCATGTTTGCTTATGTGTGGCACACGTGTATGCTCTTGCACGCACCTTTGTGTATAATATCATAAGAATTGTCCTAGAAATAATAGGATATTTTTGTACTGTAATACAACTGCCTCAATTTTTTTGCATGATATCAGATGGGAAATATACTGAAAGCACCAGTAAGAATCTTAAAAAACCACAATCCGTGTACGCTGCTTCAAGCCATCTTCATTTATATATAAAACCATTGTGCAGTTGTCACACATTTAGACCCATTGGTACCTCTTTGTGAATTACATTTTTAAGCTTTTAAAAAACAACTTTCAGAGTCACGTTGGTACATCAGGGCAGCCAGTTACTTTCTAACCCAGGATAGACTGTTCAGAAGTATTTTCCACTGTTATCCATTAAAATGACTGAGTTTAGGTTGTTAAAGATACAGTACGACTTGATTCATTTAGCAGCTGGCTACCCAGGTGAACCGACAGAGAGAAGGGTTCCTAGGAGAACACTGTGGTTCTTTCAGTTTTACTGGCCTGTAGAAAAAGGAAGCTCATACCTTAGAATTGCCAATAAGCATGCTAACAGTTTACAAAGATAAGCTAGATAAATTGCTAACCCAGCTACTGATTTTTTTTTCTTCAAAATTGGCAGAAATTTTCCTTATGTGCCTGACAAATTGCACCAGTATTCTCCCCCCAGGCTAATGCCACCAGCACAATAAATACACACATGTGGGTCTCTGTGACTTCCTAGTGCCATGATGGCGAACCTATGACACGCGTGTCACAGGTGACACACGAGGTCATTTTGGGTGACACGCCAGTTTTACAGGCTTGTCTTGAACATTTAGGGCAGGGGTTTTGGCAGACCTCTTTCAAATTATTATCTAGTAAAATTCAGCAACAAAAAAGTCACTAATTCATGTTAAATAAAATGCAATGTGTTCTATAGTTGTTTTCAGTTCAGTTCAATTCAAAAGTACTATTTAAAAGTGGGGGGGGGGGCACCAGCAGAGTCAAGTTAGGCATTTTCAAAAATTTTGACACACCAAGCCCAAATGGTTTGCCATCACTGCCTTAGTGGGTTTGTCCTAGAATACTATATATTGTTCTTTATTACCTAGGGAACAAGAGCTGAGTTGTATTCTATGGCAGATGCCCTCCCAGCTAGCTGAGTGGCAAGAATTATGCACTGCCTGTCCCACTTTCGCAGACTGGAGGTTCGATTTGTCTGTACAAGCTTTCTTTGGTGAAAGAAGATGATATATTACAATGTTTAGCAGGTGTGTGGAAGTGTTTTGGTGGGAAATTCTTGACATTTTCTTTTAGTCTTAAGAAGAGAAAAGTAAAAGAGCAGTGGATACAGTGGACCCTTCTGATTTGCGGATTCGAGACCCTCGGATTTGTCTCACCATGGGTCCCGGACCTGCAGGGATCTGCTGCAAAAAGAAAAACAAGGAAAAATGCTAGTTTTTTTTTAAACCCTGTAGCAGCAAACCACGCCATTCTGAAGCCTCTTCAGGGCTTCTGGAAACTTAACGAGCCATTTCCTGGTCGCGTGAAGGCTCTTCCCATCCTAGGGCAAGGCTGGGAGGGGGAAGAGCCTTTGCACTACCCGGAAGTGGGTCGTTAAATTTCCAGAAGCCCCGCAGAGGCTTCAGAACAGCATGGTTTGCTGCTAAAAGTTTTTAAAAAGTGATCTTTTCATCCCCCCCCCTTTTTACAGCATTTTAAAGCGGACCCTGGTATCTGCGGATCCTCGCTATCCGTGAGGTGCGTGTGTTCCAGAACAGATTCTCCGCGGATAACGAGGGCCAACTGTATCTAGTTTGCTCTATGACAAGTGGTTGTGGGTTTGTTTTGCAATGTAATAAACAGGATCTCAAATGCCTTTTTAAGTGCCTATTCTGTAGAAAGTCTTTGTTGGTTATCTATTCATGTAGATTTAAGAAAGGCTTATGAGTATCACAAATTAAGAATTAAATCATGGTAATTCATTCATCTAGCAGTTTTACTCAATGGATGAGGTTTCTTCCAGTCTCTCTCCCCCCCCCCCCAAAAAAAATTCTACCTATAGTTTTGTTTTTTTTAAAAATTGCCTATATATGATGCCTGAAATGAAGTGCAGTATATGGAAGATCCAGAAATCGGTGTTAGAAATGCATGCTTTGTGAATATGAAAGCCCTAGTTCTTATTCCTGTACTGTCAAAGGATTTTTGATGGCAGGACTAGGAGAAACCCATACCCGAAACCAGGGAGATTCTAAGATTCCTGCTATCAGACAGTTTTGGTAATACTGGGTTTAATAGAATATTGGTGTGATGATGAAATATCTTAACTTTGTAAGACTAATCTGATAAAATGAGAACCTTGTGTTGATTTAGGTTGATTTTTCTTCCTAAGATGATAGGACTGGCATTGTTAAATGTTTTTCCCTGACTATAGCTTGACTACTGACTTAAAAATTCATAGACTCACTAGACATTACTGGGCCAATGCTGTTTATTCCTTTGATGAGGCAGAGGGTGACTTACCTTATCCTTACTCTGGCTTCATTATGGTTTCTAATGCAAACATTTAGAAGTTGTTGCGTGCTGTGGCTATAATGCTTTGTCTATTAAAACACAGCCAACTTGGCTATTCTCCCGTAAGCAGATAGATCCTTGTGGGATCCTATGGGATTAAGGATATCCACTGTTTAGACAAGATGGATATTACAACATTGGGGTGATCTATTTAACAGGGGCATGTTGTACTCATTTCAGATGCTTCAGGATAAATACACGAGCAGCCAAGATCAATGTTTTTTATTTGCCAGCAACTTAGATCAATTATTTGGAATCTTTTTGGTAAGTTTAATTTAATGGATGTAACTTAAATCACACAGCCAGTTAAATAATGTATGCTGTAAGTGAAATGAGCCTTGCAGTTAATGTATGCAGAATATTGTTGCTTTCCGTGTACTTAGGGTGTCATTTATGAAGTGGCGAATGCCAAAGCAGTAGCTGTATTCATCTGCAACTGCAGAAAGTCACAAAGTAATGTGGTACTTTCTTGTAGTATGACTTTCTGTAGGCACCTTCAACCTCCTTCATAGGTACAACGTGTAAATCAGAGTTTAAGTTTTGTTGAAATGGTAGTTATTTATAACCTACTCAATTGCAGAGGTATTCTATATACAGCGGACTCTTTTTATTCACGAATCTGGGATCCACGGATTTGACTTACCGCAGGTCCCGGATCGTGAGGTCCATGCTAAAAACCCTGGGGAAAGGGGAAAAAAGCCCCCAAATTGCTGTTTTTAACCTTTAAAAAGCCAAACCGCTGCGTTTTCAAGCCTCCATGAGGCTTCTTGAAGCTTAACGACCCACTTCCTGGTCGCGCGAAGGCTCTTCCCTCCTCCCAGCCTTGTCCCAGAATGCACCCTGGGGCAAGGCTGGGAGGAGGGAAGAGCCTTCGTGTGACCCGGAAGTGGGTCCTTAAGCTTCAAGAAGCCGCGTGGAGGCTTGAAAACACAGTGGTTTGACTTTTTAAAGGTAAAAACGGCAATTTGGGGCTTTCCCCCCTTTTCTCAGGGCTTTTAGCGCGGACCCTGGTATCTGCAGATCCTTGCTAACTGCAGGATATGTGTGTCTGGAACGGTCCCCCACAGATAGAGGTCCGACAGTACTTGTTTTACAATGACGTTGCGACATTCTGCCTTCAAGGAATACTTCTTATATGGACTTTTTTTGCTCCACAACTCCTGCTCATTACATGGGATTCTGAGGTATGCTCTAGTGCGGGCGGTCCATGTAGGATGCTGGCTGGGCCTGCTGGACCTTGCCCTTTGGTTCATGTGGATTGAGTATCCCCCAGAACATCCCCAAAGCTTATCTGACGCTGCACACAAGGGGACATTGATAGCAATGGGCAAGCTGCTTTCTCATGGAAAATACTAGCTGTCTTGTACAAGAATCCCTGATAAGCTTCCAAGGAACCCCAGGACGTCCCAGAACACAGTTTGAAAACCATTGATTTCATGTTTGCCATTATGTTTCAGTATGTTTTAGCAAACTGTAATGGTCTTTGGCAGTGTTCTCTAGTTACTCCTGAATTCTGTTGTATCTGTAGAAATCAAGAACTTGAACCTATACAAACATGCAGTAGAGCAGGTGTTTGTATGTAGAACTATTTCTGCAGTATTAAGGCCGACCCACACCGCACGAGATCAGGTGTGGAGGCGTGCAAGCGTAGGTGCCTGGCCACCTGCCTCCAAGTGCTGCCCTGCTCTCCGCCAGTGTCGTCCTGCAATTAGTCCCTCCTGATTGTCCCGCCTTCTAATCGCTGATTGGATTAAACATAAGAGCGCACCAATTGGCTGAAACCCCCTCTAATCCGATTGATTAAAGCAGTAGCCCTGTGTCCCTGCCCCTCAAAATCTTGGGCAAGAAACAATTCTGCTCGCGACGGAACTCGGGAGAGCGCAGGTCTTCCACGTTCAGATGCAGATCTCTCAAACTGGTGTCCACACAGCTCCGCGAGCTCTGCACACGTCTGGGACATGCCGGAACTCGTGCGGTGTGGGTCGCGCTTCAGCCTGTGTTATCCTTCCATATTGCTGAAGGCTAATGCAGCATACTTATTAAAAGACTAAGGTGCAGATGATGATAAAGACATTTCTGGTTTCAATCTCACTTCCAGTACAAACTTAAGTGATCTTAGGCAAAGCCACGCTCTCTTGCAATATGGGGAGAATTATACTGATGGGGTTGCTGTAAGGGTTACAACAAGATCATAGTGAATGCTTTGAGCATAAGTGCTGAATACAATATATACCAAGACTCTTATTCAAATGTTGTTTGGCAAACTGTAGGCCTCGAATGTGCAAGAGGTCTCAACCTCTTGAAACCAAAGCCATTAGTCAGTTTAGTAAATAAAATGTCTACTTGGGTGTGTAGATGGAGGGGATTTATTTATTGCTGTACTTAAAAAAAAATACTGGTACTAACAGAGCTTTACCTTGCGCACATATAGTTGATGATGCTGTTTGTTGGAAATACAGAAATACTTTCTTGTGCAAGAAGTCATGTAATGATCTTAGAGGCAGGCAGGCAAGAGAACCGGGACGCCTATACTAATCAGAGACAATGTACTCCGTGATGAAGAACTTAGAATAGCAGCAGGTTGTAATTATTAATAAATTCTTTTATTGACATATTATCATAGTTGTTTGGTTGGCATTATTGTTAACTAGCTGGTTTTTATTTATTTATTTTAAAGAACCAAATACACTGACTGGTTGTGTGTGTGTGTGTGTGTGTGTGTGTGTGTGTGTGTGTGTGTGTGTGTTTTGGGGGGCAGGGTAAGGTTTGCAGGGTTCTTTGCAAAATCATTTGTAGGTTGTCTTGAAAGTATACTTTGTTTCCTGCGAAATAAGATATCTTTGTGGGAAAATTAAGAAAAACCAGCCCTTTTGAAACACTTGAAGGGGGAGGTGAATAGAAAGTATTTTCAATGAAATCTTGTGGTGGTTTGAGTTCATGGGATTCACGTTGCGAAGGCCAGTATTTGGCTGACATTGAAAGTGAAGCTGCACAAAAGAAGAAACTCACTGATTCCTCTGCCCTTTTAAGTACTCATCAGTCTGATAACCAACCATATCTGAAATGGTTGTGATGGTCAAGCAGACTTTCTCTGGTGTTCTGTTTGAAGCCATTAGAAACTATAAGCAAGAGAGCTAACCGGTATCTTAGAGTGTTTGTTCAGAAGCATGTCAGATTGCTGCTTCCTTATATAGTAAAGTTCATGCTTATTTGGGTTTTAAAAGCATATGGTGTCAAGACCCAGGGTACCTTTTTCTGACATGACTGTCTTTCAGAACTGAACTTGCAGGCACCTTTGAATATTTCTACATTGTTTGTTATATTTCGTTAACAGGGATAGATAAGACAGAAAGATCAATAGACTTTCTGAAATAATACTGTGGTGATTTGACATTGATTATCCTGTGTGTTTGCTTCTGGTTCTCATGTATTAAAAAAAGGGATGTTTGCAACGTGTTGATTATGTGGTTACTTATATGCTGTGTTGTCTTCCTAAACATTTTCAATCCAGTTAAAAATGTTCATGCAGATTTGAAACAGTGAGGTCACGCCCCTGTGCATGATGGTGGCAAATTTAAAACAGAAAGACTTCAAAAAGCCTCATTTAATTTTTGAGCTGGATCTAGGCCGCTCTGTGTTTGGCTCTTGCTTGTAATGGGGGATCATCCCATTGCTAGCCTGTCCTCCATGCCAGTTCACCTACCCTCCCTGCAAAAGCCTCTTGTTTTTGAGAAGGGGAAGGGAGTAACTTGGTAAGAGAGGGCTCAGTAGGGAAGGAAATGATGCCCCTGGAATGATAGCCGGACTGGACAGCATAGGGTGTGTAGTTTCCTCTGCTCCCAATTCATTTTGACAGGCAGGGAAAACTATAAATCTCATGCTCCCTTGCAGGAAATAACACCCCTGAACATGCTTAGGGAGTGCAGTTTCCAGTTAGGGACAGGCTAGGAATGGCTCTCCTGCCTCTCATGAGCTCTTATCATCACTACTTACCTCCTTCTCAAAAGTAATTTTCTTTTTTTGCTTGGGTTAGAAAGAGGAGTTAGGCTAGGAAGGGCATGTGGGCATTGGCGAGGCCATGCACTTTACCCAACTTTTTCATTGAAAAACCTTGGTGGTGTGGGTTTTCCCCCCATGCATAAAAAAGGTAATATTTTTCAGGTGAGCCAAGAGGAGTTTGCACATCTCTAGTCCTTGAGAAAAATATGCCTCACCGTGTTCTTTGATGTGCCATCGCATGTTACTGTTCATCAAGAAATAGTCATGTTAATATTGTTTGGTGTAACATTTCTCAAAAGATAAGGTTCTGATCACTTGTAGTGATTGTATGAGTGATACGTTTGTGATTTTTGCCTCCCGTCTCCCAATTAGGTTACTTACTTTCTAGAAGAGAAGGACAAGCAGGATCACCTGAAAAGCCACTGTCTGATCTGGGTCGTGTCTCCTACTTGGCCTACTGGAAAAGTGTTGTGCTGGAATATCTTTATTGCCATCACGAGAAACAGATCAGCATCAAGGGAATGAGCCGAGCAACTGGAATGTGTCCCCATGACATTGCCACCACCCTGCAGCAGCACAGCATGATAGACAGGAGAGAAGAAAAGTCAGTAAATATGATGTGGCTCAAATAAACGTGCTACCTTTAGAATGGCATGATGTGCTACCCCTTTTGCCCACTGCTGTTGCACGCGTTTTCTCAATTCTTACCACACTTTTGTTATGTAGGAAAGCTCCATACCAAAGATGAAACTTTATCTGTTCATAATTCTCAGTCTGGAGCGAGGCAGTCATCCTGGATTGGAAGAAGTCCCTTCTTTAGATTCACATAAGTAGGAACAAACTGGAAGGTCCAGAAAGAGAAGGTGCTTTCTCTAGTAGCTCTCTTACCACAGAGAAAAAAAAAAAGAGCAAGCTTTCTGTGACTCCTCAAAGTCAATTGCTCTCTTGGAGAAGGACAGAGATTACAGTGTGAAGGAAGCAGCAGTGAAGGCCAAGTTGACGCAGCAGAGCTCCTTTTATCTTACCTCTAGCTCAGAGTTTCCCAAACGTTTTCGCCCTGCGGCTCCCGTGACCATTGGCAGCAGCTTCCCATTTCATTACGTTGATGCCTGTCAATTGGCATTGCACTGTTTTACAAGTGGATTCTCCACGGCTCCTCTGGCTGGTTTGGGAGCCACGCCTCCCACTTTGGGAACCACTGCGTAAGGGAGGGTCAGATGGAGAGATCAGGGCTAATGATGCCCAAGGCAGCTTACAAAAATAAAATATTCCAAACTATAAAAACTCAAAATCATAAGCAACAATAAGATAGCCATAGCGGTAAAGTTCAGGGCTTACAAAACTAGTTAGTGTATATTCCTACTTGGACTACCTCCTTATCTGATTCCTGTCTAGAAGACAGGGTCATTTAGATATTTACAGAACCATTCAAGTTCTACAAAAGCATAGATTCCTAGTCAACAAAACAAAGAGTGGTCTTTTCCGTTCTCAGGAGATCCTACACTTAGAAATAAAGCTCAGTACATTAGTGGGCGAGATTATAATTTTGAAAGGCTCTCAAAATCTTCAACCTGGTCACTCAGACCCAAAATGTTCCAGAGCAGCATCAGATAGCCCTAGCCAAACTCCATTTCTTGCCTGGAATTTGTCCCCTGGGCCAGATTCCACTCCCACCCATTCTAGTCAATTCTATAATACTAAAGAAGTACAGGAGGGAAAACAGCACCTGACAGTTCTTCTCCCATTGGTAACACTAATTGTTTTTAGCTACCTTGGGTAGACTTGTCCAGAAGGGTGTATAAATAAGTACACCACTCACTGGAGCAAGGGACTGCTACATATTAGCTGATGATGTTCGTACCATTCTCAGCCATTTGGAATCACCATCATTGCAGATACCGGTTTGAAGGCCTGGGGCACACATTGTAAGAGATCCTTCTCACTGGGATGTAGACAGAGACAAACTCCTCAAGAAGCATAAACTTCCTGGAAATCAAAACAGTTCTTCTCTCAAACATTTCAGGGTGTCATGAATAGCAGAAAGGTTCTCATCAAGACAGCAGTAATCTCCATGAAGGGCAATGTAAACAGGCAAGGGGGATACCAGATCTCAACTCAACTTTAAATAAGTACTATCTCTCCTTTGTTTGGCAGAGAATCAAGGCAGAACATCTAAAAAGGTGTACTCAGCAGACTGGCTAAGCCATAAGGTGGAATGGTCCATGAACAAAGTGATTTTCTATCAGGCGATCAGATTGGTTGTCCTGCAGCAGAATGTTTTGCATTCTCGTTTCGAACAGTCAAGTCCCAACGGTCTTGCCCAAGTTTCCCTTCAAAGGCTCTGAGGGGATGGGCACTCTGTAAAGGTCCCCTGCCTGGTGGGTTTCTGCTTGTAGGAAGGCATTCTGACTTGCTTACTGCTCTGTTCTGAACTCTTGGCAACTGGGTCAAGATTTGGGGATCTGTTCTTACTGCTTTCATCGCAGAAGCAGGCCTGTTACCTGTGGCAGCGGGGTGGTGGTTGTCAGTGATGAGATTCTACATTTTAGCTGCTGAATAAAAGGTCCAGAAATAGGCCGTCCTCGCTCTGGACCTTCACATTTGTTCCTGCTTATCCAGTTGTTGACAATGATCTGATTCCTATCCAGAATGCTCTCTTGCTTCCAGAAAAAAAAGCAATACTATACTTTAAACTGTTTTCTTCCTCATTATAGCTTCACTGATATGTTTATTAGATACTTAATGCAAGGAGCTGATTAGTAAAGAGATTGACAGCTTTGCACATTCTGTAAATGAATGAAACATCCATTTTAGAATTAGTGTTTCATAGGTGAGGCGTGACTTAAAAAGCGTGACCGAAAAAGCTTTACCTAATGTGATGATTTTACCTAATGTGATGATGTGATGAACATTTACCCAATGTTTTGATTCTGACCTGACCTGTCTTGGCAACATGATGTCACAATGTTTCATTTTATGGCAGTCTTGGTTGCTTGTGGTCTGCAGGCTATTTCAGGAATCGGGATAATGGATGGACAGAAATGGCTTCTGTATCATTGGCTCCCGTCCCAGGACCAAAGTTTATAAACTGCTCTAGTTATACAGTATGCTCCCCTCTGTTCATCTAAATATTTCTCTCTGTAGTATTTCTCTTCTAATACCAGATGTGTTTTAAATTGTAGATTTGTAGTGATTAGAAGGGAGAAGTTGATTTCAAGTCACATGGAGAAATTGAAAACGAATCCACGCATCAATGAAGTCGATCCAGAAAGCTTGAGGTGGACCCCACTCTTAGCTCCTAATGCTGCAGTTTCTGAGGAAGAGAGAGAAGCTGAAAAAGAGGTAATAGCGAACACAAAACAAGAGTGGCAACCACATCCTAAGTAATCGTAAACATGTTTCTGCCTGAGCTGGCTGGCATAACATCCTCTTGTGATACTGAACTGCCACAGCAAAATATGGAATAGTTTTATTTCCACTGCTTCTAAAGCACTCCTTGATTCATGGCCTTCAGGTTGGGTACAGGGCTCAAAAACTTCTGGTGTCAATCGATTCTTTTGTTTTTATGAAGTTGTTCAACGTGATCCATGTCAGAGGGCACGTTATATAGTGCTAGAAGAACTAAAATCAATTTGCTGCATCATTACTAGCGCTAAATATCCCATGAAATGCAATCCTTTTTGGTTTGTTATCCTGACTGTTGTAAAAGAGCCCCTAAAACGAATCGGCTAAGATGCTGTTGCGTGGGCTGCCTTCAGTGTTAATCAGGACTGACTTATTGTCACTTAAAAAAGGGAAGAAAAACCCTGTACTAAAAGAATAATGGCTAAGTAAGTGGTGTTTCAGTGACCCATTATTTTAACCTCTCTGCCCCTCAGGCTGAGCGACTGATGGAACAAGCGAGCTGCTGGGAAAAAGAAGAGCAAGAGCTGTTCTCCACAAGAGCTAATAGGCAATTGCCTGCAAAAGTGCAATCTAAAAACAAGTATTTGCGACCTCCAGACAATGTGACGACAGTGGTGGAGAATGGGCAGACTGTCGATCCCCCAAAAGAAAGCAGTGCGGGGGAGGAAGAGGAAGACGAGGAGGAGAAGGAAGAAGAGGAGGAGGAGGAAGAGGAGGACGACATGGATGGACATCATCAAAATTCTCCTCCCAGGCTGGCAAAACCCCAGTTACTTGCTGTCAAGAGAAAGGTCAGTTGTTTAAAAATTGTTTCAGACTCGCTGTAATGTGACGGCTAAACGTTCTCCGCAAAATTGCAGTTGGAGGACTTTTTTGAGTACAGTTTGCCTCCATATCCACAGGGGTTTTGGTTTTCCCGAACCTCACGCGGATACCAAAATCCAAGGATGTTCAAGTCCGCAGATTTTACGGTGACAAAATGTTGTACATTTGCACAAATTGCGTACATTTGTGTAAATTGAGTACATTTGCCTGAAGTTACATGAATTGCCTAAGACATGCATACGTTTCCTAAAATATACATAAATTGCCCAAAGCTGTGACATGAGCTGTGCAATGGCGGGGATGCAAGGGGAGTGCTTTGAAATGGCAGGATATGTGATTTTTTTAAATTTCCAATCTTCTTATAATCTGTGGATTAAATCCACAGATGCAAAGCCTGCGGATACAGAGGGCCCACTGTATTTTAATGTTCCTCTTTTCTAAGTGTTTGCTCTTCCTGTGCTTCATACTGTTTTTTATATCCTTCAGACTTTTATAGTTAAGATCAAGACTTATTAAAATCTTGCCCTCTGCTAGTTGCATGTGGTGTTAATTGAAACATATTGCTATGGTAATTACAATACTGTTCTGTTTCTCACTTTTTACAAAACACAGATAGGCTCACTACGTTTGTTTGCAGCTTAGTAGAAGCCACTCACACTCTGTAGGAGCTAAGCTTGGGGCGCTTGGAAAGGGATTGATTATATAATTTATAAACTACTATTCCAATGCCGCCATACACATCTCTGGTGCAAATTTTATACTAGGGGTTATTAGCAAAGGGATCGAGAATGAGTCTAATTCTAATAGTAAGGGAATTATTCCCTGTATTAATAAGTCCCCTATTATAATAGGTGCATCTATAGGGTGGCTACATTTTCGGGTTAGGGTTAGGAATGCTGTGTACAGTTCTAATCGGCACACTTCAAGAAGGATATTGTAGAACTGAGAAAGGTACAAGAGGGCAACTAAAGTTATCAGAATGCTGGAGCACCTTCATTATGCAGAAAGGCTACAATGTTTGTGGTTTATTACACATGGTGTGGAGAGAGTCTGTTTTCTCCCTCTCTCATGATACTAGAACAATGAAACTGATTGGTGGGAGATTTAGAAAGGAGAAAAGGTGATACTGCTTCTTATAGCACATTATTAGTCTGTGGAATTCATTGCCACAAGATGTAGTGATGGCCACTAGCTTGGGTAGCTTTAAAAGGGGATTGGATAAATTCATGGAGGGCAGATCTATCAATGGCTACTAGTCATGGTGGCGATGTACTACAGATTCAGCAGCAGTATGCCTCTGACTACCAGTTGCATGGAAGCAATGACAGGAGACAAGTATGCCTTTCTCTCCTATATTTGGGCTTCCCAAAAGCAGCTGGTGGGCCACTGTGGGAAACAGGATGCTGGAGTAGATGGGCCTATGGCCTGATTCAGCAGGGCTTTTCTTGTATCCTTTGTAAAGTGGTGTCAGGGGGGAGAGCAATGGCATCCCAGCTTGGCATCTGGACTGTGGCTGTTTGCTGGTCACTTGCTCATGTCTTTTTTTTAAGATTGTGAAGCCCCTTTCGAACAAGGATCCATTTTCTCATTTCTTTGCTGCGTCAACCAATTTTTGAACTTTTTCGTTGAAAAGCGATATATAAATATTCTAAATCATCATCATCATCATGTAGGAAAAGGCAAGCATCCAGGTCCCAAAGTGTTTAGGGTTACAGGTAAAATGACCAGCGTTTCAACGGTGTCCCTGCAAGCACGTCGGAAGCAGCTTGTGAGGTGGGGGAATGAGAGTGAGATTCAGATGTAGTAAGGGGGAATGTATATAGAAGGCTTGGCTGCATTAGGACCAGTAACATTTGAAATATCAAGCAGACTTGTCTGCCATTAAAGTACATCACAATGCTTGGCTGGTTAAAAAAGTTAATTCTTCTGTCCAAGTTCACTTTTTCTGAATGTTATTTTTAGAGACCTTTCATATTGAAAAAGAAAAGGGGTCGTAAACGCCGAAGGATTAATAGCAGTGTTACAACGGAGACAATTTCTGAAACCACAGAAGTGCTGAATGAGCCATTTGATAACTCGGAGGAAGAGCGGCCGATGCCACAGCTGGAGCCCACTTGTGAGATAGATGGGGAAGATGATGACTTGAAGTCTGGCCTTCGAAAAGTGTTCCCGTGTCAGTCTGGGGAGAAGGAAGAAAATGAGCAAAATGAAGAGGAGCAGGAGAAAGACAATCACTGTTACCAAAATGACACCCCATGCAGAGGTGAGTGGGGGAAAAAAAACTTAGGCTACCATCTTGAGCACCTGAGAGGAAGGCCCTCTGAACTCAGGGGGACTTTTTTTTTCCTGAGATATGAAGCTATTGTACTGAATCAGAAAATTGGCCCATCTTGCTCAGTATTGTTTGCTCTGGGTGACAGAAGCTCTCCAGGCCTTCAGACCGTCTTTCCCAGCACCAGCTGTCTGATCTTTTTAACATGCAAAGCCTCATCATGCCTCTGGGCTTTGGCTTCACCCCATCTGAATTCACATGTGCTATCGGTGACTTAAATTACCATTCATCACTTGCTGTTACATTGGTTGTAAGGATGCAGATGAAGTAACCTTGCTGAAAGCTTTGTGTTTTCCATTTTGACTAACCTACGGTATTGCCTTGAAGTCATCTTGACAGTGACCATCTTTGCGATGTCATTGGGTTTTGTCTAACTGTTGAATAACATTCATTTTTCTTTATTTTCTGACACTTTATTGTTTAGCAAGCTTTAACATGCATGGTTCTTTTAGGATGCTGTAACTGATTTTCCAAGTATTATTTCAGTTGGAGAGTATCTGGGCCTACCGATTCAGAATAGAATAGCTCTTCAGTAGTTTAAAACAGTGGTTCTCAAACTGTGGGTCACAACCCATGAGTAGGTCATGACCCGATTTTTGGTGGGTCGCATAAAGCTGCTGCCCGACCCTTTTGCATTTTTTAATGTGAAAGGTCTCGCTGCCTGAGCCTTTGCTCAGCGGTCTTCGGCCCGCTCTGGGCCTCCTTGCGTCACGTTCTCGCTGACAAGCATGTTTTCGTCACTCGTTGGTGAGAACATGACGCGACAAGGGCCCGGAGCGGGCTGAAGACCTCCCAGCAGAGGCTTGGGCAGCGGGCTTTTTGCATTAAAACAAAAAATGCGAAAGCTCAGCAACCCGGAAGTTTGGCGGTGACATGATGACATCATCACATGACCACCAAACCTCGTCCAGGTTGCCGAGCTCTGCACTGAAAGTGGGTTGCGGAGCTAAACAGATGGAAACCACTGGTTTAAAGGATATCCTGGAAAGGATAATACCTCCCATTGGTCTCTTACAGTTCTCATTCTGCCTTTTAAAAGGAGGGGGGGGAGACTGGATGAAAACCACCTTCCTGTTTTGCATTTTGGGGGCTCGATTATTTGGAGAGGCGAACAAAACTAAATCTGGTTGACTTGGAAGCTGTCATTTTGTTTTTCCTAGAATGCCTCTTATTAAACACAGGGTCAGTCAGAGTGATGCCCCCATATTTGAAAATCACTAAAACCATCTCTCACGAAAACACTTGCAAAGCAGGTTGCAAATGTGGGGGGATGGGGGGGCAGACCTCAGGGTTTTTTCCTCTATAGCTCTCCTTGAAAATTATATTCTTATAAAGAAAAATGTCACACATGAAGGAGCCCTTAGATCCCTTGAAGGCTGGAAAGATAGTTAGTTCTACAGCTCCAGGCTTCCATTAAAAGGTACACTCATATTTATTTAAGATTGTCTGTTCAAAGCGATTCGTTCCTCTTCGGTTTAATAGAGTTGCTTAGGATAAAGATCTGATGCTAAAATGCTGAGTGATTTGGGTGCATCAGAGATGTTCCTCTCTTTTATGTTTTTACAAAACATTAAAGTAACAGTAGGTTTTTCTTAAAACCAAACAGCCACTGGCGTCACTGGTGCGAGGCGGGGGGGGCGGGGCGCTCCAGGGCCTTCTGAAAGCCCTCAAAACGGTCTTTGCGCATGCGTGAAAATCCGGAAAATACCCGGATAAACGCGCTGCCTGGGCCTTCTTTCAGAAGGCCCTGGAGTGCCGACGGGGTCGGACGCTCCGAGGCCGGCTCCCGGGCCGGCCTCGGAGCGTCCGAAGGGCGACGCGACGCGGGGGGGGGGAGCCGGGTCGGCCCCCCCGCACCGCGTAGCGTCACTAGGGTGACGCGCGTCCCCCGCCCCAGGGTGACGCGCGTCCTAGTGACGCTACTGCAAACAGCTTTGTGAATTTGTGCAGATTTCCTCTCTTGCATCTGTAAATACACGATCTGGGAGTTTTTCTGTTACTAGTATAACAGATTAAAGTGTAAAGTTGATGCTAAACTGTTGCGCAGTATGTCGCCAGGTTTTGTTTATGCCCTGAGTGCTGGATTTCATGAAATACAGAAGACATTCATTCTGTATTATATGCTTGTCATAATTTGCTGGCTTGTGTAAACGCACTTTGGGTGACTTTTCCACATGCCTAATAACTTGAGAGTTAAGGCCAGTTCTGATTGTCTTTTTCCTCCATGGGAGAATTCTCTTGAAAAGATACATGTGCAAAGCATTATGTCAGAATGCAAAATCCATGTGGATTTTGCAGGAAATACCTATGAGATAGAACAGGCAGCATGTTGTGGTCTTGCATAACATTTTTTTCACATGTGTTTCCCCCCCCTCCCAACTAACAAAATGGGGAAGGGGTATTGCGCAGAGTTCAACCAATAATGTTGGTGTTTAATCTGCCATGTTTTTACATGTATTGAGTGCTCTACACATGCAGAAGGGCAAGCAATATGCAGCCTTATGGTTAATATCAATACATTGAGCCTACTGCGTACAAGTGTTTACAGCAGTTGCTAACTATTCTACGGATGGCGACTCAATCAGGCCTGCTTCTCACATAGTTTTTCTGGCTATGCTTTCTTAAATCAAACGTCAGGGTGTTCATCACCTTTGCAACTCCGGGAGTATTCAGATGTGTCCGGGAGTTAGAGAGACATGAATTGCGCAAACTTCTCTGCAGTCACTTGGCCAGCTGCATACATGTCAGACATGTAGCTGACTGAACACAAGTTACAAAGATATTCGTCTTCAGGACTACTCCCACAGCACATCTTAAGAATATGCATTCAGTGATGAAAAAGTCACTTTCCAAGTATAATGGGCCTCTTTTTTTTTAACTTCCATAAAGGAAGAGCCTTCTCTCGTGCAATTTCCTTTGCAATATAAATCTCTTTGGATGGACTTGATTATTGTATAGAAGGGCAACAACATGTGATTTTGTATAACTGATATCACTGTAAGCCCTTACATCTTTTAATTGTATTCTATTTCTCTAATCTGTAACTACTGTACTCTTTTTTTATAATCTTTTTGTTGTTGATACATTTGTTGTTGATCAAAGTTTGACAGTATTTTTGCTGTCAAAAAACACAACAAGGGAGGAAGAATGTGCATTCTTGAAAATAGTGAACTGTCTGCTATCCACCAGTTGGGCAGAGTGAGTTTGTAAAAAGGCTAGAACTGGAGAAACTTTTTGTACTTCCCCGTATATACTTGAGTATAAGTCAGTCTGATGGATGAGGGCAAATTTTAAGCCAAAAATCATGGAATTTGCTATGACCCATGGATAAGTCAAGGGTAAAAGGGGTGTATGAAATTCCTTGAATTCTTGAAAATGACCAGTGATTGTTCTGAGGCAGCAACAGAAATTCTCCAAACAGGAAGAAAGTTACCTTGTTCTGAAGCAGCACAGAAATGGAGCTATATAAGAAGAAAGGTGACGGTAATTATGGGAGTTGTAGGCTTTGTGAGGAGTACTGTACTGTACTTCCATAGCAGCAGCCCTCTCAAAGATTACAACTTCCATAAGCTCCTTTACCTTTCTTCCTGTTTGGAGAAGAGCTCCATTTCTGTGCTGCTTCAGAACAAAGTAAAATAGCTCTTTTTTTTAACTGATCCCCATGCATCCTGCTTCTCAGCCCAGTCCCCCCAGCAGCTGTTTTAGAAGCCCCATGTATAAGTTGACCCAGGTTTTCAGGGTCAAATTTAAGGCATAATTTTAAAACTTATACATGAGTATATAGGGTAGGTGTGTGCACATATGTCGCATGTCAGTGAAAGCAGCATGTACTAGCACATGCTCATACTGCCGTTGTAAAATGGTTGGAGTAAGAATAGCTGAAGGTAGTACACATTTCCTTGAATAAGTTGATACAGATCAGTTATGGATGACCTGTTTGACTCACTTGTACTCTTGTTTTTCTCTTCTTCTCCATGTTCCATAGTTAATGCAGAAGACGATGCAGCCATCCTGGAGGATGGTAGTAAAGACAATCCTGAACCTATAATGTGTAAACAAGGATGGCCCAAAGGAGTGAAACGGTGCCCCTCCAAATGGAGGCATAGCAAAGAAAGAAAACCAGGTTTTAAACTTAATTTGTACACACCACCGGAGACTCCTATGGAGCCTGATGATCAGGCATTGGGAGAGGAATCAAAAGAGATGGCCGAAAACAACCCATGCCAGGATTCTGCTGTTACAGAAGAGATTAAAAACTCTGACGAATCCATTCTGTCACAGGAGGATGAGTTGAGAGAGTCAGTATCTGAGTATCTGGAGCTTCCCAAAACAGAAAAAACAGAAAATGAGGATAGCAACATAGTAGAAGAGATGGAAAGTGCAAATGGTCAAGATAAAGACCAGCAAGAGGAAACAGAACTAGAGAAAGAGGAGCCTGAGCATCTTCAAGACCACGAAGAGGAGGAGGAGGAGGAGGAAGAGGAGGAGGAGGAACAATTTCACAATGAAGATCATGATGCTGATGATGAAGATGAAAGTCACATGGGTTCAGCAGAACTAGAGAAGGCGGTGGTACCAGAGGAAGCTCTCAAAGAAGTACTTGAGAAACAAGAGGCTTTTTTAGACTCGAGTGAACAGAATGGCAGTTCAAATCAGGAAGATTTAATGGACTGTGGGGTTGACCTTGCCGCTGAGTGCAGCGATGATCATAAAGAGCTTCCTGCCATTCTAGAACCTGCATCTGAATCAGGTAATGAAAGTACAGAAAACCAAAACCAAAAGGACAATGAGGAATTAAATTCTACCTTCAAGGACACAAATGCGGAAGCCATGGAGATAGACTCTGAGACCGTTCAGGCAGTGAAGTCTCTAACACAGGAAACGACCGAACAAGAGGATGAATTCCAGGATTGTGCAGAGACTCAAGAGGCGTGTCAAAGCTTGCAGACCTATGCCAATACTGACCAAAGCCCGCAGATGACCACACTGGATGATTGTCAGCAATCTGATCACAGTAGCCCTGTCTCTTCTGTCCATTCTCATCCCAGCCAGTCAGTTCGCTCTGTTAATAGTCCCAATGTGCCTCCGTTAGAAAACAGTTATGCTCAAATTAGCCCTGATCAAAGTGCCATCTCTGTGCCATCTTTACAAAACTTGGAAACCAGTCCCATGATGGACGTTCCTTCAGTTTCTGACCATTCACAGCAGGTCGTGGACAGTGGATTTAGCGACCTGGGTAGCATTGAGAGCACAACTGAGAACTATGAGAACCCAAGCAGCTACGATTCCACCATGGGCAATGGCATCTGTGGAAACAACGCGTCGCAAAACAGCTGTTCATATAGCAATCTAACTTCCAGTAACATGACGCAGAGTAGTTGTGCAGTGACTCAGCAGATGTCCTCCATGAATGGAAGCTGCAGCATGATGCAAACCACCAGTATCAACTCTCCCCCACCTTGCAATGTGAAATCCCCCCAAGGCTGTGTCGTTGAAAGGCCCCCAAGCAGCAACCAGCAGCTCCCTCAGTGCAGCATGGCTGCTAACTTCACTCCGCCTATGCAGTTAAATGAAATCCCAGAGACTGGCAATGCCAACATTGGCTTGTATGAAAGAATGGGCCAAAGTGAGTTTGCAGCAGGGCATTATCCACAACCATCGGCCACCTTCAGCCTTGCTAAACTGCAGCAGTTAACCAACACACTTATGGACCATTCGTTGCCTTACAGCCACTCAGCTGCTGTCACTTCCTATGCAAATAGTGCCTCTTTGTCTACTCCTCTCAGTAGCCCAGGACTTGTTCAGCTTTCTCAGTCTCCTCATCCGGTTCCAGGAGGGGCCCAGGTCCAAGCTACAATGACTCCACCCCCTAACCTCACTCCTCCACCCATGAACTTGCCACCTCCCCTTCTGCAGCGCAACATGGCCACATCTAATATTGGCCTCTCCCATACCCAAAGACTGCAGACGCAGATGCCTGGCAAAGCCCATGTTTCGGTTAGGACTAAGTCGGCACCTCTGCCACCAGCTGCAGCAGCCCACCAACCACAGATCTATGGGCGCTCCTCACAGACTGTGGCCATGCAAGGGCCAGCACGCACCTTAACCATGCAGCGTGGCATGAACATGAGTGTGAATTTGATGCCAGCTCCTGCTTACAATGTCAATTCTGTGAACATGAATATGAATACCCTTAATGCTATGAATGGGTATAGTATGTCCCAGCCCATGATGAATGGTGGCTACCATGCAAATCATGGATATATGAATCAAACAGCCCAATACCCTATGCAGATGCAAATGGGAATGATGGGAAGCCAGCCATATGCACAACAGTCAATGCAGACCACCCCCCACAGCAACATGATGTATACTCCCCCAGCACATCATGGCTATATGAATACTGGCATGTCTAAACAGTCTCTGAATGGCTCATACATGCGTAGGTAGGCTCTTGCATGAGGAGAGGGCGGGGGACAATTGACCTATGAAACTGGCATGCTAGGATTTGACCTGCACAAAAAACATGTCCTTTTGGAGAATATGATTTCAAAACCAGCAATTGGTGTGAATGCAAAAACATTTGTTGGCACCATTTTAAAATTTAAAAAAAAAAAAACCTGTACGCAGCGGAAAGCCTTATATAAATGTGTTCTCATTTTATTTTTTTGTAACTATATTTTGTTTGCCATTTTTTGTATAACTTGAAGTTCTGTGGCGAGGAAAACTTCTTCATTGTATTGCAAAGACGCAAAACAAGCTGATGGTTCACAGCCATTTTTTATGTGCCTGCTCCCATTTGAAATGTGGATCATAGTTTTGGAGAATATCTGATGTCGTGCTGGCCTGTGAGCTTCCCTCCTGTTCTGTCCCCTCCCCTCCTCCTCCGCCATGTAAATGCCTTTTTGCATTGCATTCATGGTCTGTTTTGTTCCTCAAGGTGACACTTTCGCATGCCGCTAATGTCTTTGTTAGTGACAGTGCGTTTCGTAGTACTGTACAAGTGTTGTGCTTAACAGTAAGCCATTTCTTCATTTGTGTTTTTTGCCTTGATTAGGTGACCCCACTTTGAGGGGTTTAAAAAATTATATTTTTGTTAATTATATTTTAAAAAAATCTTGTTTAAAAAAAATGCAGTTAAAGCTATTTCAATTATGGTTGGTTCAAACATTTTGAGTACAATCCACTGGGATATTCCCCTGTGGGACTACAGTGCTTTTGCACAAATCCCATTAATTTTCATGGGGCTGGCTCAGGAGAACATCCTGGTGGATTGCACCCTCTGGTGGTAAATATTTGGTGTAAAGGTGAGTTCTCTTTCTATTCTAGTGGCAGATTTTTTTTCCCTCCAGAGGAAGAAAAAAAGGCAACTTTCTGTTCTGGTTTTTTAAATGCAAACCTTTATTGATTGACTGAAGCATATCAGTGTTTATCAAGTTTTTGAAACATTTTCATATATGTCCAGATACTTGGCAGGATTAAAAAAAAATAGTGAATTTGGTGTAAAGTTGCTATTTTATGGAAATGCCTCTAACTTTACATTTTCATTCCATCTGTAGATTTTTCTATCTTTATAAAATATTGGAGTTATTTTTTAAAAAAAGTAAATAGAGCAGTAGCGTGTGAATAGCTCAAACGAAGCTTACTGAGCGCATGTAAAAAAGCAGAAGGTATTTGTGTCTGTTTATATGGCTTCCTTTTTTGTAGCCTTTGTACCTGTACAGAGTGACTGTAAGGCCAAGAAGTGGCTTGATTCATGTATAAAGACCCAGTGACACTCTTGTATTTATCTGTTACCTTTTTAGTCAGTCACTTAAATAAAGCAAAGACAAGCTGTACATTTTAACATGAAAATAAATTATGATGAGCCATTTTTAGCCTCTTGTGTCTTGTCATAGACTGATGTCGCTTGGAGAATGATGAACCAGACTGGCCTTTCTTCATCATTGAATGGTGTGGCTCCAAACGCATGGAAGCCAAAAAATATCTTTGTCTGCATAAAATGTATCCTGCCCAGAGCCATACACTCAATGTCTGTTGTGGTACACTGCAGGGAAAGCTCAGCTTTAACCATTTGAACTAATAAGAATATTTGAGTATTTTAGACAGCAGTAGCCAGTTTGTTGGCATTAATGTGGATCATTTGCTAAGGGAATGGAGGGAGAATGGAAGACTGAATCCAACCTCCCCTCCCCTTTCTCTGAATGTATAGGTGATGCTATGTCACACTTAGCTTCTGGATTGATCTTTTCATGCTGAGTTAAATGTATCTGAGCACATATATTTTCTCATTTAGTTAGAAATATGCATCCATTTTTGCTAGTTGGATTAGCATGGTGATATTCAAAAATGTACTTAAATACAGTGGCATAGCTGGCGTTTTTCCAAGGGGGGGCGTGGGCAGGGTGACGCATCTTTGCCCCGTCCCCCGCCACTGGAATAGAGCAGGACCGGAGCCAAAAGGTTCCGTTCTGTTGGCGGGGGGCGGGGCGAAGACGTGTCATCGCGCCCACAGCTCCCTTGGAAAAACGCCAGCTACGCCACTGCTTAAATAATAACCCCACCTTTGCGTCAGGCGTGGGAAAAGGGTACAGAACATAATGCCTTAGGGGGCACAGCCCTTGTCTGACATTCAGGTCCCTAGACACCCAGCCCCACCAGTTGAGATGCTACTGGGCCACTCATGTAAGGGACTATTTGTGTTAGCTATGGACTGCTCCCGAGTCACTCACTCACACTCTTAATAGACATGGTAAAGCCAGTATGTTCTCAGAAAGGTGTCCTTGCTTGGTTGGTGGTCAGACAATCACTCTCTTTTTCTGCTCCTTCCCTGGCTTGATTCTTAAGTTTGTGGGAAGGGGTGTCCTGAGCCTCTCCATCCTGTTGTTGGTGCCTTCACCTCACTTTCTCCTGCAGCTTGTTCACTTGGAGTAGCCAATACTGTTGCAGAGATGTTGGCTGGCCCCAAGCCATGTGTTGTCTCCCAGGTTTAAGGGCTGAATTAAGATTTATAGAGATTTTGAAGAACACTACATAGAAGTCTCAGCTGGACTCACTGTCAAGTAATGTACATGCGACTAGCATCTGTTTTCCGTTTCTCATGTGACCCACACACTGTCCAGATATCTGCAGGTCACGCAAAGCAGGTGAGCCACAACTCGTTTGCACATGGCTGTTGGTTCGAGACAGACACACCCTTGTTCTCTTCATCTTCCTTGCTACCCACATGTCAAGACTGAAAGTTTTGGAAGGGGTCATTTACAAGTTTGAAAAATGTGGGGAAGGGGGATTCCCTGGGATATTGTGAGTTGGTAGTGGGCAGGAGGCTGGTTAGACTTGAGAGAGAAGTTAAGTGCAAATGGGAGTGGACAGAGATAAAGTGTGGGAGAGCAAAGAATTGGGCAACGTTGATGAGGGAAAGAAATTGACATAGAACTATGGCTTGCAGCCATAGAGATTTTTGCTGGAAGCTTGCAAATTTGGGAACTTGAACTACTGATGTCCCCCCCCCCCTCCAATTCCAATGCAGTACTGTGCAGTTTAAAAAATATAAATAAACGAATCTGAGTTTGGCATTCTTGTATTAACTCTGCCTTGGCAATAATTTTAAAATAAAGGCTGCCATTTGGAAATACTACAACAAATTTTTGCAGAGATATATTTGAAATAAAGCATTAGAGAGAATACCTTTCTAGAACATTTATACCGAAACACAACATTTTTTTTAACTTCTGGGGAAAAAAAAAACCCTATGAATTGAACTGGTGGTACGATATATCTGTTGCAAAAGACAAACTAATTTTGGTGGGTGTTCCTATTTGCTGTGAAGCGGGACATTCCTCTCTTGAAGGTATGTACATTGAACAAAGATTATTTCCTCCCTGAATGGATCCCTCTTTTTTCTTTTTGTGTGTGGGTGGCCTCCAGTTTCTGGATTTGAAGCATATCTAAATGAACTTGGAGTACTTAGTTTGAAGCATTTGTGTCTTGCTGAAGTTGAATTCATGAGCTAACCTATGAGTTCAACCATCCTATTTGGCGTCTTTAGTGTACTAGTGATGCTGGTACAATGCTTCTTGGGGGCAGCAGATATGTATCCATAGGAAGATTCTGAAGAAGCAAGAGGACTTGTCTGAAGTGGGTTTCAAACTAAGCTGATCAGAATTGCAGTGCTAAAAATGCTCTGCACATTGCAGAAGTAATCTGTTATAAACTTCAGGTGTTTTCTGTGAAGTTGAGTGGACAAGTAAATCTAGCTCTGCAAAAATTGACACTTCGAAGTGCAAGGAGAGAGAATTCATGATGGCTCAGAAACTGAAGACCTTTTATGGACATTTAAGAACCAAGACGCTGCAGTGAACCAAATGCCACTTTGGAAGAGACCAAGAATCTGGGCCCCACCTTAAGAAAAGATTGGGAGATGCTGCTATAAAGATAGATTGTTCAGGGGAATAGTACCCAAGATAGATTGTTCAGGGGAATAGTTCTTTGGTGTAAGGAAGGTCTTTGAACATGTTGCTTCTACTCTAAAATGTTTAAAATGCATTGAGAACCTTCAACTGAACAAACCTTGTTTACACCATAGACATCTTTTGCTATTTTGTATATTTAAATTTTGTACTTTTGGATCCTCAGATAAGACAAGCCTAAGAAAGTAACACTATGCTCCATGCTCTTCCTAGATCATAAAGATTTCATTCTTCCCACCCTACTTATTTTCCTCCTGTTTCATTTCTTTCTTTTCCTGTTTCTTTAGTTTTACTTGTCTACTTGCTTTTGATCTGGTTTCTATTTGCCCTAAAACCATAAATGGAATTCAGATTCTTACATGCACGCTCCCCTGGAGAGAATCCGTCTCCAAGACTGTTCCCTGGAGCAGCAGCAGAACTGAGCAGTATAACAAATCCAATCTTCTGTGGACAGCCTGTCGAAACAACGCATTCTGTAACGCACATGGCCATCGCTGCAGAAGCTTTGAATTCTGACGTACGGGTGCTGATGTCACAGTGAAGAGGGGCCATGAAGAGCAACATCACAAGGAATGACAGATGCAGCAGAGGAGTCATCGCAGCAACCACTGTAGTTTCCAGCCCTCCTGAGAGTCTCCGCTACAACTGGTTACAGCCTCCCCACTAGCTCCCATGGGTCCATCTTTTAAGTAGTTCCATGTGGGGACTTTCACTGCTTGGTAAGCCGTTCACATATCATGTGGCCCCTCAGCATCCCATCTTCTTTTTTGACTACTGAATCCAAGTCTTGAGATGGGGGGGGGGGAGGGATGCTGAAATTCCCTAGCTTTTTCTTTTTCTTCTCTTTAGAATCATCGCTCTTAAGTGCCAGTGCCGTGCTTGAAGGTGGCCTGTTGGGCAAAGGGAACAGTTATCCCCGGTGTTGTTACGCTTCAGTTTTCAATCGCAAACATCGTGTTCAGATAATGCAAATCAAGTAAACATATGTAACGGAAAGAAAATATACATGTTGTTTACTTTGCGCATCAAACTTGAATTTTCGAAGGACAGAATGCTGAATTCCTGCACTGGGAACATTACTAGCCCTGAGCAGTGAAGCAAAGCCATCTTGTCCAGTTTGTGTCAATGTGAATTTTCGTTAGTGGCTTGTGGGGTAAGCTGAGCCCAAGAGACGGTGAGCTTGCTAGTACATGGGAACAATTGAGAGCGAATGCAAGTATGTGTTTGATTTTGTTTGTTTTAATATTCCGTTTTTCCATTTCCAGGTTTGTGTCCTCTCTCTTGTTTTAAAACCGATATGTTCCTATTCATTATTTGAAGTGCTGGGTGCAATCCAATGACAAGTTCTCCTGCACTAGCTCCACTGAAATGCATCGGAGTGATGCAAAACCATTGTTTATAATGCTGAACATAAATCGCTCTGTAGCAGACTGAAGAAAAATGTCTTTTTCTCACAAAAAATATGTGAAAATACCAGACACTTGGTCTGAAGCCTTCTTATGAAAGGAAGAATCTTCTACAATTTAGAAGACACTGCTTCATGGTTTTTCCAGCTGTCTTGTAAATTGGTCAGTATTTAGAATCTCTCAGCTTGGAAATGGGCACATTTTTCAAGTGTAAATCCAGGATTGGTTGACGTCTCTGGTGCTGTTAAAGGCCTTCTCCTCTGACAGAGCACATGTAATGCTCTTGTTGTTGCTCAAAGGGGTCTTGCAATTCTCTTGTCTTTCAGCCAAGATTTTTTGGGGTGAGGCTTTTTTGTGATTGAGAAGTCAGGTACCGAAGATCAACAGAAATGGAGTAACCTTGGCATGCTCTATCTGATCAGCTTGAGAAACCTCCATGTACTCCTCCAGCTACTCTCGCTGTGAAACTCTTGTAACAATTTCAGGCGTTATGCTGAGGCAGCTGCAGGTTTGTTACAGAATGTACGCTCAAACTGCAACCAATCACAGCTTCTTGATGGGTGTACTTGGGTGTACTTGGATATCCATTTGCAAGCACACATGTATGCGCTTTGTGTTTCGTTTACACTCCTTTTAGGTGTACGCTTCAAATTTCTCGAGTCTGCATCACAAGCAGTGATGTCCCCCACAGCCCTTGTCCACCTGCATTGGATGGTTAAACACTTTGCAAACTTGTCTTTTCCTGAGGCCTTTTCCTTTTTGTTAGTTGGTTTGGGAATCTTTTGCTTCAGCCTTTTTAATTCAAAGCTCTCTCAGGCATCAGAGAGTCGAAACAGGTGGGTGGTGGTTCCAATAAAACTGCCAGAAAAACCTGGAGTAAATAATATTTGCACATAAAGGGTACCGACTCAGTGGACAAAGCACTTAACTTGGAAAATAAGACAACAACCCTGTGAGGTAAGAAAGTATTATTATCCCTATATGACTGAGATTTGGCTTGGCCAAGGCCACCTAGCTCAGTTCATGGCAGAGGTGAGATTTGAATTGGGGATGCCCTGATTTGCAATTTAGCCACTATGCTCTCAGTGAATCCTAAGAATTCAGAGAATTTAGATCCTGTTAATGGAGAACATGGAATGGAGGAGAAAGACAGGCACGTGTAAGTCATGTTACAGAGGTGCTGTTGCCTGTATGGTGTTTGGCAAAACTCTTCAAACTGTAGTCTAAGGCATCTTTATGATGTCATGCTTGAACCCCTGTAGCAGATATTCTGCAATACAAGGACCAATTGATGGAGATTCTGTCTTTGGCATTCTACCCTCTGCTCTTAATTCTGTCCTTAATTCTATCCTCTGCTCTTGATATGAGCTTCCCTCATTCCTTGAACTATTCCCTATTGCTAGCAGCATAAGACCCCTTCCACACAGGCAGGGGGTCCTTATCCACTAAACCAGTAGTTCTTAACCCATGGTCCGCAGACCAGAGGTGGTCCATGAGCTGACTGGAGACTGCCTGGTAGCGCGTTGTGTGCTCGTCGCATTGCAGGCATTTGTGTGGGCCCTCCCGCCCTCTCTTCGCTCCATTTGGCCCCAATTGGCTCAATCCGGCATGGCACGATGACATCGCACCACATCACAGCTGTGCACGCAGTGGTCCACAATGGACCCGAGTGTGGGCGCAGTGGTCCACGGTCGGCGAAAGGTAGGGAACCACTGCACTAAACAAAACAAGACTAATTTTTAGGATAGTATAATTGCCCTTTTCACCTACGTCATTACCCTAGAATGGAAACTCCACAGTGGGGAGCAGTGAGGATGGAGGTTCTGACCATGGATATGGCTCTTAGTACTTCAGCTTCAGCACTGGATTCACTGCACAGCTTTCTCAGGCAATTGTCCAAGGTCCCTCAGTTCTCTGCCTTTGAAGAGATGGGGGAAATCCCTTTTCACAGAGTGGCTAATGTTTAACCTATTTCCTACAACAAACCGTGAAATAAATCAATAGTTCAGCCTGCTGACAACTTAAATAGCCCTTCAGTATTGTTTAGTATTTTTCAATTAACTCTAATGCACACTAATGCTAAGACCTCATGATAAATGGCGGTTAAAGGGGGCCTTAAATGCCTGCGGTGCTGGCAGAATAGTCCGTGTGGGGGAAGAAGCAAACCTACATTCATACATACAAGGCATGGATTCTGGTACAACTGCTTGTCAAAGTGTGGAGACGGTCACTGCATCCTAGAGGACCTGTCACTGACCATTTGTGCTGGCTACCCTGTCCTTTCTGGCCCTGATGATGCAACTCTCCATTATGAGTTCATAAAGGTCTCCGAGTGCTGGAAGCAGACATAACTCATGCTGAGCTCTAGACATGAATCAGGAGCAGTGGCTGTTATTGCTGGGACCAGAGCTGAGACTACTACAGCAGCAATGGGCCAGTGAGTGTAAATGATACTTATTTATCATATTTTAATGCATACAGTGTTTTGTTTTTTTTGGGGGGGGGGGTGTAAATTCTAATTTGGAAGCAGGAAAAATGGTCAAAGCATGATCGAGTGAAGATCTCAGGGGAAAGCTTGAGTATACGCTGATGGGTTCTGAGTTGTCTGTGACGGATCAAGAGAGAGATCTTGGGGTCCTGGTGGACAGGTCGATGAAAGTGTCAACCCAGTGTGCGGCGGCTGTGAAGAAGGCCAATTCCATGCTCGGGATCATTAAAAAGGGGATTGAGAATAAAACGGCCAATATCATTATGCCTTTGTACAAATCGATGGTAAGGCCATATCTGGAGTATTGTGTCCAGTTCTGGTCACCATACCTCAAAAAGGATATAATTGAATTGGAAAAGGTGCAGAAAAGAGCGACCAGAATGATTCGTGGGCTGGAGCACCTCCCTTACGAGGAAAGGCTACAGTGTCTGGGGCTTTTCAGCCTAGAAAAAAGGCGCCTGAGGGGGGACATGATTGAGACTTATAAAATTATGCATGGGATGGAGAGAGTGGATAGAGGGAAATTCTTTTCCCTCTCGAACAACACCAGAACCAGGGGACACACACTAAAATTGAGTGGAGGGAGAGTTAGAACAGACAAAAGAAAATATTTCTTTACCCAGCGTGTGATTCATCTGTGGAACTCCTTGCCACAGGATGTGGTGATGGCACCTGGCCTAGATGCCTTTAAAAGGGGTTTGGACAAATTCATGGAGGAAAAGACCATCACAGGTTACAAGCCATAAGCAACCTCCTGGTTTTTAGAAGTGGGTTTTCTCTGTGCCAGGTGCAAGGGAGTGGCGACTGGACACAGGTATCTTGTTGTCTCGTGTGCTCCCTGAGGCATCTGGTGGGGCCACTGTGTGACACAGGAAGCTGGACTAGATGGGCTTTTGGCCTGATCCAGCAGGGCTCTTCTTATGTTCTTATGTTCTTATGAGATGTTGGTCTCATTTTCATGAAGAAATGAGACAAATGTGGTTGCGGATCAAGTCTGTGGTTGACCCTAGCCATCAGAGGAGGCTGAGTTGGGTTTATAAGAAGCTGTTTTTTTATCTGAGTGTCTGAGGATACGTTGTATATTGCTATTCTGAATTTTTTTTTCTGAATGAAGTTGATAACTTTGTACGAGATGATGAGACATTTGGATGGATGGTTTGCCCAAGTAGTTCCAACTAGGTATTTCATAGCTTCAGCTGAGGACTGGAGCTTGGAGAAATGGGTGGAAAGTGTTACAATGGTTTCCTACACAAAAGTGTTCCATTACGGGACATGTATGTGTTCATGTTTCAGGCCTAGAGAAGATGGAAGATTCAGTTAGTGTTTCAGTTCCTTTACTGCAGAGCTGGGGCTCTTGCTCCTTCGCCCCTGTGGCTCATTCTGATCTGAGTTTGTGACCCTTAGAAAAATTCTTACTGAAACATGGTTGGGCTTTCAATACCTTCTGCTATTCGTTGATGAATATTGATAAAATAATTTTTTTATAACCATGTGCATGTCTACTCAGAAGTAAGTTCCAGTGTGTTCAGTAGGACTTACTCCCAGCTAAGGGTGTACAGGATTGGTGGTCTACATCTTGGCAAACTAAAGAAGGGATGTGTGAGCTTCCTTACCTTTCAGAATTTACAGTGCTGGTTAATAACCTACCTTGGCATGGATCGTATGCAGAGCTGTTCATAGTCAGCGTACAGATAAAGAGATGTGCTATAGTAGGCTTTAAGGGTACTGGTCTTTTCCCACACGCAAAAGAAATGGTCAGTGCTTCCATGCACATGTTTATTTTTAATCTTTGCAAATACAAAATAGCCTCCATAAAGTGGTGCTGAAGGTGAGATGAGACAGAAATCCAGCCAGGAGACATATGACCTTGCCAGGTTCATCTAAAGCCAGCCACTCAGCCGCACCAATATATATTGGCACGAGGACGCATTGCACAGAAATTGGGAGTTGGGGAGAAGGTCCTGTTCCTCAGTGAGTAAACATACTTAGGCTTTGCCGCCTTTCCTGTAAACGAGAGCAACTGCATCACCCCAAACTCTCAATATTAAAACAACAGTGGCCCCTCAGTTTTGCATGATGGGTCTTGGTGACTCCCACCCAGTCAGTCCTCTTTCTTCTTCACTGGCTCTCTGGGGGCCTACAGAGTCACCAGCTCTCATCACCAGCCTCCTCTTCTAGGAAACACAGAACAGCAGCATTTCAAAAGGAAAGAGCTGCCGTCACTGTGTATTTCAAGTTCCCTATTAAGGTTGCTTTTAAGTCCCCCTTCCCTTTTCCTAGTTGAAAACACCCTTAAGGCATTTGAAGTGCTATTGATTCCCCCCCCCACCCCCACTGTTTTACTTGGTAACAAATGACTCTCTTGACCTAATCGTTTCAAGCTCCTGGACACTTTTTTAGTTATTTGTTTTGGGGGGAAATAGGGAATGTTAAATTTCCGTCTCTGTGCTGCCCTCCTGTTCTCTGCCAGAGTCGATCCCGTTTGTGGTGTTTCTCCTCTCCAGGGCCAATTTTATGTCCAGTTCTCTGAGTTGCTTCAGGAAGCCGCGGTTTGGGAGAATGCACCTATGTTTCAGCACTTGATCAATGGCATCAACCACAGTCATGTTCTTGTAAATCATCAGATAAGCCAAGACCAGTGCAGCTGAGCGGCTGCGGCCCATGGCACAGTGGACCAAAATCTTGCCTGGAAAAGGAAAGAAAAGAGACAGAGAAAACCATTCAGAATGACGTACTGCTGAAGTTCCCACCTTTGCCTCTGTGGTGAGATGATGCTTCCCCTCATTTGACATTTCTGCTGGGCAATTCCTCTTTTGTACTCTGATTATGCTCCAAGGTTAGCCAGAGTTGTCATCTTAGGGTTGGGCTAACTGTTGAGAAATCAGCTCCACCTATGACAGATACATGTGGATATGCGACTCCTCCCAGCCTTTTGTTCTTCAACTCCTTGCCACAGGATGTGGTGATGGCACCTGGCCTTAGATGCTTTTAAAAGGGGATGGGACAGATTTATGGAGGAAAAGTCCATCACAGGTTACAAGCCATGATGGGTACCAGATATAAGCAACCTCATGGTTTAGTAGTAAGGTATCTCAGTGCCACATGGAAGGGAGTGGCAACAGGATACAGGTATCTTGTTGTCTTGTGTGCTCCCTGAGACATCTGATGGGCCACTGTGAAATACAGGAAGCTGAACTAGATGGACCTTTGGCCTGATCCAGCAGGGTGGTTCTTATGTTCTCATGTTCTTAAGTGTTCTACCTAGAAAAGAGAGTTGGCTAACAATGCAAGTCTATGCATGGTTACCAAGCAATAAAATCCCACTGAATTCAGTGAGGCTTACTCCCAGGCAAGAGTGCATCGGATTGGAACTTCAGTAACATAAGCACCCAAGAAAAGGTAGAAGGCCCCCAAAAGTTCCAGCCTACCGGAATCTGATGAAAAATAAAGTACTGAACTTCTGGGAGGGGTGTGGTCTTGTAAATGTAAGGGAGCTGGTCCTTGTTTGGAGCACTGTCAGGACAAAGAAGAGGACTATGGGGAATGGCGCCTGTGCCTCACAAAGAATAATTAACAAAGGCCTGTGGAGCATACAAGTTTGGTTACTACCCTCTTCCATCAGGGTATACATGCAAGTAGTGACAGAAGGAAGTGTTTAGATAGACTGAGCTGTGAATTGGGACTTCCTTGGTTCGAATCTTGCTTCTGTCATGGATTCTCACAAGGTGGCCTTAGACAAGTCACTCCCTCTCAGCCTCAACTCCCCAGCGACATTATGGGGGTAATAATACTTACCTTACAAGGCTGTTGTAAAGACAACATCAAGAATCATACAGGTGAGGTGCTCTGCACGCTCAGAAAGCGCTGTAGGAATGTCAAGTGTATTAAGCGATAGCAATATGAGATTTGTCAACTCTTGGTTTCATTCCCATTGTTAGGAAATGTAAGTGACTTAAGAGTCGGTGATCTGTATCATTCAGAAGGCAGTGATTCATTCAGAAGAAGTGATCTGTGTCATTCATATTATATTGATGCCCTGCCTTTTTTAGCCAAAAGTGGCTCTTGGGGAAGGTCATAAACAATGCCGCAAAGTTTTTGTTCAGGGTCAGTTTCTGTTCTCAAATTGGGGGCTGGGGATGCCTTGCAAATGTTGTCACAGGTCCCCACTTGTTGGTTCCAGTTACAAAATATGGGTTGTTTTCGGGCATTTCAGAAGAGCGGTGATGCCTATGCACATTCTCTCATTCTTTATAGCAAGAAGTCTGAGTGCCGCATTTAATTCATCCACTACGTATGCAGTGAATTCATATTTACCTTACTGTGGCGAGTATAATCTCAAACAATTTGAAACCAATAACTCCATCCCATGTTGGATCTTGGACTTCTATGAGTTAACACCATTTCAGTGCTTTGGGATACCCTAAAGTTTCCTTTAGTGTCTTCTGAACTGCAACGTTTGAATCTGAGCCATTCTCATCTCTCCCCTGCCTGCCCCCAGAGATTAGCACATAGGTGCCCTCTGTATCCACTTCTCATTTTTTTGCATTTCACTATCCTTTCAACTCCCTAGATGTGCAGCTTTAGCCACAGAAAAGAAAGTTACCACAAGGGAAGCTTATGGCGATTCAATAAAAGCGACTTCTGAACTGCAATTTCTCTCCATGGTGCATGGATGCCCCATACAAACCTTGCTGAAATGAATGAAGGTTATCCCGCAAAAATGCTTGGGGGAGTGTACACACAGTTAGCAATTACTACTTCCAATCTGCTTCAAAGTGATTGGCTTCCCCCAGCACATAAAATGTGAGCTTTTGACATTGTACCAGTTGCACATGCAGTAAGTCCTTTGGCAACACTGCCTGTTTTCCTTGATAGAAGCCGAGATGAAGAAGCACCTTACTATTGATCATGTCAACTCCAATTAAGGCTATTAGTGATTCTTATCTCAAACACTACCAGCCTACTAAAATTCCCCTGTCACAAAGCTACTTGTCTCACCTGTATTCTGCCTCAGTTCAGCAAAATGGCTGGAGCTGAAGACATCTGACAAAAGTGAGTGGATGGGCCACAGTTACCATAGGACAAAGAGGGGAACAGTAGCAGGAGGCAGATGCAGAGGTAGATCATGGAGAGGGGGATGGTGGTGACTGAGGGCAATTTGTCCCAAGTGTTGAAGGAAGTACGACAGACCCATTGTTGCCCACTGCACTCACATTCATCCCTCTCTATTGTCTCCGTTCACCAGTTCTGCAGGTTTTTGGAAGGGTGCAAACCCTACCCCACAAAATCTGTTTGAGCAGAATGTACAATGGGACGACAAAAAAAAGAACGTGTAGGCAATCATGGGTTCATCATGCCATCTTGACTTCCTTAAAAACTAGTGTTATTGCTGTCAAGTGAAGAAATGAATGTTTTCTCTAGGCATTTCTGTAGCTAGGTGCATTGGGAAACGAGATAGTAAAGGAGAAAGGAGTTTGAGGTTTTGCAGCTGAGTGGCATCAGTAAGCCTGGGTGGCCTCCAAGGGCATGCTGTTGCTTTGAGGGGAATGGATGCTATGTTAAAGACTGGCATGATCTACCTGAGTGCTGGTGCACTCCCCCCCCCCCTGTTCATTGGGTACATTTATAAACAGATACCACAAAAACAGCACCAGTACTCTCTCCCCACAAGGAAACTGACCCTGTAAAAAGTGGCTCCTGGAAGATTTGACCACTTGGGAGTGCAGAATACTATTTGTCTTCCTCCAGCCTTAGGAAAAGAAATGCCTGCTCAAGGTGAGTACCGAAGTTTGCCCAGACAGTGGAAGAAGGAAAGTTTTGCCAGGTTAGATTGTAGGATTCACCTTCAGAGTTAGGGCCGGCCCATCCATGAAGCCAGCTGAGGTGGGTTTCATCAGCAGCAGATTGAGAGGCCTGAGGGGGTGGAGGATTTGGGATGCCTTTCATCTCAAGTCTGCCGCTGCTGCTGCCACCACCTCCTTCCGCTCTGCTCCTGATGCAAGCTGCAATGATCTGTTTCACAATGTGCGTGAATGGGAAGCAGGTCATTCCCTCCTTACTACATTCCATGCATGCTGTCGTCAAACTCAGAAGTGCGGGACTTCTGGTTTTATTTACAGGGGCAGCGTGAATGAAGGACCTTCGTTTTGGCTTGTTTTTGTCGTGCAGAGATCATGGATCCGAGGCAGCGCTCTGGGTTGTGCTGCCCCTGCTCAGAGCCCTGCGTTGCACAAAGGTGCCTCCCCTCCTGCCAGATTTCTTTGTTATATGGTTAGCACAACAAGGGACGTCTATACTAGCTTGGGAAAAACTGGAAAGAGAGAGCATTTAAAATCAACATCCCTTCCCCCTTCCAGCCTTAGCAAGGGATTATGTGTAGTAATGAATTGCAGTGGGAAACCTTTAAAGATCCAGCCAGTTTTGGGGGTCATGGCGGGTGATGGGGGGCAGCTGATCTGAGCAGACAGGAACCTGAATTGACCGGAGGTTGGAAACCTGATCAGTGGCCTGATGATATTAAGAGCTTTGCAGGTCAGCAGGCGAGGGAGGGCTTGCATTTCTCTGCTGGCTTCTGCTGTGAAAAGCCGGTGGAGGCAATTTTGTGGAAGAAAGAAGAAGTTGAGGGTGCGGCATTTCGTAGTGGCTTCACGGCCTCGGTTTAGAACCAGGGCACTGCTGAAGGTCAGCAAATAATGAGCTGTAGTAATCAAGCTGTGATATCACAAAGGCTTTAATGTTTCCACCTCTCTGCTGTCAAAGCGATTTCGGTCTCCTCCTGCTTGGGTGAGGGTAAAAATAAATCTTGGTTGCAAGCATAGAGCTGAACGGAAAGTGAGAGACGCAAGCTGGCTTTGATATTCTGCTAGCTAAAGGCCATCAAAGTTGGACAGGATGAAAGGAGGGAGGGTTTCTCTAGTGTTTTCCTTTACCAACTCCCTCCGAACTTCTGCCCTCTTCACTTAACTTCTCTCTCTAAGCTGGTTTGCCCGTTACGTGCAAGCAGGGTCTCCCAGTTCTTGCCCTCTCTGGGTGCCATGATCTCTGGGGTGGGGCTCATCTGGAGCTCATGAATTTTTGAAGCAGTTGCCGCTACCATCACTCCTACCAGGTAAGCTAGCATGTACTGGCAGGCATGGGCAGCCCATGGAGGGAGGGGAAGGGGACAGGGCCCAGCATACGCTGGTGCTGGCTCTGAACTTCCATCCTGTTAGCAACAAATAATAACTATTGCTGCTGGCTCATGCTTAAGTATTCTTAAATGCTCTCGAGGAAACTAGCCAGTCTAACCAAAAGGTTAAAATTAATGAGCCCCGGAAGAACTGAATTTCTCATAGTTCAGCTCTTACAGTGCTTATTTAATTCAAAACAATTTTCAATTAGCATGAAGAATGAAACAGTCCTATTAGCATCAGCTTTCCTGATTGGCTTTCCACAAGCTCTGCCTCAAGCAGTCCCAATGACCTGGAAGGCACTGATTGGTCCATGTCACCAGTGGTGAGTGGTCATCCTTTCCCAGTTATGAAGGTTTCCCCCCTAATCAATGATAGAACTAAAGTTGCCTGAGATTTTTTTTTTCATGGGGAGGGCCTGCTGCGAAGGGATGGATTCCTGTGTGCCTCTTTCTCTGAAGAAAAAGGTATGCTCGAGAACAATGAAGTCTGAGGGCAGCTTTGGCTTTTTAGCTCCTTGGACCTTGGATATCAGGATGAGACCTAATAAGTTTAATTTAAATCCAGAGAATGCAGAGATGCTAATGGTAAGGAGATCTATAAACTAGGAACTGGACCGAGGAGATCTATAAACCAGGAACTGGACTGTCAACTTGATCTGGCCCAGGGTTGCACTTCCCTTGAAGGATCAGGTTTGCAGCCTCGGGATGCTCCTGGACCTAGCTTTGAACAGGGATAGACAGGTGATGGCTGTTGCCCAGAGTGCCTTGAATTGGCTTAGGACACAGCTGATGCACCAGCTTTCTTGGCTCAGGTAGAACTAGCCTTGGTTGCCCGTGCTGTGGTGATACCAAGTTGGCCTATCATAACGCACTCTACTTGGGTCTGCCCTTGAAGACTGCTTGGAAACGTCAGTTGATACAGACTACAGGGCTGCTGACTGGTGTCGCGGTTGTGACCATGCCACACCCTTGTTAATGCATCCTCAATGATTGCTTGTGCATTTCTGAGCACAATTCAGAATGCGGGTGATGATCTATAAAGCCCTCCATGGTTTGAAGCCTACATACATGAAGGATTATCTCTTCCCAATCTGTATCAACTGTCAGACTTGTGAGGTCATGGCTCTGTTGCAGGCACCATCATCTTTTAGATATATGATGGGTGGTAACTTGTAACAGGACCTTTTCTGGGGTGGCACCCAACCTATGGATTTCATTGCCAATTGAGATCAGAACTGTCCCCTTTTGAAGGGGAGTTAAAACTTTTTTTGTTCTGTCTAGCCTTCAATTGTGTGTGTACTCCCAGTTGTCTTGTGCTGCGGATTTAGTTGTTGCTTTGATGGTGGTGGTTTGATATTGCTTTATACTAATTGTATTGTTCTTTGTGTTTATATTTCTGGGGTGGCACCCAACCTATGGATTTCATTGCCAATTGAGATCAGAACTGTCCCCTTTTGAAGGGGAGTTAAAACTTTTTTTGTTCTGTCTAGCCTTCAATTGTGTGTGTACTCCCAGTTGTCTTGTGCTGCGGATTTAGTTGTTGCTTTGATGGTGGTGGTTTGATATTGCTTTATACTAATTGTATTGTTCTTTGTGTTTATATTTGATCAGTCATTTGTTACCTGTAGTAGAAATATATTTTTTCTACTTACACCACTGATCACAGGTTATAGAAAACATGCAGTTTCCCTATGTGGCAGTGATACCTGTATAGAAGATAATCATCTTGGGCAAGGCAGGCCCAATTCCTCATTTTCAGTGCAGGCTAGGCTATTGCGAGTAACTCCAGGCTTGCAGCCCATTGTTCCCTTACTTGTCTCGTGCTGGAGTGCTTTATCGATGAACTCGGCAGCAGAGTAAAAGAACTGGCTAAGATTGAAGGTGGGGAGATCATCCGCCTCCACCCCATGGTACTCGATGGCCATGTCGCTGTAGTATTCTGGTCCTGTGTCCACGTTCCACCGGCCATGGGCTGCATTGAGGATGTGGGTGAAGCCAGCTTTCTCGAGACTGTAACGATCAAGGGCTGTTTTCCTGTTTCAAAGTGGAAAAGGCTGTTTGACAAGTGTATGGCACCGGAAACACTGTGGCTATTTTTAAGTCGCCCAAGAACAGCAGGCGGGTTCAATCACTTCATGACAGCAACGTCAAGTGAGGAGTTGCATAAGAGAACGAACCATTGCGGATCTCCTCAGGGGCGTGCCTAAGGTTTGCGTCACTCGGTACAGGAGGTCAGTGAGTCATCCCCATGATTGACCTCCTCCCATGCAGTGGGCGGGGCAACGCATCATCGCCCCGCCTCCTTCGTAATCAAAATTACACCTTTAAATTACAATATTATACGCACAGCCTAAATGTATGTATGCCGTCTAAAACCATGCACGGAAAACCAAATGACAAAGAGGCCAGCAGGAACAATTATGCAGCGGGGAGAGGGAAAAGCACTCTGCACAAGGCCCAAGGACACATTCCCTTCTTTTGCTCTTGCTTTGGACTTTGAATGTCTGAGGCCTTGGGGTTGGATCTCCTGCCACATATGGAAGGTTCCATCTTTTATCACACAAGGTTCACAAATTACGTGTGCTTAAGCTGATTTTTAGTGGCCTTTAATTTACTTTTCTGGGGTCCTGAGGCAGGGATATGATACAGCTACTTTGCTGAAGCTGTTTTTGTCAGGCCAGTGGCTGGCTGGGTGACCATCTAGGAACTCCATGTCCATCACCCTCAGTTCCATGATGGAAGAAGGTGAGGTATATGAGTCAAGTGCTGAAAACGTCAGTGATGAAGAAGTCCATCATATTCTTTAATATGGGACAATAAGCCAATGAAAGAACATGGGCACTGCTCTCCAGTTTCATGATCATAGAAGACACTGTACAGCACATTTGGCATAATGTATAATCCTGCAACATAAACTGAAAACAAATCTTTGCCAACAAAATTGTCTGCCTGTCCTATCTATCTTATACAGTATTACATTCAGCCTGAGGGGGAATCCTGTGTTACTCAAAAGCTAGCAGTCTGCATTGAACCATTACAGCAAGTGCTCACTTAAAGTTGTTTCATTATAAGTCGTTTCGTTTTAAAGTTGTTGAGGAAAAAAATCGATTACTGGCCGGGGCCACTGCCTGTGTGGAGTATGAACGTTCTCCCCATGTCTGTGTTGGTTTTCTCTGGCCCAGAAAGCTCACATTTATTTCTATGTTTAATATTAGAGAAGTGTTTGGGGTCTTTATTTAGAAGTTTGGTGATGTTTTTGTGACCAGAAATATGCCATAATCTCTTGTTTATGTATAACAGTTAGCCTACGGTAAAATTGGTTTTGTTATAGGTTGTTGTGCTTAAAATTGCAGTTTCCAAGAACCTCTTGATAACTTTAAGTGAGGACTTGCTGTACTTAGTCCAATTAGACATATTGCCTCAAGGGACTTGGTTCATAAATTACAGCAAACCAGGAATTACTTTATGATTTGTGAGCTTCAGCACGACTGGATCCAGCTACTTCACAGCCACAAAGTGGATATAGATATAAGACCACATGAATCAGTTACCAGATCATCAAATTAAATGGAATACTGTACTTGAGGTTGCAATGACAGCTCCCTTCTATATCCAATTTTGGTCCAGTATCAGTACATTGAAAGGCTGACCACCTACTGTGTGAGAGTATCGGATGGTGGCAGGGAATTCTGCCGATGTAAGCCGTTCTGTACACTAGTGAAGACTCTTACAGTTTGCAGTATTTTGTGGAGATGAAAACATCAGCATTTGACCTAGCTTCTCACTTTCTCTCCTTTCCACCCGACTCCGATTCTGTGGCCTGATGCTTTTTGTACTTTAGCATTCGATCTTCCGTAATAGGGATCTCCTCCAGGGGATCCGAAAGAGGGCTCTGTGAAATCCACATACAAGCAGTGGTTCTTTCCAGGAAAACACAGATTGTGATATCTTGGGCAGGATTCAGTGTGCTGAGAATGTTTTGTTGTAGCCAGTATGAGAAAATGCTTGAAGCTAGAAAAGGGTTGGATAGGGCTTCCAGTGCTCAAGAAGGTGGCCCGCCACGAGGCAGCTCTTTGCATCTCCTTTGTCACTTTATGCCCTTCCTTTTCAACATTTTATTTATCCCAATCTCCATTACAGCTCCTTCCCCCAGCCCATCCCAGAGGCGTTCCTACAATGGGGGCGGTACTGTAAGTTACGCCCTGTCTTAGTCCCCATTTACAAGCCGGCACGAGGTGGCCCCACCCCCTCACCGTCAGAGCCATTCCGTGCGGAGAAGGCAGGCAGGAGACTCCCTGCTCGTTGCCTTCTCTGCACGGAATGACTCCGACGGCTTGTAAACAGGGACTAGGATGGGGTGCAACTTACCACTCCCACCGTAGGAACGCTTCTGGCCCATCCTTCCTTCCCCAGAAACAATCCATTTCAAAATAATTCCAAATCCTCTGAAAACCTGGATCTGAGAAGCAGAATCTGTTCTACAAGTTAGTATATGGACATTTATCTGACTTGCATAATGTCATTGTGTTACAGAATTTAGATTATTATTATTATTATTATTATTATTATTATTATTATTATTATTATTATTATTAAGAATATTTCTATACCACCGATCAACCAAAAAGTTCACAAAGTGATTTACAGAGAAAATCAAATAGATACATTTTCAAATCAAATCAAATCATTCTAAAATTTCAGAGATCTTAGACAACCATCCTTTTTGTGTGTGTTCTTATTCAAAGACAAAATCTTTTAAAAGTGATTGAAACTGTGGTCATTAAAAGTACATCAGCAGTACACAACTGCTCTCTTTGGCAGCAAGAATGGTTTGCGATTGCCATTCTATGGACTTGTTTTCTGCAGTGACAAATCAGTTCAATGGCCATTAGTTGGCATGATCTGATACCTAGTGCTGCCAAAGCCTATGGGAAGAACAGACAGAACAGAACATCTCGTATAACTGGGGAGTACCCAGAGTCCTAAGTTCCAGTGTCATATTGTTTCTTTTTATGGCACACATCTTATACAAGGGCAAAATAATTTCACATTATTAGTCACCAGCCTAAACTCTTAGGTGCCTGGGATCTTTCCAACCCTGCCATTGAGGGATCAACTGCAGAGAGTTTGTGTAGAGATGGATATCCTCTCATCTGCAGATGTCCCAATCTGATGGATAGAAACAGACAGACAGAGTTCCCATCTGCAGAGGATGACAGGGTTCCTGTCACCTTTAAGGTCTGCGTGGAAGAACAAACATCAACCAGTTGAAATAAGGGTAGAACTGTGATGATGTGGAGAGAGGAAGGAGAAAACATGCGCTAATAAAAGGAAGCATTTTCCAGGTTTTTCTGGTTGTTTTATTAACTTAACAAGAGAACAGCCTAATTAATACCTTACTTCATAGAGCTGAGAAAATAAGTGAACCAGAGCATGTGCAGAGTGAGGAACACTACGTGGAAAGTCTTACAAGCTAATGGTTACAAATGAAAAGAAATGAGAAGGATAGATTTAAAAAGGAAAACACCAAAGAAAGAGAAAGATTTACAATTAGGCAATGTTACTTTGCCTTACATTAAAGGAACAGACAAAATTGGGAGACTACTGAATAAGTTTAACATCAGGACTTGTTATGCTCCAACCAGCAAAATTAGCAATTTTTTAAAGGAACCCTAAAGACAGACTAAGGCCAGCGGGTGGCGTAGCGGGTTAAACCGCTGAACCATAAACTGTTGATCGAAAGGTCGGCAGTTCGATTCCCGTGACGGTGTGAGCGCTCGTTGCTTGGCCAGCTCCTGCCAACCTAGCAGTTCCAAAGCATGTCAATGCGAGTAGATAAATAGGTACCGCTTGCGGGAAGGTAAACAGCGCTCCGTGTTCCAGCTGCATGCTATGCGCTGCGGCAAGGAGAGTCATGCCGGCCACATGACCACGGAGGCGTCTTCGGACAACACTGGCTCTTCGGCTTTGAAATGGGGATGAGCACCACACCCTAGAGTCGGACACGTCTGGACTTAATTGTCAGGGGATACCTTTACCTTTACCTTTAAAGACAGACTACATCCATGGACATATGCAGGAGTTTAAAGAATCCCATGCAGTTGTGAAAAATGTTACATCGGGACCACAAAAAGAAGTGTAAGCACACGCATAAAGGAACACCAGCGATATTTAAGGTTGGAACAAGCTGATAAATCAGCTATTGTGGACCATGCATTAAAAACTGGACACCAGATTAACTTTGAGCACACCCAAATTATAGTTAAAACCAAACAATGTCGTTCCTGTTGGAACAGGGAAGCAATCGAAATAATAAAACATCCAACTGCAGTAAATAGGAAGGGGGAATCTGCAGAGATTAGCGATAGTTGGCTTCCAGTCATCAAAAGGTCTTGCACTTTGGCAGATCACAGAACAGGAAACCGAGAGAGAGAGACTGCTTTAATATCGCAGATAATTTAGCACCTAAGTAGTTTTCACAGTGCGTGGCTGTTTAAGCTCTCAACGATTGGCTGCACGAGGGAGGGCTGTAGCACTTTGCTGCCCATTTTATATCTGGAAAATCTTTGTAGTTATGGGACTTGGTTATAAAAATGGTGGTATGACTTTAAGGAACCTGGCAAAGGCAGCAGTTAATCTTCCAACTGTTAACAACTTGTGCTAAGAAGAACTAGAGCAGACAGCAAGTTGCTGTACCTTTTGATAATGCTCCTCATGGTTTAGGAGTGAAACGTTAGGGCAACCCCTTGTTCTCTTGTTAAGTTAATAAAATGACCAGAGCAACCTGGAAAATGCTTCCTTTTATTAATTCAAAGATATGTACTGGTCGTGAAAACCTCAGAACATACAAAAAAAGCACTGTTGTGGGGCACAGAAAAAAAGAGAGGATGATCAGAGAATGGCTTAAAAGAAGACACTGAGTTCATATTATAGTAAAAATGCTTTTCCATGGGTAATATAGAAGTGTGACTCTCTTTGTAAAAGTGGTTCTCAGAGTTACCAGTCTTTCAAAGTCGTATTTAAACTCATGATTAGGTTTGTGTGTGTGTGTGTGTGGGGGAGACACCCTGCATTCCTGAAGGCTGAATGCCGAAGAAGTAGCCCCAAGTCCCTAAATATTCATTATCATAATAATAACCCTGGGGTTCCCTCCAACATATTACAGATGAGGAGGGACATTTTTGTATCCTTGTAACACCCCTGGTCTCACACCAGGGATCAATGCATGTGTGCATGAATGCTAAAAGCAGCATGCAGTACACTGCCTGCCAGTTTACATGCTTCAACTGACAGACATTTTGAAGCCCACAAGCCTATGGGGGGGGGGACATCAGGACAGTGTTTTACCACAGACAGATGCTAGAAAACAGGAATGGGGATGGTTGCAGTGCATGCCCTGGCTGCTTGTCGCTTCCTCGCTATAGTTTCTCCCAGGTCTCTTCCCCACTTTCAGCAGCATATGGTCCTCAACGTGGGATAAGCCTTCCACATTCAGCACCATAGGCAAGTCCATGTGTATAAATATATTTCAAGCAATGCTATTTTATGTGAATGCAGAGGGAGTGGTGGTTAAAAACTATGGAGATGGGGAAAGCAGTGTGGTGGATGGCAGAAGTGACTATTTCAGCCCCTCCCCCACCCTGTTTTCATCTCCTGACCCTTCCGCACAATTCTCCCCACTGCTTTCTTTTCCTGTTGTGCATTGAATACTCACCTACTGTCCTACTGATTCATGTATCTGCCTTGCATGTCTACAAAAAAATAACTCAAAGCTTCTGATGTCATTAACACATCTTCATTGTGATCCAGTCATTACAAGCAGAGTCATCTCCATGGTTATTTGAGACTATTGTGTTGTGGTGTGCTTGCATCACTTACTCATCTCCGATGTACAGGTTGGGCCAGACTTCATTGACGTGTGTGTACTTTGGGCTGCCTTTCCAGAAAAGCCTCTCCAGATCAAATGCTCCTGGCGTACAGTAGTCCCCATCAGGGTCCACTTTGACTGCTGTGTAAGCACTTATCTTTCCAGGTTTTAGGCCGACGGAAGACATCTGGTCTCAAAAGAGTCTTGGGTAGTCTTCGTATGTGATGGGTGAAAAGACCTGTAACACAATGGTGAGCAGTAGGTGAGGTAGGTGGGACACATTCATGGAAACGGTCCTTCTCCTTGAAGGTGCTAATGCTATTGCATTACCTTAAAACAGACCTACTTGGGGATGGAAATTTATATGAACATTTTTGGCCATGGCAAAAATCCCCTCCTTTTAGGAATCCCCTGCAAGGGGATGAGAGTCATTCCATTAGTGCTTCCTTTCTCCTGTCCCGTATGCAAAAATAAACTTTTTTTGCAGAGGCCCCTGTATCATTCATTGCATGCTCCCATTTGTGGAGGGCGGGGGGAAACGCCTGGGAGGGGCAACAGAGTTCTATCATTGCCTTCTCAAAACACACCAGTCCCTCAACAATATCAAGAAAAGCCCCCCCCCCTCACAAGCCTCTTGGTGCACCCTGATAGGATAGGGCTCATAGTGGGCACATTCCCAAGGACCCTCTCAAATCTGGACTGGCTTTGGAGGCTGCCATATTATGGTCTGGGGTAAGATGAGTGGTGCCAAATGTCATGGAGGATTCATTCAGAAGAAAGTCATTTCAAAAGGCTCAATGCAATTAAATTACTCTGCAGGTAGTGTGACTGAAGGGTATGTTCCCAAAGAGCATCGCATATGTAATACTATTTGTTAGGTGCATGGAGACACTGCTGTGCATTTGATATAGTGCCATCCCACTAAGTAAGATCCACTTCCAAAGCCCTGTACTTAGAGATAGGGGGAGAGAAATAGCATTGGCACAAGTATCCCCAAATTAGTAAAATCATCTGGATTTTTTTTTTTGAAGCTCACTTTTGTTGGCATCCAGTGGTAAAGAACATAAATGACAGGATTTATTAATGTTATGAAGATGACAGTATTGTTGAGTCACTACAGCATAGTGTTGAAGACGAGTGGTGTCACAATAGGAGTGTGGACGGTGCAGAGCACACGGTGACGCCACAGGGAGGGGTGACACCCAAATGAAAGCTTGCCTCTAGGCTGAGGACTGTATGCGATCCAGGTGGATGAAGACTGGGCTACAAATCTACAATCCCCAGTTTGAAGGCCAAACTATACAAGATGCTAAATGCATCCTTGTGCTTCCATCTTGATTGATAGCACCGGGGTAGGGGGGAGCTGAGCCAGATTTGAACCACAGCATGGGGCAAGCACACCATGTCCCAACAAAACAGCCTCCAACCTAAAGCTGATATTTGCCTTAGGAGGAAAGCTGCTATAAACTCACAAGGTAGCAAGGCACTATTTTTCAGTTTGGCCGTCATCTGTAATAAGGGGATGATAATACTGACTGACCTTACAGAGCAGTTATAAAGATTACAGCAAGATAGCTGGTGTGAAGGGCTGCACAGGATCACTGCTCATAGGGCTGGGAAAAGGTCTGGATTAGCCACTACATCTCAGTACAGACAACAGATGAGAGAGATGGACCAAAGACATGACTCAGAGGCCAAACTGTACATTGCATCAAATGCTTAGCTTGCCCCTTTCCCCCAGCTGCTATTGGCTTCGAGGGGGAAACTCCCACTACCGGTAGTGCCACTGGAACCAAGATTTATAGCAGCTTTGTGGGGAACAGCAGTTGTGAGGGGAAAGAGTTAAATGCCCCCCCCTCCATGCAGGCCATGGTTCTGATCCTGATCATCCTCCAGCACCTGTTATTGAAGTTTAAAACACACAGATGTGGTGCCAAACTACACATTTCATGTACTGTGTTGCTTTGGCCCTTGGTATAAGAAAGCTTGGTGTGTTTATCTGCTGCTGTGGTAACTGAAACTTGGCATTCTGGATGAAGAGGCACTTCAGTCTCATCCTGCCTGACTCTGAACTATAGAGGAAATAATAGTCCTCAGTACAATAAATGTGAAATATTGGCTGTTTCAATCTAGGGAATTCAGGAATGAAAAAGCTGAAGCATTGGTTTGGGCAGGAGAAAGGCTTGTAAAATATTGAGGGCACGCATCCAATTATTGTATTTTTCTGAGGTCCAGGGGGATGAGGTTCAGCTGCAGCTCCTTTTGTCTGCATGAGAATCTTTTAAAAAGATAAATCTGTCTTCAGGGCTGAGGAGTAGGGTATGAAGCTGCATTTGCCAGTCTTCACGAGACCTTTCCTATTGATATGAAGTGAAACCTTGATGTTTCCTTTCATGCTTTCTTGACATGAGCCCGTCTCTAGCGTGGTATCTTAATAGAACAGAGCAAGAGGGCATTGCCAGGAGGACTTCCCATCCAGGGCGAAAAGATGCTCCTTCAGATACCGAGACTGTGTGGAGGGTTGTACATGCTCCCCTGAGTCACCTCCCAGCTAGGCTAGAGGTTCGTACGTATCCCTAGTTAAAAAAGTAGTTTTGCCAAGAAGTATTAGATGTGGGAGTTCACTGTTGTGTTTAAAAGCTGATTAGAATTTTCATAGTGAGGCAGTTAAACTGACAGAGGGCCTGTTGGGCATTGTGAATACAAGAAATTAAAGGCTGTTAGAGTTGAGCTAACACACACTAGTGTTGCCCTCCCAGCAGGCTGGGGCAAGTGTGAATTCGTTCTCAGAGTGAACACGATCCAATTGAACACGCCAGGTGGAGGAATACTGTATAGCAGAGAGCTTTATGGCATGGTACCAAACAAGGCACACGTAGACTGTGCTCAAATCATGCGCAAAGTGTAGCTAGATGCAGCTAGCTTAAATAGTTTTCTTCAACTTCTAGTGGCAAAGCAAGGTAATGCAAGGCAAATATAGTAACTTTTTAGAACTTTTTCCCCATCATGTCACATTCTTCCCTAGCCTTGAAGCTGACCAGCGCTTCTCCCTCCTCCGCCCTCCTTTGCTAGTTGAGACAATCTCTTCCCTGTACACTCTGAGCCTAGGAGATAAGGCACAGAGGCAAAATACTGATACAAGGGTAGGGGTTATACTGGGTCAGCTCGAAATCAGATTGAAAGCAAATACGAAATGGAGTTAGTTCTGCTCAGGCTCCATACTGGAACCTCTCATCCACACTCATGGCGTTCCAGCATTTTGGATTTACAGAGGACTTAACCCGGGAGCAACACTAGCTTACCTTTCTGTGAGACCTAATAGATTGGGTCAAGTCGAACAAGCTTCTGACGCTCTGCCTTAAGGAAGTAAATGTCTGCAAGTCTAGAATTTGACTGCCCTACTGTAATTGGACAGCACAAACAGGGTTCCCTGCATAAAGACAGAGGTCTACTGTCTACACATAAAGAAGTGTTCTACTGCAGATTCAGAAGTCTTGGTCAGGTTCTAAGAACTTCATGGTCCCCTTGCAGCAAGGGGACCTTTTGATTGGCAAAAACCATTTGGGAAAGGCTAGGCCTTTTGACGTAGATAGGAGTTCTCAACGTTGGCAGCGCGGTGTACCACCTACATGGCGGCCACATACCACCAAACGTAAGTGCCGATGACATCATCAGCACTTCTGAGTTCCTGCTGCACCAGAGGCCTCCCAAAGGTAAACCAAGGGACCGGGGTGGGCGAGAGGGTCTTTTTCAAGCCCTGAGAATCCATGGCTCAAGGTCTGCTGCCTGCAGGCTCTGCAGAGCTCGAGCAGTCGGTTCCAGGGCTCTGGCGTGGTATGGGCACCCTGGCAGTCGCTATCTTGGCTGCCAGGACTCCGTGTACCACCAACCGGTGGTCTAAGATAGTGTGCGGGCAGCGTCCTTTCCTTTAAATGGGGATTGTGCTGGGCAGCCTTAGGGTGGATTGAACCTTTGTTTCTTGTAACAGAAACTGGCTGCTGTCTCTTAAAAATAAAAATAAAAAATGGATGATCACGCAGTTTTCAAATTGACTTGTAGTGAAAAGCCTACAACAGAAGCTGAAGAGCATCTAGTTCCGGATGACGCATCCACCAGGGATGATGATCTACAATAGTCAAAAGTGCCATGAGTGCCTAATTGCTGTGAGTGTCTTGGCAGAAAGATGATATATAAATGCAGGCAATAAACAAGCGGAAGATATGATAGAAGCTGACAGTGAGCACATGGAAAGTAATGATGGCTAATTAAAAAAAGAAAAAAAAGCCTGCAGTGCCATAGGAAAAATGGAAGGATAACATAGCATTTTTAGGAAGGATAACATAGCAGGTGTATTTTCTGCTAATGCTGGAAGACTGAAAATCAAGCTGGTGAATTAGATTCTAATTAGATTAGACTTAGAAACAGAACCCTGGTAGAACAATGGGATATACCTGACTGTAGATATACTGTATAGGTTGGATTGGAAGGGCTATTGCTCTGTATGTCAAAAGTACAGATTGCAATAAATTGGAGATTGTTTTAAAAAAACACAACACTTTTTGCCATAACATCACTATGCACAGGGCCAGCAGAGCCATGAGGCAGACTGAAGTGACCCCCCCGCCCCCCACTGGTGGTGATGTCCTCAGCAGGAATGCTTCGAACCATTTTTTAAAGGACCATATCGGAGAAGATGGATCAAGCTCAGTAGGAAGAAAAAAATAGAAATGTTGCCTTTGGGTATATAAAATCATATGTTATGCTCAGCCTGCTTGTCTGAACATGACTGGGCAGGAGGGAAGAAGCAGGTGGACAGACATAAAAGCCAGAAGGAGGAGGGACTCCGCAGTCACTCTGCTGCACCCCCTTCTGCTCGACTCCCCTCTCCTTGATCTCCTGGCTGCTTGAAGAAGGTGAGGAGGAGCAGCAGCACTGGTGGCAGGGTGCATGTGCAGGTAAAAGGGGGGAATTATGGGGGGGGGTCTGGCAGGGGCAGCAGATCTACTTGGGCTCTTCCTGGTGAAAACTGCATTGCTATTCCAAATGTGGCTAGTATCCGAACAGTCATAACATACAAGCTACAAAACGTCCAGTCTAGAAGTCTCCATAGAGCCAAGAGACTCAAGCTGGAGTTAGCTGGAAACTGAGGGGTGGTCTTGGGGGAAGGGGCTGAAGAATTTGCCCTCTGGAATCTGCTTCCTGTTTATAGGAATCTTCTTGCTTCCCATAAGCTCTGGTTCTATATTTGTCAACAGAGCAAATATTACAAAGATACAAGAAGGCATCTAAACCTTGTAGTGCTAATCCCAACACTTTTCACTGGACAGTGAAGTGGAGAGAGTGTGTCACAACAGATATCCTTACGTTTTGGGCTCCGCTCTTTATTATTCAGTGATACTTGATTGATTATTGGGAGTCTCTTCCATGTGTTTGGGTGAGAGCTTTTAAGAGATGGTCCATATTAATGCCTTTTCTGAGTACAGATTTGAGGGCCAGGTCCCTTTTTTCACTGTTCAAGAACAGTACTGTATGTGCAAAGGCATCCATGTGCATACAAACTCGCATAACACAATTTATATGTTGGAGGGAAGATATGGCCATAGAAGAGCTGCTTTCTCCAGGCAACCAACAGATATGGATAACATTTAGTAGGTGAATCAATGGGTTGACACTAAAGAAACCAGATCACCCTTATGATCAGCCTTGGGGGCCCTGCACTCTTGACCCATCTGCTTGTGAGTTTAGGTGAGCAGGCACAAGAGACAGGGCCTTTTCACTCATGGTGTGGAGATTGTGGGGACTCCTTGCCAGTGGAGATCCATTAGGCTCCCTTGTTGCCTGTCCTTAGATCAACTGGACCGGAATAAGGAAGTTTGCAAGCCATCTAACTTAGATGGCTAGTAAACTTCCTTAGTCCGATCCGCGCTTAATCTATAGATTTAAATTTGTAGTGTGGTCTTTTGTTTTGATACTGCTGTCACTTTTATTATTTATTTATTTATTTATTTATTTTTCACATTTTTATACCACCCTTCCTCCAAGGAACTCAGTGCTCTTTTATTGGTGTTGATTTATTTTTAATTTTGTTTTATCGTATTGCAGTCCATTGTAGTTCTTCTTGTGTTTTGTTTTGTTTGTAAGCCACATTGATTGCTTTATATAGAAAAGTGGGACCAAATATTAAACTCGCTCGGCAAAAGCAGCAGCCCATAGAGCGCAACGTCTTTGCCTTTTGGAAGGAGTGATTGCTTCAGTGAACTTCTGCATGTCATGACATTTGAGCCTAAATAGTAGCCAGGAGTTTACAACAGCAGCCTCTCTAGATAGTACTTGGCCAGTTTGGCCTACTTATTACAAACAGACAAACTACTAAGCAACCATATCTCCACCTTCTTCTGTTGTTCTGCCTGCAGGAGTAGGACAGGAGAGAGTCATACCAAAGAAAAGAGGATAGCGGCACCTGTGCAAGTTTGTTTGTTTTCACACAAGCTTTCTGGGCTTTTAACAGCTGATCCTTAGAATCCTGCTGCAGGTGTGGCTAAAATCCAACCGGTGACCTTTTTCTATAACACCTGACATGCTACATTTCTGCTGGTCATGTCACAGATCCTGTGACACCCCCCCCCCCAAAAAAAAAATGATCCTCCTAACTGTGATGATAGGATGGATGTGATTTTCTGGCAGATCAGTTTGCCGTTACTCTCCGTTATGAAGGTGAAATAAGCATGCATTCCTTGGTTTCCCATTTTGAAAGATGACTATTGTCACAAAGTATGAGCTGGTGTAGAGTACTGACTAATAAATGGAGCTGCAATTCAGAGGTTCCCCAGTTCAAATCTTTCCTCTGCTTTGAGCTGACTAGGTGGTCTTGGGCAAGTCACTCCCACTCCACCTCAGCTCTCCAACTGCAATGTAGAAATAATAATATTTACTTACCTGAAGGTATCTACAACAAGGTTGACCTCACACTTTGCTTTGGTTTCCTGAGAATCCTGCATCCTGTGCTGAGGCGTCGCTACAGTGGGGGGTGGTACTGTAAGTTCTGCCCCGTCCTAGTCCCCGTTACTCTCCGCCCCCTCGCCGTGGCAGCCATTCAGTGCGGCGAAGGCAACGGGCAGGGAGTCTCTGAATGGCTGTGACAGCGAGGGGGTGGGGCCACTTCGTAACAGAGAGTAACGGGGACTAGGATGGGGCGGAACTTACGGTACCGCACCCACCGTAGCAACGCCTCTGATCCTGTGCCAATCTTACCCTGTATCTGTACAGCAAATCCTCACTTACCATTGTTTTGCTATCCATTGTTTCATTTTAATGTTGTCCTCTGTGGCTGCAGCTGCTTCTGGCTCACAACCCATTTCCTGGTTCTATTCGCGCCCCAGAATTCCTTGCAGGTAGCTTCTGCATGGCATTCTGAGGCGAGAACAAAGCCAACGAAGTGGGTTGCAGTCCCGCGCAACCAAGAAGCGACTTTGCGGCATGCAGTGAACCCACCAGAGCATCATGGAGCGTCACTGAGCTTGCCGGTGAAAATTGGTTTCGTTATACATTGTTTCACTTAATGTCGCACTTTCCAGGAACCTATCTACAACATTATTAAGTGAGGACTTGCTGTACAAGCCTGTGAAGGGGGAGTGCAAAGGGGAGGAGCCAATACAGGGATCAGTCTGAATCTGTGCTCAAAACACTAATCAGATTGCATGCTAGCCACTGAATAATGCTGTCATGTTAATACAGCTCCAGCACCCTATAAGCACCATCACGTGAAAAGAGGATCTACATGTGCCAAATACCGTATTGGTCTGAGTATAAGACTCACTTTTTTCTCCTAATTTAAGTTTTTAAACTAGGGGTGCGTCTTATAATCAGGCTGTTGCAATTTAATGCCAATGATTTAATTAAATTTTTTTAATAGCACCAAACTTTAAGGGTGCGTCTTATAATCAGTTGCGTCTTATACTCGGGACAATACGGTAATTCTGTGGATCCCGCATGTCCATGCCATGCCCACTGTATGGATGGGGAAAAGAATTCAGTGTATGTATTACCGCTGGTTGGCTTTTAATATTGTGTTACTTACGTATTTTTATGTATTTTATAATTTATATATTTTTTAATGTGTTGTAAGCTGCCTTGGGTGCCCTTGGGGAGAACGGCGTGATATAAATCAGATAAGTAAATAAATAAAATGTTAGGGTGGCAAAAATTTGAAAATTAAAAAACAGGAGCAATACATGTTATGACAATTTGTTTTAGGGCGCAATCCTCTGGAGCGCAGGAACGGTGAAGCGAGCGCTTCACCATTCCAAGATGTCGTGAATGTTCCGTAAAGCGCGTTCACGATGCCTTGGGAGTAAGGGAGGCTGGCACAGAGGCCGGCTGCCCTCACTCCATCGCTGGAACGCCCGGGCGGCCACCGGAGGAGGTAAGTCTGGATCCGGTGGGGGCAGTTCGGCAGGCGAGGGAAGGGGGCCGTTGGCCTAGCTGGCCCGGAAGGGGGCGGGGGATGGCTCCCGCCATATTCCCGTCCCCGCTGGGCCAGCTAGGCCATTATACAGCCTCCTCCTCAGAAATCTGAGGAGGCCTATCGGGCCGGCCCCAGTTTACACCCAGGGAAGGGGACGAGCATCCCCTTCCCTGAGTAGACCTCCGGCCCGCCAGTAGATGGGCAGCCTTGGCACAGGATCCAGCAGGCAGTCATGGGCCACCGGCCGGATCCTTACACAGGATTGCACTGTTAGTCACATTATATAATTCCTAATAGTGGAATAATTCCTAATAGCGGTAGCTCCGCTATCAACAGAGATCAGTCACCCAGTTATTTTAAGCAAAACCAACCATAATTCACTGTGATCATGGGAGGGGAGGAAGGATCAGGTGTAACTGTTCTCCCTAAATAACACTCACATGACACTTCTGATGCTGTTCTTGTTACCTACATGACATCTGGTAAATCTAGGTAGCAATCTAAAAATGCCTTCTGGCTCTCTGTATATTATTAAGAAAAAAGCAATGCTGCTTGTAGCTGAGGATGACACCCAATATATATATTACTAAGGATATTTATATACCGCTTTTCAACAAAAAGTAGTTCACACAGCGGTTTACATCACAAAACAAATAAATGGTTTCCTGTCCCCAAAGGACTCACAATCTTTTTTTTTTTAAAAGACGCAGAAGAGACACCAGCAATAGCCACTGGAAGAGAAGCCATGCTGGGGTGAAGAAGCAGTTGCTGTCTCCCTGCTAAATATAAGAGGACACCACTTTAAAAAGTGCCTCTTTGCTCAGTTAGCAGGGGTATGTATATATCAATGTACGTATGTAGTAAATTATATTTAAAATGCATACCTGATGAAAAGATGTAATGCTTGCAGTAGCATCATCATCATCATCATCCATCATCATCATCAAAAATTCCTGAAGCCTTTCTGCTAAACTGAGGATTTTTTTCTGACATATTTTCATCCACAGATCTTGCTTTCATTTCTTTTCATTCTTTTCATTTCACTTAAATGTCCCACTAAAACTGTTTCCAAATTGAGCTAGAAATAAAAGCAAGATCTGTGGATGAAAATATGTCAGAAAAAAATCCTGGACTGATTCTTGGTTGATTACATGGGAGTAATTCATTAGATTGTGATCCAATCCCCTCTAATTCCCCCCCCCCATTGTAATTTAATCCATTTTTTTGAAATTCCTTAGGCCTTGAAAGGATTTTTTTGGATTATGCAAGTTATTTGCCTCCTGCAGTTGTAGTTTAAATTGACTGATGAGTCGAAATGTAATCTCTTTTATATTGCTATTCCCTTGCTCTTCTTGCTGTGTTTCTGCTCTACTCACTGGTATTCTCGAAGCCAGCAATTTATTTTTATAAATCGGTTTTGTGCTTGGTCTTTGCTGCCAGCATAAATGTTCCATTTGAAACGTATTTTGCTGGGTTTTGAGGCATTAGAATTTTCTAAAAATGACAGACGTGAGCCATCCATAATCTTGGAATGAGACCTCAGTGAAGGGGTACTGAACCAACCAGAATCTCCCTCCCCCACAAAGAGTTGAGGAACAAGGAAGAGAAAGATTGTATCCAAAATATAAAATCACCCCAAACATTTTAAGAATCTCCAAAACCGATTTTCGTTTTAACACTAAACTGGGTATAAACTATTGAAAAGTTCCGTCAATGGGATAAGAGTGAAGCTGCTACTTAGGGATGTTTAATGAGCTCATTTTATCCCCAAATATATTAATATCTAATATTACTCCTGCCTCTGCCCTAAAACTGTTTTAGGAAGCCAGCAGCTGCTTGGAAAGATTGCTGACCACTCATTCCCTTCCTTGCCCAACTTTCCTCTCATTGCGTTTTAAAGGAAAAGGTTGGGCATTTGGGAAAGGCAGCCCTGTAGTCTCTCATTTGGTCTTACCTGTGTGAGCTTATCCAGGAGGAGCTGTAGGTTGCGAGGATCTTCGGAGTGTGACAGGGACGACAAAGGAAATCTTACCAACTTGAAAACTGGCCTCTATTTTTAGAGTGGGATTTGCTGGCTGACCTTGTGTGATACCCACTCGAAGGGGAGAATCTTTACATCTGCTACTAAAACTATTCCCTGATGTGACCTGAGACCATTGGCCTTGGCTGTTCAGCAACTAGGCTGCGGGAGCAGATCATGGCTCAAGCCAGTGAGCCCTCCCTCACATATATTACACAAGCTCTAATCGCTTATTAAAAGGCACCTCCCCACCCTTACCAGCTTCAGGTCAGAAGCTGAGTGAGTCAACTATTCTCATGGGACAAACAGTTTACAGTTCTCAATGCCTGCTAGAAGAAATGAACTACAGTGGGAGTCAGTTGTAGCCAGGAGAGTGTCCTACGTAGCCCTGGACTCGGTAACCTTCTCTGCACTGAACTTTGTGTGTCCTCAAGTGGTTGCCTGTCTCCTACTCTGCTTTTCCTTGGTCCCTTAGTAGCCCTACAGCTACTATCTTCCCCACTGCTGAATGCTCTTAATGGCTAGGTTGGGAGAAAATGCAAAGATGCTAGACGCTGGTCTTTATGACTACCACCTGTCTCTTACCAAAATCTTAGGCTGCAATCTTATACATGATTTCCTGGGAGTAAGCCCCATTGAACACAATGGGACTTCTGAGTGGGCATGCCTAGGATTGCGCTCTTAGAACATCATTCCTGAGAAGTCATCGGTACGTGGTCTCAGGCAGTTCTGGTTTCTTCCCTTTTGTGACTGGAGAAAACCCACTTACTCTGACCTGAAAAATTGGGTGTGTACAAACATCCATAGTTTGACTAGTGGGGTCACTCTGGAAGCATGCTTACTGAACAGTATTATTATAGGTAAATAATTGTGTGTGTGTCCGTCCGTCCGTCCATCCGTCCGTCCCGGGGTCAAGTACAGTCAAAACAGGTTCTGTAGTTTGCAGCAGAAACCAGCTGTGTACAGCATTGATGAGCTTCATGATGCTGCTGCTCATCAATTGATGATGCCTTCATGACATCACAGAACCAACTCCCTGGAGCAGTCTCATAGCTAAAAAAAACCCCAATTGTGCTTTTTAAAAATAAGTGCCAAATGTACATTGAATTGAATGAATGTAACACAGGATGCTTTTAAAAATAAAAAGGTGGACAACCTACCTGAAGGATATGGGCAGGGGCATAACCGATGCCAGAATTATTATTGAATTTGGTAGGTATATCTATTTCATACCAAGGCTAGGCTCACCCACCTGGAGAAAAAAATGACAAAGGTATATAAATATGTTTTACCTGCTTTCTTTGCTCATGCTGTTTAGTGCTTCATTTTTTTTGTTGATTGTGTTTCGCTTTTAGATTATTATTATTTTTTTAGGTTCTTGGTTTTATCTTTGTAAGCTACCTTGATGACCCCTTGAATGGGACTGAAAGGCAGCATATGCATTTTAAAAAGTAAATACAGGTGGGCCCCCATATCCACTGATTCGCTATCCACGGTTTCAGTTATCCACGGATCGTGGGACCCCCCCCCCCGGCTTTTACGTTTTTCCCAGTAAGCTTCGTTTCTTCCTTAAAGAAACAGGAGAAGCAGCCTCTGGCTGCTTATTACAGGCAAGTAGACTAAGTACTAGAGAGGCTCTGCAAGGTTAACAGAAACCTTGCAGAGCCTCTCTAAGACTTAGTCTCGTTCTACTTACCTGCAACGGAGGCTGCTTCTCTGTTTGTTTTAAGGAAGAAACAAAGCTTGCTGAAAGAAAAATAAGAGCTGGGGGGGGGGGCAAGCATGCCTGCCTGCAGGGGAGGCAGGGTGGGGGGGCCCCTCAGGAAACCATGGGGGGGTGTTCGCTCTTATCCACGATTTCAAGTATCCATGGAGGGGCCTAGAACATATCCCCAGCGGATAATGGGGCCCACCTGTATATTCTGTATTTCAACCCACATTTTAATGGGTCGACTATTTATAAATATGGAAACTTCTTAGCCAACTCTTTACTTGTACAACAAGAGATATTTCAGTTGCTGCTAGTTCATGGATTTATTCTATCTGCGGCCAGTTCCCTATAAGTGGTTCCATTCCTGATCCTGACTGACACAGGATGTGGTGCCACAGGATCCAGGTGCCACAGGATGTGGTGATGGCACCTGGCCTAGATGCCTTTAAAAGGGGTTTGGACAGATTCATGGTTTTAGAAGTAGGTTTTCTCTGTGCCAGGTGCAGGGGAGTGGCAGCAGGAAACAGGTTATCTTGTTGGCTGTGTGCTCCCTGAGTCATCTGGTGGGGCCACTGTGTGATACAGGAGGCTGGACTAGATGGGCCTTTGGCCTGATCCAGCAGGGTTCTTATGTTCTTATGACTCCAGCTCGCTGCTCCTGGCTTTAGGTTCCGAGCTGCAGTTTAATATTTGGACTCAGAGCCAGGTCTTGCTTTATATGTTAGCATTTTCCTTTATGTTTCCCATTGTTTTAAATGTTGTACTTCTTGTGTTATCCTATCCTAGTGCCCCAAACCTAGATGGCCAAATTGTGCAAATCAAGGCAAAGTTAAGTACCTCTTATGGAGCTTCCATTTAGCTATCACTAATAGCCACTGATAGCTCTGTCCTTGATGACATTGATTTTCTTTAAAAGTTATCCAATGGTCAGACTAGTAGATGTGCACGCAAATGTGCACTATGAAGGATCACTTCCAAGTGGACGCACTTCTTCTTTTTTCCGCAAAACACTAGCCATGGTGTTTCTAGCCATGTGTGTCTGCAAATTCAGTTGGGACCAGGGCATGCAAGTAGGGGAAAGCTTGCTCTTTCTGCTGATGCCGCTTTCCAGCTGAAAAATCCCCCCACACACACACGGGGGTGGGGAGGTGATTTGCTCTTGATGGAGCAATTTGTGTAGCCCTACACTTGTCCAAGAGACAGAGCTCCAGAACAGTGTTGGTGTTAGGTTGCTGGGGGTCTAGTGCAAAGCCCTTAGGCTGCTCCCATCCCCTGAAGGCACATTGAATACTACCATTGCCACCAGAACTTGAGGGTTTAAGGCAGTGGTTCCCAAACTGGGAGGTGTGGCTCCTAGGGGAGCCACGGAAACCAGACAGGGGAGCCGCGGAGTGCCATGGAATCCTCTCGGAAAACAGTGCAATGCCAATTGGCAGGCATCAACATAATGTAATGGGGAGTCGCGGCCAATGGTCAAGGGAGCCGCAGGTCGAAAAAGTTTGGGAAACACTGGTTTAAGGGTTGGCCCATTCATTTGGGCCCTTTGATGGGTGTTGGCCATTGGCCAGTGCCTGACCGGGCTGACTTTTCCTGCCCCAGAACCCCTCCTCTTCATAGCTGACTGGCACTGTAAGGATGCCTTCAGTCATGTCGGAATTGTGCTCTGGAGCCTGGATCTCACAGCACTTGCTCTTTCTCGGCAGCGATGAAAATGGAATAAATGTCTTGCATGAGGTGTTAGCATTCAGAGTTGACTGCTGTTTTTTTTTTTTTTTAAAATAGTGGTGTCCACAATAGTCACAACTACAAATTTGTGCCATGATGGGCGTGCTGGTGCTTGAAACATGTGAAGTGACTCTGTAGCAGTATTAAAAGTATTGTGCCGCACATTGTGTCACTGTCGGTTAGCAAGTGTGATATGTGTGGAGTGTGTGTTCTTCAAAGTGGGCAATATTTAGACAAATGGCCAAACTCATCTGCAGGCTAATTTACTAAAGGTAGCAATTTGTATCAATGCAAATTACACTTGACTTGTTTTGTTGTGACTTTCCTGAGTACATGTGCCACATACCACTTAAAGCAGCCTCATCAAACAAAAAGTGTATTAACATTCAAATAAAATTGTTGATGGAACATGGTGTGTGAAGCTGTGTAATTTGGCACCTGCTTTTTTTTTTTTAAGTGAATATTAAAATTTGGAGGTACAGTCCAGATCTTCTCTTACTGTGTAGCAGGTAAAAGCACAGAGTTCATGCAGAGTTTACTGTGGTTTGGTACAGATTCACAGGTTATTGAAGCAGCAACTTTACCCAATTCTCTCTCTTATGTAAAGTTTATATTTGGATAGCTCTCTAACATCCCAATATGTAATGAAACAAGGATCAATTATTTACAAGATATTAATAACTAGTATGGTCTACTTGGGTGATAATTTGACTAGGAATTTTTTAGTATTATGAATTGCATGTTTGTATTTTACATGGTAAGGTAACGTGAATTGTATATGAAGTGGTATATCTTTGATATGTTGTTTAAAAAAATAGAAAGAGCTCACACATGTGGAGTTCACTTCAGCATCATGTCGATAGCTTTTTTTTAACTGATGTTCAAGAAAACCAAAGTGGCAACTCTAGCACTGTGCTGTAAACGACTGTGCTTACCCAACATAGCTAAAGCAGCTGTGGCCACCAGGCATCTGCACCTGCCTCCCCTCTCCATCAACCGTCTGCTGCTACCTACTCTGCTGAAAAGGCAGAGGGCAGGACCGCTGGGAGCAGAAGGAGTTGAGTGGGCACTCTAGCCAACCACGTCTCTACTGCTCCTGCCCTCAGTTCCTACCACCTGACTGCCACAGCTAAGAGTGGGAGGGAGGAGGAGCTACGCACCAATCAATCTGCTGCCACCACTGGGGAAGAGGCAGCAGGGGGGGGGCAGTAAAAAGTCACATGGCAATGAGCGGTGGAGGAGAATACTGGAGTTTGGGGATTCAGTGTGCAGACCATGCCAAGAGTGAGAAAAAAAGAGGGACAAGTTGGAGTGGGGGGTGTCATCTTGCCCCTGGACTCAGGTGCTGCAAGGACATGGCCAGTGTTGCTTGTCGTGGGGTAAAATGTGGGTTCCAATCCTGCCCAAACCCTTGCCTACGTCAACGGAGAGTATCAAGGGGGCAGGTTTTCCTGGCTATGACTTTGTTTTTCTTTGTCACATTCTGATTTTGAATTGAGAGAGGATAGTACTGAATTGTCAATATCTTTCCTACTTTCCATAATCTTGCTTTCCAGGGTTATAGTCGAGCGGAAGCGTGTCTCTGGGACTTCTCCTACACTACAGCAAGAGCAGTCAGGTGCGGCCTTTGAATTTTTTTTAAAGGATCTTAGCCAGAAGAAGTAATCAGGCTCAGCAGGAGACAGATTGAGACATTTCCCAAGGGACATATGTTAATATCTGGGTCATCAACTGTCCCAAGGGCCAGTGGCGTGCCTAGGGGTGTGTGGACCGCACCGGGTGACACACTAGTGGCCAAAATTCATGTAATATATCATTCAATGCGTAAGTTTATGCAGAATGCAATGAAACAAATCCTATCAAATGTTATGGCCAAATAACCAGAAACATAAAACACAACTGCCTCATGTAACAAAAAGTGGAATTCCTTAACGCAAAAACAGACCAGTGAGACTGATTGTTCTGAGAGTCGAGTTGGATACTTATTTTTGGGGTGACATGTACTGTTATATATTAAAATAAATAAAGTTAATGGGGGGTGACACCTTGAGTTACCGGACTGGGTGACACCAACCTGTTGAACACAGTGGGAATTACTTCTGAGTAAACATGTATAGGCTAGCATTCTAAAATACTTTTTTTCCCATTTATCTGGGATAATCTCTTAATTCCGTTTTTTTATACGTTTGTTTTAAATGATTGCAACCCACTCCCAAGTGTTTGAGCTAGATCTTTAATGAAGTCTCACAAGTTTCAAAGCAGGAATAAGTGACAAGAGAAGAAAACACTAAAAAGGAAAAAAAAGTTAAGTTGATTTTCTTGTTGCTGCATAGTCTTAGTGAGCACAGCTATTAAAGGGCATCATCATAATGAGCTCCTGCACTGCAAAAATTTACCAGTCAACCACTCCTTGGTGGTCTTCTGCTCCCTGCAGAAATGCATTGATTAATGTCAAATGCTGGTTTCTCCAAAGGTGTCAAGAAATGTTTGCAAGGGTCAGCCATCTGTTCCTGAAAGTCTTGCCATTTCTGTTGGTATATGCAGGAGCCAGACTTGGGCTGTAAGGCCAGACTGGATGATCTCTGAACATGCTCTGACCCTCTGATTCTATTTATATGAATGATGACATATTCTCATTTTCCGCATTCCAGTATATACTTGACTTTTGGAAGCCAGATGGGTAGTATGAATAGATTTTGGCTTTTTGTTGTTGTTACTGATATCTTCTTGAGTGTCTGGAATATTAAACTGAAATGGATACTCTTGTTTATCTCTTGCTGTCAAAACAGTACATACTCCTTTTGCCTCTCTAGAATTAAACCAAATGTTTCAGAGTTGATCTTGGCTTTCAAGAGTAAGTATTCTAGTTCCGAGACAATTCTGTTTATTACAACAAGCACTTCTCCTCTCTCCCGCGTTAAAAACAAAACACTTTAGAAGCCAAAATAGGTCAAAGTGGCTACATTATAGCAATGTTTAAGTTTTGGCAGAGGCCAATTTTAGCAGGAAGATCACACATGCGGCGGAATTGAGATGCCAACAGTTCAGATTCTCTGGGTTTTGCCACTTCAGATGAGTACCAAGTGTTTCTCCATACCAAGAAGTCCCCGTACACAGAAAACGTTTGTTTCAGAAAGAAGGCTGGGAGGGCAAAAGCAGACAAACCTGGGCAATATTAACCTGCTTTCCACCAGAAGCTCTTTTTTTAATAAGTACCAGTTGACCAGATAGGGAGAACCTGGTCAGGTCTGGGATGCAGAGGGAGATTTGCTCTTCTGCCCTGCCCTGTTCTAAATGCTCAAATTGTCAACCAAAGGCAAATTTCTGCCTTTCACATGGTGTGTGTGTGTGTGGGGGGGGGGGGGAACGAATCTCCTCGTCCTCATGCATCCCAGTCCAACTAGGGTAGCATCAAAATTTACCCTAAGCTCAGATCCTTCCCCCTAACATCTAGCTTTCTATGTGCAGGATTTTAATTTTTTATGGAAGTGCATGCAATCACATGCACCCCTACTTGTAGACTACAGTCAGGGCCCATGAGAGGGGGGGGGGTAAAGGGGGTAAACTGTACCCGGGCCCAGGGTCAAAAAGGGGGCCCAGAAGCCAAAGGAGTGCCCCCAGATTTTTCCTGGGATCTCAACTGGCCTCATAGAAAGTGAAAGGCAGAGGCTAGGTTAACCAGGAGGCCAGGTCTACCGGGCAGGTAGACCTGGGCACCACATCAGGAAGCCTAGTAGACCTGGGCTCCGGAGACTTTTCCGGCCATTACTGTCCTCCTCCCTGTCCTGTTTTGCCCCCTCCCCATTTGAGAAGGAGCCCAAAATAAACTGTGTACCCCTGATAAAATTCCTCTCAGAGGCCCTGACTACAGTGGAACAGTTTGGATCGACCACCTCAGTGTGAACTGGGTCTCAGAGGCTGCTAATTAGTCTGGAAACTCATCGGAAACTGCCGTATACCGAGTCAGACCTTGATCCATCTAGCTCAGTATTGTTCACACAGACTGGCAGTGGCTCTCTGGGGTTGCAGGCAGCAATTTTTCTCTGCTCTACCCAGAGATGTGAGGGATGGAAACAGACCTTCTGCCCATCAAGCAGATGCTCTTCCATCAGTGGCGTCACTACAGGGGGGAGGTGGAGCTCTAAGTTCCGCTGCGATCGGAGCCTCCGTTACACGGAGGAACGAAGTGGCCCCGCCCCCTCGCCGGAGCCTTTCAGGGAAGCGAAAGCTCCCTGCGCGTTGCTTTCGCTTCCCTGAAAGGCTCCGAAGGCGAGGGGGCGGGGCCGCTTCGTTCCTCTGTGTAACGGAGGCTCCAGTCGCAGCGGAACTTAGAGCTCCGCCCCCCTGCAGTGATGCCACTGTCTTCCATTGAGTCATGGCCCTTCCCTTCCTTCACATTGACCCTGCACTTTATATATCTTGATACAGTATTTTAGCCATGGTTGGAAAAGGCAGAGATGGTGCCTCAATTAATTAATTAACTTTAGTCTTAGGGATTTGAACTCTTTTCTTGATCCATACCAAAAAACCCTGAGTAACTGTGAGTTTTTTGTGAAGCTTGGTCCAGAGCAGAAAAAGTAGACACTTGCCAAAGGTGTGAACAGCCTTATCAAAACTCCCTTTACCCCTCTTAAGGCTGTGACACACTGGCCGTGCTGCGTTGCGTTGAACAGCGTCTATGCGTGGCTCGAAAATCACAGTGTGTCTTGTCTTTTGTAAGATCGCACCGCAATGCAGGAGAGCTTCATTGCGTTGTGGGCATAGTTGGACAAATCAAACTTCGGCCAATGAGAGGCTGCATTTGGTGCAGTGGGGACAGGACGCAGCGCGACGCGTTGGCCAATCAGAATCGAGTCTGAAAAGACTTGATTCTGATTGGCTAACAGAGAGCGGGGCAGGGCTTCTCAAATCAACAGCTCCGGTGTAGAAGGGTGCGTCGTGGTGCGACACAGCGACTACTCTCAAGCCGCAATGCGCCGCAACACGGGTGGTGTGTCACAGCCTTTAAAATTACAGCTGTCTTAACCCTTAGCTCTGGTGATACCTACTATATTTGCTAACTTTGAAAGGACAGGTTGTTTGAAAATGGGGCAGAGTAATTTTTAAATTACTCTTTCAACTACTGTTCAAAACAGCCACTTGTTCCCCCTCCAACAGCCAAGTATTGGTGTTGTCATGCAGGCTTTTAAAGCTGAAATGTAGGGGGGGGGGACGTATTTGACAAGCTCAAGGATTTTTCACTAATATTTCTGTAGGGGCAATAGAAAATGGAGAGTACTGCTACAGTTAGATTGGACCACACTTGAAATACCTTTTAGGAAAATATGTGGAATTTCAAAGTGGAATTTATTGTTAATAAAGGGTGCATACAGATGTGTCTAAAAAGAGGAGCTGGTGCAGGGGCTTTCTGAGATGTTTTTGATCTAGTTTCACCCCCCACCTCCTTTCACACTGCAAACAGATATACTTGCCACTGATTCAAATGTTGATTTACGTTTCAGTTTTTGCCCTCCCCCATGCTACAGGTGGGCTATGCGCTTCCCAAAATGGTTTTAGTGGGCTAATTCTATGTCTATGACATCAAAAGTTAATTTGATGTCTTTTAAAACACACACACACACACACACACACACACACACACACACACACACACACACACACACACCCCCCAAACTTTTTTTCTTAAGTTGACAAACTGTTCTGAGGACGGGGGTGGGGAAGAGAAGGATTTGTGATGTCACAGTTTGTGATGTCACAGTTTATGATGTCACAACTGTCAACCACTCAGCCCTGTGCAAAGCTGGTTTCTGCTGCAAACGTAAATGGCAGAACTGGTATTCCTTGAGCCTGCTCTTGGAGAGAAGATTATGAACAAGAGGCAGTGAATGAACTTCCACAGTGGCCCCACTTTTAGAATTATGTCTATCTGTATGCACCCAACATCTCTGGATAAAGTTCTGATCGCAAAGATTTTTTTTCTCTGGCGAGCAGATTTCCTTTTTTTATTGCAAAATATGCTATTGCTTGGGGAAGAAGGATTTTTTTTCACAACTGCATGGGAAGTTTTACAAATATAATCACATAAGATTATCTTAATGGATGTTTATAGCTGCATGGCAATACAGAGAGCATGCCAGAACCATTTCCCTGAAAACATATGTATACATAAACTTCCTTATCTTCTGCTGAACAATGGTCAAGTTAAATGTAAAGTGAATCCATATGGCTCTCTCCAGCACAGACAAACTGACTTCAGACTAGTCATGTTACTCCAGCACTGCTATAACTTTCCTGGATTATTGCAGATGAACCCAAGAGCAAGGGGATTGGTTTTCAAAGAGCCCCATTTTATAAGGTACTCACAGCTTTCCATATGGAAGATGTTCATTGCCCTCTCTACCCTAGCAACAGTTCCACTGCAGTTCTGTCCTACTGAATCAAGACTGAATGGTATTGTCCAAAGCAGTGTGACTCAAACTTCTGGTAGCCAAGGCACTTTTTTTCTGAAATAAAATTGAAGACCAGTTTCACACTAGCCCAGTAATTTTCAGCCGGTGTGCAGGTGTGCCACAGGAGTTTGGGGGAGGGTAATTTATTAGTAGGGCCATTGAGGATATCCCCCCCCCCGCCAGCAGCATGGTGTACCTTGTCAACTGTCAAAAAAACTGATGGTGTGCCCTGAAATTTTTAGCTCTTTGTCAGTGTGCCATGAGATGAAAAAGGTTGCAAATCACTGCACTAACCCATGGGGGGGGGGGGAATGTTTTATATTGTGTAAGAGCAAAAACTACCCACCCTTGTGATTCTGCAGGAGGGTCAAATGTGAGGTGACATGGGAGGTCTGTGACTGGAACTCTTGATACTGTATCATTTTTATTTGGTTAAAAGCAACTGTGGTGGTGGTAGGGGGAGTTTGGTCCACAGCACTGGGTAAGGATGGTTAACTTGATCTAACCCCCTCCCCCGAAGATGCTGCTAATCATAATGGGGAGAGAGGAAGGACAGCATCTTTGGAAATGGCCATGGGCAGACATAGTGGCAGCCTTTTGAACATCTTGAGTCCAAGGAAAGCTAAACTGTGGCTCCTGAGCCACATGCGGCTATTTGACATGTAATGTGCGGCTCTTGGAAATCCGTTGGCTGAGCTCCTTTTTGCATCACACTTAATAAAAAAGGTAAATAAGAATTTTTCAAGCTTTATAATTATTTACCAGACAAACTAAGAGTCCACTGGATTAAAACATAAGTTTAATGATCATGATGAGTAAATATATTTAAGAATTTAAATGCTTCTTAAATATTGCGACTCTCAAACGTCTCTCTTGCGGCTCTCAAAAATCTGACATTTATCGTATGTGGCTCTTACACTAAGCAAGTTTGGTCACCCCTGGCATATTGTTGTTGTTGTTCAGTCGTTAAGTCGTGTCCGACCCTTCGTGATCCCATGAACCATATCCCGCCAGGCCTTCCTGTCCTCCACTATCTTCCTGAGTTCGCTCATTTTCATGTTTGTTACATCGGTGATGCTGTCTAACCATCTCATCCTTGGCCTTCCCCTTCTCCTTTTGCCTTCAATCTTTCCCAGCATCAGAGTCTTCTCCAGAGAGTCCTCTCTTCGCATGAGGTGGCCAAAATATTTGAGTTTCAGCCTTAGTACCTGTCCTTCCAGGGAACAGTCAGGGTTGATTTCATTTAGAATTGACTGATTTGATCTCCTAGCAGTCCAAGGGACTCTCAGGAGTCTTCTCCAGCACCACAGTTCAAAAGCATCTATTCTTCGGCGCTCAGCCTTCCTTATGGTCCAACTCTCGCAACCATACATTGCTACTGGGAACACCATCGCCCTGACTATACGAACTTTTGTTGGCATGGTGATATCTCTGCTTTTTATTATGCTGTCTAAGTTTGCCATAGCTTTCCTTCCAAGGAGTAAGCGTCTTTTAATTTCATGGCTGCTGTTTCCGTCTGCAGTGATCTTGGAGCCCAGAAAAGTAAAATCTGTTACTGCTTCCATTTCTGCCCCTTCTATTTGCCAGGAATTGATGGGACCCGATGCCATGATCTTAGTTTTATTAATGTTGAGTTTCAAGCCAACTTTTGCACTCTCCTCTTTCACTCTCATCAAGAGGCTCTTTAGTTCTTCTTCACTTTCTGCCATTAGGGTGGTATCGTCTGCGTATCTGAGGTTGTTGATATTTCTCCCGGCAATCTTGATTCCGGCTTGTGATTCATTCAGCCCTGCATTTCTCATAATGTACTCTGCATATAAGTTAAATAAGCAGGGTGACAATATACAGCCTTGCCGTACTCCCTTCCCAATTTTGAACCAATCAGTTGTTCCATGTCCGGTTCGAACTGTTGCTTCTTGACCCGCATACAGGTTTCTCAGGAGACAGGTAAGGTGGTCTGGTACCCCCATCTCTTTAAGAATTTGCCACAGTTTGTTGTGATCCACACAATCAAAGGCTTTTGCGTAGTCAATGAAGCAGAAGTAGGTGTTTTTTTGGAACTCTCGTGCTTTCTCCATGATCCAGCGCATGTTGGCAATTTGATCTCTAGTTCCTCTGCCTCTTCGAAACCCAGCTTGTACGTCCGGTAGTTCTCGGTCCACGTACTGCTGAAGCCTAGCTTGTAGGATTTTGAGCATAACCTTGCTAGCATGTGAAATGAGTGCAATTGTACGGTAGTTTGAACACTCTTTGGCACTGCCCTTCTTTGGAATTGGAACGTAAACTGACCTTTTCCAATCCTTTGGCCACTGCTGAGTTTTCCAAATTTGTTGGCATATTGCATAGGTGCAAAACGCACACAATACCCTCAATTTCAGTTATAAGCAGAAGAACATTTTGGGGGCAGCACTGCTAAACCTGGAATACAAATAGGTGTTGCAACTTGGTTAAGTACATTTCTGAGCCATTCACATTTTGAACTTTGGTGGCAGCTCTCATTTCAACTAGGCATTGGATGACGGTTTTGTGGAGGCTGGGGTGTGGCAACAGTTGTCTTCTCCCTCCACCACTCTTCCAGTTGGGTGATTGTTCGATGCTAGAAATGCAGGTTGTGATAAAAGACATGGTTTTCTTGTGAAAGGCAGCAAATGGCATGAGGAATTAGCATTCAGATACAGCTGCTTATCCATCGTAGCAGTTTTGGCCCACAGAGCACAGGCTTGGCACAGGAATTGCAAAGAGCTAAACATCACTGTGGGGACTTTGATTATCATCCACACGTCCGCATAAAGATGGGAGATGCTCACAGCTTCATCAACTAACTAGGGAAGAGTTACTTTGGCTGGCATGTACATCAAAGGTCCCCGCACGTAATTTGCTTAACAGAGATTAGGAGCAAAATAGGAGGATATTATTGAGGAAGAGCAAGTGGGTCTCTTTTTCTCTGTACAGAAGGGGAGAACAATGGTTCATCTTCTGTCCTTGCAAGTGATTATTGCAAATCTTTCCGACAACCTTGAGCACAACTGAAAATGGATTTCAGTTTCAGGGACGCCAAGTAAGAACTGGGATCTGACTGTGGAACAGTTTTCTGTTTAAACCCATAAGAGTGTCTTTGGTTAAGATCCAGATGAAACCGAGAGCTTTCCCCTTAATGAGCTGAAATCTCTAAAGCATTATCTTGCAGGACCATAAAGTACATTATGCATTTTACAGCCTGCTCATATGCACAGAAATAAGTCCCGCTGAGTTCAATGGGACTTACTCCCAAGTCAGTGAGCCTAGGAGAGCAGCCTGCATCGTAAAAGAGTTTAACTGATAATAAACAAAAATGGTTCTGTCTCAGCTGGGAAGTGTATGGGACATTTTAGTCCTGGCTGAGAAAACACACCACAGAAGACTGCAGGAAGGGAAAAGAACAAGGATTTTCTTTGTTACAAATGGAATTCCATTGATTCAATAATGGAACAGGCGGTAGGATCAAACCTATGAGGTGGATGACATTCTAGGTTTGCAGTTAGATGGTGCCGCACATGATAGGACAGATGACGCTAGCTTTCGAGAATTCCAATTTCATATCTTTGTCAATAGAAATTAGACAAAAAGAAATAAACTTAGGCTTTCTGCTGTTGTACCTGGGTAGCCCAATCCTGTCTAGTAGGATGCGGCGGTGCAACTAAGGTGCCCACCACATCCTGAGCAGGATTGGGCCTGCCCTGGCACAGCTGAAGGCCTCCTCGGGATAAAGGGACGTTTGTCCCTTTACCCTGAGTAATGCACCAGCCACTCCAATGGGGCTAATCAGATGTACGCCAGCTATTTTGCTGGTGCAAGTCCAAAAGCCCCATGTAGCAGTGGCTAGGCATGGGAAGGGGAATAGGATATGGCGGAGGAGGCCGTCGCCGATCCCGTTGCTGAAAAAATACAGTACAGCTATTCTTAGTGCATCACCTGAGCATCCTGATTATTTGTTATTACTGTAGGTTAAATTTGAGGCTTAGTGAGTGCAGAAGGTCAGGTGGAGTGACATTGTTGCAGCTTCTCAGTAGAAGGTGCTAGCAACCTAATGGGCAGAGCAATCCGGCCTAACTAGCCGGCGAGCGGCCAGGATCCTGTCCTCACTCTGGGCTGATCGAGATCGGCCCGGAGGTCTACTCGGGGGAAGGGGACGTTCATCCCCTTCCTCCGGTGTAGCAGAACCCAGTCCCAATGGGCCTCCTTGGATTTCCATCAGCTATTTAGCTGGCGGAAGTAAGAGGAGGCTGTGTAAAGGCCGTGCTGGCCCGGGGGGACGAGGAGGAGGAGAATATAGCTGCCGCCATCCCCGCCCCCTCTGGGGCTGGATCCACCAACCCCGGCCTCCCTCACCGCCTGGTCTGCCCCCGTGCATGCCGTGGGATCTCTTATGTTCGCTGGCGGCCGCAGGGCCGTTTAAGGGATGCCGGCGGAATTAGGCGGAATAAGGGATGCCGGCCTTGCACCGGTGGCCCTTACTCACAAGATGTCGTGAATGTGTTTTACGGCACATTCATGACGGCTTCCGGCGGCGGATCACTTGCTCCGCCGCCGGATCTTTAGACTGGATTGCACCGTCAGTCTCACACCTTAAGTCTTTGAATACTATTAGTGGAGGAGCAGAAAATTGGAGATTTGGGACTGCAGCACTGAGCAGGTTTCCTGGACAATCGCCTCTGAACAGAAGCGGTATTTTGGAGCTGTGAGAGTTTGAAATTTTCAACAGGACCCTTAACCGCCCCCCCCACCTTTCTTAATTCACCTTGGTTCTTAGAGTGGGGTACGAGGTGTAGAATGGGAATCTGCCTCAGGCACAGAAGTTACTATTTATAGCACTACCCCAAGGCTAGCGTCCAGGAAACATGGACTGTGGAGGAACAATATTTATCTCAATGGGACTGAGGACTGTGCCCCTAATACGTTTTCTGAATGAAGGGAAAAAGTGAACTCAAATCCAAAACTTCCATGAGGGAAGTTAACTAAACAAGCTCTTGAAACCCTCCAAGGAATAGTAAAATATTGGTGGAGCAACGAGGCGGTTGCATGCAAAGAGCAGATGGGGAAATCACTGAATCTGAATTGAAAACAAACACAAAAAGAAACAAAATAATATGATTCTTATTCTATTAAGTGGAGGGATGTGGTCTGGTTCTCTTTTCTTCAGATGTTGGCTCCATACGTTTAAATTGTGTAGCTGTGCTATAAATGTTTCAAGATTGCTAGGGGGATGGCCCGAGAAATGCTAATGAGAACCTAAAAATAAATATGATCGACAAGTATTACACGACGGCCAGAATGTCCAGCATAACAATAACTTTGCAGTCCAAACCGATTGCCAGTTGGAGAAGGAAAACATGGCATGAAAAGGCGCTTTTGTTATTCACATCTGAAAGTTGAAAGACCCAAGTGGAAACAGATGTTTTCAGGAACACTGTGTCAGAATTATCAAGTAACAGCCAGTTGTCAGGAGAAGTGAGCAACTGATTCCTAGCAAGAGAGGGGAGGAATATGTTTACCAAATGTGTCAAACCCCCCCCCCCCCCGGAAGAAAAATGCCCTTTTTAAAAAGCACATTATCAGTCTTGAAGGAAAGCATTTTTGCAAAGTATTTATATTATGTTACAAGTACCTACACGTTAGTGCTGTGGGTATATTTTAAAGGCAGAGGAAGAACTACCACGGTCAAGGCAAATCACAGCTATTAAGGCTGTCCCAAGAGGGAGGCTCATATTAGGCAAATGCACATTTGACCAAAATATAGGCCCTCTTGAGGCATTCTAAAGTGTGTGGAAAGGTCAACGCAATGTCGGGGGGGGGAGCAAGAGTGTATCAGCAAGCCCTGCTCCCACATCAATTCACTCCTGAAGAACCACCCCTGTGTATGGTGCATGCCTGCATTGACAAATGCTATACCCGGGGTAGCCTTTTTCCCTGTGGTCTGAAACACTGATTGCCAGCTGTTCCAGATCATGGGGAGAAAGACTTTCTGCATTCAGCATTTGTCAGTAGAGACAAGTGCTGTAAATGGGTGGGGAGGGTGGAGTGCAAGTGCTGGAGGGCTTGCTGGTGCACTCTTCCCCCCCTTTGCATGGGCTTTTCCACACAATTTAGAATGCTTGAACACCCTACACCAGGGGTTCTCAACCCCTGACCGGCCACGTACCACCCCCGGTGCTGCTTGTCCTTCACGTACCACCACATCGGAGTGGGGTTCCAGCGGACCAGTGGTCCGTATACCACCTCCGGGCGGCCGGAGTACCATTGGTGGTACACGTACCACTGGTCGAAAACCCCTGCTCTACACCTTTGGGTCAGGTATGTTCCTAACACAAACTGGATTTAAATTTCTGATGGATTTTCAAGAGAAGGAAACGTTTTTGGGGTGGGGATTTTAATTGCATTCGAGATTACAAGCAAGGTCAATTCAATCAGTAGAAAACCGAGGCCCATGCTCCCTGAGACTATTCCTTTTTATTAGAATGGAGCACAAAGACTTGTTTTGATCACTAGGACATTCATTGGGGGGGGGGGAGAAGAGATTATGTGAACAATTCAGAAGTACATGATACCTATTGAACAGGGCTGGCCCCTCCATGAGGCCAGCTGATGACGGTTGCATCAGTGGCACATTGCGAGGGGTCTGAGGTGGCCATTGTCTGAGGTAGCCATTGGTGAGAAGGTGAGAAGACTCTCTTATCTACTTCCTAGTATATTTGACCACCCAATCCTATCATTGGGCTGCGCTGCCAGAACTCACATTCTGGCAGCGCAGCTCAACTTATGGCATTGCAAAACGTGACGCTCTCTACAGCGCAGAGCCAGGCTGCTGCCAGAAATGGCGCCGGCCGCATAGCAGCAGTCTCCCTGGAGCCACTGGTGCTGGTAAGTCATCAATAGGGGAGGGCTGTGGGAGGGGAGTGGGAGGACCGGGGACATTTCTGGGTGGGGAGGGGAAAGGAACCGGAGGCGGGAAGGGGGTGGCTCTGACAGCAATGGCTCATGCCAGATCTTATTCCCTTTTTTAAAAAACCTCCCCACCCCTTTTCTCTCCTCAGACATAATGGCACCAAAATAGGTGGTGTATATCCGAGGAGACCCATTGGAGATTGGGCAGCCTACCAGGAGGTGCGTGAGAAATGTTTTCACTTCCTGCATGCTGTCCGATTCCTCCCCCCCACACACACACCTAGGATGCAGCAAGCAAATGCCTTTTTGGCATGGCTGCATTGGCACTGGTGGGGGGGAACATAGGACTGGACTGCAGGTATGATTAGTGTTTGAGAACACGGGTCGTGCTTGTGATGCAAGTCATGATAATGGAGGACTGGGCACAATTTTTTTTTTTAGCAAAGAAAAGGCAAGCAAAAAGGGAGGAATGATTGATCCCCTGTCCATGCTTCTCTCTCCCCCCCCCCACATTGCTCCCATTTTTTTTCTCAGCAGGGTTTACTTCCAGTCTCACAGTCCAGCTGGATGAAAAGGGAGAGGGGCTTTCTTTGGGGGGAAAAAACCATTGGAAGAGTCCAGTGCCCCTCTTCTGCCTGCCCCCTTTCTGCATGAAATTGCTTCCCATTCCCACCTTCTAATACACCTCTCCTTTGCCCCCTTTCGTTACCACGCAGACATGCTTTTCTTACACTTGGGAGGTCAAACTATTGCAACTAGGAGGCAATGAGCAAAAAAGTCAAAACTGGGTTCGCTAAAATTGCCTGGCAATTTGCAGTAACGCACTCATTACCTGGTGATTATGGGAGTGATTTAGCACAGCTGGCTTTCTGCAGGCCTTGCATTGGCAGTCGGAGAAGTCCTTTGCATTGAACTCGCTCCATGAAATGAAGCTGGAAGTCTCTGAGAGAGAGTATTACTTGGAACTCACTAGCATGTGCAACACATGTATGTCAAAGGTCAACAGTGACTTTATTCACAGTGCGTAAATTCTAAGGAAGGTTTGTGTCTGGGCTGTGCACTCCACACCTTTTTCTGGTGGATTTTCTCACAGCAGATGCAGCTGATTTCTGAACGTGTCCAAAGCCAATTGTATACTGGTGTCAAGGCCAGGCAGAGACTGGGAGCAGCTGTGCCTGAAGCTAGACTTGGAGTATGTCTTCTCCAACCCAGGATCCCTCAGCACAGTTGCTGGAGCCTGAAGGAAGGCAGTCACTCTTTTCTTGCCTGGTCAACAGAGCAGGATAGAAACCAGGCCTAGCCAATCAAGAGGCTTCATGCTGCTTGCCAATTACAGGCCGCCCGATGTTGTACTCCTCACTCACCTTCTGTGCCTGCTGAGGGCTCTGAGACCTGAGCACACACAATCCCAGGTAGCTCAATGGGTTTGGTCCCAGCCTTATGTTCAAGCTACTCATTTCACAAAGTTCCTTGGTGTGTTTTCTCTGCTATGGTTCGTTTTTAAAGAACCAAAGTCAACTGGGGCAATTAAGAGTAGAAGTAGAAGGAAGGATAGGTGAGAAAGGAGAGCCTGCTTACTTCTTTCCCTCTTGATTGTTTTTCAGCTCAAAATAACCTTCTCCGTGATGCTTTTTCACCTGTAGGAAGAAAGATATAGGGCCTCCATATTGCACAGCATTTCCCAAACTGTGGGTTGGGACCCACTGGTGGGTCATGACCCCATTTCTGGTGGGTCCCAAGCAGAGCCTCTAATGAAAACAGGGGTGATGAAAAGATCAGACAACTAATTGCCTCAAGCCCCAAGGCTATTCAAAAATCAGATAGCTGCTAATTGTGCTGCAAAGAGCTGAGCTTCTGCAGTTTGCAAGCTTGTGTAAGTATAGGGCAATAAATGTTTGAGTGTCTTTTTTCTGGTGCATTTTTTTCCCAAGCCCTCAATGACAGGTAGTGGGGGCACATGAAGGCTGGGTCACATTATTAAGCTGCTCAAGTCTTGAGGCTATTCATTAGGGCTGCCTCATTACGAAAAATGGATCAAGTTTTTTTGTTAATAAATACAAATATTACTTGAGTTGTAAATCAATAAATAAAATATTTATTTCTAGATCTCCCTTTTTTAATTCTCTAGGTGAGTCGCGATAGAGTGCCGTTTTAGAAAGAGGGTCCCACTGCTAAAAATTTTGGTAACCCCTGGTCTAAAATAAATACTTACTTAACTTACTTGGTATATTTATGTACCATTTTCAGGTCTGGGTCTGGTCAGTGCTTGGATTGGAAACTGCCTGGAAACCCCATGAGCACCACCGTGGAAGAAAGGCAGGTTATAAATGTAATAAGTTTTGGAACCAAAAATAAAGGCTTACAATCTAATAGATATATTCAGGTATGTCTCACTTAATTACAGGGATATGTTCTGAGAAAATGTGTTGTTAGGCGATTTTGTCATTGTGCGAACACAAACCTATATGGTATTTACACAAGCCTAGATGGTATAGCCTGCCTACAACACACCTAGGTTAAATATGGTATAGACAAGGGGCGGCCAAACCGCAGCTCATGAACCACATGCGGCTCTTTGACTTTATTTTACGGCTCCGTTGAACTTTCATGGCTAATAACCGTTGGCAGACCTATCTTTCGTGGAACTGTCTAACTGAGCTAGGGACCGTTCCCACCTTGTGTAATCGTGAATTTTGTAAGTAATTGTATGTTCCACAAATTAGATGTAATCTCCGGGCATCTTTCCACAGTGCTTCAAATCCAAAACCAGCTGGCCTTTTGGATGGATTTAAGGATTGGAAAGCAAAAAGGAAGCAGGGGAAGATGCTGATGGAAATAGGGTAGGAGAAGAACTGGTGGTGGGGTAGGTAATGTAGAGAAACACTCTCTATGAGCTGTCACTAATTTGGGGACTTGAAACAGAAACCTCATGGAGTGAGGCTCAACCTACAGTATATATTACACCAGGGGTGGCCAACCTTCCACCATGAGGGCCTCTGTGTTCTGAAGAGTTGTGCAGAAGACAGAATCTTGGCAGCTGCAAGTGCTGATGGTGCTGCTAAAGCAGCTGCACCTGCTGAAATGCCCTCACCTATACAACCATTAAAGGTCCAGGAGCAGTCATGTTTAACGGTTGGCCACCCCTGTATTACACAGAGTTCTGTGGGGATTTTTCTCTGCAGTTCTTTTCTAAGAAATACACGCATCCATGCTTAGAGGCCATTTTTTTCTGAATACCAGATACTATAAACAAACAAGGGATGACCTTGTCCTATGTATTAGTTCCACAGGGCATCTGGCTGGCCACCAAGGAACCAATTGTGGAGCTAGATGAACTCCTGGTTGAATCCAGGAAAACAATACACTAACAGCGCAATCCTATACGTGTTTACTCAGAAGTAAGTCCCATTTTGTCAAATGGTGCTTACTCCTAGGTAAATGTGTTTAGGATTGCAGCCTAAATTGATTGCTGGGTGCTACTTTATTTATTTATTTATTTTTCACATTTTTATACCACCCTTCCTCCAAGGAGCTCAGAGTGGTGTACATATTTCCTCCCCTCCTTTTTGTCCTCACAACAACCCTGTGAGGTAGGTGGGGCTGAGAGATAGTGACTGGCCCAAGGTCACCCAGGAAGCTTAGTGGCTGAGCGGGGATTTGAACCTGGATCTTCCAGGTCTAAGTCCGACTCCCAAACCACTACACCATCCTGCCCATTTTTAGTTTCAGAACCTGAAACAAACATGCTAGATCAGCTGACCCTGATTAACTCCAGTCTTAAGGGTTGCTTGGAGGGAGAGGAGGGGAGAGAGGCAGGGTGCCAGCTTACAGAATCACTATCTGATCAGTTGGAAAACGCAATGGATTGGGGGGGGGTTAGTTATGTGGTTGTTTTTCATCTTCTTTTTTTAACTTCAGTGTGCGGCAATTGGCATCTTTTAATTTTGCAAATGTTTACGTTAACTAGTATTATGCCAGTGAAAATTGGTTGGATTGCTTCCTTACCTGCGACTTTGTAATAAGTGCCTAAACCTGCTTTGCCAGCATCTCGAGTTCAGAGCAAACTAAGATTTTGTGACTGAAGGGCTAATGATCAGGATAGGCTTGAGCAATACGGAGGGAAATACTTCTCCCCTCTTTGATGGTGCAGTGTGTTCAGGGGGCGGTTACTGTTTTTCAGGACTGGTGAGATAAGAATCGAAATGAGAATACATGGCCTTAAGTTGATGATGAAGGCCTCCTGTTTTCTGTTTTGGTCTTCGCGGTGTTTTAAATGCCTGTGCTGCATTATTTATCTTTCTGGCTTTTGCATATGAAGCTTTATTTGCAGAAGGAAAGTGAGGTAATAAATCAGTCATGTGAAGAGCCAAATGTGGAGGAAGCAGAGCCAAATGAGTTACTTAACTCACTAAACCCAGATGGAGAGGAAAGAGCTCAGCCAGAAAGGCAGACAGAGCAGGAAGGAGCATGACAGCCAGGTTGATGCTCACAGAATGGCCAGTTTTTTATTCAGAACTTCTGGTTCTCAGGCAGGGGATCCAATGGGTCAGGGGGTGGAGCTAGTAGTAGTAGAAAGGTCCTGTTTGCTCCTAAGGCTGGTGCTGGCAGGTATTATACACACACACACACACACACACACACACACACACACATTACACTCTCACTCACTCACTCACTCTCTCTCTCTAGGCCGAAGCCAGGTTCGATTCCGGGACAATGGTAAGCCTACATAAGCCTGAATTGGCATGCCTGTTCAGGAGACAATTCAACATTTCAAGTCTGAACCCCATCTCAACTTCCACATTTGTTTTCAAGGGGGCCAGGAAAAGCCACAACAAAACGGGACATCTCCTGTATTTTTTAATAGAAGTGAAGATTGGAGAATTTTGACAGGAGCTATTTTTCAACCCTCTGCAGCACTGTAGCATGACAAGATACTTGATGAAATACTTTCACCAATGCAATGATACATGAGCCTTACTACTGAAAGTCAGATCATTCTTGGTCTAGCCATAGACCTGTAGCTCTATGGAATGCCTGTATTTAAAATCGTACATCGTAAGCTGAATCGTAAGCAAGAGCTGTCAATGATCAACAAAATTTAGACTCCATCTTTAAGCAGAATGGCAGTGAACTTGAGTAACCAATAGGGCTGGAAATGTCAGGGTGGCTGTGACAAGTTACTAGCGGTTAATTGCCTCTGTTTTGCATTTCCGGGGGTTAATTGCTTCTATTGTAGTAGACGTACTGGGTTTCCCTTTAAATACCGGCCATGGAATGTTCGGCATTACCATCTTGTGGCTGTTTTTACAGGCTTATTGCAACTGATGATACCGTATTGTCCCAAGTATAAGGCACACTTGATTATAAAACTTTAATTAAATCACTGGCATTAAATATATGCCAGTGATTTAAACAAACAGTGTGATCCTGTGCATGTCTACTCAGAAGCAAGTCCCACTGTTCTCAATGGAGCTTACTCTCAGGAAAGTGTGCACAGGATTGCAGCCTAAACCATTCATTGCATGGGGAGGGGGATGAAAGTGTATGTGATCTTGCTTTACAAGAAGATACAAAACCCAGCAGAGTAGAGAGAGGTGTGTGTGTGTGTGTGTGTGCGTGTGCGCGTGCGTGCGTACATGGGAGAGGTGTGTGTGTGTGTCCTCTTGTTTTTACAAAGAAAAGGGCAGAGAAGGAGCCCAGCTAAAGCTCAGCTAGCAGCGATAATCACTTCAATCGGCTGCTTTGAAGACAACGCGTCTCAGCCTCCGCTTCTTCCAGCAATGACTCTTTATTTTTGTAACAGTGCGAGTATACGACACACCCTTAGTTAAAAAAGTTAAATTAGGGTAAAAAGTGTGTTTTATACTCGGGACAATATGATATTCATGGATAAATGAATGAAACGTCGTGCTGTGTTTTTAAAAATTAAATGCACTTTTACTGATGACCTTTAATCCCATGAAGATGATTCGTTCGTGTTACATTTCTGTTTGGATTATTTGTTCTGATTGTATGCTGCTGTGAGTGCTTTATTGTAGAAAAGTGGGAACTTAATCATAGTAAATAGACACAGATGACACATGGAAGATCTGTGATTTAGATCTCCTGCAGATTTTGTTTTACTCATTTAATTTACTAATCACTGACCCATGGGGCTGCTTTGAAGATTAGAGAAATGGCACTCTGGGAGAGGATTGAACCCTTTCCTCCCATGCTCTTTTCTCCATCTAAAGTCAGTTTGGTGTAAAAGTGTTAGACTTGGGAGATCCAGGTTCAAATTCCCACTTACCATGAGGCTGACTGGCTGACCTTGAGCCAGTCTCAGCTCCCAAACTCTCATCCTAATCTACCTTGCTGGGTTCATGTAGGGATAAAATGGGGACAAACATGTATGTTACCCTGAGCAACTTGGAGAAAGGGCAGGATGAAAATGTACTATGTCAATCAAAAATAAATTGCCCTCCAAAGTTTCTGCGAACTTCATGGGAGAAAAAAACACAATTATGCACAACTACTTCTAAAAATCAAGACTGCAGATATTGTAGTCATGACAGTGGTACAACCCACCTTAGGCTGGGGCACAACCAGGTTGTGGCTCCTGATCTGTCAGCTGAGGACCAAGACTAAATGGGTTCTCAACCAGTGGTACATGTACCACCAGTGGTACTTTGGGGTACCTCTAGTTGTACTCGGACTGCCGAGCCCCCTGAACCGAAACTCCACAAAAATGTGGTGCATTAGGTGCCACGTTTTCGCTCCCGAGAGGCTCTTGCCTTTGGCTAAGCCTCTCAAGAATGAAGAAAACAGCCCACCCATGCACCCAGAGTCTCTTACTGGCCTGGTGGCCTCCTGCGTGGAAAACCGGGCTGAAAAGCTGGAAGTAAGCAGCGATGATGTCATTGCCGTTTACGTCTGGTGGTACTTAGCGTGGCGGCGTCCATGTAGGTGTTATGCCATGCCGAGTACATTGAGAATCCCTGCTAGACTAAATCTACCTAGTTCCTTCAGGCTTTCCTCACATGGATTCCGTTTTAGAAGTCTTATCCGTGTAGTTCTTGTTTTCCATCACATGAGCTCAAATCTTTTGTTTCATACTCAGCTCATTTCCAGCTGAGTACCAAGTAAGGCCTCATCAATGCTTGGCACTATTACTTTCCAAATCTTGGAAATGAGTTAATCTAGTTTAAAATGGGCTGGGCTTTTTGTTCCATGGAATAATGCTCTGGATTTATGACCAGTTCGTTATCCTCTATAAACCCTAAATTCCCCCTTGGCACTACTACTGCCTAGTCTGGTACCCCTTCCCCACATCTCATATTGCACATTTAATTATTCTATTGCAGTTACAGCCTCTTCAGCGAGTACCATCACCTCTTCATACATCAATCAACAGTATATATGCCAAGTTTCTGGCACTCCTTTAATCTTGGATATGTTTTTAACATCAGAGAAATTCATAAATATTTTTCATTACAATATCCAGAGCCATCTACACAGCTCCTTCTGAGGGCTGGTGTCTTCCTGACATTCCTCTTGGTCTTGAATCACAGGGCAGGCATCCTCTGTCTATGGATTCAAGAAATCACCTCTTCCTCTTCCCCTTTCACTCATTAATCGGATGTCGAGATCTCGAAGTTGGCTGAGGAAACCTGAGTTTGGACAGACCCCCCTGTGTTCCCGCACAGTCTTAAGGGCATCCACAAGGGTCTTGTTTTCACAGATCATCAAGAAGGCAAGCACAAGGGTCGCTGAGCGGCTTATCCCCATGGCACAGTGAACTAATACTTTGCCTGCAGATTAGAAGATAGAAGACAACATGTCACATATATGATATACTGTATGGTATATGGCAGAAACTTGACCCAAGAATACTTGATGAGTATTGATATTTGTCAGTGCTGCTATGTCAAAACTATGCAAAGCCCAGTAGGAAATGTCTGAAATCTTTGAGTCACAAACCTGTTTTTTTTCTTGTTACATTTCCATCTGGGGCAATGTAAAAATTCCTTACTTCTAGATTATGGTGACATCTGGACATTTATTGAAGGCACCTAATTGCCTGTTTTGACTTTGGGCTGGTTTACATATCACCTTATATCCATACCCCGTCTGCTGTCTTGTGGATATTCTACATATTTTACTCTTCCTTTGGTAGCTTATATGGGGCTCTCAGAGTCTTACCAAGAGATCTGCTGTCAGGGAAGGGTACAGGGAGAAGGCAGGCAGACTGAGGGAATAGCACCTAGTGATTAGTGTACATGCACCCCCTCCTACTCTCTGCATTCTCTTGTTACTGGATTAGCAGCTGGGGAAATCTATCCACTGCCACCATCCCAGGCTACAGAGACCAGGTAAAGGGGGCTGTCTGAGAAAAAATCCTCCTGGAGAACACAACCACAGGGAGTCAGATTAAAAATCAAAAACATAGCAGTGTCTGAGAGTGAACAGACTGACAACCAGTGAACGTGGACTAGGCAGGCAAAAGTCAAAGCATAAGTAGTTTACTAAAAATCCAGAAGAAAGGGAATTAAAACAAATGGGGGAAAGCGGAGTAGGAAAAAGAAAGTGCAAGCAGGCTGATAGAAAATACCTGAACTTGGCTGGATGGACACAAAGAAAAACTTGATCAAATTAGGTACGGTAACTAGTAATGCCTAGCAGATGGAGCTGGAATGCTACTCCAGAACAAAGCACACAATCCCTAATGCATCACATCACTAAACCACAAAAGTTTGAAAAGATGGCTTGGTGTGAAAAAAGAAAACAAAGCAAAAATAATTCCCTGATGCATCTAGCTAGGATCAAAGTCCTCATCACTAGCATTGTCAATGGAATCTGGTCCCTTGTACTTACTGGAGAATGAGTGTGCCAACATTAGATTTCACAGCAGACCTGGCAAAACGCACACGAGCATCCCTGAGCTCGGACTTAAGTAGCTGAGGTTTCATGGCGTCATACTGATTGGAGAACTGAAGCCCATCTGGCCACTCAATCCCACCCCTTCACCTAGACAGATAGGTTTGGCTGCCCAATCAGTGAAGCTTAGCTACTTCAGACTGGGAAGAATGATTCAAATCCACAAATGCACATGGCTGGTTGATGATGGTGTTTCAGATAAAGGACAAATGTCTGCTACAAGAGGGTTTTTCCAGCTGCTCTTGTACTGCTGAATGTGCCAGGAGCTTTGGGGGAGTTCGAAGTGTCCATAAATAAGGGGAAAAATAGGGTGCTAATCACACCTGCTTGACAACAACCACTAGTATCACATGTCTTCAAGAATACTCTTATACCATCCAACATTTCACAGAGAAAACTAGCCAAGGTCCTGTGCATGAGCAGGTGGAGCTGGGGCATTTCTGACTGTCCAGTTCTTTTCCTTGAGCACAGTCTTTTTAATCCTGGCCACTTGGCCAAGCAGGGAATTTCTCATGCCCCCAAAGTAAGGGTTTTCTCCTTGGAACCAGAATAGGTTGGCAAGTATGTGAGGTGTGTGAGCAGAATCAGGTGGGCTGCCCACCTTGATTCTCTTCTTAGAATTCAAACAAGGGTGCTCACCTATGCGTTCACCCCTAGCTACAACAAAGCCTACAGAGTGTGCATTCGCCACCCATATTGTATGTTAATGCAGGTATTTTAGATGGTCATCTCAATCCATTAGGAAGAACTGTGCAGCTAAATAGATGCTGCATGCACATTTCCCCAGGCTAAAGTGTTTGATCCAGGGGCTGGGATGCATGCGTGCAGCCCCAGTGGCACTGTGTTCATTACAAACTGATTTGGTGTGTGGAATGGGGTAGGGGGAGATAGTAGAAGGTAGACTTCCATTTTCTTCCTAATAAATTATTGGCAAATGTCCTGGTTCCTGGATTGATTTTTTTTTAAGCCTAGGGAAATATAGACATGATACCCATTTGCACCCATATTTCTTAGTTTTGAATTGGGTGACTATCTTTTATCTTCTATCCAATCTCTCTTGCAATGCTTATGTTTCAAAAAAGAGGCAGCCACAAATCTGGTGAACATCACAGCCACCTGCTCAGAGAGTGTTCCTGGGTAGCTGGGTCAGAGGAGGATTAATTCCCTTGGGATCTATGTGCCATCTCCCATCAGTGGCATGAAAAGAAACCTGAGTCCATCCCTAAATATAGCTTTATGAGAAGGGACAAATAGAGATATCTAGGCAGTAACGAGTTCTGATTCTAAAGAGCCTTTACAAACCAATGGACGTTTAAGGTCAGAGTTTGGGCTGTAGCTTTCTTGAAATCTAGACTCCAATGTGCTGAATATAATATTTCAGATTTCAACATGTATTGGTGCAGCTCTGCATGTTTGAAATGCAACATAATTGAATGTTGGCATTTTGAAAAATGTTGTAGGCTAGTTATATGAGATTCAGACTCTGAAAAGACAAAAATCTCCCTTGGGAAGCTTCAACATTAGTCTCAATGTTCGTTTGCCCTGTAAACACAGTTAAAGTTCGTATTACAATACTTAGAAGTCACTTTTATTTTCTAATCTAGCCAATCCTGCCTGAACAAGTACAGCAGTTGAGTGTTGAAGGAGTGGTTTGGGTCTCTTGAATACTTGCCATATTCCTTGGGTTTTTCTCGGATTTGGAACAAGAATCCCTTACACCTAACCCAAAAATTATACCCCTAGACCAAAATGTGACACCACACTTTTCCTCTTGGGACTCATCCAAGGCCACCCAGTGTGCTTCATGGCTAAAAAGATATTTGATCCCAGGTCTCCAATCCAATTCTCTACCCACCTAGATCACATGCCCAATGTCTACCTGTACACTGCGTATAAAACGTTTGCCTGGATGTTCTCCTGCCCATTGCATTTACCTCTGGGAGAGTTCAGCGCTGCTCTTATATATTTAGCGGCTGGATGGAAATAAATGCTGAGATCAAATTTTGGATCATCATCTGCTTCAACTCCATAATAATCCACTGGCAGATCTTTGTAGAATTTGGCGCCAGTGTCAATGTGGAACCTTCCAGCAGCCGCGTTCACTACATGGGTGATGCCCATTCGGCGTAGCTGCTCTATGTCGCGGGCTATATATCTGCAAAAAAGCATTGTTGGATTATATTTAAATTGATTAGCATTCTAATATATAGCCTGCCTTACTCTACAAAGTCACTGGGGAGTCTCAAGCTCAACCAACTTTCTCGCATTCGATTCCATTATCTTTCTAACTGGCTTTAATGTACTTGCCATTGTGGAGTTATTGCTTCTGCTTAGGCTGGAGACGGGCGATAGAGAGTTGAAGCTGGTGTGACAGAGGTATTGTTACCTCTGGCATGCATGCGCAACAACCCACAATCCACTGTGTTCACAGATTTAGTTGGTTTCCAACTAGCACTTTAAAAATTGGCTAAACCCGTTTGACAGAAGAAAATTGGCTAAATCCATTGTATAGCATTTATATACAATGGGGAGAATATTCATTGTAAGCTGTGTCAACCCCATCTACTTACAAATCTCCAATGTAGAGGTTAGGCCAGACTTCATTGACATTGCCGCGGCAGGGTATGGGTGTCCATAGCATGCGCTGGAGCTCCCCGAGGGCTGGTGTCTCGTAGCTCTTCTCACTGCTGCAACTGAGACTTGAAGTTCTCCGTATCGTGGGGCGCAGCAGATCATCACCATTGAGTGCATTCCTAGACATTCTGAAAGGCAATGGAGAGAGCAGTTGTCTCTCTGGCCTTAGACAGCTGGTGTGGTGTATTGGCTAGATGTTGGATCCACATTAGGGAGCCTCTAGTTCAGTGGTTCCCAACCTTTTTTTCTGCATGTGTACCACTTGGCAGCCCATTTTCATAAATTGTACCCTCCATATTAGCAAAATAATTAATATAGTTGCTGTTATTTCAAATGTATATGTTGTAACTGTAAATAAATGGTCAAATAATGAGATTCAAAAGCAAGAACTCACTCATTGAACACTGCTCACTGGACTGACTGAGATGCCTGGTTATATATACACCAGTAACAGCGCAATGGTACTCTAATGTTCGCGAAGCAGAGGAGAGTGAGCCTGTGAAGGGGCGCGCTGCAGGGGCATGTTCACAACATACTGTTTAGGGAGGGAATCCCCACCTGCACTGGGCTACCTGTTAGTTTTGGGGCCAGTTTAGGTCACTGATGTTTTATTTATTTATTTATTTATTTATCACATTTTTATACCACCCTTCCTCCAAGGAGCTCAGAGTGGTGTACATATTTCCTCCCCTCCCTTTTGTCCTCACAACAACCCTGTGAGGTAGGTGGGGCTGATAGATAGTGACTGGCCCAAGGTCACCCAGGAAGCTTCGTGGCTGAGCGGGGATTTGAACCTGGATCTTCCAGGTCTAAGTCCAACTCCCAAACCACTACACCATCCTGCCCCTCATCCCTTATGAGTGACTTTATGGGAAAGCATCAGTGACCTAAACTGGAGAAGGCAGTGGGAGGCAGTGTACCTCTAAATACCAGTTGTTGGGGATAAGCAATAGAGGAAGATTGTTCCCTTCATGGCCTGCTTGTGGTCTTAGCAAAGGCATCATGCAGGCCATGCACTGTTGGAAACAGGAAGCTGGATTAGATGGCCTTTTGGTCCAACTAGGCAAGTCTTTTCTTATGTTTTTATGAGTAGTCCTAGACTGTGGCCCAAATCTGCTAGGGGTGGAGTGACTCCATGGTACAAACAGAAAAACACAGTGAACTTTATAGCTAGCATAACAACAAAACTGTTTGCTATACAACAATACAAGTCACCCTCTCAACTTCCTCCAGACTCACCAGGTCCTGCCAGGCTCACCCCCTGACCTGATCTGGCACCACCAATTACCTCCAAGTGGCATGGGGTGGGTTCTTTTCTAGTAGGCCTTAACACACCAAACTAGTGTATTTCTTTCAATTGACATAACTGAATCTGGCCTAATTTGAAATGAAACCATCTGATTTCCATTTTCTCACAGTTTTAGCAGTGTTCTGCAGGGACTTGTTTTCTACGGAGGCACACTTAGTGGTGTGAGGCCCCCACCTGCAGTCTGAAGTAAGTTGCTACAAATTCACAAGATGTTTGCAGGAATGAGTCCTTAGGACAATTTTTTTCCCCTGGGCTAACAGCATACACTTCAGGAAAAGTTTTCTGTTTCCTCTATGGCAGCTTTCCACAAATTGTACACACTGTGGCCATTATTGGGGGTGGTGATTGACTGCTTAACCTGATTGTCTCCCTAGAACGGTAATTTATTGATTGTTAGGAGTGCTTTGGGGGATATAAGTGGAATGACTCAGCCCACAGTGATGACTGAAGGAGGACTGGCTGACTTTGAAAGCTGAGCCACTGGTGGTTTCTAGGGATACAGAGGCATTCAAGTGGCCAACTGTTTGTAAGAAAATCTCTCCAGCAGCTGGAATCCAAATACTGTAACGTCTCCAAATTTAGTACAGGGCTCTTTGAACAACAGCTTTTGTTCCACCTGCATTTGTAGTAGAAGGTGACCAGATGCAATGGTGTACCTAATTTCAGCTCAACTTTAGTTCCCTGGTCTTCAGTTTCAATGTGTGTACTAGAAATATTCCTCATCATGGGACACATCTACACTGACAAATGGATCAGTTCGATAAGAGGTGAACTATCATGGTTTCACCCAACGAATCCTGGGGAGTGTAAATTGGCGAGGGTGCTGAGTGTTCTCTATGAAGAAATCCTGAGTCCCTTCACGGGATTATATTTCCCAGAGTTCCTGTGTGAGGGAGATTTACCAGTCTGTAAACTGAAATCTGTGGTGTTGATCTAGTGTTAGAACCTCATTGACTAACAAAATAAAAATTTCTGCTCAGGAAACCCAAGTCTCTCCTCTTTGCCACACTGGTTCAAATTACTTGTGAGGTCTCCTAGTTCCTGCATTACTTGGTTTAAAAGTTTGACTATATGCTGCTTACCAACACATGAAGCTGCCTTAGGCTGAGTTAGAATATTGCTCCATCTGGTACAGTATTGTTTCTACTCTGCAATACTGAAATGCCTACAGCATTTCGGAGAGGGGTCTTTCCTGGCCTTGCCAGTAGAGGATAGTAACGGAACTGGAACTATCTGCATGCAAAGCATGTGGTCTACCACTGAGCTACAGCTCTATCCTTGTCCTCACCGTTCATTGTTTTCATTTTATGACCACCATCCCTTGTTCTTTGCTCCATTTATTGTCTAATGAAGCAAAGAACCACTTGTCATATGCCCCCCCTACATACATTATCTTGCTGATTGACTGATGTCCATTTAGTGGTGAGCCAGATACATGAAGAAACTCTGAAATTGTGTATATTGGGGATGACCATGCCATGTTGTCCATCCCCATCACCTAGTACTTAGGTATACTTTTTCTGAATGTGGAGGTTCCATTTCTGTGTCATAGGTAATATCCACCAACAGATCTAGCCTTCATGAATTTGTCCTATCCCTTTTAGAAAGCCATACATAGTCAGTGCCAATGCCCTGAGGCAAGGCTCTGATCTGAGTCCCCCATGGCATCCTCTGCCTGCCTCCTGATGACACATTGGGTGCTAACCTTGCCACTGGTGCTGAGAGTTCAGGGGTTGGCCCAATCAGGTGGGCTCTCTGACAGATGGTGATCGTCAGCCAGTGCCCAACCTGGCCAACCTCCTGTATATGGTAGTCAAGTTCATATTAATTGCACTGCACATGGTGTGAAGAAATGTTTCTTTTGGTCAGTCCTGAACCTACTACCAGCCAAATATCAGTGGGAGGTTCCTGAGGGCTAATTGTCTGAAAAGGGGAGAAAATTCCCCCTCTCTAAATTTATAATTCAAATTTACAAGATACCCACAGTGATTCAAAACCATACAGTAGTGCTATATCAGCTTGGTGTACAGTCGGCCCCTCCTTATCTGCGGGAATTTGGTTTTGCAGATTTTGGATACAAAAAACCACGCATGCTCAAGTCCAGAAGTAAAATTACATAATTTGCATGAAAATACGTAGATTGCCTAAAATTATGTGCAAGTAAATTGCGTTTACTTCAATTACATTGAATTGAATTGAATTCAATTGCATTGAAGCAGTAAATTGCTTCAATGTAGGTAAGTGCAAAGTGATGCACATTGGGGCAAGAAACCAACATTTCACATATACACTAATGGGTTCTGAGTTGTCTGTGACGGATCAAGAGAGAGATCTTGGGGTGCTGGTGGACAGGTCGATGAAAGGCAGGATCGGTCTTAGAGCTTGGCTCCTCCCCGATGGGAGGGGGTCACCTCAACTCTCCCCAGATATGGACTGACGAGCAGAGAAACGCCCCTCCAACAGCCACCGTCGAACTGGTGCAGAATAACACTAACGATGGCACCCTCGTACACTTCCAAGAAGGCAAATAACTCAGGAAGAGTGAGAGAGAACAATAGGAACAACCGGCAGAACAATGCCAGAAAACAATAACTGTTAATCCAAAGGAATAGGGGGAAGGCCCAGCCCAACCTCTAAGTCCAAACCCACTAACTCACAGACCCTCAAAACCCAAAATGAGCGAGGCTCCAGTCTGATGCGGCGGGCCGAATGCCCCACTTCCCTTCCCAGAACAGGAGATTCCCAGGTAAGGAATTCCTTTTTCTCTGGTCGATGAAAGTGTCGACCCAGTGTGCGGCGGCTGTGAAGAAGGCCAATTCCATGCTCGGGATCATTAAAAAAGGGATTGAGAATAAAACGGCAAATATCATTATGCCTTTGTACAAATCGATGGTAAGGCCACATCTGGAGTATTGCGTCCAATTCTGGTCACCACACCTCAAAAAGGATATAGTTGAATTGGAAAAGGTGCAGAAAAGAGCGACCAGAATGAATTGTGGGCTGGAGCACCTCCCTTATGAGGAAAGGCTACAGCGTCTGGGGCTTTTCAGCCTAGAAAAAAGGCGCCTGAGGGGGGACATGATTGAGACGTATAAAATTATGCATGGGATAGAGAGAGTGGATAGAGGGAAATTCTTCTCCCTCTCGCACAACACCAGAACCAGGGGACATGCACTAAAATTGAGTGGAGGGAGAGTTAGAACGGACAAAAGAAAATATTTCTTTACCCAGCGTGTAATTCATCTGTGGAACTCCTTGCCACAGGATGTGGTGATGGCACCTGGCCTAGATGCCTTTAAAAGGGGTTTGGACAGATTCATGGAGGAAAAGACCATCACAGGTTACAAGCCATAAGCAACCTCCTGGTTTTAGAAGTGGGTTTTCTCTGTGCCAGGTGCAAGGGAGTGTCAACAGGAAACAGGTTATCTTGTTGTCTTGTGCTCCCTGAGGCATCTGGTGGGGCCACTGTGTGATACAGGAAGCTGGACTAGATGGGCTTTTGGCCTGATCCAGCAGGGCTCTTCTTATGTTCTTATGCATTTACAGTACATGCTGGAATGGGTGGGAGACAAATGTGTGCTGGAGAGAGAGAGCTCTAGAATTGCTGGCGCAAGGCGAAGCGGAGCGCTGGAGAGAGTTGTGAAATGGCAGGCATGAGGCGAGTGCCACAGAGAAATCTATAGGATTTTTTTTTTGCAGAGTATGTGAAAAAAAATCTGAATAAATTTTTGATCCGCCATTGGTTAAAACCACATATCTGAGTCCTGCGGATATAGCGGGTCTGCTGTACATACTATTTTTTTAAAAAAATTACGTAAACAGGCAGTGCCTCAAGTGAAAGGATGCTCTTTTAGTTTGCAGTAAGCATGGGGCACACACCACAGCGTTCCTTGCTAGAGTTTTCAGCAGTTGTTTTGAGCTGGCATCTGACAGAGCCAGCCACAAGGAGTTGTGATTTTCTGTTGTGTTGCTGAAAACCTTGAAAGGTTTTGTTATTGGGTGCATTTGTCCTGCCCCAGTTACAGATTTTACATGCTATTTTAATAGCTTGCATTTTAATGGCCTAAATGCATCCATTAAACAGATCCAGACAGTGTGTTTACAACTAAACATTATCCTGTATGTATGTATGTGGGGGGGGGGGGGGATTGCTTAATGAAGCCTTGTCTATTATGTACATTTTAGACTCCACTTTACAATCCTTTAATTACAGCCATTGTTACATAAATATTCATCAGAGCAGAAACCTCTGGTGTAGGAGTCACCCAAAGGACGTTTGCATGCCAAGAATGGAGTTCAAGTCCTCGAGTGTCAATGATGTCATCAACATTTGCAAGGAAACACAAACATTTAAACTTGCTCAGGGAGTTGCGTTCTTCTCTGGCGCTAGGTGTTGCTGAAGTCATCATCTGGAGGAAGAGAAATCCCCAGGGCCCGCTTTTGCTCTTGGCAGGCAAGGCAAAGGAAAGACTGGCGGCCAGTTATTGCAAGCCGTTCTTCTCCCCCCTTCGGCCTGTATTTCCTTTGAAGTGGGTGAAATATTTGGCAGAGCAATCGCTACAAGATGGGACCCTGTAACTGAAGCTGCTGCAAAACTGTCTGGTGAATTTCATTTTGGCTTTGTTCCATCTAGAAAGTGCTGTTGAATTACTGCTCAAAGTTGAGCGTTCATCAAGATTGCGGAACATTTTGGCAAACTTTAATTTTAGGGAAGACGGAGGACAAATTTTAGAGGGACATAAGAACATAATAAGAACATAAGAAGAGCCCTGCTGGATCAGGCCAAAAGCCCATCTAGTCCAGCTTCCTGTGTCACACAGTGGCCCCACCAGATGCCTCAGGGAGCACACGAGACAACAAGATACCTGTGTCCAGTCGCCACTCCCTTGCACCTGGCACAGAGAAAACCCACTTCTAAAACCAGGAGGTTGCTTATGGCTTGTAACCTGTGATGGTCTTTTCCTCCATGAATTTGTCCAAACCGCTTTTAAAGGCATCTAGGCCAGGTGCCATCACCACATCCTGTGGCAAGGAGTTCCACAGATGAATCACACGCTGGGTAAAGAAATATTTTCTTTTGTCTGTTCTAACTCTCCCTCCACTCAATTTTAGTGCGTGTCCCCTGGTTCTGGTGTTGTGCGAGAGGGAGAAGAATTTCCCTCTATCCACTCTCTCCATCCCATGCATAATTTTATAAGTCTCAATCATGTCCCCCCTCAGGCGCCTTTTTTCTAGGCTGAAAAGCCCCAGACGCTGTAGCCTTTCCTCGTAAGGGAGGTGCTCCAGCCCACTAATCATTCTGGTCGCTCTTTTCTGCACCTTTTCCAATTCAGCTATATCCTTTTTGAGGTATGGTGACCAGAACTGGACACAATACTCCAGATGTGGCCTTACCATCGATTTGTACAAAGGCATAATGATATTGGCCGTTTTATTCTCAATCCCCTTTTTAATGATCCCGAGCATGGAATTGGCCTTCTTCACAGCCGCCGCACACTGGGTCGACACTTTCATCGACCTGTCCACCAGGACCCCAAGATCTCTCTCTTGATCCGTCACAGACAACTCAGAACCCATTAGTGTATATGTGAAATTTTGGTTTCTTGCCCCAATGTGCATCACTTTGCACTTACTTACATTGAAGCGCATCTGCCATTTTGCTGCCCATTCTCCCAGTTTGGAGAGATCCTTCTGGAGCTCTTCACAATCCCTGCTGGTCTTTACCACCCGGAAAAGTTTAGTGTCATCCGCAAACTTGGCCACCTCACTGCCTATCCCCAACTCCAGGTCATTTATGAATAAGTTGAAAAGCACCGGTCCCAAGACCGATCCTTGGGGCACACCGCTTTTCACCTCTCGCCATTGTGAAAATTGCCCATTGACTCCCACTCGCTGTTTCCTGGTCTTCAACCAGTTCCTAATCCACAAGAGGACCTGCCCTCTTATTCCCTGACTGTGGAGTTTTCGCAGGAGCCTTTCATGAGGGACCGTGTCAAACGCCTTCTGAAAATCCAGATATATAATATCCACGGGTTCGCTCGCATCCACATGCCTGTTGACCTTTTCAAAAAATTCTAACAGGTTTGTGAGGCAAGACTTCCCCTTGCAGAAGCCATGCTGACTCTCCCTCAGCAGAGCTTGTTCTTCTATGTATTTTAAGATTTTATCCTTAATGAGACTTTCCACCATCTTCCCTGGAACAGATGTTAGGCTGACCGGCCTGTAGTTCCCCGGGTCCCCCCTCCTTCCTTTTTTAAAGATTGGCGTGACATTAGCTATCCTCCAATCCTCTGGCACAGTGGCCGTTTTAAGGGACAAGTTGCATATTTTGGTCAAGAGGTCAGCAACTTCATTCTTGAGTTCCTTCAGAACTCTTGGGTGGATGCCATCCGGGCCTGGTGATTTATTGATCTTTATTTTGTCAATTAAGTCTGAGACGTCTTCTCTTTTAACCTCTATTTGACTTAATTCTTTAGTCAGGGGAGACCGTTCCGGCAGCGGTATTTGCCCGAGGTCTTCTGCCGTGAAGAGAGATGCAAAGAACTCATTTAATTTCTCTGCAGTCTCCAAGTCCCCTTTTATCACCCCTTTCTCTCCCTCACCATCCAGCGGACCCACCGTTTCCCTGGCAGGTTTCCTGCTTCTAACATATTTGAAGAAGCTTTTATTATTCCCTTTTATGTTGCCTGCCATACGTTCCTCAAAGTCTTTCTTGGCCTCCCGTATCATCTTTTTACATTTCTTTTGCCACAGTTTGTGCTCCTGTTTATTTTCCTCATTAGGGCAAGACTTCCATTTACGGAAGGAAGCTTCCTTGCCTTTTATAGCCTCCTTAACTGTGCTTGTTAGCCATGCCGGCATCCTCCTGGACTTGGTCGAGCCCTTCCTCCTTTGTGGGATACACTCCCGCTGGGCCTCTACGACTGTTGTTTTAAACAGCCTCCATGCACTCTGGAGCGATTGGACTCCTTTTACCTTCCCTTTCAGCTTTTTCTTAACTAGTCTTCTCATTTTGGGGAAGTCTGCCCTTCGGAAGTCAAGGGTTTTCGTGTCAGATTTGCTCGGCACTCTCCCTCCGACATGCATGGCGAAACAGATCGCAGCATGGTCACTGTTCCCCAACGGTTCGGTAACATTTACCTCCCTGACCAGATCTTGAGTGCCACACAATATCAAGTCCAGAGTCACCTGTCCTCTGGTCGGTTCCGTGACAAGCTGCTCTAAGGCACAGTCATTTAACATATCCAGAAATCCAGTCTCTCTTTCATGACCTGAGCATGAATTGACCCAGTCGATGTGAGGATAATTGAAGTCCCCCATGACTACAACCCTGTCTCTCGTTGACACCTCCCTGATTTGCTTCCTTATTTCAAGGTCCCCTTCAGGTTTTTGATCTGGAGGACGGTAGCATGCCCCTACTATTACATCACTCTTGGAGCCTGGTAATCTAACCCACAGTGATTCTACGGAGGAGTCAGAGCCCCCCTCCAGCTCTACTCTGGTGGATTCTACCCCCTCTTTGACATAGATGGCCACCCCACCTCCAACACGCCCCTCTCTGTCCCTCCTATAGAGTTTATATCCTGGAATTGCAGTATCCCACTGGTTCTCCGCATTCCACCAGGTTTCTGTTATACCTACTATGTCAATGTTTTCCCTAGCCACCAAACATTCCAGTTCTCCCATCTTTGCCCGTAGACTTCGGGCATTTGCATAAAAGCACTTATATACCTGGTCCCCCAAGAAGGGCTGCATGTTTGCCCCTTTATTCCTGCAGCCTTCTGTTTTGCTAGACTGGCTGTCATGTCCCATCACGCTACCACTCCCAATTCTTATTCTGTTATTACTTGATTGTTCCCCATCCTCTGCACCCTCATTCCCGAGGAATGAGGAGTCCCGAACCGGATGCCCCTCGGCTCCTGTCGGCTTTCCCCCAGGAGTCAGTTTAAAAGCTGCTCTGCCACCTTCTTAATGTTACGCGCCAGCAGTCTGGTTCCGTTTTGGTTCAAGTGAAGCCCGTCCCTCTTGTACAGGCCCGGCTTGTCCCAAAACGTTCCCCAGTGCCTAACAAACTTAAACCCCTCCTCCTCACACCAGTGTCTCATCCACGCATTGAGACCCCTGAGCTCCGCCTGCCTAGCTGTCCCTGCGCGTGGAACAGGTAGCACTTCTGAGAACGCCACCTTTGGGGTCCTGGATTTGAGCTTCCTACCTAGCAACCTAAATTTGGCCTCCAGGACCGCCCGGCTACATTTCCCCACATCGTTGGTGCCAACATGCACCACAACCGCTACCTCCTCCCCAGCACTCTCTACCAGCCTATCTAGACGAGAGGTGATGTCCGCAACCTTCGCACCAGGTAGGCAAGTCACCGTGCGGTCCTCACATCCGTCACAGACCCCCCTTTCTATGTTCCTGACTATAGAGTCACCCACAACAAGAAGCCCCCTTCCCCCTCTCCCCAGAGGAGTATCCATAGTGCGACTGGATACGGGCCCATCACCTGAAGAAGGGGTCCCCACTGTGGGATTGTTTCCCTCTTTTCCAGAGCAATGTCCTCCAGCCCTGAGACTCCCTTCCCTGGCAGCTGAAGTGCTGGCCAACTGAGGGTAGGACGATGCCTCCACGTCCCTAGAAGTCTCACCCTGGTTCCTCTCTACCTGTCTCTGCTTCTCCAGGTCAGCAACCGTGGCTTCAAGGGAGCGAACCCGTTCCCTGAGAGCCTGGAGCTCTTTGCACCGAGCACACACCCATGACATGTGCCCAAGAGGCAGATAGTCATACATGTGACACTCAGTGCAAAACACTGGATAGCCCCCACCCTTCTGCTGGCTGTCTGACTGCATAGCTTTTTTTGTAAGTTATGGGTTTAAAACAGTTTGGGTACCTTAATGTTATTGGAGCTCTCCTCTCTTCAAGGGACGTGCCGGGCAGTGTGTGGGGCCTGGCTTCCTCGCCCCGCTGCTGAACTCGCCCAGCTGCTTAACTCGCTGTGTCTTTTTTTATCTTGCCACTTTGTCCCCGTGAGCCACTTGGTCCCGTGAGGCCACTCGCTGCTCCTGAAAGGGCTCACTCGCAAACCAGCCCCAGATTTAAACTGTTGTGTAGCTCCTCCCCCTGCCTACCTGAAAGTTTGAAAAGACTGGCCTCTAAGGGGGGCAGGGCCTGATGTGGTTTACTGGCAGGAAATTCCTGTTGCTATTGTTCCTGCTGCTGCCTCAATTTACATCTGACCTACTCAGCTGGCAGGAATGTGTGTTGCTATGGTTTCTGAGTCACCCTAATTTACCATGTGGCCTTCTATACCATGCGGTCTGTATGTTTTAAACTGTAGGTTTTAAATTCTGCTTAAGTTTAACTCTGCTTAAGGTGCAGTTTAGCTTGCTTTCTCCCCTTCTTTTAGCCTCCTCTTGTTTTGTTTTAGGCTCCTACTCTAAAGTAGACTCAGGTCTCTGCCCTGGGCTTTTTACTCTCGAGTAAACACTGGTTTTACTCAGAGTAGACCTGTTTAGATTTGGACTGCAATTCTCTTTAGAATCAGCTGTAGAATCTACTCAGAGTAGACCTGTTTAGATTTGGACTGCAATTTTCTTTAGAACCAGCTCCCAGGCTTGTCCAGTTTCTGCCCCTGTCTTTTAGATAGGTGCTTGTTTGTGTTTTGAATCTATTTAATTTCCCACCTAGCTTCTGTGCCTGTGTCCTAGCTACTGGACCTTACAATCCCCCTCCTCAGGTTATATTTAGTTCTACTTAAGCTAGGCTTAGTTCCTAGCTAGGCTTAGTTCTATCTTAAGTTTAAGGTAGCTTAAGGTAGCTTTAACCAAGTCCTTTACAGTTAATGGTAAATTAAAGTTAGACAAAGCTGCACAATTGAGAGAGTTCACTTACCTTCTCCTTGCTTACCCTCTCCTCGCCCAGCTGCTTAACTCGCTGTGTCTTTTTTTATCTTGCCACTTTGTCCCCGTGAGCCACTTCGTTCACAAGTGCCCAGCTAGATGTAAAACTGGACCTGGAGTCTCAAGAGGTGAGACTGTGGGGCAGGCTGGATGTGATGTCAGCAGATGCATATATCCAAACCCAAATCTGTTGCAGTCATGTAGAAACTGAGGGGCTAGAAGAGTGTCTGGTTTTAACAGCAGAAAGAATACATGGGTGAGGGCACTGAACCTTTCCCCCTCTCATTGTTTATCTCTCTGCAGCCTCTCCCCAAGCGCTCTCTCCTCAGCCAAGCTCTGGTATTGGAAGTGAGCTGAGCAAGGAGCAAAGCACTTGGGTAAGGGCTGCAAGGACTTAAGCTGCAGGCAATAGGATGGTCCCTTCACTCATGCAGCCTTTTTTGCTGGTAAAATCTCTCTCTCTCTCTCTCTCTCTCTCTCTCTCACACACACACACACACACACACACACACACACACACACACACACACACACACACACAATGCCTCCTGGTTTCTCTGTGATTGTGGCAGATCTGCAACTTAGTACCTGGATCAGTGGCTGTTGACTCTGGTTTGGTCATTGGAATTGGATCAGTTTACAAGTTGCTCACTTCTGCAAGTAACTACTCATGTGAACAATCACAGTCAGAACTGCTTCTGTTGACAAAGTCGCATGAGAGTAAGCAGCTCATGTGTGATTGCACACTCCTTTTTGGGAACTGGAAAATTGTCAGTTGTGATTTTTCCAAATCACAGAAGATGAACTATAATTTTGTATGAGTTGCAACTTTGCATGAGTTGGAGGGAGGCCACCCCCACAAGCAGGCTGCTACTTCCCCATAAGCGGAGCTAGCAGAATAGACTCTTCAGGGGGGGTTTAACCAAACTCTATAATATTTATTTTATTTAAAATATTTGTATACTGCATTTCTATTGAAGTATTCAAAAAGTCCTCATAACATAATACAAGCACAACAATAGCATAATGAAAGAAATCACTGAGATGCAGTCTCAAACCAATGGCCTAATCCTAACTGGGCCTTGCACCACCGGAACGCTTGTTCCAGCAGCTTAAGGCCCTTTACGGCTGTCGCAAAAGCAACAAGCCATTTACAGCGCAATCCTATCCAACTTACACCACCGGTGTAACCAGCAGTGCAGTGAGAACGGGAGGCCCCAGAATGGAAAGGGGATTCAAATCCCCTCCAAAAGGAGATTCAAAGGCAATTTAAATTTCCCCTCCCCTCCAAAGCCTCCCGCCCTGCCTTCCCCCGCTGGTTACACCGGTGGTGTAAGTTGGATAGGATTGTGCTGTTAGTGCGGGCTGGCCACCACGTCCACGTGCCAGTGGACCGGGGATGCTCGCCGAAGCCAGTAAGTTGGCCCAGGGAGTTAGAGGGAGGCGGGAGAGGGTGGAACGGGGTGGGGAGGGGGAAGAATGGAGACAAGATGGGGCAGGGAGGATTGGGATGGGAAGGGGTCAGTATCGGCAGCAGCAGCACATGCCAATATCCTATCCCCCTCTGTGGCCTCAATCCCCCAACCTGGGTCCACATAGACATACACAGCTATAGAGCTGGTGCAGGTCTGAGTAGTCCCAGTGGGCTGGCACAGCTTACCCTGGGGCAAGGGAGCCCTACCCCAAGGAGGTCTCCAGAGGCCAAAACTTCCCTGCAAGATTCAGTGGGTGCCACGTTGGTGCAGCTGCATCACTGCATGGGGAGGTAAGTAGGATTGGGCTGCAAACTGAATAAGAAAAAAAAAGACTGATAAAAAGCTGCAGTCACCAATAATCCATTAAAATCCGTGAAGAGCAGAAAGGCCTTAGCCTGTCCTCTAAATCAGGAGTTGGCAACTTTTTCCTTTAATGGGGCTGGATGTTTGGCAGTGACGTCATCACATCACCACTGAACTTCCAGGTTGCCGAGCACTTGGAAGTGGCCTGCGAGGAGCTCAGCTTGGGAGGCGAAGACTCCTGACCAGTTTGCCATGCACTAGACAGGGAATGGTGGAACTGCCTGCCTGGGCACAGGGACTCCATGAGCCCAGGCAGGCGGCTCCGCGCCCATTCCCCATCTGGCATGCAATGACTTGGGCGGGCAGCTTTGCCTCCCAAGCCAATCTCTGTGTGGGCTGGACTTCGAAAGAAGTGGCCCTTTCCCTGGTCTCCCCATATCTCGACTTTGAGGGCAGGGGCACAAGGAGGAAAGTGGATCTTAAACTTTGGTCAGGTTCATAAGGGAGAAAGCAGTCTGAAGCTTGTTTAAAGCTCAAAATTAGCACCTTGAATTGGGCCCAGAAACACACTGGAAGCCAATTTCTCAGAAAGTAGTTGCACATCCTTTGCGCTCAGTAAACACAATAGCCCCTCTTTGTTTTTTCTGCATTTGTTGCCCTTGCCAGGAATTTATTTATCCTGCTTTCTGCTTGGCTCTTCATTCCCGTTCACTAGAAAGTCACATGGTGTTGCTATAGCTTACAATGTTGTCCCAGAACACACCAACCTCATTGTGATGTTACCACTTAGTTGCTTGGATAGGTTTTGTGATGTCGCCCTCCCCCTCCTCAGCCACACAGTCAGAAAATTCTTTGGCTGGGTCTACCACAGGAGATATTCAAACCTGCACTTTGATGCACAGGTGCTGGAGCACTGGTGAAATGCGCTGTTCTGGCTGCTGCACTCTGTCTTCAGGGGCAGCTTCAAGTGATGCACATGGCAGTAATCTAGCCACTACGTTATAAAGGTAGGAATGACACTCAGTATGAATAAAAGAAAAATGGTTGAAGGCACCAGAAAGGGTACTGCTGGTCACATTGGTAACATGTGACTCTAGGAGGACAGATCCAGGCCCACTCCAAGGCTCAGAACTTGATCATAGTTCAGTGCCATAATGAGTCGTTTCTATGTCCAGGGCAGGTTGTATCTCCTGCCACCATCCCAGGCTACAGAGACCAGGCAGAGGGGGGCTGTCTGGGTGAATCCCAGGAGTTCTTATTAAAAATGAAACCCACAGTAGCATCTGCAGGGTAAAAAGACATGACAGTCCACTGACTTCCCTGTGAACATGGACCAGGCAGACAAAGGGTAAAAATGTAACTAGTTTATTAATTAAGTCTAACGAAAAAGAGAATTAAAATAGGGAAAGAAAGGTGAATAATAAAAGTACAACCAGGCTGATAGAAGATGCCTGAACTTGGCTGGAACGCACAAAGAAAACTTTTCAACAAATGAATGCAGTAACAAGTAACACCCAGAAGATGGAACTGGGATGCTACTTAAAACTCTCTGCCCACAATCCCCCTCCCCAACATGTCGCTGTGTTAAATTTGGGGGAGTTTGCATACTGACTGGAGTCAATTAGTAACTAGGGCTATGAAAGTGATTCCTTAACTCAATCTAACTCCCTAGCTTAAACTACTTACGTTGCTCAAGGAAGCCCCAGTCCTTGCACTAGCGGGAGCAAGTGGGTGAATGGTTCACTGGCAGAGAACAGTGTCTGGCAGAGAACAGAGAACAAAAAATACTTCATAACAAGAAACACAGTTTATGGGTAAAATAGCCATGTATTGAGAGTATAAACACAGAAACCTCCAATAAAATCCGTAAAAAATCTTAGTAAGAGCCACCAATAAAAGCGCACATCCAGAGAATTAAAACGGTAAAATCAGAGAAGTCCAGTATTTACAAAAAGACCAACGTTTATACAACGAAAAATACTTCCTCTTGGCTTATAACATCTAGGTCAGGGAGAGTGAGTGGTTGGGTCTCAGACGATCACGTACTGTAGATGACACTCTGACTCTAATTAACCAAAACCCAAAACCTTTTTGAGCGCCTAAATGGAAAATTCCACACCTGAACTCATGTGATGGGTCGCAGTCAAAACGCACGCGCACAGCAGTTCATTCAGCATTCCCAAGGAAAAAAGGTTCTCCCAGCCCCCTTCAGCTGCGATATATCTTTTCCACACGTGCCTAGATTCCCCCATGCAAACACACAAGGTGTATATGAAACATAAAATAATTTTATTGTTTAGACTTGGGTCCCCAATATATCTCATTATGTATATGAAAATATTCCAAAATCCAAATAATAATAATTTAAAAAAATCCAAAAGATTTCTGATCCCAAGCATTTTGGATCAGGGACACTCAACCTGTATTCACAAATTGGCAATCATGATTTGCAGTCATTCTTCACCACCCTCTTAGTCTTGAACTTCCAAGATAGGAATGAGTGGACCCATTCAAGAGAGGTCTTAGGAATGCCTGTGTGCTCCCATAGCTGTCTCCAGCATTTTAAGGTAGCAGAGAGGCACTAGCATTGTGGAACCCAATGCAAAGGGCATTTGGAATATGATGTATTCTGCATATGCCACATTATCGTTGGCATACTTGGGAAAAGCTTAAAAGGTGAAGGCAGTAGTGGCTAATATCTATTACAGACTGTGAGACTAGAAAGGTGGATGCATGCAGGGTCTGGGGCAAGGAATATTTTCATTCTGTACACCAGTGTTTCTCAAACTGTGGGTCGGGACCCACTTGGTGGGTCACGACCTGATTTCTGGTGGGTCCCTGGTGATGGAAAGATCAGATAACTAATTGCCTCAAGTCCTGAGGCTATTCAAAAATCAGATAGCTGCTAATTGCCCTTCAAAGAGCTGGGCTCCTGCAGTTTGCAAGATGGATGCTAATTATCCTGCAAGGAGCTGAGCTCCTGCAGTTTGCAAGCTTGTGTAAATATAGGAAGATAAATGTTTGAGTGTCTCGTAAAGCTAGGTGGGTCCTGATAGAGTGTCATTTTAAAAAGTGGGTCCCGGTGCTAAAAGGTTTGAGAACCACTGCTGTACACCATTGTATTACTCATGTTGGATCCCAGCCATACAATATGCCAGGAGTGTCATCCCTTCTTTTCTGTACTGCTTTGTTGGTTAGGGAATTCCCTCTGCCTGGAAAGGCACCTAAGCCCAATCACCACTTTAAGCTGGCCCTACCCTGTTTCCCCGAAAGTAAGACCTACCCTGAAAGTAAGACCTAGCGTCCTGCTCAGTGCTGCCGGGTGCGTCCAGGGCAGGGCCGTCTATACATATGGACAGTTGCCTCCCCCTTGTTGTGGTGTTAAAAGTACCACTATAACATAACTGAGGCAATAGTGTGGATCCAACAAGGGCAGAAGAAATGATTTTCCCCGTCTCTCTCTCTCTCTCTCTCTTTCCCCCACCCCCGGGTATGTCCTCCTGACTTACTTTGAAAATGCCCAGGCTACACTAAGGACAGTCTTCACAGATTAGATTTTCACAGCCAGACAACATCCAACTTTACCGGTCCGTTTTGGCCATCCTCGGGTGATCTGTGAGCTGCTGCATGAGATCCCTTTTCTTTGGAGATGGGGCTTCTTTAGAGATTTAAAAAACTTCATTTCATTTGGCTATGAAATGACTCGGATGGGGTATTCCAAAGCTTCCAGTCAGCTGCGGAGGCGGGTCGCAGGCTCTGAGTCGGCTGGGTGGTCAGGTGATCAGTCATTCTTTCGTCCACAGTCAGAAGAAGATGACATGATTGTATTTGAATAAATGTACTGGTAAATTGTTGTACATGAAAAATATAAGACATCCCCTGAAAATAAGCCCTAGTGCGTTTTTTGGAGCAAAAAAGTAATATAAGACCTGTCTTATTTTCGGGGAAAGGGTATATTTAGGCTGGCTTTCAGAGTTAAGGGTTAAGTTGGCAAAAGGTGGAGACCTCTTACCAATGGCTTAATATGATGGACATTTATTCTGGATTTGAGAGGTGGAAGCTGTTGTGTTACGTTTACAAAGGGGATCGAAAGGGGGCAGGCCAGAGACCAAGCTCAGTAGCTATGAAGCAATATATTTTTCAACACATACTTTGGCTTTCCTTCTCTCAGCCCGACGCTGGTACAACTGTTGTGGTTGAAAACTGGATGAAATAGAACCCTGGAAAAGCCCCAAACAGATGAGGAAAAGATTGCACAAATATTTTGACTTGCTTGGCTCCAGTTCGTAAAAACACCTCTGTTTTTACCTGATCCCCAGTCAAACAAGGTACTTTGAACTAGGCTTCCGCTACAATTTGCTACTTTGGCATAATTTGGATCCAACATATCAAGTGAATGTGAAGGCCAAAATAAGCATGAATGCTGGCGATATTACATCGCCAGCAGTTTGCCTGAGGCTCACATTTCCAACTCAAAGTTGGCTGCTCTGATGGGCATATTTATCTACCCTACAGCTTTAAACTAGTTTAACAGTAATTCTTTCCAGGGAACCTTGGGCATGGTACTTCTGGGAGGGGAGGCTGGGATCTTGAACTACAATTTCAAGGATTCTTTGGAGGAAGTCTTTAAACTTAAAATGGTAGAAAACTGATGTCATTTTGTAGTATAGATAGATTCACCCTACATATCTTTTGAGACTCTAGGCATGAATTCATGCTCTGAAAATACTGCTTCTGGGTTAACATTCTATAAAAGGGCCAAATTAGACAACACATGGATGACTCATGTAACAGTCTATCAGTGTGTGTGTGTGTGTGTGTGTGTGTGTGTGTGTGTGTTTTAAAGGAATAGCAGCCATGGGAGGTTGCCAGTGTGACTACCCAGCAGACTACTTAACCCTTTCCCTTTCAGCTGTTTTTGTGCTCAAAATTGTCCCTGGTGTGGGGGCAGGAATTATATGTGAAAAGGAGTGGAAAGAACCCAAAGGTGCTGGGAAAAAAATGTTATGACAAATTCAGATGAAACATTCTCATCACCAGTGCTTTTTCTGAAAGTTCTTCTACAGAGGTGATTTGAGGGGGGAAAAAAACAATTTCAAACCACTTCTCAAAAGTTATTTCAAACAAATAAAAGACATACTATTAAAAATGTATTTTTTTAGACTTGTCCGTATGCTTTTCAAACAATAAGAACACCATTCATATAAAGGTTTTGGTAGCAAGACTGTGATTGACAGTCAACAGATGTATATATGTTCTCTATACTAGAAGATAATGTCCCATGGCTAAGTTCAGTGTTAATATGAATTGATTTTAAAGATGATAAAAATGTATTATATTTGTTTAACTTTTGAAAAGTGGCTTGAAATTGTTTTCTTTTTCTCAGATCACCTCTTAGAAGAATTTGTAGACTGGTCATGAGAATGTTTCATTTGTTTCATTTGAATTTGTCATAAATAAATGTTTATTCCAGCATCTTGGGGTGTGTGTGTCTCTCCCTCTTTTTTCAGATTAATGCATATGTTGTTCCCCACTTTACTTTGTTGGGGGATTTATATGTACCTTTTCTCCCCAGGTGGACAAGTATTTGGGAGGCCAATTTTGAGCAGAAAAGTAGCCAGAAGTAGGCTTACCATATTTTTGGGAACCCAATCTGGGACACACACACACCCATTTTTCCCCACCATTTTTTAATTTTTTTATTTTGAGGGGGGGTGGATCTTTTTTTGTTGGCAGGCGCAGAGCACTTGCTTGCCGCCTGTAATAAGGGCAACTGAATTATTTATTTATTTATTTATTTCCTGTGTTTCATGGACATTTTTGCTTACCTTTTCCTGCTTTGGCTGCAAGGGGGGAGATGAATGCCAAGACTCTCCATCTCAGAGATTCCTGTGGAGCCCAGGGAATAGAGATCTTCCAAGTGGGTGGGCGGCGAGGAGGTTGAAAGCGACAGGGAGAGGAGAGTTGTCTTTGAATTTGGCAGACTTTAGTTCATAATCGAGGCAGGGAAGGGAGCTGCTGCTGCTGCTTCACGCCCTCCCCCAGCAGCGGCCCCGCAGGTGCAGCCGAGGCTTCCTTCCTTCCCTTGTTCCCAAGCAGCCGATCCCACCCCAAAGCTCAGGGGAGACGGCAGCAGAAGCCTGCCTGGCCTGGCCACAGGGTGCACCACCTGTCAGTAAGAACTGGCCCTGGATGCTGCTCCCTGGCTGGAGATCGCGGAGAGACACTCCATGAACCGCAGCGGGGAGTCCAGCGGACACATCAGGGGTCCTGCAATGCCAACAGTGGCTCCAGGGAGAACCGGAGGAAGTGGGGCATGTGGCGCGCACAGCCAAGGGAAGAAGGGAGCTGGATAGGAGGGAGGGTCCAAGGAAGGCAGAAGCAATGTTCACACTAGCTGGCAGGCACTGTGAAGCAGGCAGGCAGAGTGGGCTGCCTCCCTCCAGCTCTACTCCAGCGGAGGGGACCCCCCGATGGCAAAGCAACGTTGGGAAATAGAGCCACGTGGAATGATGTGTAGCACCACAGATGTGAGCGGCGGCTGCAAATCCAAAAGAAGAGTGAGACGGGAATCAGGCGACTCAAAAGCCTCCAGTTGCGCCGTGCGCCTGCGTGGCTGGAGACTTTTGAATTGCTCAGTCTTCGGCCGGGAATCGGGTGATTCAAAAGCCTCCAGCCGTGCAGGTGCACAGCGCGACTGGAGGCTTCTGAGTCACCCGATTCCCAGCCGAGAACCGAGCAACTGTGCAGGCAGGCTCGGAAGAAGAGGAAGATGCGACACAGATACACAGGCCAAAGAAGGAGATGCGGTGGTGGCCATTTTTAACTTTTTTAAAAAAAATAATGACTGGGGGTAGCAGGGACCGCCCGAGATCCCCCATGACGATGCCCCCCAAACCGGGACTGTCCCGGAAAATCCGGGAGTCTGGTAAGCCTAACCAGAAGGGAAAGGGTAGCCAGAAGATCAGAAGGGAAAGCAAGTTCCCTCCAATCAAATTTGCGGTTTCCAGCTGCTTTTTATTAAAAACAAGCAAGCAAAGTGCTGTTGGACCAACATTACATGCATCTCTCATGCAGTGTCCCGTTTGGCCTTTACACTATACTCCGTACTCGGTTGCTGCCATCCCTGGTCTAAGGAATGTTTTGGGTAAATACTGGCTTGGCTTTTAACATTTTGGCCAAGCAGATGGGATCTTTTCTGTGAATTTCCACATGATCAGCCAGCCTGGTGAATGTCTCAGTCTACACCCAGAAATGGCAGACCATCCTGCACACATCTGCTGAAGAAAAACAGATGAAGCTGCCGTCTCCTCCTTAGCAGCGATTGAGTGGATTGACCCAAAGCCAGAATTGGTGCCTCTTTCAGAAAGAAATCGTTGCTCATTTGCGCGTGTGAATTCATTAAAATAGAAATGCGTTTAAATTACCCACTACCGAGCACTGACATTGGGCAAAATCTCTCCTTCCCATCACTTTTCGGAGCCATGTCTTGTGCTGACCCTGATCTCCATAGAGATTTCTACATATGGTTGTAAAAAGCCATGTGAACCCAATTCATGTTGTTTGTGAGGCCCTGGAGGCATGTATATGTATAATAGTCACCCTATTAAAGCTGGCCTTGGTCTTGGGGTTTGGTTGTTTATGAGGAATTCCTGGGGGAATACTTTTTTTTAAAACAGCCTATCCTGTCGGTTTAAAGCCCAGCCCTGTGGCAAACCTACTCTCCATAAGTAGTTTTGTTATTTTGTGTTAACAAAATACTGTAACACCCTGTGTTATTTTGACACAGACCTGTTACAATTCCATGACGCACCAAGTTAACTTCATCTGTCGCTATTCAGAGAGCAATGGAGCAGCCATCTTCCACCGCATACCCGGCTCCTCAAGTATGCCATACTTTTTATTGCCTGATTAACCACAGGGTCTGTTGGCTGACCTGGCAGCAGCTCAAGGCAGACAAAAATTATAGGGGATAATAGCGGGAGCAATGTATAAATGCCTTCCTCAGTTCATGCATCTTTGGAGGGCAGCCCAGGACAGTCTGAGCTGAGCGGCTGGAGCTCCGTTGGGCATGCATCTGACTCATGCATCTGACTTGGGTCTGACTCAGCCGCCACAGCCAAGCCACCTCCTCTGCGCAAAGTTCACAACTTGACACAGCAAGTAAATGCTTCAGAAGGACAACCATGTGATGTAGTAAGAAGAGAGTTTGAGCTGAACCAGGGAAACCTGGCTTCATACCCCCACTCACAGGGCCCATGAGAGGGGGGTAAAGGGGGGGAAATTGTACCAGGGTCAAAAAGGGAGCCAATGGAGGGGCCCCAGAATCAGTGGCATAGCGACGCTGCCCCCACTGGGGGTGGCAGTCCAAGAAGATGCCCCTGGCGAAGCCCCGCCCCCACCACGTGACATCACCCGGAAGCCATGCCCCAGGTGACGCCATGTGGGGCTGAAAACTGGGTCGAAAATGGCCCCAGGGGGCGGGGGGAAGGTGGAAAACGTCCCCCGGCCTCCAGAGGCCTCAGGGTGACAAACCCACTGCACCCTCTCCCGCTGCCCGTCCCCGGCCGAGTCGCGACTGCGTCCGTCCTGCTGCCCACATGGCCTTTTCTCCTCTGCCGAGTGTTGCTTCTGACTGGGTCAGCAGGTGGGGCTGGGGCCTGGGCGGTGTTCTACGTGTGCATGTGGCACCACCCAAAACTCCACCCCCAGAAGGGCCGAACCAAGAAGCTTGACGCAGTCGCGACTCGGCTGGGGCCAGGTGGCGGCGCGGCAGGAGAGGGGGGCAGGCAGCTGGCAGCGGGCCCTGTGTCACTCCCGCCCGCCCACGCTGACAACAGGAGCCTCGGCAGCGGCACTCGTACACCCCCTCCGTGTGTCACCCCTGCCATGCTTGGGCCCCACTGCCCCCCCCCCAACGATGTCTCCGCTCTGTTTCATGTGCCAGGAAGTCTTTGACCAGCTCCAGTGAGCATCTTGGTGAGTGGCGATTTGGACCTGGATTTCTCTGGTTCAGCTGCTACTCTCTAACCACTACACCACTGGTACAGCACATCAGAGTACATAGTGCTTTACAGTGATGATAAGAGATATTTGCACTCCCACTACTGAAATCTGGAATGATGCCCACCCGCCACACCAGCCACTTGTAAAATCAATACAAATATGTCATGGGAAAGAGAGGAATGAAGAGCTTTTGTCAAAATCTACCCGCTCAGGCTCCCCCCCCTCTTGGGACCATCTCCCCAGCCTGTTGCTAGTTAGGAAAAGAGTATGGCAACCCCCCCCCTTCAGTGGGAGAGGAGGACAAAAGTATCTCAGTTGTTTCTGATTTTGTTCCCACAATGTGGGATACGTTCAGCTCCAGAATGGCCGCAGCCACCTGTTCAATTAGGGTTTGTGAACTGGAGCTGATTGGAATTTGACACTCGGTTGCTTTGCTGGGTATTGGGATGGATCAATGGAGGCTTCTCGGATAGCAGTGACACAATGTGTATGCTGCCCCATGGAATCCCAGATGTCTCTCGTAAATCATTAGCATACAGGCCTGCTACAGCCAAGACGGCTGAGTATAGCGTAATGCACTAAAAATAATCAATCAAATTAACACAAAGGTCAAGCCAGCACAGGGGGACCAGGGATCAGCTAGTTCATCCTTGCAGTGCAAGCGAAATGATGCGGTGAAATAGATGAAATCTCACCCTGCTCCTTCCCAGGGTCATAATTCATTATTAAGCCTGAGAGGCAAGGATGAAAATGGGACCATAGGAGACATTTGTTCAGGCCAATGTTTCAGGAAAGTAGAGTACTTGTGGCTCTCTAAGAAAGCGCAGGAAGGTAGATGCGGCTATAGAACATTGGTTCCCAAACGTTTTAGCACCAGGACCCACTTATTAAAATGATATGCTATTGGGACCCACCTAGTTCTATGTGACTTTAAAAAAAAAGATCTAGAAAGAAACAATTTTTATTTATTTACTTACAAATAATATTTTTATTATTTCTTTGTTTATTTACAAAAAAAAAAACTTGATCAATTTCTCGTAATGAAGCAGCCCTAATGAATGGCCTCAAGACTTGAGGGGTTTAGTTATGTGACCCAGCCTTCACCTGCCCCCACTACCTGTCATTGACGGACTTGGAAACAGTGGCGTCGGTAGGGCGTGGCGGGGGGGTGGGCCGCTGGGGGTGACGCGCCGGGAGGGGTGACGCATCTGATGCTGCAAGCTGCGTCACCACCTGGCCTGTACGAACCGCTTGCTGTCACCGCCCGCTGCCGCTGCGTCAGCCCCACTACCGCTGCATCACCCCCTGCTGCCGCCCAGTACAAGCTGGGAGAGGGTGTTGACGCGTTTTCTTTGGCTGGCAGCTTGGCCGCTTCTTACTAGGCCAAAAGCGGCGTTTTCGCACATGCACACAATGCCGCTGAGGGCAAGAGGTTTCAAGCGGCATTGTGCGCATGCGCGAAGAACGCTGCTTTTGGTCTAGTGAGAAGCGGTTGAGCCGCCGGCCGAAGAAGACACATCATCACCCTCTCCTGACTCGTACCGGGCAGCAGCATGGGGTGACACAGAGGCAGTGGGGTGTGTGTGATGAGGCGGCAGTGGGGGGTGAGGGGGGTGACACGGTGGGAGCAGCAACGGATGACACGCCGACCTCCTGCCGGGGGTGACGCGCCACCCACTGACGCTGCTGCTTGGAGAAACACACACCTGAAAAAGGACACTCAAACATTTATCTTCCTATATTTACTCAAGCTTGCAAACCGCAGGAGCCCAGTCGTTTGCAGGGCAATTTGCAGCTACCTTGCAAACTGCTATCTGATTTTTGAATAGCCTCAGGGCTTGAGGCAATTAGTTATCTGATCTTTCCATCACCGATGTTTTCATTGGAGGCTCTGCTCCAGACCCACCAGAAATTGGGTCATGATCCCGACCCACAGTTTGGGGAATGCTGGGCTAGAGGAAGGTGAAGGGTCCTGGACATCCTGCACCACCACAAAACTATGCAGATGTAGAATACGCTGATGAAGTAGACAGTGACAACCTAGAGGTGGAAACCAGGGGCCCAAATGAATGTGTTTCCCCACATTCTCCTTTGCCAATGTTATGCTGCATTAGTCTCTGAATGCAAATATTCTCTGGATGTTCGATATTTGACAGCCAATAATTTCAATATTGGATATTTGATAGTATTTGATAGCTGACATGCAGTGCCATTTAGTATTTGGCAGTACAGTACTAGCAAAGCCAGAATAAATTGTGCCAAAATGTGTGCACAGGTCACAGAATTAAGCACATTTTATGACATAATCTGAACTGGCCAAGCATGAAACGGTTAATTTCTTTTTTAGCATGGAGCATGCACAGCCCAGGGTTCATCCAACTGTTGATACATGACAGACTTTTGACCCTTTCTTCTTTTCCTATCAATACTCACCACATTTCTGGATAAAATATTAGTAGTGGTTTGGAACAGAAGCTTTCATGGCCAGCTACGATTTTCCAAGATATAGTATTTATGGGTAAAATTGCCATGTAAAAGTTCTTTATAAAAAGCCAGAATGTCACACAATAAAAGCAAGCTAAAAACATCTATGACAGGCTTTCAAAAACAATTAAAAGCATGCATTCATAGGTTAAAACCAAGTTAAAATCACGGAGAAACTGGAATTTTAAAAACCGACGTTTTGACCTCCTCTGAGGTCCTTTTCTAGGTAAAAACAGCGAAGCTGCAACGGAGGAGGTCGAAACGTCGGTTTTTAAAATTCCAGTTTCTCCGTGATTTTAACTTGGTTTTAACCTATGAGTGCATGCTTTTAATTATTTTTGAAAGCCTGTCATAGATGTTTTTAGCTTGTTTTTATTGTGTGACTTTCTGGCTTTTTATAAAGAACTTTTACATGGCAATTTTACCCATAAATCCTATATCTTGGAAAATTAGTAGTGGTGTTTATTTCTGTTGATAACCGCATAAAAACACAAAACACCACCTTTTCAACCTTACACAAAACACCACATTTTCACACAATTGGAACCAAATGACCAACTCTGCTGTTTGTGGAATGCATCTGGTTGAAACCAATTACTTTTCCAGTTAGAAATAATTGAATAATTTGTAGTTTTTTCATTGAAGACTGCAATGTAATGAAATTAAACCGGATATGGATGCTTAAGAATTCGCACCTGTGCAAAAAAACACAAAACACCACATTTTGCCTTTTAATTAGACTTAACAGATTTTCCCAGTTGTAAACCGGGACCCCCCCACACACAATTAAAAAAATAAATAAAAGAAATGTATAAAACTTTTTAATTATTTATTGTTAGCAAATTAATTAAATACGCCGCCGCCGTATTACCCACCATTGCCACCGTCCATCCGTTGTGCCGTCCACCAGTCGTGCCGCCGCCCGCCATTGCCCCCGCCGCTTCCGCCGATTTTAAAGTGAGTAAAACCTACCTTTTTCCAGGCGCCACCATCTTGGATCTCGTGAGATTTCGCGAGATCCTAGATGACGGCAACCAGAAAAAGGTACGTTTTACTCACTTTTAAATCTGCGGTGGCGGCAGAGGCTTCACCGGGCCTGGAAAGCCCGGGACGGATCCAGGACTGGAGCCCGGATTACGGGACCGTTGATGGTAAGCCTAATTTTAATTCAACAAATTTTCAAAAAAATAACACCATTTTCAGACACCTCTAAATATCAGCTCCGTTCTAAATAGTCTTAGAAGTACAGGTGGGCCCCCATATCCACTGATTCGCTATCCACGGTTTCAGTTATCCACGGATTGTGGGGACCCCCCCAGGCTTTTACTTTTTCCCCAGTAAGCTTCGTTTCTTCCTTAAAGAAACAGGAGAAGCAGCCTCTGGCTGCTTATTGCAGGCAAGTAGAACAAGACTAAGTACTAGAGAGGCTCTGCAAGGTTAACAGAAACCTTGCAGAGCCTCTCTAGGACTTAGTTTCATTCTAGTTGCCTCCAATGGAGGCTGCTTCTCTGTTTGTTTTAAGGAAGAAACAAAGCTTGCTGAAAGAAACATAAGAGCGGGGGGGGGGGCAAGCATGCCTGCCTGCAGGGGAGGCAGGGTGGGGGGCCCTCAGGAAACCATGGAGGGGGTGTTCGCTCTTATCCACGGTTTCAAGAATCCACGGAGGGGCCTGGAACATATCCCCAGCGGATATGGGGGCCCACCTGTAATTCAGTTAGGTATAACTTTTTATTTGTATTAGGCAAGGGCCGGGGAAGTTCAGGAAGCTGGGCATTGCGTTTGAGCTGAGACAAATTCAAAGAGCCTGACTCTCTTGCTACCAGGATCACGAGACACAGGAAGTCAGGTGACTCCTCTCTGCATCCAATCTCTCCAGAGACCAGAGCAGTGGCTAACCTAGAACAAGACTACAAGAACAAGACTGGGGTCAAACTACACCCCAGCCAAGGAAGGACACAGTTGCCTGCAACACTAATGGGAATTGTGCATACCTGAAGTATGGGAAAGAGATGTAACATGAGAGACGCCGGTGCTGTATTATTAATATTCTTGCTTTGGTTTCCATCACTGCGGTTAAGCAATTCTGTGCTATAAATCTGTAAGGCATAGGCAGTCTGCCTCTGTAGGCTTGGGGAAAGGAGAAAAAAAATGAAGGGCTGTTTGATTTCTTCCTCACCGCTTGTGTTTTGCTTCCTCTGAATAATTGCTCGAATACTTAATAGTTCAATCTTACAAGATGTATTTGCTAGGAAGTTTTGTGTGGCAGCGATTAAGACGGTGTGTGATTAAAAAAAAAAATTAACAGCAGTGAATGCTTGGTATCGAGGGAAAGAGAAATCAGGAAATTTATCACAGCGATGGCAGCATGCCTTCCACCTACTGAAGCCAAGATCGTACTAACAGATGCACATAATTACCTGCGTCTCAAAGGCAGCCCTGGAACTGACAACTTCTGCTTCCTACATCACAGGCAGCAGCAGAAAGGTATAGCAGAGGGCAGAACCGAGGTAGTGGCGAGTGCTGAAAGGAAGCTGTGGAACTAAAGGGAGATGAACACAGAAAGCAGCCTTATGCAGGGCCAGATCACTTGCCCGTCCAGCTCAGGGTTGTCTACACTGACTGGAAGTGGCTTCCCAAGGCTGCAGAGCAGAATCTTCCCAGCCCTACTGGGCATTGAATCTGGGACCTTCTGCATGCAAAGCAGGTACTCTGCCACTAAGCTATAGGCCAAGGGTGGCCAAGCTGTGGCTCCTGGGCCACATGCGGCTCTTTGACGTATAATGTGCAGCTCTCAGAAATACGTTGGCTGAGCTCCTTTTCGCATCACAATTAATATATTAGGTAAATAAGAATTTTTCAAGCTTTATAATTATTTACCAGGTGTAAACTGAGAGCCCACTGGATTAAAACATAAGTTTAATGTTCATGGTGGGTAAATATGTTTAAGAATTTAAATGCTTCTTAAATATTGCGGCTCTCGAAACATCTGAAGTTTATCGTATGTGGCTCTTATGTTAAGCAAGCTTGGCCATCCCTGCTATAAGCTATAGGCCAGGGGTGGCCAAACTGCAACTCTTTGACAAAAGAAAGATGTTGCCTGAGCTCCTTTTTTGCAACACAATTAATATAAAAGGTAAATAAGACATTTTCAAGCTTTACCAGGTATAAACGTAGAGTCCACTGGACTACCTCAGCAGGAAGGTGACAGCGTTCCTTGCACCTTGGCATTGGGTCATGCCGGCCACATGACCACAGAAACATCTTTGGCCACGGAAACTGGCTCTTTGGCGTTGAAACGGGGATGAACACCACCCCTAGAGTCGGTAACGACTGGCTTTCGAGCAAGAGGAAACTTTACCTTTACCAACTGAGTTCTAGACTTCTCTACCTGCTTGGATGAGGATTGAAAAAAAAAACAGTTTTGTATTCTGAATGTAGCATGGGGAGGGCATACCCTGTTGTTTGGGGTCAACTGATGCTGCTTTAAAGACTAGCACTGTCTCTCTGAGTGCTGCTCACCATATAACTGTAAATAAACAGTGTATTAGGAAATGGAGCATAAATCATTAGCACTCTCTCCTCACAAGAAAACTGACCCTATAATGGCTAGCACTTTCAAGTGCTTGGGGAAGTAGGGAGCACAAAGCAGTATTTTAAGACGTCAGAGAGCATCAAGTGCTTAGAGATGTAGAATATATGAGATGCTTGCCAAGTGTATACACAAAGAGAATTGGCTGCTGCTATATAACTCTCAGAAATTAGTTTGAGCATCATGTTCTTAGCCCATCTACATAAACTTATACCTGAAAACCATGCCTGCTTTCATAGTTTTACAGAGAGTCCACCAGGGGCAGCCCAGTCCCATTGGGCTGCCCCGATGGCAGAATGAGCTTTTTGCCAGTGCTGACTGCCTTACAGCAGTTGTAAGCTGCCCTCTGACAGTGCGCGGAGGTGCACACTGCCGGAGCACTGGCAGGAAGGCTGGAGCCTTTGCCTCATGCACTGGTGGATCTCCCTGGACCCACAGAGGCAGGTTAGTTGGCAGGGGAGGTAGGACGGGGTAGGGTGGAATGGGGTGGAGGAGGGCAGAACGAGGTGGTGACGGGCAGGAGGAGGGTGGGATAGGCAATGGGGGTGGGGGACTGGTGGATCGGGTCCAGGAAGGGGGCAGGTTCAGAGGCAGTGCTGGCTGCTGAATTCTAACCTTCCCACTCTCAATCCACTGTCCTGGGTTGATGCGGACTTGCACCCATGATTTCACTGGTGCAGATCTGATTAGACCCCACGCGCCACGGAGGCTTTCCTTACCTAGAGGAGCAGTGGCGTAGCTAGCGCCCCCCGAGGTTGGGGCGGCCCCCCCAACGCCCCCCAAATTAGCATAATTTAAGTTTTGTTTTTGTTTTTACTTTTTTCGGGGTTTTAAGTGTTTTTTAGGGTTTTTTTAGTGCTATTGGGGCTTCTAAGCGTGTGTGTATGCTTTGCCCCCACTTAGCTTCTGTATAGGAGCCTCCAGCGACGACGAACTCCAGTGGCGACGATCTCTTCCTCTGCCTGCGCCCGGGGGCACAGATTGTTCCTCTGCCTGCACCCAGGGGCACGAACTCTGTAAAGCGCCCAGCAGCGCTTTCCACAGTTCACACACGCGCAGAACGTCGATTGGAAACATCGTCGTTCTGCGCCTGCGCGAACTGTGGAAAGCGCTGGGCGCTTAACAGAGTTCGCGCCCGGGGCAGACAGAGGAATGATCAGCGCCCCCGGAAGAGATCGCCGTCGCTGGAGATCATCGTTGGAGACTCCTGTACACAAGCTAAGTGGGGGCAAAGCATACACACACGCTTAGAAGCCCCGATAGCACTAAAAAAATTCCTAAAAACAATAAAAAAACGTTTTAAAAAGCCGGAAAAAACCCGAAAATTAAGGAGGCCCGCACCCCCCCGAGCCTCAGCGCCCTACGCCCTGGGGCCCACCGCCCCGCCGCCCCATATCAGCCAATGCCCCTGCAGAGGAGACCTCTGCAACTGCCATCCCTGTAAGTTGCAGCAGTAGCCTTTTTGGCACCACTGCATTGTCAGGATGGAATAGATAGGATTGAGCTCTAAGAGTTTATAAGGATGGTACAAGCATCAGTCACATTTGGCCTGTATATTCACTAAGACACAACCCCTGAGAACATCACTTGCATGCACACGGATCTATGCACATCTATCTAGAGCTGAAGGAAAGCTGTAGGGAAAATTCTTGCTTGGCTTTCCAAATAGCAAGTTTGTATGCAAGAGTTCTGTCTGTTACCCCCCCCCCCAAAAAAAAAAAAAAAACCACACACCCTCAAATTGGGAAGCCTTGGACTTCAAAAAGTGATATTGACATTCCAAGCAAATTGCCAGATTTGGGATATGCCTTTGAAATGCAAAGGTTACCAAATCACTGCTTTCTGAAATTCAAAGCCAACTAAAGGGCTGCAGCCAAATATCTGGTTTGTTTCAAATAAGCATGAGAATGCCAGCCTCCCTCATCATCACAGTTGCGCTATAGACCTCTCTTTTCTGCTCATTTTCCCTCCCAGCTTCTTCTTCTCTCAGGTTGTTCCTCCTAGCCTGCCCCTCCTGCCTTCCTTCAGCCTCCTTTTCCCAGCTCCTTCCCCACCTCCCAGACCCTGCTGCCCTCTCCTCTTCTAGGCTCTTTGACCTTGCTTTTCTTCTTCCTGCTCTGCTCCTTTCTAGGGTCTTAACCAATGGCAGCCATGGACCCTTTGTATGTTCAGCCCCTCTTTGACCTTAGGGCAGCTCAGCCAATCACTGTCAAAGCCTTTATTTTCAATACCACAAAATACTTTAGTGAGCTTCTCGTACACATTATAGATTGCTCGCTCATATACCATTCTGTGCTTTCTCAGACACAAAATAGAAACATATTGATGAGTTTGGCTGTGATTTGCCAGGTACTCTTACATTCTAATCTAACCGGTGCTGAAATCAGGTGGTGCATATGCAAAAGTCTCACTCAGATTCTCAGATTCTGGATTGACGTTTGAAAGACCACAACTCAAAATAGGACATTTCAACTCAAATCTTCTTTCATCTCTGTGCATTTAGATAGCAACTACAGCACAGTCTGTGCTGGCTTTCCATTTTATAGCCAAGTAGCCCCATTCTCACCTGGTTGTACATTGTACCATTCGAAGTGGAAAGAACAGGCAGTGCCAGAGCTGGCTCTTTCGGCAGATCCTTAACAGCAAACAACACAACATGGCATGCAGCTGCTGCTGCTGCTGCACAACTGCTCCTGCGATAAACATTGCGTTTCCCAGTGCATGTACCGAATTCAGTGGGTATCCATTTGTAAACAAGCTGAAAAGTACTTGCCTTTTGGGTAGCAGCTCTGTTGACGGTTTTAGATTATGACACTCCTCTGGCACTTCCTCCTAGGCTGGTAGTTACACAACAGCTTCCCTGCCCCTGTCTGCTGCATTCGGTTTATTCAAATGCTATTTTTAATTGTGTTAATTATAACCCATGATCTACATGGCGATCTGCGCCCGCATGATAGCGGACTTTAAACCTTTGAAAGTGAAAAGCAGCTGGGGCAGGAATGGAGAGGTGCCCAGATTGAAAGGATTCTCAGCTGGCATGAATTAGCTTCACTCACGCTTCATCCTGACTCACACCATTAGAAAGCTTACCACCCCTGTTACCTGTTACCGTAGGTAAGGGGTTGAAAAAAACCAAATGCCAGTCAAAACTGCATATTCTTGTGCCAACAGAAACTGGACTGGTAAAAAGCGTCTCTTATTTCATAAAAAGCTGGTAAAAAGCTTCTCTTATTTCATTCAAAGCAAACATCCAATTGCTGCAAACAAAGAGAAGACAAATTTGTATGCTGATTTTTTTCTCTGAACTTTCTTTGAGACTGCTATGGCTTCCTCCTTCTGCTACATTTTATGTTGATCATCTCACAAATCCATGCAGTCAGAGGTAGATGATGGTTAATACATAATACGACCTCAAAGAAGGGCACCAATTCGGGGACCATGAAAGCTGGAGTACCCTTTGCATATTTGGAGAATGTAGAAGTGATTGCTATAAGCTCTCTCATCTCCTAATGTAGGACCTGACTTTAGTTCAGTCCTGTTACCAGCTAGCCATTGAGGGAGCTCCTTAAAAAAAAGTCAAAATACCTGTACAGTACTGTAGTCACAAATATAATTAGCATGTTCTTTTGCATCCTATCCCTACTTATTTGATTCCTTGGTTTAGCCCTGAATGTATACTGACATCTGCTGGGCGAGGGATTCATAACATCTTGTCTGTGATCTTATCCTTCTCACCAAAGGATATACTGTACACTACAGTATATTCACTGATGTGATGGATTTTATTTAGAGTATTTTTTTTATTTTTAATGGGATATGCTAGACAAGTGATAGTTCAAAATAAAACACTAACTTCTATGGTGAAAAAAAATGTACTTTTTCAGCCATCTTATCTCTGGTAGAAGTACATATCCCTAATGCCTACATAAGAACGGAGGATTAATTTTCAACTGCATTACAAATTAATCTCTAAATAAAATCCCATTGTATCATACTTAGTTTAGATTGCTATGTAGTTGAACTCCTTAGGTTCAGACTGGGAATAACTATCTGAAACATTGCACTGTAAAACAGGCAACTTTACTAAAGAGTAAGTGTGCAAAACGAATTATGTGCCTTTTTATTTCTGTACAGCACCAAACACAATGTAGGCACTTTATAAATATTAAGTGATCATTTTGGAAACTAAGCATACGTGACAGTGGGAAGTTCTCCTGCTGCAAGATCCACTGAAATGAATGAGAGGCACTAGTGCTTTGTAGTGCTCTCCTTTCAGTGGGAATTGCATAGGAGGTTTCTGCATTGGAAGGTGCCTTAAGATACTTAGAAAAGTGAACTAAACAAATTAAAACAGCAGAGCTTTTTATTATTGTTTCATATCATTCTGTGAGCGCAATCCAGTCAAACACTTTTAGGTTCCTAAGACATGAAAGACATGAACTGTCTTTCATAGATAAAATCTGGCTTCCCATATTGCATAAGAAAGAGCACTCCTAGCAGTTACAGCATGGCCTCAGGCACCTCTGAGCTACATCCTTGCAGGGTTATTTCAGGTCACCACCAAGATTCCATTCTTCTGTTACTGTTGACAGTAAAGCCTTCTTCAGTGGCACCCAGTGCATTTTACATCTTGCTGTACACCAGAAGATGTCCACAGAAGTGGACGAAACGTTGTGTGTTTTGTGTTCTGTTAAATACATTTTCTAACATGGCACCTAAACCCGTGTTCCCTATTTCTTACACTTTTAGGTTCCGTTAATTTCAGTCGGAGAAACGTAGACATCTGCTGAACTCTCCCATTGAAATGCGAGTGCCTTTGCCTCAGTGCTTCCAAGACAGATGGGAAATGAGAGCAGAACAACTTTTTGATGCTCCTCCTTTGGTGACAGTGGCCCAGTGGGAGAAGCATCCAGCAGCCCCTCTCCCACTCTCTACACAGGGGCTTTCTCAGAGGATTCAACCTTAGCGCCTCTGGGCAAGCCCAAATGTGGATGGTGAGGGCCAGATAATGCAGCCATGGTGTGAGTCACACTGCTGTTGACTGCTGTATTGGGGGGGGGCTTCAGGGGTTGGCCACCTGGGCCCCCAGAAGCTTGTGAGGCCTCATCCAGTGCCTGACCTCTAATGCCGACCCTGGAGCACCATTAGGCCAGTCTGCCCAGTCACTATCAGCCTAATCTACCTCATAGAGTAGTTGTGTAGATCAAACGGGATAATCACTTAGAGCTCTGTGGAAGGAAGGACAGGATAAAAATGTAAGAAGTGAATAATAAATCTATGAGTTTTCAGGCCCAGAGCCCATTGTTAACTACAACACGGCTCCTGTTTTTTATTTATTTATTTTTTTACTGCATATGTTTGTCTTTCTCTTTTTTTCTTCTACAGCCTCTCTTGCTTTCCTTCTTGGTCTTCATCCTCGTATCTCTTTGAAAACAATCAGTAGTGGTGAAACAAACAGTGTGACCCACCTTACGACAAAGCAAAATCTAATTGGGGATCATGACTCACTAACTGAAGACCAATGGCATACTCTACTTGGGAGCCCATTTGTTCCAAATTTGAGGATTAGATGAAATGAATAGAATATACAGAAGTAGGGACACTAAACATCTGTATGGGAAGGTCTAGTTGTAAAAGTGCTAGGAAAATAAAGTTTTGCTGTTGAAATTGTTATTTCATAATGAGGTATTGACGCTGTAGCAGTCTTTGTCTTTGCAATGGTGTTTCACAACTTCTTTCTCAGAGTGCTGAGATGCCTCTCCTCTCGTTATTTAATTTGATGTCCAGGATTCGGAGCTGATTGAGGAATCCTGTGTTTGGGTGGATGCCTCTGTGTGAATCCACGGCTTTCAAAGCCTCCACGAGTGTCAGGTTTTCGTGGATCATCAAATAAGCCAGCACTAAAGTGGCTGAGCGGCTTAACCCCATAGCACAGTGGACAAATACCTTGCCTGAAGAGAAATAACATAAGAACATAAGAACGTTAAGAAGAGCTTTGCTGGATCAGGCCAAAGGCCCATCTAGTCCAGCTTCCTGTATCTCACAGTGGCCCCACAAGATGCCTCCGAGAGCACACAGCCAACAAGATAACCTGTTTCCTGTTGTCACTCTCTTGCACCTGGCACAGAGAAAACCTACTTCTAAAGCCAGGAGGTTGCTTATGGCTTGTAACCTGTGATGGTCTTTTCCTCCATGAATCTGTCCAATCCCCTTTTAAAGGCATCTAGGCCAGGTGCCATCACCACATCCTGTGGCAAGGAGTTCCACAGATGAACTACACGCTGGGTGAAGAAATGTTTTCTTTTGTCCGTTCTAACTCTCCCTCCACTCAATTTGAGTGCATGTCCCCTGGTTCTGGTGTTGTGTGAGAGGGAGAAGAATTTCCCTCTATCCACTCTCTCCATCCCATGCATAATTTTATACGTGTCCCTCAATCATGTGCCCCCTCAGGCTCCTTTTTTTCTAGACTGCAAAGCCCCAAATGCTGTAGTCAAGAGAGCAAAAGTGAATTGACATGGAGTGTACAAAATTGGCATTCTGCTTTTGCGGCATGATGGTAGGACTGCCAGATATTTCTTAGGGTACCATATGGGATCTGCTCTGACTTTAGGGTATGAGCTTTAAGCTTTAATTGGTAAATGACTCATCAAAAGCTTTTACTGAAACGGAAACCTTTAATGGTTAAGCCACCAAACTGGAGGCCAGTTTTAATCATTGAGGACAAACTTGAGTGGGTGAGGCTGAGAGTTAAGGGCACAGTTTATTATTTGAGCTGTGGTTCTGGTGTGCTATTGTAATAGGGAACCAAAAGGACAGGCCTGAAGATGGCTTTCCTTTCTAACAAGGTTTAGTAGCTTTTCTTTATCAAATGTGTCAAGTGAAGCCCAGTTAGGAGGCTTCAGATGGCTTTGTAGAGCAGCGGATACAAACAAGTTGATTTTAGAAGTGACAGGCCACCGACGACAGTAGGACAGGGGCAGCCAGACATTGTCCCAGAAGACATTTAAAGCCTAGCCAGCAAGCAGGACAGGTAGGGAAAAGATAGGACCAAAGCAGTACCTGGAGAGGAGGTGATGGGAGAAAAGGTCTAGAGGCACACAGCTTTGGGATACAGAAGACAAGGGGAGCCAATTTCCACCAGGATCAAATCAGCACATATAGCACATCAGACTTCAGAGGAAGAACTTCTTTCCCTGAAGGCATCATAATCTGGAGTGCTATGAATGGGCCCGCCCAATACTGAGACAGGCTGGACTTTATATCACACCTTGGACTGATGATGATGTAAGTGCTCCCCTTCCACTAATTCACAGGTTAGTGGTCATCCGAGGTCCGAGATGATAATTACATTATCTCATAAAGGCCCCTATATTGAGGTGGTTTTTTTTTAAATTACGTGCATTGATTTAAATGTAATTGATTGATCAATCAGTTAAAAGAACAATGGTTGGTTAATCAGCTAAAAAAATTGAATTGGTTGATAGCTCTAAAAGTAGTTACACTTTTCATATTTTTTTAAGACACAGAAGTGACTTTATAGATTTGCACGCACCTACGTTTTAAGTGCACAGGTAGAAAGGTTAATTGTGTATATAACAAACACATGGTTGGAAACACAAGGTCAGTGATTGGCTGCAATGCCCTGTTATGTGTGTACATTTTGTGGCAAACCCATATTTACTGCCCTGTAACGTGGAAAACGGCTCCATGCTGAACTGGAATTCGTTTTGAAAAGCAGAAGCAGTCTTAGGACCTGGGGACTTAGCCAAGTTCACAACTACTGTTTTATTTGCTGATCTCCAGCATTTATTGTTGAAGAAAGCCTGTCCCCTTCATTCTTGTCCTGCTTTCATGGTTTCAATTTCCCCCTACTTCTCCCATCTCTGTTCCTTCCCATTATAGGAAAAGCTTCACCTGTTCAGTTTCTGCATGTTAGGTTTTTTTTTAAAGATACAGAGCCAGGGCTAGTAAAGCAATCTTATAATATTATTAGCAGACTGATCTGCTTCCCTTATCTCCACTTCTCTGGGGATGTGGTACAGGGAAGCCCCAGCCCTGAACAAGAACAAACTTAACACTAACTAAGGATGCTTTGCTTAATTAGTCCAAGCAAAGCATCCTTAGTTAGTGTTAAGTTTGTGGCTGAATATGGCAAGTGTATTCGAAAATGCTTTTCTGAATCAGGACATTAATAGCTGCTCTGGGCAAACATACCAAGCCACTCCCAATTTTAATGCTCCTCCTCCTCCGTCCACCCTGCCTCTTACCTCCTCCAGTGTTTAAGGCTTTGTGTATAAAATTAGCAGCATCGTCGAAAAAGATGCTCATATCAAACGAGGTGGCATCAAACGCTTGGACCCCATAGTACTGTATTGGTAGGTCCTTGTAATACCAAGCTCCAGTGTTGATATTATACGGCCCATCGGCTGCATTGAGGATGTGAGTAATGCCAAGGCTCTGAAGAATGGTTTTGCTTCGAGCTGCCCATCTGTCAAGAGATCGTGAAGGTTACTGCTATCACTCCACACAGTTACGCTGATATATTTAACAGGTCTCGGGAGAAAAATGTTGGGGTCTCAGGAAGTGTGGGTAAATCACATCAAGCAACAACAACCACCCCCATTTCCTTACGCATCTCCAAGGTAGATGTTTGGCCACACTTGGTCCACATGATTTTCCGAGCCTCCTCTGTTCCATATCAGTCTCTGCAGTTCCGAGAGTGCTGGTGTTTCATAATGGCTTTTGCTCTCTGGCTGGTTGTTCTTAGGGAAGCAATTCCCAGCATGAGACATATCTGCTTTTTGCCTTCATGCACTTCAGATGCATCAGAAATGACTTTTTTTCTGGAAACAAAAGACAGAGGGAGCTTCTCATGAATAAAGAGAGTGGGCAGAATTTGATCTTTAGAAGGTTGGAGTCTTAAACGAACGTCACAGTGCCTTGTTATTGTTTTCCTCTCAGTGAAATAGTTTGCATTGTGACTTGCTCATTTCAGTCTTGCTCACACTCATTTCCTATTAGGATCCCTGTCAGCATTCAGCTACTCCCTTTCCAAAAGTCTTTAAGACCCACATCATGTTTTTAGCAGGCCAGTTGGACAAGAGAATGGAGTTTGGCAGGCCAAGATCCCCCTGAGTCAGTGATGATGGCGAACCTTTTGGGCTTGGTGTGTCAATTTTTTTTGAAAATGTGTAACTTGACTCTGCTGGTGTGTCGTCCCCCCCCCAACTTTTAATAGTACTTTTACTATTGCTACTTTTAATAGTAATTTTGAATTGAACTGAAAACAAATATAGAACACATTGCATTGTGTTCTATGCAATGGGTGTGTGTGTGTCCCGGTTGAAGGTCGTGAAAATATGGCAAGCCTAATAATTGACAGGTGACTTACTAGCAACTACTGTCATAAGAATATGAGCTCTATTGGATTTAGGCCAAGGGTCCATCTAGTCCAGCATCCTTTTGCCAGGATGTCTAGAGCTGTGTGTTCCCATGGATAAGTGAATCTGTGGGAACAGAGTGCACGTAAAACGAGAATTGACTGTACACGAATCCTACATTTCATGCCACGTGGCATGTAATCAAATTTCCAGTCATTTCTTTTAACTTTAAAATGGGAGGGGCTCTGAATTTGAATAGAACTAAGGACTATTTAACCCTCCACCCCCCCCCTCGCATCATTTCCCCAATCTAAATTGCCTCCTTCAAACTGCTAGTGGTCCTGCAGTTGCGGGAGGGCAGAGAATACCAGTACCTTTAAACTTCCTGTTTTGCTGGGAATGCAAACAACTAAGGAAGGGGGAGGGGCTGTCAAGCACCTGTCAGGCTACAAGACATGGCTGGTGGAAAGCATTAAGCTTGGTGGATTGCAAGTTGCATAGGCCTGCTGCGTTAGTGGAATGAAGGCTGGCAGGCGCTCATAAGAGGTCAAGGATTTACTCTGTTTTTCAAATTACAATTATTACAGCAGAAAAAAAGTACAGTAGTTACCTTAGCACCTGGTACTTTTTGTTATTTATTGTTTTGTCTTCTGTAAGGTCTTTGCAGCTTCGGGTTATGCTTCCTTGTCTCGGTTGTAGGTAATGCAGCCTGTCCTCCAGTCCTCCCCCCTCTGTTTCCTTTTTTAGTCATTGATGTCCAACCCATCCTGGTCTCTAGATAAACAGCATGCCTCCTACGTGAGCTTGCAGATTAAGTTGCTGATACTCAGTTATTTGAAGTACTTGTGGTTTTATGTTTGGCTATTAGTAGTGTAGGCTGTTGTGCGCATGTGTATCCTGTCATTTAGGGGTTTTTTTTGGGGGGGGGGAGAGAGAGAGAGAGAGAGAGAGAGAGAGAGAGGACACCTTTCAGATAACTGAAGCATGAAGGACGTTTTAAATACAGGCATTCCATAGAGCTACAGGTCTATGGCTAGACCAAGAATGATCTGACTTTCAGTAGTAAGGCTCATGTATCATTGCATTGGTGAAAGTATTTCATCATCTTGTCATGCTACAGTGCTGCAGAGGGTTGAAAAATAGCTCCTGTCAAAATTCTCCAATCTTCACTTCTATTAAAAAATACAGGAGATGTCCCGTTTTGTTGTGACTTTTCCTGGCCCCCTTGAAAACAAATGTGGAAGTTGAGATGGGGTTCAGACTTGAAATGTTGAATTGTCTCCTGAACAGGCATGCCAATTCAGGCTTATGTAGGCTTACCATCGTCCCGGAATCGAACCTGGCTTCGGCCTAGAACGGGCCCGAGCCGCTCCCAAGGGTGCACTGCAGCTGCCCAACAGGGTTACAGCTTCGGTCACGTCATTGACTGGAAGTTCCGGAAGCTGGAACCCCGTTGGGCAGCCGCAGTGCACCCTTGGGAGCGGCTTGGGTCCGTTCTAGGCCAAAGCCAGGTTCGATTCCGGGACGATGATAAGCCTAGGCTTATGGCAACAATCAAAAGGGCAAGTCACATTAAAAAAAAAAAGATTTATAAGTCCTGCCTTTTTTTGATCATCCAAAGCAACTCACATCAGGCAATAAAATACAACAACGTCATAAAAAACAAAATCAACCAGCCAAAACTACAAATAAAAAATAAAAAGACACAAAACACCAGCACCTGAGAGATAGAAAACAATCAGAAAAGACCAGCTGAACAAAGTGCATCTTCAGCCTTTTCTGAAATAATGGAAGGGAGGTAGTCAAACAGACCGCCTTTGAAATGGAATTCCAAGGGGAGGGGGCTACCACCAAGAAGGCTTTCTCATGTGTCTGCAAAAGCTACACCCCAGATGATGACTAGACATGCAAGAGCCCCCCCCCCTCCAAGAACCCAGAGCATGAGTAGACTGTGAAGGGAGGTGTTTTGTCAGGTACTTTGATCCCAAGATGTTTAGGTAATTACCAGAACTTTTAATCATGTCCAGAAGTAAACTGACAACTGTAGCCAGAACAAGAGAGGCAAGATGTGATTTTGATATCTCACCCCTGTTAAAATGTTCACAATTGCATTCTTGTACCAGTTGAAGCTACTGGAGGGTCTTCAAGGCAGCCAAGTTGCAATAGTCCAAACAAGAGTTGACCAAGGCAGGGTAACCAAAGCCAGGTCTTGACTGAGACAGAAATGAGCACAGCTGTAGTAGTAACAGCTGAAGCTGGGCAAAAGCACCTGGGGCCACAGTCATCAACCTGACATCCAGGAGTAAGGTCAGATGAAGGAGTACTCCCAAACTGTGAACCTGATCTCTCAAGGGGACGAGTGCAGCAGCCCTACTCAGAACAGGTGAATGCATGGCTGCCAAGTCAGCAGATCTCCTGACGAGGAGAGACTCTGTCTTGTCCAGATTTATTCTCAGTTTGTTTGCCCACATCCAGTCCTTCGCCAGCTCAACACACCAATTTAGGATATTCACACCCTCTCCAGCAGGGGCCAGAAAAGAAAAGTACAGTCAAGTGTCATCTGCATATCGATGATGACACCCCGTGCCAAACCCCTGGATGGTCTTCCCCCAGTGATTTCAGGTTGATGTTAAACAATATACAGAATAGAACCCTGAGGGACACCAAGAATCGAAGACCATGCACCCCTGACATGACAGAGTCTGGAACGGGGGGAGGGGCAGGGCTTCAGCTGATGGAAGGGAAACAATCATCTGGGTGGCAGCCCTCTTGACCCCGTCCAGCAGCAGGAAATGGCTCCTGCTTTTTTACTGAGCAATGGGGGGGGGGGTGGGAATAAGGGAATGAAATGCTGATAGAAGGGTTCCCGGCTCCCAATGGTAAGGGGGAGAGTTCCTCCATCCCTCAATCACCCCATAACTCTCACAAAAGTATGTGATTACTGGTAAATATTTGTGTTGTTAAAAAAGCTAGGCCAGGAAATTCCTGCTTTGACTCTGGTTCTTATGCACAGCCTGCCAGATGTTGGTGGCTGGATTTGGCCTGTTGAATATAGAGTCCTTCGCAAGGACCTAGATATTCACATATATTTTTGTAATATGTGTGCTGATCCAAGTAAGACTGCTTTCTGTAATTGGTGTGTACAGTACTGATTTCATTATTGTTATTGTTATTGTTATTAATATAATCACCACTCCCATATTACAGTTGGAGAAGGGCTGAGACAGAGAGTGGCTTTCCTAAGGCCATGAGATGAGACTTCGATCAGGAGCCAGAGTTTACACTCTTAGCCTGGTGTAAGGGAATCAGATGACCTGTACATATGCAGAGCAAGTTTTGAATTGTCCCAAATTAGCCTCCCCTTCCCCAAATCCCATTAGGCTTTGCCAATGCCTTGTCATTGTCGTATTCAATAGCTGCCCTACAGAATACGTTGTATTCTGTAGGGCAGCTATTGAGAACCAGCGCGAGAGATTCACCATTTCAACCACTAGGTGTTGCCATGCAACCACTTAATAAATAAGGTAAAGGTAAAGGTTCCCCTTGCAGGAAAGCCAGTCCTGTCCGACTCTCGGGGCGGTGCTCATCTCCGTTTCAAAGCCAAAGAGCCAGCAATGTCCAAAGACACTTTCGTGGTCATGTGGCCAGCATGACTCAACACCAAGGCGCATAGAAACACTGTTACCTTCCTGCTGAGGCGGTACCTATTAATCTACTTGCAATTTCTTGCTTTCGAACTGCTAGGTTGGTAGGAGCTGGAGTCGAAGATGGTAGCTCACACCGTCACCTGGCACTGGGGTCTCGAGCTGCTGTCCTGCCTACCTACTGGTCTACAGTTCAGCGTCTTAACCACTAAGTCACTGCGAGGGAACAACTTGGTTGTTTTTTTTGTCATTCCCCAAATGTTACATACCAAGATAATTCACCAAGTGTAACATGGATGGTGTGGTGTACATTACCACGTGCCCCTATTAACCATGGAGATTTTTACCATTTTGCTACGCAACCCATCAGGTCTCACAAGTTTAATAAACTGAAATTTCAACTTCCATTGTTATGAAAGGCCTTTTGGACTGACCATGCAAACATATGGGCCGAATGTAAAGATCAAATATTGTTGGGTTGTTGTTTTTTTAGTACCTTGGAGGGCATTGTGACATCATGCTATTTATTAAGTTCTGCTATCCGTTTTAAGAGGCTGCTTCTTATTCAGCAAACCTGTCTGTGCAGTTTTTGTCAAGGTGACAGCCCATCCTGGTATGTTACTTTTTGTGTGCTGACAGTCACCTGCAGTTTTTCAGTCAGTTGAGCTGATGGTTCCTTGAGGAAGCTAAATATTGTCACTCTCATGGCTATAGGAGGCTTTTTAACCACTGATGCTAAACACACAAACACTCACATACTCAGGGCCCAATCCTATCTAACATTCCAGTACCAATGCAGCTGTTCCAAAGGGGCATGTGCTGCACCCTGCATTGGGGGAGCAGTCATAGAAGTCTCCTCAAGGTAAGGCAGCGGTTCTCAAATAGTGGGGCGCGCCCCCCAGGGGGGGCGCGAGGCCCCGCAAAGGGGGGCTCGACCACCACAGTCGCCCTCCGCACGCTCTGAGGCCGGCCCAGGAGCCGGCCTCGGAGCGTCCGGAACGGCCGGCGCTCCAGGGCCTTCTGAAGGCCCAAGCGTCAATCCGGGTATTTTTGATGTTTTCGCTCATGCGCAGAGACGAAAACGGGTCTGCGCATGAGCGAAAACATAAAAAATACCCGGATTGACGCTTGTGTCTTCAGAAGGCCCTGGAGCGCCGGCCGTTCCGGATGCTCCGAGGCCGGCTCCCGGGCCGGCCTCGGAGCGTGCGGAGGGCGACGCGAAGGGCGGGGGGCGCCACCCCCCAAAATCGGGTGACGGGGGGGCGCGGGGAAATTTTTTTGAGAACCACTGAGGTAAGGAAACATTTGTTCCTTTACCTCAGGGCTACATTGCGGCTGCATTGGCAAATGGAAATGAGCATTGGCCCCTCACTCACAAAGTATAATTTAGGGTTTTCTAATTACCTTGATATACTCCAAATTCCCTTCAAATGGAGTGAGTCTTTTGCCTTTTAAAATTGTTTTATCATGTTACCAAACATATTCATTTATATTTTGACTTATGTGCCAAGTTCCAACGGACTCCATTTACTAGCCTTACCAGCGTCCCGGAATCGAGACTGGCTTTGGCCTAGTCTTGCCCCGAGCAGCTCCCAAGGATGCACTGCGTCTGTCCAATGGGCTTCCTGCTTCCGGAACTTCCGGTCGACGACGCGACCGAAGCTGGAACCCCGTTGGCCAGCCGCAGTGCATCCTTGGGAGCTGCTCGGGTCTGGTCTAGGCCGAAGCCAGCCTCGATTCCGGGACGCTGGTAAGGCTACCATTTACCAGAGTCAGACCTTATTTTCTGGTATCATTTTCTGTGAAACTGCTGTCCCTATTTTGCCGTTTTGGGAGATATTGGGCATCTTTCAAGAAAACAGAACTGAGCATACACTCGAGTTCTTCAGGTGTCAGCTCTGTCCGACATCTCTCCCATGACTTCTTCCACTCCTGCAAAACACATACATAACTGAAAACAGCGCATATCGGCTAAACCAGGGGTGGCCAACCTTCCACCATTAGGGCCTTTGCGTTCTTAAGAGTTGTGTAGAAGACCAAATGCTGATGGTGCTGCTAAAGCAGCTGCCTATACAACTGTTAAAGGGCCAGGAGCATTCATGTTGAAAGGTTGGCCACCCCTGGGCTAAACTGTATTGGATAACGAATCCTTCTTTCCTAAACAGGTAGCAGGACCATCCCAACTATGAGGTCAGATGAAGTGGCTGCTTTGTGCAACAGGGTGGAGGAGGAGGCAGCAAACTGGCACGGGGTACCATTCACCCTGCACCTGCCCACCACCTTCATTGGCCCAATGCCCAGCCACTGCCACCCATAATCCTTTTCTCACTCAGCCCCCCCCCCCCAACTCCTCCAACTACCTGGACTCAGAGGCAGTTTCAAGTCATGTTTCTCATATTTAGAGTAGGGACATAAACTGTCCCTACTCACCCCAGCATAGCATCTTTTCTGGTAGCTGTTTGCTGGTGTCTCTTTCGTGACTTTTTTAAAAAAAAGATTTTGCACTCTTTGGGGACAGGAAACTATCATTTTATTTATTTTGCTATGTAAACCACTTAGTGGACTTTCATTGAAAAGTTAGCTAGCTAGCTAGCTAGATTGGTAGGGACCACTGAGACCTTGTTCGGATCTCTCTCATTCTAGAACAGCAGTCAAAACAGAATGGCACCCCTGCCCTTCCACTACTTCCTCCAGTGCCCAGCCATTTCTTTAAACCAGGCTGGGTAGGAGGATACTGGGAGAATCTCTCCCACTCCCAGCATCCGGCCTGTTTTGAAGAAGCCTTCCGGTGGTGGAGGAAGAAAGTGGGGGCAGAGTCGGTTGGGAAGGTTGGAGAGCAGTAGAGCATTTGGGTGTTGCTTAAGGTGGTAGTCTGGTTCTGTCTGGACCTGATAGGTAGTAGCTATGTCTCTCCCACAGCAGGCACAAGGTATGGTAAGCACTGGCGTCGCTGCAGGGGGATGGAGCTCTAAGTTCCACCGCAATCCGACCCTCCGTTACACGGGAGAACGAAGCGCCCCTGCCCCCTCGCCTTCGGAGCCATTCAAGTTGGTGAAAGCACTGACTTGAATGGCTCCAAAGGCAAGGGGGCAGGGGCGCTTCGTTCTCCCGTGTAACGGAGGGTCGGATCGCGGCGGAACTTAGAGCTCCACCCCCCTGCAGTGACACCAGTGATGGTAAGGAATGTTTGAAGGCCTAAGCTTCACCTTAAAATTGAGTGGTTGAAATTTAGGGCCAAAATTTTAGTCCAATCCAGTTTTGGGATGGGGGAAGCAAAATTGAAAGGTTTGGAGGGACTGACTGTGGCAGCAGTGATGGGAGTCCTTTTTTTTCAAATGACACTTTGCCCCCACCACCACAGGCAGTGGCAACTTTCAGAAGTCACCAGCTGGAAGCCACCGTTTTTTCCCCAGAATGCTCCAGGCATTGCATCATTCGGGGCATTCTGGGGGAAAAATGAGTCAGTTTAAGTGTAAAGGGGTCTCTTCAGGGAGAAAAGCGGGATAGAAATATTGTAAATAAATAAATAAAGTCTCCCTTGCACAGCTCTGCTCAAAAGCCCTTACCTGTGGCAGCACTCCATGCAGCTGCCATAATGTTTCCAGCATCCTTTCAGAGGCGTCGCTCCGGTAGGGGCGGGGCCGTAAGTTTCACTCCGTCCTAGTCCCGTTTACCAAGCGAGCAGGAGGCGGCCCCGCCCCCTCACTGTCGGAGCCATTCCCATGCAGAGAAAGCAGCAGGCAAGAGATGCACGGAAATGGCATCCTTTGCCAGTGCACCAGAGTGTGGTGCCTGTGACACACATTGCTGGCACAAAGACACTGTTTATGCACAAGCTTGACAAGTAAGACCTGTCCAAAACGCTCCAGCAGCCTGCTAAGCTGAAGCACCACCAAGACAGGAACGGCTTTTTTCCCCATACTCAAACATGGGATCTATTGTGTCTAAATTGGCCTCTAGTCCAATGATCACTAGATCCAGTGGTCACTAGAACATACGTCTGAACATGTCTGCTTAGGTGTACAGCTACTCTGGAGAATGGGTTATCTGAAGGGGTCAGAAGAAACCCTCAGATTTGTGTCATGCTGACCTTTTGCTCTGCGTTCTCTGCCCTTTGTGTTGGCAAGCATGATATTATTTGCGAGTTGGATTGCGACCGTCCCTTTTTTCAGTTGACTCTGCATCTGTGTCCTTAGCAAACAGACACACAGAAACTGAGCATTTCCTAGCAGGAAAATGGGTGACAGGAAAAAGCTTCACCTGGTAAATATCCATGTTTCAGGCTGTTGCTTGTAAAACAAAAACGAAAAGTTTTTTTTTAAAATTAAAAATGGCAACCCAAACTGGATTCTTTGGAGAGTTCACTAGGTTTAGTCTAATGGGAAAATGAAGAAATGGTGGGGGGATAAGAAGATATACCACTTAACCCTTTCACCTCTGGACATTTTTCTGCTCAGAATTATCCATCAGAACATCACAAGAGATCTGCTAGATCAAGCCAAAGGCCCATCTAATCCAGCATCCTGTTTTCCAGAAGGGCCAAGAAGCCCACAATCAGTAGATGAATGCATACCCATTTCCTGCCATTGCTCCCCTGCAACTGATATGCAGAGGCATGATCTCTCTCTCTCTCTCTCTCCCTCTCTCTCTCTCTCTCACACACACACACAAACACACACACACACGGCCCCCCCCGTGACATCACCACCGGACGTGACGCCACCACCGTCGCCACTGCAAATCCCTTTAGAGGATTCCCTGTCTCCGCTGCCCGCTATTCCTGCCGCCAAAACGATGAGCCCCAGCCCCAGCTGGGGTGGTGGGGAAGGGGGCAGTTGGCCGGCCAGGCTAGGGGGGGCAAGGATATTGGAGGTGTGCTCCATCATATCCTCACTCCCTTTTCGGGCCCGGCGGCCCTTACACGGCCTCTCTGGTTGTGCTCCAGCAAAATAGCTGGCGCACATCCAAGAAGGCCACCAGTATCCCCACCCCCCTCCCTGGCCTGGCCAGCCTTACATGGTCTCCCCTAGTTGTGCGCCAGCAAAGTAGCTGGCACACATCCAAGGATGTCGTTTCCCCTGAGGTGAGCCCCAGCCATGCCGGTGCAGACCACATCCTGCTTAGGATGCAGCGGCCGGCCGTTTTAGGACGCAGGATTGGGCTGTCAACACAGTTCACATAGGCAGACTATCACCAAACTCCATTTTTTACAAATGGTCACACTCTCTCTCTCTCTCTCTCTCACACACACACACACACACACACACACACACACACACACACACACACACACACGCTTGGCTGCTGCCTGCCTATGGGAGTTTGGAAGATAAGCCCAACCTTCCCAATAACAGAAAAGTCCAGTTGGTGAGAACAATCAGTCACCAGGAAGTAAATTATGAACAGCGTTTTCCAGCTTGAAATAATCTAGGCAGGAAAAAGACTGTGGCAGATAAGAAGCATCCAACACATCATCAAGGATGCACTTTGGTTTTGATGAATGTTAAAAGACTCTTTAGCCTTTGGGGGGAAAGGGGAATAATTTTTCTCTTGGCAACGGTTGCTCACACAGGCAGTAAAAGGAGCTCTAATGTACTCTTCGAATTTACACGAGCTCTGGAGCTTGCGCAAATTCGCGCTGCTGGTGTAAGGCCACGCTGGACCTGGAGAAGGCTTGGGATATCGGTGTATCTCACCATCGATATCCACACGCTCTCCAGGCCTGGGGGTGGCCAATGGCCGCCCGCCCTGTCTGCCCTCCCCCTGTCCCTGCCCTGGCCGGGGTAGGCCTTGCCTGCTCCGGCGGGTGCGAGGACAGCGGAACGGCTGGGTAAGGGCCGGCGTCTGCGCTTTATGGCCTCTGCGCCAGTCTCTGCACCTTACTCACGCTTTATGGTGCATTTAGGACACCCTGTGCCTGGCACAGTTCTACACTAGATTGTGCTGTAAAACTGCAATATCAATAGAGTACATCACATGTTAAACCATACATTCTGGTTCTACTAGATTCCCAGTAGAAATTCAGGGCAGTCTTTTGTTATTGCATGTATCACCGGGAATGAAAATAGTAACTGAATCCACCCTGTAGAAATATGTCTTAATGGGCATATTTTTGGAAAGTGGTGATGCCATAAGGGTTGGGCCATTAGTGAAGTTTTTATATGCAGGCAGCAGAATCACCATCTATGTTTATGTGTGGTATCTAATATGATGATAGGTTACATATAACTAATAAATGATGGCAATATATGTAGTTTGGTGAACAAGGGCCGTCCGTATCATCTTAGAATATTCAGACACATTTGCCCTGGTTAATTATTCAGGTCTGACACACAAATCTGATACTCGAGGTATTGATCTTGTAAATTATTCCACCTATGCATTTTGCTCCCACAAAAAGAATGCAATCTGTCCTCAAAATAACATGTAATAATTTTGAAATCTAAAAACACATTTCCATTCTTTAGATAAATACCCAGAAAATGCAATGGGCTTTCCAAAGATCAGTGACTAAGTTCTAAAGAGCTGCGTAGGTTCACCAAAGGCTGTGCAAGTCCAGTGGGATTTTTGTATTCTATTTCTTTGAACATCAATCCCCAAAGATATATAATAAACGATTTTGAAATTCCTCTCAGTTTCAAAAGCATTTTCTCCAGTTCTCCTAGGGTCATGGAACTAGTTCCATGGATCTTTGGATCACTTTGCAAAAGTGATGCTAAGCTCTGCATCCATTTAGAGAGCAACAATAATGACTTGTCTTACAGGGTTGTTGAGATGCTGAAGGTCTCTGAATAGGATGAAAATCAATTAGTATAATTAATAATTTATACGCTAGCTTGTCAATCATCCTAAGAGAAATCTAGAATATTCACAAATCATCTTAAAAGTAATGCAGATTACAGTATTCATACATCTTGACCTCTGTCACATTATAGATTTCAAAGCTATCTATTACATGGTTTCTAAAATGAAGCCTCTGAAATTCCCATCATGAAAGCATCTTGGCCTCTAGGTTCATCATGGTGCTGAGACTGCAGCAGAACTTTCTTCCCCTATCAGATGTCACCTCTTGGTCAATTTTCCTTTCTTCGCATTACAGAAGTTGACACAGGCTTATTTTGTACCGCAGCTCCAGGTCTAGATCTTGCAACTGTTTCAGGAACCCTCGGTTTGGGGAGATGGCTCGTTCCTGGAGAACCCTTTCAATCGCATCAGCCAGTGAGAAATTCTGGCAGATCATGAGGTAAGCTAGGACCAAAGCTGCGGATCGGCTTTTGCCTAGAACGCAGTGAACCAAGATCTTTCCTGAAGAAAAAGAGAAAAGTTGTTGAACAGAGAGCAAGTGTCAAACGTTTTAAACGAGTTCAGGTTGCAATTCTATATACCACTGGTCCTCAAATTGTGGGTCGCGACCCACCATTGAGAACCTTTGCTGTCCCCTGCCCCCTTAAGGGGCAGGGGACAGCATGGCGGCGGCAGCAGCAATCCAGGGGATCGCTGCCGCTGCTACAGTGCCCAAAACTGCCCCCTGCACTTACCGGGGCTTGGGGGAGAATTGGGGAGCATCACGAAAACCGGAAGCACCCGAAGATCGCTGCAAAACAGCGATCCGAAGATCAGGGGCCTGCAGAGGGTCGCGCAGGCCTCCCCAATGCTCCCCCAAGCCCCGGTAAGTGCGGGGGGCGGTTTCGGGCACTGTTGCGGCGGCAGCAATCCCCCGGATTGCAGCTGCCGCCGCCATGCTATCCCTTGCCCCTTAAGGGGGCAGGGGACAGCAAAGGTTCTCAATGGTGGGTCGCGACCCACAATTTGAGGCTCCGCCCCCGCACACTCTCAAAGTTCTCCTCGCCTCGCGGGGAGAACTTTGAGAAACGCTGTTATTTACAGTCGGACCTTTTTATCCACTGGGGTTCTGTTCCTGGAACCACAGTGGATAAGAAAACCAGTGTTATATGAAATCCGGGGGGGGGGGGGATTGGGAGCGGTGCCACTTTACCTTTTTTCAGCATCTTCGCCATTTCCCTCCCCCTGAGTTTGTTTAAACTGACTGAAAAAACAAACACCACTACTGGAAGCAACCTGTAAATGGCGCCAGGGACTCCCGGCTGCATTTTTCAGCGGTTTGGACACGCGCAGGAGGGTGGAAGTGGCTGGCAGGCCCCTGACAACGCTGACAAACGAGGTAATGTAGTGTGGTTGGACTCCCTCTTCCACAGTTTTGCCATCCGTGTTGAGTCAAATCCGTGGATAAAAAACAGTGGATAAAAAGGTCCGACTGTATACTTATATGTGAGTAAGTCCCATTGAACTCAGTGGGGCTTACTTCTGAGTAGACATGTATAGGATTGTGCTGTCAGTCTCTGAAAGGAAGTTGCAGTAGTGCATTTGGGCATTCCTGTTTGCACCAAAGAAACTCAAATAGATTCTGTTTTCCAGGGAAATTATGTAAATCAGTCTTTATGCAGATGTACTTGACTGGCATGATTTTTTTTCCTGAAATATGGAAAAGAAGACTTCAGCCCACAAAAATGTGTAAGGAAGACACACTCTGCTAGTGTTTCCCCTTGTAGCTTCTAGTTATTTTGTCCTACCTCTGTAGGCCCTCGGTCACATTCCATCCCCTTCTAAAGTGTCCTTAGCAGTGACTTTCCAGGGGTAGCTTGTTTATGCTTGGAGTTGTTTAGAGCTTAGGGGTTTCAGGATGGGGCAGGGGGTGGAGAAAGCAGCTTGCAGTGGTACACATTGCACCAGTGCAACACCAGAGATGCCACCCAATGGCATTATGCATCCTATCCACCCCATCCAGTCCTCCTTCTGAATCCTTTTGTAGTATTGAGAACTCTCTTCCTGGCTCCTGATGTTAACTAGAATAGACTACAAATATATTAAGTGTACTTCAGATCCTGTGAATATGGCTATTGCTTCCACGTCGAGTTAGAAGAGAATCCTGACTTGACCCTAGGAATTTCAAAGGGAGAAAGGGTCACAACTGATGAACCTTTACGTTTGGAAACGCCCAGACAGTATCAGAAATGCAGGACCCAGGGCCAGCCCACGACCTCCTGAAGCCTGAGGTGGCATGCCAAATGCCTGAAGCCTGAGGTGGCACCCCCCCCCATACTCGATGATGTGGCAGCCTCTGTTCCTCCTGACCTCCAATGTTCTAGCCCAGCACTTTCCTAAGCTCCACATCTCTTCTTCCTCTCTGTCCCCCACTTCCTTTTCCAATCCAGGGAGTGGAAGGAGAAGGAGGAGCAGTGGAGGCAAGTAGGCAGACAGAGATGGGTGCCCTCCATCCACTGAGACGGCCAGTTGGCCTCTTGGATGAGCCGGCCCTAGCAGGACCACTTCTTTGTCTGGGTTTCTGCTGTATATGTTGCTCCAGGTCATTGTCAGTCCTGTCCTGACATGGACTCTGATGGTCAGGGGCTAAAAAAAGGTAAAGGTATCCCCTGACAATTAAGTCCAGTCGTGTCCGACTCTAGGGTGTGGTGCTCATCCCCATTTCAAAGCCGAAGAGCCAGCGTTGTCTGAAGACGCCTCCATGGTCATGTGGCCGGCATGACTCTCCTTGCTGCAGCGCGTAACATGCAGCTGGAACACGAAGCGCTGTTTACCTTCCCGCAAGCGGTACCTATTTATCTACTTGCATTGACATGCTTTGGAACTGCTAGGTTGGCAGGAGCTGACCAAGCAACGAGCGCTCACCCCGTCGCGGGACTCGAACTGCCGACCTTTGGATCGACAGCTTATGGTTCAGCGGTTTAACCCGCTGCGCCACCCGCAGGGGCTAAAGCTCTGTACAAATAACAGCTTTTCAAAGACCTGGGGGAAGTATAGTAACGCTGTCCAGTCTGCAAACTCTTTTCAATAGTGTGTGAAAAATTACGGAATACTGTAACTTCAGTGTTGAGCATTTCCAGGGGGAAGAGCTGGTGGCTCCATGGCTTTGCATGCAGAAGGTCCCAGGTTCAGTCACTGGCATGTCCAGGTGGGGGCTGCAAAGACCCCTGCCTGAAACTCTGGAGAGATGCTGCCAGTGTGTGCAGAGAGTAGAGAGCTAGATGGATTGATGGTCTGATATTATATGTTCGAATATGTTCCATAGGACTTACCATTTGGAGCGCTTAGTGCTTTGTGGATGTACTCAGAGGCAGGGTGGAAATGTATGCTAAGGTCAAAGTCTATGCAGTCTTCTGCCACTATTCCGTAGTAATGGATTTCCTTGCCATAGAAGACTTGGCTTCCTCTGCTCCCCCAGGCAGTGTGCGCAGCGTTCAGTATGTGGGTGATGCCACGTCTCCTTAGTTCTTCCTTGTCGTGTGCTATCACACTACCAGGAAACAGATACGGACGTTGACAGATTAGTGAAAGTGTCTGGTGCCACAGAATCCCATGTCCATCTTGACGTGGTGTAAAACATCCATTCACCCATGTGCTCATCCATTATGCGAATGAACCCATTTGCTTCAGACAGTAAGACTGGGGACCAAGTGGAGAGGCAGCTAAAAGACGCCTGCCACCTCCCCTGAAGCCACTGCTGAGGATGGAGCCAGCCTCCTTATTGGCCCCTTCCTCTGCATGACTCTTTAGTGAAAGCAACTAATGCAGGGCATGCTCCCAACATGCCCTGAATTGCCTGCTTTGTGTAAAGAGCCTGTGCAGATGATCACTGCGTTCCAGTCCTTGGAACACAGCAATCTGGCTCCCTCACCTTCCTCCACCAGGCACTTTAAAAGAGTTAAGTGGGGGAAGGAGCAAGATCACTCTTTCCTCCACATAGGCTCTTTATACAAGGGGGGGGGGGGGTTTAAAAAAAAAAGGAAGTAAAAAACAAAGGAGGAAATAGAGGGCACTCTTGGGCGATCCTGACGTGCTTCACATTTCCTGCTTGATTCAAGAGACCGCATGGAAAAAGGAGCCCGGTAACAGGAGGTTGCGGAGCTATGTGTTGTCTCAGGCAGCCCAGTAGCTTCAGCCAGCCTCTCAACTATCATAAACTATCGCACAACACTAGAACTAGGGGACATCCACTAAAATTGAGTGGCGGGAGGATTAGAACAGACAATAGAAAATATTTCTTTACCCAGCATGTAATTAATCTGTGGAACACCTTGCCATAGGATGTGGTGATGGCACCTGACCTAGATGCCTTTAAAAGAGGATTGGGCAGATTTATGGAGGAAATGTCCATCACAGTTTACAAGCCTTGATGGGGATAAGCAAGCTCCTGGTTAATAGGCTATCTCTTAATGCCAGATGCAAGGGAGTGGTGACAGGATACAGGTATCTTGTGTGCTCCCTGAGGCATCTGGTGGACTACTGTGAGATACAAGAAGATGGACTAGATGGGCGTTTGGCCTGCCCGTTCGACTTCGCTGCGCGGAATGGCTCCGACGGTGAGGGGCGGGGCCTCCTCGCTCCGGTTCGTAAACGCGGTAGTCGGTCGGGGCGCGACTTACTGTCGAGCCCCTACCGCAGGAATGCCACTGGGGGAGTCACAGAGGTCTCCTCTGGGTAAGGGAACATTTACCTGGGGGTAAGCCTCTATGGCAAAATCACTGGTGCAGGTCCACATGGTCCTGGGTTTCAGGATTTGGTTAGGGAAGGGGATTTGGATTTGGTGGCCACTGCAGCCACCAAAACCAGACCTGATCCACCCCACCCCTCCTCCTGCCCCACCTCCCTTGCTGTCCTATCGGGGTAGGCAGGTCCACGATGATCCTCAGGCACATAGGGGAAGGCTCTGGCCTTCCCGCCGGGCACTCCAGTGGCGCATGACTCTACGTGCTGACAGAATGCATTTTATGACTTCCATAAGACAGCCCCAGTCCCAAAGCAACCCCTTCATTTAGCTCGTTCCCGTTAAACTCTCAGCTCTTTTTCCTTTTTTTAAATCATGAATTTTATTAAACAAGTTTTCTTGTTTTTTAAAGCGAGAAAAAAGGTTATAGCGCAAATATATAATTACAATATATATACCCAGACAGAGCTAAACATGGAAAACTAACAAATATTTTTTAAAAATTGCATAATGAGAGAGAAGTACTTTTTTTGCATTAAAATATTATCAAAGAAATAATAGCTGCAGATTGGGGAATAAAGAAAAAGCTGGGATGATTACCAGCAAATTAGAAATGAACACAATATTAATATTTAGGAAGTATATTCTCACTTTGAGGATGAGTTTCAACATAACATACAAAAGGGAACCAAACTGCCATTGTATTGTCATTCAAGGTTGAGTCTTTAGCCTGCCTACCTTGTTGAAATGGCTTGTTCATAATCATAAAAGCCTAAATTGTCTCCATCCATTGATTTTGGGTGGGTTGTTGAGCAATTATTCACAACCCCACAATACAAATATTGGCAGCTCTATGAAGGTATAGTAGCAGTGATCTATGAAGGGAGCCAAGATCGTTTTAGCAAAAAGATGTAGAAGCATAGACTTAGGATCAATCAGCTCTTACAGCTCTTACATTCAGCTCTTACATTCAATATCTGCTGGCAGAAATCAGCCCAATCCTATCCCCTGCCACCAGCGCTGATGCAGCTGCGCCAAAATGGCGCATGCTGCATCCTATGGTAGTGGTGTGACCCGAAGGCAAATGGGAGGTAATTAAAAATATTTTTTACTTACCTCTATGTAAGCCCTAGCGCCACCTATGGGTCTCCTTGGACATATGCCTCCTATTTTGGTGATACATGTTCGAGGAGGGGGAAAGGGTGGGGAGATTTCTGAAAGAGGGGATAAGATCCTGCATGCATTATTGCTGCTGGATCCACCCCTCCTGCCTCCTCCTCACCCCGGTCCCTCCCCAGGAATGCCCAGTTCCACTGCTTCCCCACCTGCAATCCGCCCCCAAGCCAGCTTACCTTTTCTGGAGTAGATTGCTGGTTTTTGCAGCAGCTCCAAAATGGCTGCTGGTGACGCGCTGCCATATGGCCTCTTATGACAGTGGAATTCTATTCCCCTGCCATAAGTCAGGGGATAGGATTGGGCCATTGGTTCCAGAATTGCTGCACAATAGAACATTCCCATCAAAGATGGAAAACGGGACCTGTCCAACCATGTCCTTTCCAACATGGCAGAACACAATATGAATAAATTAAATTTCTAGGCTCTTTTCTCCAAATTCAGCTTGCAGTCTGGCCCCCAAAGTTTTCTCTGCTCTCTCTCTCACTAGCTAGAGGATGTCACCAAGCTGGAGAGAGATTCCCAGCTATTAGAAGAATATCTCCTGATATTCGTTGAAACAATCGGTGAAACATCAGTGAATCATCCTGGATGATTACCAAGTCTAACAAAGGATAGTCAGTCAACATCAGTAACAGTCAATGTACATTTTATCTTGTATTTTTTTCCATACATAAAAATGCATTGGATATGAATCCAGTCAATTCAAGATGATCTGATTGCATAGCCTGCATTATTCAGCAAACAAAACTGCGCAAACACACAATTTTTTCATGTTTTTTCACTACTTGAACATTTCTTGTATCATGAGAAAATCATGAAAAAATTATTCCTTTTCAAATAAAAAACTGGAATTCTCAAAAGTCTAGACCTGAATTTTTGGATATTGCACTATTGTATTTGAGTCAGGATTCACAGGACGTTCCTGCAAAGCTGGAAGATGCGATAGAGGGCACACTTTGAACCGATTATCTGGATAAGCTCTTGCTTAAGCTCCAGAATAGAGAATCACTCAGCTGTTAGCTTAAATTTCACCATGTGGCATCATTAGCATAGGGCATTCTTCATGTCCTGCTGTGAACTGCTGCTTTAGCTGTGCTTGGCACTTATGAGCATCCTTCAGACTCTGAGCAGAGGGCTGCTGGATAATGTTTGCATACAGATTTAATAATCACTTTGCCTGGACACAAAGGGCTGTGTGTGCGTGCGTGCATGTATGCACGCAAACCCTACACACAGGACAACCACACCCTTCCCTTTGAAATGTTAAGACAGCCTGTTTTCCACCAAATGTCTTGGCAGTGTGGAATAAAGACAATAAAGACAATAAATTAAACAAACAAAATGTAATTAACAACATTACATTAACAAAATTGTCCTTTAAATTGATTCTTTCATTTCAGCAGAGAATCCCCCTTTGCAATTATTCAAAACAGGATTTCAGGGAACATGGTGTGGGTAAAGCGCATAAACTTATGAGCATGCCAGTAGCTCCCGGAGCATACGGTGCAAATCCCAATATTCCTGATACTGACATTAATAAAGATCTGACCCGATGTCTAATGGAGAATTAATAAACGACTCTCATTGATTGGAATGAGCGCTGGATTGTGCCTTTAGCATCTCTTTCTGTCCTGTTGATTGCGTCTCTTACGGAACATTCTTCCATTTAAAGCTTAAACACGATGGTGGGATTGAAGTCTTATTCTCCAGATCTTGTATAGTAATATGAATCCACAAATCTGAAATCTGCATTTCAAATCTGAAATTCAGATTTCACTATTTGAAGGTTACCTATTCTAGTGGAGTAGCCATATTAATCTGTTACAGTGTGCGTGTAGGACCAAAACGGAAGCACCTTAAAGACTGGTAACATTTTCTGTAATAAGATTTTTTTTCTGGCTAAAAACCACTTTCTCAGATGTATTGAGTGGTTTCCTAGTTCGGCACTCCCCCCCCCTCTCTGTGCGTATGTGTTCACAAATATACACAGAGAGAAAAAAAGTGGGACTGGTAGCCCAATCCACCATAACTAGGCTTACCATATTTTGGGTGACCCAATTCGGGACAACCCCCTCCCATTTTTTTTTCTGGGTGCCATTTTTTTAATTTATTTTTTGTTTTTTCTTTGTTTTTTAATGGTGGTTTTTTTGGATTTTTTAAAAAAAGTATTTGCCCCCTTACTGTGGCTGCTGCCACCGCCACCGCTTTTTCTGCAGCCTCACTGCTGCTGCTACTGCTGTCATCGTCGGTTCTGCCATTTTCCTCGATTGCTGCGCACAAGCGGCCCGGGAGCCCTTCAGCATGAAGGGCTTCCAGTGGCGTTCCCAGCCCTCCCGGTGCCTGGGGGGGCGGGGGTTGGAGCGCCCCCGTCGTTGAGGCCGGCTCCGCGCCCCCCCAAGCAGCCGGGCTCGGCGCGTCACCGGCTTCCGGAGGCTCCGCTCCGAGGCCGGGACAAGCCCTCCTCCGAGCGACCGCCCAGTTCGGCAGTCAGGGCCTTCTGAGAAGGTCCAGCGTGTCGATGCGCCTTTTATTCCTTTTTCGCGCATGCGCAGAACCTTTCTGAGGGCAAACGGGAAGCGGGAAAAAGGAATAAAAGGCGCATCGACACGTTGGACCTTCTCAGAAGGCCCTGACCACTGAACTGGGTGGTCGCTCGGAGGAGGGCTTGTCCCGGTCTCGGAGCGGAGCCTCCGGAAGCCGGTGACGTGCCGAGTGGGCGCGCTGCTTCCAAGGGGCGCGCCAGCCGGGCTCCGGTGCCACGCCGCGCTGCCCCGAGTCCGACTGCCGTGCCCACCAGAAGCTCAGCGCCTGGGGTGGAGCACACCAGCTCCCCCCACGATAGGATGCCACTGAGGGCTTCCAGGCCGAGCCGCGCACATGCCAAACAAGATTGGTTGATCGCATGCGAACAGAGATTGGTTGGCTGGGCTCAGGAAGGGGGAGTGATCAGAGGCTGCTCCGTCGAGATCCTATCCCCCTTCATGGGTTTGCCTGGCATTACACCACCCACTTGAATGTGTGCCAGCAAAGTAGCTGGTGCACATTCAAGTAGACCCATTGGAGCAATTGGGACTCTACTTGGGGTAAGGGGACGAATGTTCCCTTACCTTGAGGAGTCCTCCAGCTGTGCCAGTGCTGGGTCCTATCTGGCTAGAATGTGGCGCGGGCTCTATGTCTGTGCCACAGCCTAGCTAGACAGAATTGGGCTGCCCATTACTAACACTTGCTTCCGTGCTTAGGATGCAGTACTTATTTTGCTTCAGGTATAATGTTCAATAATTTAGAACTCTGATAATTAGCTTCATTGGCTCTGACAATTTTTTTAAATACTTTTAAAAACCTTGGTCAAATCCGCAGATGGCGAAACTGCGGATGGCAAGGGACCACTGTACTACGTATTGTTCCGAGTACAGGCCGCTCCTGATTATAAGCCGCACCCTTAACGTTTGGTGCTATTTTTAAAAAAAATTAATGTTTTTATTTTTAAAACACGGTGACTTTAATTTTTTTTAAAAAGGCGCTCAGTGATCAGCAGAGGGAGCTCCTCCAGTTACAGCAGAGGGAGCAGCATACCTGTGCTGCAGCCAGGACGTGGGAAAGACACTGCACAATTGGGAGGGAAGGCCCGTGTGGAACTAAGCCAGTGAACGCTGTTTCTCTGATTTTGCTGCAACAACAGACTTGGGTAAATGGATTGCTTTCTTCCCCAAAACTAATGCCTCATAAGGAAACAAAGTAAATCCATTAGGGATTCACACCGCAGATGCGGCTGCCCTAGGAATCACTGCCAATTTGCATTAAAAGCGGAGAAGATGTGCTCAAAAGACGAGCACATATACTGGTATTTTATTGTGTTTTTTTCAACAGCCCGATTGTAAGCCGCAACCCTAATTAAAAAAGTTAAATTGGGGGGGGGGGAAGTGCGGCTTATACTCGGGACAATACAGGTATATTCTTTGCACTGCACAACTAATACCATTTGGAGAGGGGGTTATATTTGAAAAATGGTACTGTGTGGGAAGGGTCTCCCCCAGCATCAGCGCTCTGATCCAATTTGAGATCCCACTCAGCTATTTTTCAATAAAAAATAAAACACTGGGAGATTTAGTCTTGACATTTTCACATTATGGATGGTGATGATGAGGAATATTTATACACATCTCCTTTGTATACACATCACATGTAATTTGGTCTTTAAAAAGTTGTGACTGGAATGCTGGAAAGATTCAATGAAGATTGCACTGACTGCTTTACGGCAGTCAGTGCAAGCACGGGAGGCACACCGCCATTGGGTAGCATGCTTAGGATTGGGCTGTGTGCCTCTGAAGCCAGGATGTCTTTACCTCTACCCACTTTCTGTAGGACAGCACTGCCTTGACAGTATTGATTTTTTTATTTTATTTAAATGATTTTTATAATACTGCACATAAAATTTCATAGCGCATTATAGAATAAAACAAGAAAAACTGCATCCAATAAAAAAGACAAATCAAATCATTAAAACAGTGAAACAATTTCAATAAATGTCAGCAGAATGAGACCATCAGGCCCCAAGCAGTTTAGGACTTTATATGACAAACCCAGGACTTTGAATTGAGCCCAGAAGCAAATTAGCAGCTAGTGCAGTTGCTTCAAGACAGTGGTTTTCTTACATGTCATCTATCAACAGGCAGATTGCTATGTTGTTTGTTTGTTAGTTAGTTGTTTGTTTTAATTGTTCTTAATTACTTGTTTTTAATTTTTAATGTATATGTATTTTAATGTTGTAAGCCGCCTTGAGTGCCCTCGCTGGGAGAAGGGCGGGATATAAATTCTTTAAATAAATAAATAAATAAATAAATATGCTAGCTGAAGTTTCAAACCATTTCTGAAAGCAGCCCTATTTATAATGTGTTACAGTAGTCCAAAGGATGGGTGAGGTGGTGAGCTAAGCAGGAGTTCAAAATAACCAGGAACAGTTAAGGTTATCATTCTGCCTCTAGAGAGCCAGTGTGGTCCAATACCTAAGAGGGTGAGCTGGGAAGTCCCCCGTTCAAATTTGACTTCAGCCATGAACCGATTGATCTTAGGCAAGTCATTCTCAACCTCAGTCTCCATCTGCAATATGGGAATAATAATATTGGTCTTCCTAACTGGGATCATGCATGTGAGCGGCTTTAAACACTGAAGTCTTACGTTAAAAGCTAAGGTTATCGTTTGGCATTAGCCAAGGTCTTCAAGCCTGAGCATGCAGACTTTCACAGAAAATCTGTAACCTGGTACATGATTTGGATTTCTGCAAATCTGAACTAAAAAGTAAGAACAACATTTCTGGCAGATGCATGCTTTAGATGCACAGAAAATACAGTGTCAGTAAATAGTGGAGTTTCTGTCCTCTGCCAAAGTGCAGACCTTTGCGTTCGTTTTTCCTTGCCCATATACCCTAGTATCCATCTTTTTCTACTAACCAAATTCAACACGTTGCTCTTTTCCTCCAGCTCTACATACTTTACATATTATTTTTGTATCTCACTCAGGACACACAAAGTATGAAAACAGAGAGAGTTTGTGCAGTATAAACCTTTGCAATTTGCATCACTCGGGGGTTTATAACCTACAGTAGGTTTTCTGGGTGCAGAAAGTGGGTTCCCTTGATACAGAATGCAATTTTTTTGGGGGGGGGGCACAGAAAACTGTGTAGCCCGTATAGGCTGTGCTGAGCACTCCATGCTGGAGTCAGTTAAAAACATTTAACTTTTAAATGAACAGGGAGCTCAGTTTCCAATGCCTGCTTATCCAAGAAGCTCACTGGATGAAAGTCACCCACTCTCTCAGCTGACCTTACCTCATGGGATTGTTGTGAAAATAAAATGGGGGCAGAACCCAGGGCCACTCAGAGGAATTTTATCATGGGGTACAACGTTTCTTTTGGGCCCCTTCCCTTCATGTGAATTTGGCTTCACCCCCCCTTTTTGCTCCTGCCCCCCCTTTTGACACATTTTTTATCCTGGGCCCAGGTATGATTGTACCCCCTTAACCTCCCTCTCAGAGGCCCTGGCAGATCCACATGTGCCACCCCAAGCCCTTTGGAGGAAATATTTTTTTATCTTTAAAAAAATGCACGCCTTTGTCCATTATCAGTCTCAACCAATACAAGTTTTGATACACAGATTTCTATAAAGTGCTTTCTGTTTTGAAGACTGCCCTAACATTCTCACCACTGAGGAAAGGCAGAGCAAATGGAAACTATTTCCAGACAACTTCAGGGTGTACATAGCTGTCCTTCACGAGCCACAAGCTTTCTTCAGTTCTCACATAACATTCTGGTGTTGCAAAAAACGTTTCCTTTTGGCAAATATTGTTTCGCCCCCACGCCAGCAGTGACTCGGTGTCAGATAACACTTACATGTTGCCTAGATAAAGATTGGGCCACACTTCATCTACCTCACTGAGTTCCATCCTGCAGCTGTCCAAAACACGTTCTAGTTCTTTCAAGGAGGGTATGGCAGAAAAGCGGGTGTTCTTTACGCGAGACGTGGCAGTCATTTTCAGAAAAGGACTCTTTTGGCTGTCATGTGATTGTTAGGGGGCCTGTTGGTGCTGTCACGGCAGAGTCCGGATATGTTTCTGACATTTGACAGTGAGAAGCAGGTGCACGTCTTGCGGTGCATCATTTATCTCACAAACACATTATGAATGGATAGAGGGGAACAGTCTGTACTGACACAGCAGAAAATATTGCAATAAAAAATAGACTGCAATAAAAAATGGGGACAGATGGACAGGTGGACTTCATTTTCTCTTTTTATTTTACAACCAGGGAATAAACAAATATCTCTCTGCAAAAAATAAAAAAGGTCAGCCAGTAGTGGGCAGATGTTAAGGCTTGTCAGGGACTCTGGAACTTAACCGAGAGTCCCATGGCTGAAGGCTGGGAATTTGGGTCAAACTGGGCATAATATGGGGTATCAGCTATCGGAACTCTTGCTTTTAAAAAATATTAATAATGATAATTAATATACTGCTTTTCAACAAAAATGTTCACAAAGTGGTTTACAAAGAAGACTGGGGAAGTAGTGCTGGAGGAGGGGTGTTTAATATTTTCATCCTGTGCCATCTCTTCAATCCAAATCACAGCTTTGTATGGGAGAATATCCAGGTACTATAGTGTCTAAAACTAGTGTTCAGCCTTCAGTACCCTGTTCAGGCATAGGACACTGTGTTGTGTAGGATTAGCTCCTGTGACTGTCAGTCAAAATGAAGCCTCTCGAGTGCCTAGGCTTTGTATAAATATCAGGAACTTGACCTTCTGCCCTTGCCTTGTCAATATAGAACAGTATCATGTGCCTTTATGCATTTTAGACATGGGCCTTGCCCCCAGCTCTCATTTCAGCTCTAGGTCAACCCTCTGGCTTCAGCTGATCCTTCCTCTGCCTCCAGTTCCAACAATGGCTAGAAGGGACCCTGGGTTGGAAAATCTCTATCCCTGCTCTGGATTTCAGTATGGCCACTCATCATAGCCCCGATCAGTGCCATGTGCTGTAGGGTGTGAATGACTGTAGCAATTAATTGGAAGGACAGGAAGCTGCCACTGGGATGTGTCTTATAAATTCATGGCTAAGAATTCAAACCCTGGACTCCCAGGTCCAAGAAGTCTACTGAATAACGCCAGACCGTAAAGGAGGGAGATTAATCTGACAATCCAAAACAAGAAGATGAATTGTTAACTGACATTGATATCCAGGTGGGACCAAGCTGATCTTCTCTTCTTGGTGTTCCTGCTGAGAAGGAGGTGATGTAGCCATGGCCCTTGGTCCTCTGGCGGTGACTGGGACCAGAGTGCTCTTCCATTCACGTCCACAGTCACTGGGCAGTTGCCAAGATGGAGCAAAATGCTTTCTGACAGGTGGGGGCAGCCATCTGTTCTCTGCCTGATGCGTGGTGCCAGGCTGACCCTGACTGCCCAATCCTATCCATGGATTTACAGCAGTGGGACACTGTCCTGCTGTTGTAAATTGACTGATGACGATGCATGGAGTGGGCTGCCGATGGCCATTTCTAAGCCACCGCTGCAAAGCAGCAGTAGCATTAGAGGCCTGCTGCCATGGCTGGTGAAACACTGGAGCACCGGGGAGGGGGAGTAATGGGGCATTTTGGGGGAGGAACCAGAATCATGTCGGGGGAGGGAGGGGGTGGATCTGGTGGCACTCACACACGCTAGATCTTATCCCTTGTTTTCAAAACCTCCCTGCCCTTTTTCTCTCCTCGGACATATGCCACCAAAATGGCTGGCGTATGTCCAAGGAGCCCCATAGGTGATCGGGCAGCCCACTTACCTCCTGCAGGCTGTCTGATCCCCCCTCCTCACATCACATATAGCACTGTTGTAGGGGCCCTACCCCTCCCCAAATATTTTTATTTCATGGAGCACCCTCCCCTGAACCCCCTCCCTTTTACCCCATCCAAATCTGTCCAGGAATCACTGAGATACAGCCATTCAAAGCCGCAGTACTCTAATTCTTGGAAGTGAAGCTTTTCTGTAGAAATCACTGTGTTTTTGGGGTTCCCTCAGGAGTTATGTTGCCGGGTCCTCACAGAGGATCATTGGGGTCTCCCCAGGGACGGGTCCCTACACAGAAGGGCCCCGATCCTCCCGCTCTACTGAGGCTAGTCTCAGGTTGAGTGGAGAGGCTCCTGGAAGCAGGGCAATAGATTTGCGGCCGTAAAAGCTGGGTTAGAGTCCCAGCATCCTCACTGGGATTGCCTGGGAAGCACGGGGGTGCGCAAGGGTTAGAGTCCCATCTCCTCCTCTTCGCCAGGACTCAGGGGGTTTAACGAAGGTGACACTAAGGGTGTACCTCCCGCCATAATCTGCACTGCAGGGAGTAAGGGAGACCATTTCAAGACCATAACTTATGCCAGTTTGCAACGGCCCCTACTCTGTGATGTTCCCACTTGGCTGCCTTCTACCTGGGTGCCAGATGGGGGCAGGGGAAAAAGGGAATTCCGGAAGCACAGTGAGGACTCAGGACTGCTACCATTTCCTCGATTTCACACCTGTCTCTTTGTGTGCCTTTTCTCTCAAACAATACCATTTCCCTCCCATCCTGGAATCATTGTTTCTGCCTTACTTTACCACTGTAACTCAAATGTCTGTCATATCTCTACCTCAGGTTACATGGTGCCATAAGGGCGGGCTCTTTTGTCAGGCACCCATAGGCTATATGGTCGGAAATCACTGTCTTTTGTGTCAAGCAGGCTTCACAAAAGCTCCCATTCATAACAACAGGAAAACCTCACTTCACCTGAGATAGGGTGTCTTGGGTGGGAACCTAATCCAATTACCTCTGCCACACAATAGCACCCAGACCCACCAACCCATTGGTTCCCAGTAACACAAAGCACCACACTTTTCATTGGTTTCTCAATAAAGTCTGTCTTTTTATTGGTTTACTGTTTACAAATGTTGCTGCTGCATCTCATTGGTGTAAAAACTTGAATCCAACATCTTATTGGCTGTATCAAAGTGTAACTTCTTGGATCCTGCCTTGTATTGGTGCCTCTTTCTTATGTATTCTTTGAACAATGTACTCCATGGTTCTAAATGAAATAATGAAGTTCATATAAACCCTTGTATCCCTTATATATGTTACACTTCTTGCCCTGCATTTTGTGTCCTTTGCTAGCAAAGTAAAAGATCTTCTTTTTACTCCAGTGCTGGACTTTCAGAGCTCTATTTTTGGCGCCTCCGCAAACCGCGGATCTTTCTATCTCACTCTCTCTCTCTCTTTCTCTGGGTGCTCCACCTCGCCACGGAGCTTGGTGTCTGCTCACCGAATCAAAACGAGCTAAAATCACTAGCACCCCTGGGTGCTTACAACAGCACAGCCTCTGTTGGCATGGCTGCATGCTATAACATGGCAGGGGATAGGATTGGGCCTGAGAGGTCAATTTCAGCATGAGAAGAAAATATTAGAGGTTTAGCAGTTTTGTGATATTTACCGTATTGTCCCGAGTATAAGATGCACCTGATTATAAGACGCACCCTTAAAGTTTGGTGCTATTAAAAAATTTTAATTAAATCACTGGCATTAAATTGCAACAGCCTGATTATAAGACGCACCCCTAGTTTAAAAACTTAAATTAGGAGAAAAAAGTGAGTCTTATACTCAGACCAATACGGTATTTACAACTATACAGGTGGAGTGGGTGGAAGGCAAACCAGCAAAAGAACATACACTGCTAGACCCAGATGAGCATCAGTCCTCCCCAAACGAGCGTAGTCCCCACCCTACCGAGCTTCCACTGAACTATTCTCCACCAATACGGTATTTACAACTATACAGGTGGAGTGGGTGGAAGGCAAACCAGCAAAAGAACATACACTGCTAGACCCAGATGAGCATCAGTCCTCCCCAAACGAGCGTAGTCCCCACCCTACCGAGCTTCCACTGAACTATTCTCCATGGCAAACTCCAAACGCTGTTCCTCTGTGGCCCCAACCTGCAGGTTGGGAACCAGTATAGCCTCCACCATGCTTTCTTTTAAAAGATGACTAGACTGATGATGGGCCATCAGCAGCCAGGCATTAAGGAAGCATCCGTTGTTCCCCATCAACTACAAGGTCACATCTCACAAAAATTAGTGACAGAGTAGGATCTCTCTTCAGTGGTTTATTAATTTAAAATATTTGTGCTCTGCTCTTCAGGCAACAAGGCTCAGAGAGCAGCTTACAGAACATCTATCACTGGAAGAATATAGACTTTGTGCTCCTGTGTGTGTTGGAAGGTTATGCCTCATTGACTTCTTGTTCTCCTTCTCCTCCCAGGGCAGCTGGTGGTTCTATGGCCCCAGAGAATGGCTAAAGGGCCACTCAGTTTGATTTGGCACAGCACAATAGTTTGGCCCACAATGCTATTTGCAAAACAATATTCTCCCCAGGGCTGGTGGTGGAGAAATGGTTTATGTGTCAGCAGGTATAAATTTATATCAGAAACAGCTTTTACTGCTGCAACTTTAGCCACTGGCGTTGCTAGAGGTGGGGCAGAATGGTAAGTCTTGCACTGCGGTAACCGCTCCGTTCCATGGTGGCCCCGCCCACTTGTCGTCGGAACCAGTCGATCGACGAAGGCAACACGGAGGAGACTCCCTGTTCATTGCCTTCGCTGCTCGGACTGGTTCTGACGGTGAGTGGGTGGGGCCACCATGGAACGGAGCGGTTACCGCTGTGCAAGACTTACTGTTCCACCCCACCTCTAGCAATGACAGTGACTTTAGCTACAGCTGTTAGTGCTTTCCTTATGCAGTATCTTAGCAGAAAGTACCATTAATCTCACTTACATATACAGTATATCTGATTTTGCCTAGGCTGAAACCATTAAAGGGCCTCATCCTATTCATGTATATTTCTTTCCAGCATTTCCTCTTTAAAAGGCTTAAAGGCTGTTGCATAGTAATGGGATCATGATTTACAATGAAATATTAACTCCTATACATCCCCATTAACCCTAATAGAGAACCTTGGAGTATTTTTTTTCTCCTGATCCTTTGTAATATATAATGAACGGGTGGCTCAAAATCACTTTCTAAAATTGTTTTTTCTGCTTGGCATTTCTTTTTACATTTTAGAGAGATTTACTTTTATTGTCCATTCTTAACATTTTTATTTTTGATACCATGAAAAATATGCTTGTATAAAGATCATACTGTGATTGGGCAGAGAAGGATCACCTGTACTCAATAATTTCATTGGTGCAGAATTCTGTGGTGAATCTGATACATCATGTCGGATTTCAAGCCCTGCAACTCTTGGAGGGATTAAATGAGCGGCGCATCTAGTTCTAATAGAGAGGAGTTTTAGACTATTGCATTGAGAATTCAGGACTGTATGTTTGCGTAATTCCATTCCAGGTATGTAGCATACCTAGAACTTCTCAACGCTCGGAGGAATGGGGCACAAGCACATAACACTATATTTAGGCTTGCTGTGCCAGATTTACAGCGCGATCCTGCCTAAGATGAGGCAGCTGGCTAAAATGGCCGGTCGCTGCATTCTAAGCAGGATGCGACTCGCGTCACCTCGGAGTAAGCCCTGGAGACCCCAATGGACCTCCTCGGATGCTTGCCAGCTGTTTAGCTGGCGCACGTCTGGGAAGGCCGTGTAAGGCCATCCCAGCCCAGGAAAGGAATGGGGATATGGCGGAGCGCGCTGCCGATATCCCTGTCCCCCTCCTGGGCTGGCCAATGGCCCCCTCCCCGGCCATCCAGGCCCACCCTCCCCATGGGCTTACCAGTGACACGGAGTCCGGGGGACGAAGGGCTTACCTGTGTCCATTGACACAGAGTCCGGGGGATGGCATAGTAACTTACTCTCTTTACAGCACTTCCACGATACTCAACGCCTTTGGAGCGGGTGGTCCGCCGCCAGCGTTAACTTATGCTGAATTGTGCCCTAAGTTTCCAGCTTCGTCTCAGCTGCTTGCAAGACAAACAAAATACCAAATTCTGCAAAAATACTTAGAAAAAATCTGCAAGTAAGGCAAAATAATCACATTTGTATAAAAGTTATCGTATTGCCCCAAGTATAAAACGCACTTTTTTTTAACTCTAATTTAACTTTTTAAACTAGGGGTGCGTTTTATACTCACAGTGTTGCAAAAATAAAGGGACATTGCTGGAAGAAGCGGAGGCTAAGAGGAGACGCGTTGTCTTCAAAGAAGCAGCTAATTGAAGTGGTCACGGGTGATTATCACTGCTAGCTGAGCTTTGCACTGCTGCTTTGAAGACAACGAGTCTCCTCTTAAGCCCGAGCTACATTGTCCACGGCTGTGTCGCAGCTGCGTCTCGCAGCCGGAGCGGCAGCCGGAGCGCTGCTGGAACGCAGCCGGAACAAAGCCACACGTGCTCTCCAGTTGTGGCTTCTGATTGGACAGAAGCTGGCCCCCACAGACGTGTCCCGCCCCTACTGTTCAAGGACTGCCCCCATTGGCTCGACGTTCCAGAAACGGGGCAAAAGTCGAGCCGAGGCCGACTTTGCCCGTGCGGGGACGTCGGCTGCCGACGGGCCAGCGCCGGCTGCCGTCGGCAGCCTGCACTTGACGTGCGTGCTCGTGCGTGCCACACGCAGGACGTCACACAGGACGCACGCTTGCCGCACGGCTATAGTGTAGCCCAGCCTTTAGCCTCCGCTTCTTCCAGCAATGTCTCTTAAGGCTCATCTACACTACAGGCGGAGCGGAGGGTTTTTGATCCGCCGGACCTCCGCCGGAGCTCCGTCGGAGCGCCTCACCTCCGGGCGTACGAAAAGTCTCTGTTCAATTTTCTGGGGGCGGTGACGCAGAGCTTGGTCGTGGCTTGCGGAGGTACTGCAGCCTCCCAATCACAGGAGAGGGGGGAGGAGGGTGGCTGAATGCCAATCAGTGCAGTGCAGTCTACAAGGTTCATGAGGCAAGGCAAAAAGCCTGGGAGGATATCTCAGAGGTTCTGCATATCCCTGGTGAGAGAAGGACTGTTTGTGGATGGCAACTTATTTTTAGCTCTCTTTAAAAAACGGCAACCCTTGGTGAAATGCTGCATGGCTGCGCTGCGCAGTGAAATATAAATCCCTGAGCTCATCATTATGATAAAACACAAAAGGTTTTCCCTCGTTTTCTCTTTGTTTCCTGTCCCGGTGTGAACCTGCTCATGCAGCCCCTAGTAGTTACCTCCACATTTGCCTCTATACATACTTTGTATTAGCTGGATTCCTGAAGTAATTTGTCACTGGTTGTTTCTGCGTGCATTTTAAGATTGGTGTACGATGTTTAGAATTTTTAATAAGGCTTCCGACGTGCTATGGACTAGTAATTAAACGTGTGGCTGACTGCCTAATGTGATTAGCATTGATGAGATGATGTGATTCCATCCCATGTTGTGCTTTAACTCCCATAGCCAGGGGTAATGCTTTAAATTTCAGATATTGTTGGCTGTGTGCTTAGGCATGCTGAAGTGTGACACTGTGAGGTGTAAGTCCCTGGGCCACTTGGTCCTTTGGAGTGATCCTGCAGGACTGTCTGTTGTTTTATATAGTACTGATTGAAACAGAGAGGAGGAGGGAGATATTGCTGATGTGTGTTGTTGCTGTAAGTGACCTGTTCATTCTTTCACAGTTGCAGCCTGCATGCAAAAATGGAAGACGATCAGGGACCGTTATGTGCGAGTGTTTAAGAGAAGTGGGTCTGGAGCTGCTGAGGTTATAGAGGACCCATCATGGCTTCTGAGCAAGCACCTAAGCTTTCTCAACAACAGCATAACAATAAAAAGGTAGAAACGGGCATGTAAGCTTTACTGTGGCGAGTTTTGAGGGCTACAGATGTCTGAAGACCTTGGTCGCTGGTGGAGTTGTCATGACACAGAAACAGCTGAATGAGTACTTGACTGTGTGTCTTTCTTTGACTGTAGGGGGACAGGAAACTTCCCAGAATATCGATGTCTGTCAGAAAGTGACTCACAGGCTTCGCAGGGGATGACACAGCACGATGCGGGAGGGTCGCAGGCTTCGCAGGGGATGACCCGCCACGATACGGATGAGTCTTCGAATGCAGCCACTGTGCAGCCTTCAAGCGGGTCTGGGGGGGGGCTCCCCAAGCCGAGACTCTCCAGAGGACTGTGTACTGGATGACAGCGGCATGGCGCAGGCATTTACGCCTACCTTGGAGCCCACAGGTACCTCTGCTATGCACGGTCTAGCGTGTGCAATTTGACTGTTTGCTTAGCATGCATGGTTGCTTATCAGTCACTACCTTCATTCACACAGTCTTCCGCTTACCTGTGCTTTCAGTGACTCCAGAGGTTCCAGGGAAAAGGAGGCGTTTGCAGCAGCGCACCGTGGACAGTGTGGTCCGGGCCTTGAGTGCTCCAGTTATAGTACATCCCGCAGGACCACCACCGCAACCGGAAAGTCAAATACTTTGTTTCTTGAAAGGACTCCAAGATGACATGGCCCGTGCCTCACCTCGTGCGCTCACAAGAATTAAACTTGGAATAGTTCAAGTAATTGCCAGGGAACTGGATCAGGATGAAGAGTCCCATTGACAGCAGTGATATGTGGAGGGCAGGTCCCACACGGTTTAAGCCATACATTGCTCATGTCATGCCAACCGAAGTCTTTTCAATGTCTCAGGGATGCACTAGCCTTCTCAAAAATGTCTGTGTAGCAGTGGAGAATGCACTATGTTTGGTTTAAGTTTAATAAAGTTCTGCTTTGATCCTCAACAGGCGTTGCATGTATAACTCGGGGGGAGGGGGGAAACGCCATTTTTAAGTATGCTGCTACACTAAGCAGTAAGCCTGCTTTCCAGGCATTCCACTGCAGCACTGTGTCATGTGGTGTGGATCCGTAACCGGCTTCAAGCACAGTGATGATGCATGCATGTGCACAGCGTCCTCACTGGCAGACCTTCTGATGGTGGTGTACTGGTGGGACATTGAAGGGAGACTCTCAAAGACTAAATGTAGACCATAGACAGACAGAACACCAATGACACTCAAAGGTTTTATTGCGAAATCAAAAGGGGATGGGTCAACAAGCGGAGGTTCAGGTCAGAAAGTCCAAATTTGTGCATTATCAGAGTAGGCTGTCCACGTCAGTTACCGTCTCCATCAGCAGTGGAGAAGTACCTGCAGAAGATGTCCCTTACTTGTCCCGCGGTTCTAGTGTACCTGTTACCACCTCGCATGCCTAGCCCTTCCAAATAAACCCCACCCACTTCTTGCCTCCAGTGCCCCTGGACTACATCCCCACTCCTGTCCTCGTGGTCCAAGTACCCTTCGGGGCAGTAACGCCTCCTGTCAGGAGCCAATGCAGATTCCTCAGTCCGTACAAAGTTGTGCAATACACAGATGGCTTTCACAACCATCTCTGCATTGTGTGGGTGAAGGCTCATGCAGTCCAGCATGACCCTCCACTTAGCCGATGTTATGCCAAAAACATTCTCGACAACTCTCCTGGCTCTGGAAAGTCTTCTATTGAATAGAGGGCCTCATAAGGTTTGGCAGCAGAGGGAATGCTTCATCAGCAACAACCACTGGTGGGACCACAAGAGATGTGCCTTCAATAGCACAAGCAGGAGGCAGGTCTACCGCCCCAGCAAGCAGAGCTTTCCCGAAACTGCTCTCTGTGAAAGTCCCTCCATCACTCTGCTTGCCATACCCTCCTACGTCCACAACGATGTACTTGTAGTCGGCATCACACAGCGCAAGCAGGACCATGGAGTTAGTTTCCTTGTAGTTGAACCACATGGATCCTGCGTTGGGTGGTGCCCTGATGCGGACATGCTTCCCATCCAGTGCGCCTGCGAAGAAAAGAATGCAGCGTGAACAGCTGTTCAAGAGTATTAGACATGTGCAGCAACTGGAGTGTGCCTGCATAAGTGTTCATGCTTACCAATACACATTGGGAATTGCCATCTCTCCCAGAACTCAGTGGCGACTCTTTTCCACAACTCACAGGTTGGAATGGGCATGTAGGCCGGCCAAAGAGCATCCCAGAGTGCGGCAGCTGTCTCGGGAACAACCTTGGCCACTGTTGATCTTCCACAGCGAAATGACAAGGAGAGACTGTAGTACGTCTCTCCGGTTGCCAAAAAACGCAAGGTGAGTGCCAGTCTATGCGCGGGGCTAAGTGGCTTTCGTAACCTGGTCGTTTGCCTTTGTAGTTTCGGGCCTACCAATGTTAGTATCTTGTCAAAGAGCTCTTTGCTCATCCTGAAGTAGGCGTAGTGGCTCTCTACGTCGTCCAGTCTCATCTCCTGAATGAGGTGATGGAAGACGCCGTGTTCAGTCCTCCTTTGGTTAATGGGCCTGACCCACCATTTCCGGCGTCTTCTTTGAGGCAGACAATCTAAGAGGACGGCCGCTAAAAACCTCCTTCTCCTCGCGATAACTGCAGCCTGGAATGACAGAGTACCCATGTCAAGGATTGCAGGATTAAAGACTTGTACACAGCAGCAGTACTGGAGAGAGTATCAGCAACGACTATACTCCACAAGAACAGCAACTCAACGTACTTCCTGCTGCTGGGGAGTTTTGAATGCAGCGCTGGCCAGGGAGAAATAGAGCATCCATTGACCCCCTGGCAAGGGGCCTCCCATCCAGCCCATTATCAGCGCACATGAAGCTACGTTTATAATGCTTTCATATCCCGCCGTATCCTATGCCGAAGGCGAATGCCCAAGGCGGGTTACCAAAAAGAATCAAGATACGCAGTTCAAAGTACAGGAAAAGTCTAAAACATATATCGTATAAAAACAACGCACAGTAAACAGGAGAACCCTGGTGAGGTGCATCCCATTAAATCCACCAACACCAAACCACGCTCCAGTTAGTTAAGTAACTATATTCTGAGACAGCATAACATGAATACAAGCATAACAGCATAACATGAAATACTTTCTTTTTGACATCCTCTCCCCTCATCATGACTACACAAGCAGACCAAAAGAAATACTGAAAGTTGTGCCGTTTCTCTTTGCATGCTGTCTGGGCAAGGTGAAGACCTGGTAGCAGATATGGAGATGCTTCTTTTGGGGGGGGGGCTCAAATCCCATTCATTCACTCCCCGTGGACTCTAAAGAGTATTGTTGTGAGCACCCCCAGGTACTAATTAATTTGCAGCCCGTTGGATTCGGTGAGCAGAGACCTGACCCCACAAGTTGGAGCGAAGGCTCAAAAAGCAAAGGACAGAAATAAAGTAAAAGATTAAAAGATTAAAAAGGCACACAGTGAACTGTTGCTGCTGCTAGTTCTCTAGAGGTTCCTGGGGCGCGTGGCGGACACGTGTCAATGAACTTTTGCCCCTGTTTGACGTGTGTCGGCTGTCAAAAGTTGCGGAAAGCGGAGAGAAGCCGAATTTAAAATGCGTTTGTACAAAAAGGCTTGTATCTCCGTGACTATTGGACCGATTTTGGTGGGGTTAAAAGCAATAGGTTCAGGGGGTCGGGGCGGATGACATACAAATATATGTGGGGGGGTTTCTTCCTTACGACAGTATCAGCAGTAAATCCTACACACACACACACCACTCTGCACGCTTTCGTTCCAGAGATCAGACCGCAGATAAAAGGCAGACAGAATTGCAGTTCTTTGAAACCCCCTCATACCCCTCCTACCACTGCTTCCAGTTGTGTTGAATCCATTTCTCCTCCTCGATGGTTGCTGCATGCAGGTATAGAGCGAGAAAGGAAATGTGCAGGGGTCACAGACAGCTCACAACCGAGGTTTTGGCCAATCGTTGCACGGTTGTGTTTAACCAATCACAACTGCGCTTTCTTAAGAAGGCAGGACAACAGGAGGGGCAACCGACTAGAAGACACTCCCCCGCTTCCAGGCGGAGGAGCGAGGCAGAGGCTGCGGCGGAGCCTCTGCCTACGCTCCGCCTGTAGTGTAGATCAGCCTTTACGCACGCAGCCGCAGCCAGCTTGGAGAGAAGGGAGCAGAGGGGGAGATAGAAAGTTTGCAGAAGCCGTGGTGCAGCTGGCTTGGAACTGTCTCCCAATCTCCCAAATCTTGTCAAATCCAGCAACCTCCAGAAACTTTGATCGTTGATCGGGAAAGCAGACTTTCAGGTCGCAATCTTATGCACGCTTTCTTGGGAGGAAGCCCATTCTGTTCAAAGGAGCTTGCTTCTGAGTAAGCATGGATTGGCTGCACAGCGCTCTGCTCTCTCCCTCCTCTCTCTCTCTCTCTCTCCTCCTCCTCGAGTGCATCAGCAGCACACGCGCTGTTTCCTGCCACTTTCGCCCACCTCCTCGCCAAACACAAAGAAGGCAAGCTGAATTTAGGGGGAGGGGGTCATCCCTGGAGAATGCATCCCTGGTTTCTCATCCCTGGAGAACCCCCTGCGTGCATTTCTCCAGCTCCACGTGCAGCGTTCAGGCTTCTGCTCCAGGCAAGCTGCGTCTTTCCAGACTGAAGCAGCCAAAACAGACAGGCTGTAAGTCTCCCTCCAGACAGTTTTTCAACGACCAACTCAGCCTCTCTTTTCCCCCCATCTCTCTCTCTCTCTCTCTCTCTCTCTCTCTCTCTCTCTCTCACACACACACACACACACACACACACACACACGACTGTGTTGCTGATCTGGAAAGAAATGGTGATTTCCGTTTGTCCTGCCCTGCCCTTCCCTTCAGTCTCTCTGATGATTTCTATGTAGGGCTTCTTCTGTCCTACTTAGGATTTCTTCTCTCTCTGATTTCTCTCTGTCCTGCCCTTCCTTAGGGCTTCTTTTTGTTCTTTGGAAAACACGCACACACTATGTTGGAGTGGGTGAGGGAGGAGTGGTGGAGGGAGGTTTAGGCTGCAATCCTGTGCACACTTTCCTGAGAGTAAGCTCCATTGAGAACAGTGGGACTTGCTTCTGAGTAGACATGCACAGAATTGCACTGTTTGTTTAAATCACTGGCATATTTAATGCCAGTGATTTAATTAAAGTTTTTTAATAGCACCAAACTTTAAGGGTGCGACTTATAATCAGGAGTGTCCTATACTCAGGGCAATACGGTATTAATGTAGTGTCTTTCCGCTGATACGGGGTTCCAACATGAACTGGTGGCTGTTCCTGTTTATATGGAATAGTAGCACGCTCTAGACTTTGCCTAATAATCAACTATTTATTGTTTAGAAGTCATGAGAAAAAACACAGTGCATAAAACTTAGATTTGTACAAAACAAAACATAGCACAGTTTATCAGGGAACAATCCTTAATTGCCAGGACATTTGGGCCTACACTATTCTGGCCCAATCCTAACAGGTTTTGACTTCATAATTGAAACTGTTTCCCCAGTTCTCTTACATGGGCTGTGGTACTGTACCATATTCCTGAGGCCTTCTGGAACTGGCTTTTATACACAACAGTTATCTTGGTAACAAGAGAATGAATATGAAGAGCAAATCTTAAGGGAAAAAAATGTCATAACATATTGAATAGGGCTTTAAAATACTCTGCGTTCCTGCTGCGTTATTTCTTGCTTAGTGTTTTCTTAGCTGAATGTCCAGTTTTCTCAGTTGTTTCAGAAATCCACGATTGGGGAAAATCCAGCGATGCGCCTTCACTGTCTGAATTGCTTTAAGCAAAGAGAGGTGATGGTGGATCATGAGGTATGCCAACACCAAGGAAGATGACCGGCTTATCCCAACTGCACAATGCACTAAGATTTTGCCTGTCGAAAGGAAGCAAAAAGGAAAGCCACATCTCTGCTATCAAGAGTAAGAGCCAATGAGACACACACACACCCCTTCACAATTTTGTCAACTCTTTTAAAAAACACATTTGTGACCCAACATCCCACGGCAATAAATTCCATAGGCCAATTCTTTATTGCATAAAATATTTCCCCTTGTTCTTTCTGAATGTGCTTCAAGATTTCACAGAATGGTCCTGAACTCTAGTGTTTTGTGAGTGTGATTCATTTCTTCATGCTTGTACTTTCCATGTTGCTTATAATTATGTATATAAATTTCTAATCTAAACATTCAACTGTTGAAGTTTTTCTTCATAGAGGTGATTATTTGTGCACACGCGCACACACAATTATTACATTGCCCCTTTCTGTACTACTTCTGCTGTGCTTCCAGTGCAATCAGAACTGCACACAATATTCCATATGTTAATTATATATGTATTGACTATATATACACCGATATAATATTTTGGTTCTAGTTCCAATCCTCTAATAATTCCTTATACTGAACGTATCTTTACTATTGCCACAGCACACAACCATTTTTCATGAGCTCTTATCTCTATTACCTCAAAAACCTTTTCTTGGGTAGTTGCTCCCAATATACTGTAGACCTCCAACAGTTAATTCCTGAAGTTTTGACTGAATTGGGAGGGGCCTGGTTTACAAATACAGTACACTGAATTTATCCACCTTTCTGTTGACCCATTATCTCAGCTGGGAGATCTACGGTATTTCTGCTTTGCATGTTACCATACTAAATAATTTGGTATCATGAATAAATATGGCAACTTCATTATTTGCCCCAGATTCCAAATAATGTTAAGTCGCACCAGATCCAATATAGACCATTCAAAGACTCTCAGCCCAATCCTCCCTAACTTTGTGCCCAAGGATCTAGCAAGGCAGCCGCAGGCAGCGCTGGATCCTGAGCGTGAAACGGAAGCTGGGAGGTCACCTTGAGGGAAGGAAACTTTCATTTCCTTACCCTGGGTAAAGGCCCAGCACCCCCCCCCCCCCGGCTATGGGTCTCCTTGGATCTACGCCAGCTATTTCACTGGCGCAAATCCAGGACCTCTGTGTACCAGCCAGGGATGGGGGACAAGATTTGGCGTGTGCCACTGCCGCTGATCTTGCCCCCCAGTCCAGTCTGCCCACCCCATCAACACCCTCCCTCGCCCCATTACATCCCTCTCCCCACCCCATCCTGCCCTCACACCCACCAGTGCAACACTCACCCTCCCGGGCTGCACACCAGCCAGATCTGGCATGTGGAGACCAGTGCAGGTCTCTGCCTTACAGCAGCTTTTGTAACAGCTCTGGGCCAGCCCAGGATGTACTATGCCGGCCCAGGGGTGGGGAGGATTGTGCCCTCTGTCTTCTTTCATTCACTGTGGGAATGAAAATCTACCGATTTTCAAAAGTATGTAAAGTAAACCCTTAAATTAAGAGACCTCACTTTCACAGGCTTTGGAAATACTGTACCTGATGTTGTCTACTTCCTTAAAAACTAGTCATAAATGTTTTGCATGGCTGCCAACGGAGTTAGTTCAATTCCATATACCAAGATGTGGTTCACAGTTTGAGCAACAATTTTGAAATAAAAAATATTGTAGCACATGTGCAAGAGATATCAGATTGTGATTTGTTATTGATTACTGTCATGTTTTCACAGTTGGTGATGCTGCTGATGCCACCACTGGAGTACTGGCGCATTGCCTTCACCGCTCGGACTGGTTCCGACGGCGAGTGGGCGGGGCCACCATGGAACGGAGCAGTTACCGCTGTGCAAGACTTACCGTTCCGCCCCACCTCTAGCAACGCCAGTGATTTGGTTGGAGATGTAACCAGTCTCCTCTCCAAAGCCCCAAAGGCACAATCCTCAGGCTACTTGTAACTGAGTTATGGCACTGCTTGCTTGAACTGCAACCGCACAGGTGGCTGCTTGCAAAGACCATCAGACAGTTTTGTGCCTCTTTGGGGAGCTGGCCATGGGGGAATGGGGCGTTCTTTCACTTGTGCAAGATGCACAGTTGATGGGGTCCACTGAATATTATTGTTGCAATATACGAGTTGAAAAGACAGGGATGAGGTGACACCCGCTGCAATTGACCTGCAAATTATAGGCACACATCAGCCAAAGTGAAGAATGTATCAGTCCCATTGATTTCAATGGGAGTGTTATGCATGTGCTTAAATTCCCTTCTCTCCATCATAGATTGCAACAGAACTATCATGCAAACCTGAACGTGAGAAAATAGCTGTCATTCCTTACCCAAACCAGCCTTCCATAAAGTAATGGTGGTGAACATCTTCCAAGGCTGGTGCCCGTTTGCCAAACCAACACAATATAATATTAACTTTTGTAATGAACAGTGATTTCATACCTCCTGGTGTGGTCAAGGCTTTGTGTATAAATTCTGCTGCAGGGTAAAAAAATGGACTTATGTCAAAGTCAGGAAGGTCATAGGCTGGTACACCATAGTACTCAATAGTACTACCATAAAATTCATGGGATCCTTGGCAAAAGATTTTGCCATGGGCAGCATTTAAAACATGGCTAATGTTCATCTTCCATAAACCAAATCTGTTATGGGCTATAACACTGTGGGGAAAAAAAGACAGACAAAACGTAAGACTCAGATTGGCAGGATAGGCCGAAAAAATTGCATTCAAGTTTTTTTTTCTAGGATTTGTGACCAAGATGTTCATTAGGGAAAATATCCCACATTACACATTGCCAAATTTCATACCATGAATTAACATTTTGCACTAAATCAATTGGCCACATGAAAAACGTGGGGTTTCTGAAGAATCTGGAGGTTTTGTGCAAGAGCAGTGTGATAGGGAAAGCTAGACTGCCCTGTTCTGACTGGACTGTGAAACTACAAGATGCTGGACAAGGCCTGAGGGTTGTCAACAGGCATATGGTCTATCAGAAAATAGAATTAACATCAGATACTAGGCATTAGGTTGTGGGTCACTGCTGGGCTCTACAGAACCTGGGAGAACTCACAAGAAAAACCCAATGTTGCTTCAGTGTTGGTTAGAGTCAACTGAGCTCTTAAGGAGTGGAGCAGGTCTCCTGTGTGCCCAAACCTCATCCTTAGCTTCTTAGAAGTCCTATGAGCAAAGTGCTGGCTTGCAGCCATGTGCCTAGGCATTGGTGAGATGCCAGGAGTGTATTAGAAGGAGCTTACCAGGGGAGTGAGAAGCATTGGTGAGTAGGAATTTGGTTCCTCACTTGCAAGAGCTGAGCAACTCCTCAATGGACAGAGTCAGGAACCAAGCCCTCTTCCACATAATGGCCTGCAGATTATATTTCCTCAGGCTGGACAGTGGACAGCCTGTGGAATATGGCATCTCTAAGACTACTGCAAAGCTGCATTTGATTCAGCCTTATCGGTTTCAGAGGCCGACTGCTCACTGAGGTGACAAATCTGTCATCTCAGTTGTCTGAACAGTACAACTTCAAACTGTAGGTGAGGGCTTGCAAGACTGAGTGCTTCTTCATTTAAAAAAAACAAAAACAAAAAACAAAAACACCTTTGCATCAAGCTAGATATCAATTAGAAGGGTAGAAGAGAAGATATCAAGCTAGATATCAATGAGAAGGCTAGAACCCTTTCCCCTGATATCTAGCTTTCAATGTGGACAAATGTTCTTGTCAAGAGGTGTTCCTCTACTTCAGTGGTTCAGCGACCCACCAGGAGAACTGGAAACAGCCGCTACCCCCTTAAGGGGCATGGCGACCTCAGTGATGGTGGCAGGGCTGCCGGGATCGCGTCACCACCAGGAAAAAATGTCTTTTTTAAACTCATGATGAAAAATGGGTCTCGATAGTATCGGAGTGACGATCTGGTGTGCGGGGAGGCCCGCAGAAGGGGCCCTGTACCCTCCAGAGGGCCAGAGGGCCTCCCAAGTTTAAAAAAAAAACCACCTTTTTACCCTTTCTGTGGCGGCACAATTTTGGCACAATCCCAGGAGCGCCCCTGCTGCTCTGCCCTTGCCAACACTTACAACTTCCCCACCTCATGGGGAGAACTTTGAGAAACGCTGCTCTACTTCATATAGAGAAGCAGATTTAGGCTGGACATGAGGAAGAATTTCCCAGGGATGTGGATCAAGTTTCTGACTCCAAATCTCGAGTCAAGTCCCAAGTCTCTGGGTCCAAGTCTCAAGCCAAGTCCCAAGTCTTTGCCCCCAAGTCCAGAGTCTTTGGTTGCGAGTTCCTATCTATTTAATGGGGAAAATGGGTTTAAACCTGAATAAAATTTGACTTCTTGTAAAAAGCTCCAAGTCTCGAATCGAGTCTTTCAAGTCTTTTACCATTGCCGAGTCAAGTCATTGACACGACTTGAGTCCGACTCAAGTCCGAGTCAATAGACTCAAGTCTACATCACTGGAATTTCCTAACTGTAAGAGCTGTCCAGCACTGGAATAGTCTGCCTGGTACATTGTGGACTCTCCCTCATTGGAGGTTTTCAAGCAGATGACCTCCAAGTTCCCTTCCAACCCTCTACAATTCTATGTGAGCCCTTACTTGCAGCTTGAAATGGAGGTGTTTTTATATAATTTTACTGATTATGTTCTAACTGTTATTTTATTAGTATTCATCATGTTGTTTTGTTAGCCACCTTGACTTATTTATACAGAATGGTAGGATATAAAAGCTGGAAATATATACTTACATGATTGGAACGAAGGTTTGCCAGCTCAGAGAGAATTAGGCCAGAGTTCGAGTTAGTCCAAAGTGGGTCATGATGCGAAAGGGAACTGTAACTTGAGGCCATGAAGGAGGGACTAATGTCTGTGTAAGGCACTGAAGTACACACACGGTACATGGCAACATTTTGCAGACACTGCCAGCCTGGCTTTAAATAAGCCTCTCCACAGTCAAGGGAGCTCGAAATTGCTTTCGAAAAAGGGGAGGGGGGAAGGGTTTACGTTGAAGAATCCAAAATTCTGTGCCAGTTTCCATACTGAAATTTGCATGCACAAAATGAAGGAAGAGAAATGATTGAGGTCTTATCTTCTCAAAAACATGAGTACATAAAATGTTAGGGGGCAATCCTGCTATCAGTTACGCAAAAGAAAGCTTCATTAATTTAAATGGGGCGTATTCTTTTATAACTAGGTACTGTAACCAATCTATTTGCAAAATGAAGAACTCCCTGGCAGTAGCATTTATACATAAGAGGCTAAAAACATGGGGATGCAGTAATTATATTGGGGGAGGAAGAAAGGAGAGCCGGGAGTCTTTAGTGACTGTTAAAATATACCTGAATAGTTTCACAAAGATATACTTACAGATCTCCTATGAAAAGATTAGGCCATACTTCATCCGCATGGTTACAGGAAGGCCTCCCAGTATTCAAGAGCTTTTCTAGATCTTTAACTGTGGGGGTCTCAACTGTGGATATTTCAGAGCCTTCAGAGTCTTTGGAGAATGATACATCATCTTCAGCCATCATCATAAAAGCAGCAACTCTGTCCTCTGAAACCTGAGAAAGTGAATTGCGTTTGCTTGTTTACTGTGTTCTGAGAGCTTTTCCAGTTGTCATTTTGAACTCATTGGTGATGACAGGTGCTGGACCAGTGGCAAAGCATGCAGCTTTGAAAACATGCAGCTATGAAACCAATGGTGGTAAAAAACATTAGGGTCAGACTGTATGCATGTAACCCCAGATCCTTAAGGAGTGATTCCAGTGGGAGGCACATTATTTTATTTTTGTACTAATGGCCATGCTCAGGACTGTCAGCGCAGTCCTACCCAGCTCCTCCACTGGTATAGTAGTAGTGTAGCAGTGGTGGAGGGAGAACGGGAGGCTTTGGAAGGGAAAGGGGATTTGAAAGACTGTAGGACTGCGCTGTAAGACACGGGGGAGCTACACTCTACACATGCCATTTTCAAGCTGAAAATCATTTCCCAGACAGCTGTTTGCTCCTGAAGAACTCCTGAAGGAGAGCAGTCATAACTATGACTGTTCCTAAAAGGGAAAGGCTAAAGAGAGAGAGAGAGAGAGAGAGAGAGAAAAGATTGTGCAATGAAATATAAAATAATGTCTTGCAGAGCAGAATATTTGCATCCTTTCTATTCTCTTGAGAAGGCCCTTTTCTGATCTGGCACTCTTTATTCTGCCTTCCACAACAAGATGTGGACATTTTTCCTCCATGAGCTTCCTCTCCAGACTCCTGCTGTAAAATTGAACACACAATCTCAGAGTAGGAGAAAAACTCCAAGTTGGTCGAGTTCAGCCCCCTCCAATAGGAGGATTTCCTATACATAAACCACCCTCTCTATATCCCACCTGATCTAAGAAGATGCCATTGTTCACTCGGCAATTCATTTTACTATTACATTTTGTAATAGGTCTGGGATCCGTGTTTTCCCCTGTTGTATCTCTGTGATTTGTTGAACTATTCAGTGGAGAAAAGGGCCTAGTTTAAGCACAAGCGATAACATTAAAATACTCCTTTCTTCATGAGACAGTACATTTTTTGCAATAAGCAAGGCAGAAGGAATAGTAAAAACGGAGTCCATTCTCTGTATTCAGATATACAAATACAAGGGCAAATATGAACTTAAATTGGTTCTATTCAGAGATGAAACAAAATTCCATACAAAATAAAAAAATATGTAGAATTTCAGAATTCAGAAGTCTGCAAGTAAGGCAAAATAAACACATTCATATAAATTACATTTATTAGCATAATTTCTGCTAACATGTCTTCCAGCATAAACTGGTTGTTGTCCCTGTATACATGGAACAAAAGCACACATTAGACTTTGCCCAATAACGTAACTATTTACTATTTACAAATTCACTGGAAAACCCCAGTGTATAAAACTTAGATTGGTCCAAAATATAGCACAATTTATGTATCTAGTTGCATCTGGGCCTAGAGTGTGTTCCGGCCCAATCCTCACACAGGTTTTGGTTTCATAACTGAAACTATTTTCCCAGTTCTCTTACATGGCCTGTACATATTCGTATTCCTGAGGCCTTCTGGGATTGGCTTTTAAAGAAGCATCCACAACAGTCATTTTAATAACTAGGCAATGAATACGAAAAGCAAATTTTAATGAAAACATTCCATAGCATTTCAAATATGGCTTTAAAATACTCTGCGTTCCTGCTGCATTATTGCTTGCTTAGTGTTTTCTTAGCTGAATGTCCAGATTTCTCAGTTGTTTCAGAAACCCACGATTGGGGAAAATCCAGCGATGCGCCTTCACTGTCTGAATTGCTTTCACCAATGAGAGATGATGGTAGATCATGAGGTATGCCAGCACCAAGGAAGATGACCGGCTTATCCCAACTGCACAGTGCACCAGGATTTTGCCTGTCAAAAGGAAGCAAACGGTAAGCCACATCTCTGATACAAGTGATATTTCAAACTAGAGATCTAACCAGCCACTTCATGGGGCTCCTGCTCTGATCCTCTTCCTGCTTGCTCGCACGCACAAGAGAGCTTGCACGCTCTCACGCTCACGTGAGAAAAGGATCAGGGCAAGAAGCGCCTCTTCTAGCACTGCTGCCAAAAATCATAGAGGTGGCAGAGGTAAACAAGGACAGTTGGGGGGGGGCAGCTGCGATCCACTTACCAATTGTTCTACTACTTCCTTGAGAGCGATTGGGAAGAGGATCATGAGCGCATCCCCTCACTGCCTCCATCCTCTTCATCTGTCCACCTTCTTCAAAAGAGGCTGGCCAGGAAAAGCAGGGAGCGATGAGAGTGGAGCAGTGGAACCTAAGAGTTAGACAAGAGCTACCCGGCCTTACCCCTCTAGAAAGCAATGGTGGTTACAGCGATTTCGTACCTCCTGGTGTGGTCAAGGCTTTGTGTATAAATTCCGCTGCCGAATTAAAAAATGGACTTATGTCAAAGTCTGGAAGGTCATGGGCTGGTACACCATGGTAGTCAATAGTGGTGCCATAAAATTCATGAGATTCATGACAAAAGATTGTGCCATGGGCAGCATTTAAAATATGATCGATGCCCATCTTCCATAAACCAAATCTGCTGTGGGCAAAAACACTGAAGAAAAGACAAACAGAAGGTAAAAGAAAGATTGGAGGGGTAGGAAAGGCGCTTTATACTTTTCATCCTTGAATTACTGTTTTCTAGAATTTGTGATTCAGATCTATTCATATTCTTTAGGGAAAATAGCCCTGTCTGTGTCTGGAGGAGTTGATGCCCGGCCAACCTGACTTGAGGCAACTTCGTTTTGGTGAGCCAGTGGTAAAATCTGTTGTTGCACCTTGTCTTTGGAATCAGCTTCTAGAGAATCTGAGGACAGGGTTTCCGGTAGGGTTTAAAAACATTTTTATTTCCAGAGGCGGGGAAAGAGTGGAGCGAGTGGAGCAGCAGCTCCGGGCGGCTCAGGCGGCATTCCTTCCGGAGCGCGTGCCCGCCCGGTGACACGGCGGCTCCGCGGCATTCCTTCCGGAGCGCGTGCCCAAGGCCTTCTCCCCCGGCCTCGCAGCCGGAGAAAGCCCCAGAGCATCCACCACGACCGGTGGCCAGGGCTTTCTGAAGGCGGCCTACTGCGGCGCCGCGCTATTTATCCTTTTTCCGGCGCATGCGCAGAAGAAACGTTCTGCGCATGCACCGGAAAAAGGATAAATAGTGCGGCGTCGCAGTAGGCCGCCTTCAGAAAGCCCTGGCCGCCGGTCGTGGTGGACGCTCTGGAGCTTTCTCCGGCTCCGAGGCCGGGGAATAGAAGGTCTCGGAGCGCCTGCCCACGTCACCGGGCGGGTGCGCAGGTAAGTCGGGTTGCCCCCCGGCGGCGGCGGTGCCCCCGGGGCGCTGCCGCCCCGATACGCCGCTGTTTATTTCACTTGGCTTTCGAGGAGAGAGGAACCTCCTAGGGACCCCTTTTTAATTTAACATTTATAGGTCTTGTTGCTGTTTTATACTATGTTAATTATATTATTGCTGTTTTTGCACCTTTTAATCTGCTCCAGTATCATTCCAATTGTTTTAACTGGTTTTACTTAATGTTTCAATGGGTTTTATTGAATGTTTTTATTAACTATGTGGTATTGTCATTTTATTTTGTACACCGCTTTGAGCGTTGAAAAGTGGTATAAAATAAATAAATAAATAAAGCAAGCAAGCAAGGACTGGTCCTCAGGCAGCTGAAGGAACACAAGAGTTGCAGAAAGATTTCAGGAGTGAGCCTAGTCTACTCACATGAGGAGGGTGATTTCTTGTTCCTGCCTTCCCTGGTTGCCAGGGCAATGAGCAGGAAGAAAAACCAACAAGGCAGGAAGGGCAGTGAAATAGGCACAGCTGGGAGCAGGAGGCGGGGTTTATAAAAGCATTAATCTGCCTGTGAGGGGAGAGGAAGGATAAGCTAGTAGAGAGGGCCAAGATTTACTTGGCAAGTGGAGGCTCCGTGAAGATGCCTTGCAGAGAGGAGAAAGAGAATCCATCCCCTCTTGGAGAGTCTGAGGCACCATGAGAATTGGGACCTCTCTAGGGACCATGACTGTGGGATGCAGAAGGCTGCCACTTTGCTCTTCTGGCCCTGCATTTAAAAGGGACCCCCCCCCCCCGATCAGATGGATGCCAATTGAGGGAATAGATGTAGGTGAGGCAGAAACCCCTGCACCACAATTCTACACTAAGAACTACCAAATGTAGTACCATGGATCAATCAACAGTTTGCAGGAAATTAAGATCTTGAGGATTTTGAAGAATTTGGAAGTTCTGAGAAAGAATAGTATGGAAGGGAAAACTAGAATGCCCAGTTCTGACAGTAATGGCGAACCATTTGGGCTTGGCGTGTCAAAGATTTTGAAAATGCCTAACTTGACTCTGCTGGTGTGTAAACCCCCCCCCCCCAAAAAAAAACTTTAATAGTACTTTGACTATTGCTACTTTTAATAGTGATTTTGAATTGAACTGAACTGAAAACAACTATAGAACACATTGCATTTTATTTGACATCATTAGTGACTTTTTTGTTGCTGAGTTTTACTAGATAATAAAAGAGGTCTTCCAAAATTCCTGCTCTAAATGTTTAAGACAAGCCTGTAAAACTTTTGTGAAAATATAAAGGTGTGTCGGGGCCATGGGGGAAACGCTGGCGCGTCACCCAAAATGACCTTGCGTGTCACAGGTTCGCCATTACGGGACTAGGACATAGTTTAGTCACTAGCTATACATCTACAAGGTGTGATATAAGGGTTATATCTGAGCACTAGCGTCTCTCCGGTAGGGGCGGGGCTGTAAGTATCGCTGCGGTCATAGTCTCTTTACCGAGCGAGGACAAGGCAGCCCCGCCCCCTCACTGTCCGAGCCAGTCCCCTACGGAGAAAGCAGCAGGCAGGGTCTCTTCCCTGCCGGTTTCTCCGCAGGGGACTGGCTCGGACAGTGAGGGGGCGGGGCTGCCTCCTCCTCGCTCGGTAAAGAGACTATGACCGCAGCGATACTTACAGCCCCGCCCCTACCGGAGAGACGCCTCTGTATCTGAGGGTTATAACTGACAGGAGGGTTATCGGATAATAGTACAGTACTTATTAGCCAATATTCAGTTTTAAGTTGTGAGTCATTGTCAGGCTCTACAGTCTTTGTGCCAAAGGGAATAACAACTGTACTGTTCAGGCTATCAGAGAGGAACTAATGTCCTCATACAGCACTGAAGCTGCACTCACTGTACTCACTGTACACTGCAGGATTCTGCAGACACTTTCAGTGCAATCCTATGCATGGCTACTCAGAAGTAAGTCCCATTGTGTTCAATGGACCTTACTCCCAGGAAAGTGCATATAGGATTGCAGACTTTGTGTGACTTTAAACAAGTCAAGTCCACAGTCAAGGGAGCTCGAAATTGCTTTTGAAGATGGGGAAGGGGAAAGGTTGTATGTTCAAGAATCCAAAATTCTGTGCCAGATTCCACACTGAATTTTGCATATACAAGATGACAGAAATTGTTGAGGTCTTATCAGAAATTAATTGTATAAACTGTCTTCTCAAAAACGTGAGCATGTGCGATCTTGCTGCAATCTAAGCAAAAGAAAAGTTCACTGAAATGAGACATATTGTTTTATAACTAGGTACTGTAACCAATCAATTTGCAAAATTAAGCATTCCTTGGCAATCACATTTATAAATAAGGTTAAAAAATGTGGGACTGCAGTAATTATAGTGAGGAAGGAAAGAAGAGTGGGGAATCCTTAATGACAGTTTAAATACACTGAACAGTTTCACAAAAATATACTTACTGATCTCCTAAGAATAGATTAGGCCATACTTCGTCAGCATGGTTACAGGAAGGCCTCCCAGTATTCAAGAGCTCTTCTAGATCTTTAACTGTGGGGGTCTCAACTGTGGATATTTCAGAGCCTTCAGAGAATGATATATCTTCTTCGGCCATCATCATTCAAGCAGCAACTTTGTCCTCTAAACTTGAGAAAGTGAATTGCGTTTGCTTGTTTACTTTGTCCCGAGAGCTTTTCCAGTTGTCATTTTGAATTCATTGGTGATGACAGGTGCCAGACCAACGGCAAAGCATGTATGTAGACCATTAAACCAGTTGTTGTAAAAGGGATGCAGTTAGTATCTTTCCCTGAAGGAGAGCAGTCATAACTAAAAGGGAAAGGCTAAAAAAAATGAATATGCAAAGAAACAGGAAAACAATTCTTTGCAGAGCAGAAGAATATCTTTACATCCAGGGGTGTCACTAGGGGTGTGTGGGTGAAGCAGACCACACTGTAACCAAAACGCCCGGCACCGAGCCTCCTTCAGTGCTGGCTGCAAGAGCACAGAGGAGTTGTTGCCAGCTATTGCTCATGGGTCGTGAAACGTTCTTGGTGCTCTTCGGCCTGCTCCGCTTTTCACGACCTATTTGCAGCAACCGGCACGGAAATGACTCTTCTGCTCTCTCGTTGCAGCTGGCGCTGAAGGAGCGGGGAGGAGCTCTGGCCCACTGACCCCACTAGCACAGCAGCAGCAACAGCACCTGCTGCCGTCGCCGGAGATTAACGTGCTCCACCCACCACACGAGTGAGGTGAGGCAACTTTACCACTTTACCTTTTTATATTAAATGGATGACAATGTTGGCCATAATTCTATTGTATCCTATATTGACTGAAGTAGATGGGCTATTTCAAGTTTTTAATGTGTTAATGGGAATTTTAAAGGGACATTAGTTGAAATGTCTGGTTTTATGATTTTAGGAGCTAAGTTTTATGATGTTCACAATGGTCTGTGTGGACTCTTTTGTGCTCGTAAGAGACCGTAATAAAAAGAACTGAACAGAACTGAACACTTTACCTAGTGAATTTGGAGCATCTTTCCACCTGTCTCTTTTCCCCCATCCAAGAGGCTTAGGATAGAAAAAAATAGGATAGGAAAAATATATAGGGTTTTTCCCCCCTTCCTCTTCAAAATGTACAATGTTAAAATGTAGCTCAAAAAAATAACAGATTTGAAAACCATCACTCTCCTTTGCCTTAGCTTTGGTGCCCAAAATAAAAATGTTTTAACAATGATTACACAAAATGTTCAAGTCCTGACAAGTCTTGCAGTTAATAGTAATTTCTCTCTATTGTTTTGTGTCAAGTAGCCATAACATGATGAAATTTGAAAATACACATTTATAATAAATGTAGATCATGCATCTCCCGAACAATCCACTAGCTTGGCTCCAGCTAAATTCTGACTCAAAAGAAAGGGCATTCTGTAGTTGTGTAAGGATCAAGGGTGCCTCTGCATCCCTAAGTGCTGAAATGCTTGTGTATTTGTTCTGGTTTAATTTTGCTAGTTAATTATGTCACTACTATTGCCATTACATTCAGTGATATATGGGAAATATGATTTACGAGTAACATTAATACAAAAAACAAGACTAAGGATTCTGGTATGAGAGGTGATCCATGTGGGTGATGCCATGAGTTCTCACACTGTGTTCTCACACTGGTGCAAGAAACCCTAGTGACATCTCTGTTCATATCTTTTCTACCCTGTTTTCCCGAAAATAAGACCTACCCCGAAAATAAGACCTACCGGTAGTTTGGAGCTCACCTGCCAATACTCGCCTGCTCTATTGCTGGACATGAGAGATTGGGCCAATGGTTCTACAGGCAATGGAGTTGCAAGAAATTCAGGCCGGTTTGGAGAGTTATGACGATGTTCCAGAAGCAGATGACAGGATTGTATTTGAATAAATGTAAATTGTTGCACCGGTACATGAAAAAATAAGGCATCCCCTAAAAATAAGACCTACTGCGTTTTTTGGAGCCAAAATTAATATAAGACCCGGTCTTATTTTGGGGGAGTATTCTCTTGAGAAGGCCCTTTTCTGATCTGGCAGTGGCACACTTTATTCTGCCTCCATCAACAAGATGTGGACATTGCTATGGACATTCTTCCTCTCTGGGCTCCTGGTTGTAAAGTCGAACACACAGAATCTCAGAGTAGGAGAAAACTTCCAAGTTGGTCAAGTTCAATCCCCTACAATAGGAGGACTTGCTATACATAAACCAGTCTCTGTATATCCTACTGATCTTAGAAGATCCCACAGTTCCCCAGACAACTCATTCTACTGCCACTCATAAGTTCCTCATTTATTTATTAAAACAATTATATCCTACTTCTCCATACCTTGCAACTCACAATCAATTTTAAAGTAATAAAACCATCCAAATACAAATATCGTACCACCATAGGGAGAGAGGAAACACAACAAAGGAATACTGCAGCTTTACTGTTTTGTCATTTCACATTCCTTTTGAATTGTATTTCAGTATTGTAATTTGTACTGCAAGCCCCATTGAGAGCCTGGTATTAGTCACAAATTCAGTAAACAATCAATAAATTGTCTATGACAGTGTTTCTCAAACTTTTTAGCACCGGGACCCACTTTTTAAAATGACACTCTATTGGGACCCACCTAGCTTTATAAGATGCTCAAACATTTATTTCCCTATATTTATACAAGTTTGCAAACTTCAGGAGCTCAGCTCCTTGCATACTGCAGGAGCTAATCTCTTTGAAGGGCAATTAGCAGCTATCTGATTTTTGAATAGCCTCAGGGCTTGTGGCAATTACATATCTGATCAGAGAAGAAATACAGCTTAAGGGTTTTATAGCCATGTATATATTTTCCAAATTGAAGAAACCGGATAGCCCCCTTTGCAGTTTGCAATTGCTACTTTGACAAGCGCCTGCGACTCTAGAGGAGGATTTTCTTCTGGCAAGTTATTGTTTGTTATCTATCTTATTTCTTCAATTTGGAAAATATATACATGGCTATAAAACCCTTAAGCTGTATTTCTTCTCTGATTGCAACAAGCCATGGAAACCTCTATGCTAACTTATCTGATCTTTCCATCACCTGGGACCCACCAGAAAACAGGTCATGACCCACCAAGTGGCGGGTCCCGACCCACAGTTTGAGAAACACTGGTCTATGATCAATGAGGCAAAGCTGGCACTTCTCCCTCTCTCAGTGGAACGCCTCTCTCAGTTGAATGCCTTCAGTTATCCTATGTATAAGTGCAAAAAAAAAAAAAAACAGATACTGAACCTCAGCTTTGTAAGGAGTTTCTTAATAGGGCATTTTTAAAACAAACCTGTCAGCAACAGAAAGGTCTGCCTCCAGTATCGGCAGATCTGTGGCTGGCTACTAGACGTAAGAATGTTAAGTCTTGACATATGGACCAAAGGATTCTGATTGCATGGCAACAGTGAGAATGAACAGTACATGGATTGTGATGTCACTGGACTTCACCCAGAATTTCTAGCTGGCTTACTCATTTTGACCAACTCCTACATAGTGAGTTTTTAAAACAACGTTTTCAATGGTTTCTGATGAACTTTGAAATTCTAAAATGCTTTGTTGATCCTATTAATGTATACAGCCTCTCGCATTGGAAACTGACCTTCTGGAATTGTCTGTTGATTCCTGGCTTTGATGAGTGTACTGCTATAAGTCCTTGACAACAGATCTTCTGGCACTGACCTGGGTGGGGAGTGAAGGGGGAATTTTCAGTAAGAATTAAAGGCCCAGTTTTGGATATACAGCCACTCCTCGTTTCACGTGAGGGTTACATTACAGAGACGGCATGTAAAACTAAAATCATGTATACTGTACTCAAAATTACCGGTACCTTCAAAATCCCTGACACCCGGAAAATATGCTTAAAGTTTAAAAGTTTAAAAGTTACAAAGGGAAGGGGGAACTGAGGGAACAGCAGCTTCATTCTCTGGTCTCAGGCTCACTCCAGGGCAGTGAATCTGTTTTTTATGTTGTTTTTTGGTTTGCTGACCGCATAAAGTTGAATTCATGCAAGTCAACTGCAGTGTCTGCACCTAAGATGAGGGGCGACTGTATTCAATTAATATTTTTTTAAAAGCAGTGCATTCCATGAGCATTTGTTGGGGTTACTTTTTAAAAAAAACAAAAACAGAACTTTCACTAACATTTAAAAATGGCAATGCTAGGCTATGCATGTCTGCTCAGAAATAATTCCCACTGAGTTAAATGGGACTTACTTACTCCCAGATAAGTGTGTATAGAATTGCAGCCCGAGCCTATGATTTTCACCTTTCATATCAATATTTTGGGACCAGAATTTTAATCTGGACGGTGTTCAGTACTTTAGGAGATCTTTCAGGGTTGATAAGGTTTAATGTCACATAATTTAAAGTCATAACTAAGGAAATAAGATCTTAAGACAAAATAAAACAGGAGATTGGTTGTTATCTTTGTATCAGTATTCAAAAATTAGATACTTTGTACTATCCCAATTTGATATAAATCTAGTTTTTTGAAATCTTATGTCACGGGAAGCCCAAGTAATCTAAACCAGAAAAAACAAAAGTTTAAAAGTATATAGGAGAGAGATCAGGACACTTCAAAACTAGAACAAAGTGGAAATTAATATACTCTGTTATTTTAAAAACATCTTCATTGACCTTCTCAAACTGAGATTCTCAATACAAATTATTCTTGTAACATTTAACCCATCTGACTAAACAGAATATTTCAAGTAGCATATTTTTTGGTACTGGAAACACACAGCATAAGCTTCATGCCGATCTTACTTATATGTTGTGTTGTTTCAAAGTTCAGGATTTTTGCACGCAAGTGCTATGCTGTACAGTCGTATCTTCCATAACGCTGCTTCCATTAGCGCTGATTCACGCAGTGCTTGATTTTCAGGGAACATGTCCCCTCCGCTATTAGAGGTATTGCAGTATTTCTAACATTGTTCAGTGTAGGTTGACTCTGGATCCGTTCTTAGTACTATTCACTCTGGAGCGATTGGACTCTTTTTACCTTCCCTTTCAGCTTTTTTTAAAACTAGTCTCCTCATTTTGGGGAAGTCTGCCCTTCGGAAGTCAAGGGTTTTTTGTGTCAGATTTGCTCGGTACTCTCCCCCCGACATGCATGGTGAAACAGATCGCAGCATGGTCACTGTTCCCCAAAGGTTCGGTAACATTTACATCCCTGACCAGATCTTGAGTGCCACACAATATCAAATCCAGAGTCACCTGTCCTCTGGTCGGCTCCGTGACTAGCTGCTCTAAGGCACAGTCATTTAGCATATCCAAAAATCCAGTCTCTCTTTCATGACCAGAGCATGAATTGACACAGTCGATGTGAGGATAATTGAAGTCCCCCATGACTACAACCCTGTCTCTCGTTGACACCTCCCTGATTTGCTTCTTCATTTCAAGATCCCCTTCAGGTTTTTGATCTGGAGGACGGTAGCATGCCCTTACTATTACATTGCTCTTTGAGCCTAGTAATCTAACCCACAGTTATTCTACGGAGGTGTCAGAGCCCCCCTCCAGCTCTACTCTGGTGGATTCTACCCCTTCTTTGACATAGATGGCCACCCTACCTCCAACACGCCCCTCTCTGTCCCTCCTATAGAGTTTATATTCTGGAATTGCAGTATCCCACTGGTTCTCCGCATTCCACCAGGTTTCTGTTATACCTACTATATCAATGTTTTCCCTAGCCGCCAAACATTCCAGTTTTCCCATCTTTGCCCGTAGACTTCGGGCATTTGCATAAAAGCACTTATATACCAGGTCCCCCAAGAAGGGCTGCATGTTTGCACCTTTATCCCTGCAGCCTTCTGTCCTGCTAGACTGGCTTTCATGTCCCATCAAGCTACCACTCCTAATTCTTACTTTATCACTTGACTGTTACCAATCCTCTGCACCCTCATTCCCTAGGGATGAGGAGTCCCAAACCGGATGCCCCTCGGCTCCTGTCGGCTTTTCCCCAGGGGTCAGTTTAAAAGTTGCTCTGCCACCTTCTTAATGTTACGCGCCAGCAGTCTGGTTTCATTTTGGTTCAAGTGAAGCCCGTCCCTCTTGTACAGGCCCGGCTTGTCCCAAAACGTTCCCCAGTGCCTAACAAACCTAAACCCCTCCTCCTGACACCAGTGTCTCATCCACACATTGAGACCCCTGAGCTCTGCCTGCCTAGCTGGCCCTGCACATGGAACAGGTAGCACTTCTGAGAACGCTACCTTTGGGGTCCTGGATTTGAGCTTCCTACCTAGCAACCTAAATTTAGCTACCTAGCTGCCTCCTCCCCAGCACTCTCTACCAGCCCATCTAGACGAGAGGTGACATCCGCAATCTTCACACATGGCTGACAGAGTTGCATCTCTCTAGGGGTTTTGAAGTTGGACACAGATTGCAAAATTATTTTTTTGCTTTTAATCCTGTAATTTTGCAATCTGTGTCCATTACCGCAGGCCATGAAACCTTCACAGGTTTTGAAGTTCTTTTTGCTTCTCCCCCTATGTGCTGAACTATCATAGGATACAGACTGCAGGTCAGCCTTAACTAGGCATAGGATTGCACTGTAATGTAGGGACTCATGGAAGCCTGCTGCAGCACCTACTTGTCTGAACAGAAAAACTGGATACTGTGACTCTTCTAACAGAAGTTGCTTTGCAATTTTTCATTGGACCACATTTCGGGTTACACTGCTCATGGAAGGAGGCAGCATGGGAGGTAGTTGGTACCTGGTTATGGGAATTTCCTTTTCAGGAAACATGTATTTTCTCATTACAATGCATGCAGCCGCTCTCAAACATCTGCACCCAGACGCCAATAGCTGGAGCCACAGAAACGATTCACAGAGATCATTCATGCTGTTGCAGGTCTTGCAGAAAATTCATCTCGCCATTTTTAATCACAAGAGGGAAGAAGCCCCTACTACCACAATTATTTACAGGGTGTCCTGTTTAGCAACATGTGACAATTATGAAAAACTGGGCAAGAGTTGCTACTGTTGAGTAACCATCTGTTAGACTTCATCATTATAACTTTATGAGTCACACAGTGACAAAGTTCACTCAATGACTCACTGAAAAAGATAGGAAACAAAACTAAAAAAAATGTTGATGGTGGACAATTCTATACTGAAATGATGCTGAGAAAGAGACCTAGAAGATTAGTCATTAGTACTTTGAGAAATGTTAATATGGTCACATGTGTTTGAGTAAAAGTTGGCAAATTGTTTTTTTTTTTCAAAGAAAAAACATTATATGGGCTTGTAAGCCATACATGGGTTTGTATATGGGTTTGTAAGCCATGTACACATTTTTATTAAAAAGGAGAAGTAAGGACCTATAAACCTTAAAACTCCCACCGACGTTTCATCCCTCTCACGGAACTTTAATGAAGTCAAATGCAAACAGAGACAAAATTTGGAGGCGATAGCAATTTCTCAGAGGAAATCCTTTAACTTACTTAACAGGCAGCAAGAACTCTCTTTTGTAAATAAGATATGGTTCCCAATATTAAACAAAACAGGCATTCGTTCAGTAACCCAGCAGACGACCATGAGGTTACCTCGGGTCAATAGGGAGATTGACACTTCCGCTTCAAATCAACAGCTCCAGCAACTGCCATCCGCAGCTGTTGGATAAATCTCGGGACATTCTTCTCTTTGCGCAGTGTCATCTAACAGCTCGTTGTGCTGTGTTCATCTTGACAAAGTCCTGTGAGAGGGATGAAACATCGGTGGGAGTTTTAAGGTTTATAGGTCCTTACTTCTCCTTTTAATAAATTATTCCAAGCCATGAAAACTTCCATAATACATTAAATTGGTTTTTTTTTCTCTAAAGAATTTGGGAGCACTGAATTCATTTCAGTGCTGCAAGATGTAATTTCCATGGAACTCTGAATGAACCTGCATAGTACATATTGATGTACAGAACATAACACGAGTAGTTACGCAGTGTGACTCTGTGGGTGGAGGAAGTGTGTGTGTGTGTGTGTGTGTGTGTGTTATGCACTTTCTCTTCTTGAAGAAAAGCACGCCAGTTACACTGAGTTGCTTTTCTTTCTAAATGCAGCTTCTTCAGTAAGTCTGTGAATAATTTGAAATGTGCATGGAGTTCAGCCAATTGGTATGCGCAAAGATGCTTTTCCATCAAGTGTTTCTTTCTCTGGAAGGAGGAAGTGGGGCATTCGTCACCTTTGAGAAGCCCCTCCCTCCTGGAAGGCAGGGTCGGCTTGGAGCTTGACTCTTCCCCGATGGGAGGGTGTTCCTTATCTCCCCAGTCCTGCCCTGCCTTCGCCGTGCACAGTCATGCATTATTGGAGCTCAGCGAAAATCTGCAGTTTTTTCTCTCTATTTACAGTACTTATTCTCCTCTTCGTATTCGTTCTGCCTTTGTGCGTTTGATCTGCCCTGAGCATCTGATCTGTCCTGAACGTATGATCTGCCTTAAGTGCCTGATCTGGCTTGAGCGTTATTCATCTAGCCTCCTTTCCCACTCTTCTGCCAACTCCCCATGCCCTAGGAAAGGCGGGGACGAAGCGTGTTAGCACGGCTGTGAGGTGCCACCATAGTTGGCTTCCTCACATCAGTCGTACATCCTGCCGTTTCTCTGCGACGCAGCCTGCGAACGAGGAAGAGAAGGAGGATTGTCATCAAGTGCCTGGTTGCAACGGAAGAGCAGACCTGTAACAGCATGATTTCCACAAGGGTGAAGGAACATGAAAGACACTGTAGATTATGTCACCCTCAGATGTCAGCGCTTGCAGAACACCATGTGGAAACAGGTCATAAATTTATGTTTGACAATACCAGAAGATTGGTCCATGAACCAGCGTATAAACAGAGAAATGTCAGGGAGGCTCTTGATATTTTTAAAAGACATAATTTGTTGAATAGACGGGAAGAGATCGCTTTTGTCGATAAGATCTGGGATCTAGCATTGGTGAAAAAAGCACGCAGATTAGATCCGTCTTACTGCACCCCCGAGACTCCTGAGTCTTTATCTCTCCACAAAGCTTCCGTGTGTTTGCCTGGAATTGCTTAGTTCAGACCTGTTGGAACTGATTACTACTCCTCAGCAGTGGAGTTCATCTGGAGGTTCCCTGTTTTGTTGAATAAGGTTGAAGCGCTTCTCAGCACGGACTGAAGGAACAACCGGAAATACCACTTTGAATTTTAGAAAAGTGGTATATAAATCTTTTAAATAAAAATACTGTTTTTCAACACTACAGAAAGTTGTTCACAATTGCGTTTACTTTGCATAAATAAATAATTTTTCAACTTAAGTACAGACCTCCAGAACCTACCCTGTACTTTAGTTGTGGACTACCTATATTGTGTGGTCTTACTTTGAAGAGTGGGCTAGTGGGACTGGCTGGAATAAGATGGGGATGTTTGGGAATGGACACTAATGCCATCTATGGACATATGGCCAAGCCTGTTTGTATCTTGAAGGTTTTTAAGTAGGGGAGCTTCTGTACTTTTGCTCTACATAACCTGTCCTGCACTGGCATCTGAAGTAGGCTGGGTTAGTATTTGCTGTAATGATTTAAGACTAGTACCAGTAAAACCTTGGATTGCGAGCATAATTGGTTCCAGAAACATGCTTGTAATCCAAAGCACTCGTATATCAAAGCAAATTTTCCCATAATAAATAATGGAAACTCAGATGATTCATTATTCTGCAAGAGATCTTTGTGTGTGTGTGAATAGCTCTCCTGGGCTCAGCTAATTAAAAAACTGCCCTCCCCCCTCCTGTCCTTTGGTCTTGCAAACTAGCTCATTAAGCTGTTCTCCTCTTGCCTTTTGCTAAGTCTGATCTGCAGAACCTGAGCCTTGTTCTGCAGAGTAAACCTTTGCAAGAGGCAAACTTTTGCAAGAGGGAGATGAGGGGGGGGGGGAGAACAGCTTGTTAATGTTTGCGGCAGCCAGCAAAGACATGGGAGGAGGAAGAAAGCAGCTTAATGAGAAGAGCCTGAGAGCCTGCACGCACACACACACACACACACACAGATTTATTGTAGAACACAATGTACTCGTATTCTCGTATTGCAAGACCTTGCTCGTTTATCAAGTCAGAATTTACAAAACAATTTTGCTCGTCTTGCAAAACACTCGCAAACCAAGTTACTCGCAATCCAAGGTTTTACTGTAACATAACTTATCTGCTCCTCATTCAAAGAGTTTTAACTTTTGTGGGTGTGGGTGTGGCAGAAACTCTAGTGTATGACTGTTCATGCTAATAGCATTGAATAGCTTCTCCACTTAAGGCAAAAAGATCAACGGGGAAGAATGATGTTCCTGATACAGGTACCGGGAAATGAGTCTATCCCTGGTAAATAGGAACAGTTATGTGTATGGGTGACTAACTGTCTCAGAATGATGTCCCGTTAATAGGGCCATCTTGCATATTATGCTGTGTCAACCAAGCATGCCACTGCATGAGTCAGTCCATGTTCCCCGATCTGTAACTGTTTACAGACAACATTAAACCTCTTAACCTTAAACCTCATGCACTGAAGCAGAAGGCTAAACGCACAATGGCAAAACGCACAATGGCAGAAAATGCACTGAAGCAGAAGGCAAAACGCACAATGGCAGAAAATGCACTGAGGCAGAAAGCAAAACGTACAATGGCAGAAAATGCACTGAAGCAGAAGGCAAAATGCACAATGGCAGAAAACGCAGGGAGGTAGTGAAGAGATGGGGTCCCTAGCTGTGCCTAGTGCAGCAGCTTTACACGCTTCCTCCCCGCCGACCTAGGGCATGGGGAGTTAGCAGAACCGAGGAGGGAGAAGGGAATAGGACAGGGGAAATTGGTGCTTGGTAGAAATTCTTGTGGAAATTGGTGGAGATTGGAAATAGGACAGGGGAAATTTGAGTCTCTTCTCCCGCTCCTTCTTCCAGAATCCAGATGATGCAGCAGGCTCGGGCAGCACAGCTCTGAAACAGCATGCACAAGCTGCGCTTCTTCCAGCTACACTGGCCGGGAAAGACTCTCCCCAGCCCTCTTGTAGCTGGAACGAAGGGCGTGGCTTTGCAAGCTGTTTCTGGGCGGGAGAGGAGACTCTTCCCCGCCCGTCCTGCGTAGCCGGAAGCCGCGGCTTGTTTCTGCGTGCGCACGCTGAAACAAGCCGCGGCGCTCCTGGCTACACAGGACGGGAGAGGAGACTCCGGAAGAAAACGAGTCGGGCTGGCAGCCTCGAAAAAGCCCCGCGCTGAAGCAGCTGACTCACAGCAGCTCATCAGATCGTCGCGTTTCTCGCGTGTGAATGATCGTCAGGCTCAGCGATCGATCTCTCCCGAGGCTGCTGCAGAGCCCTCCCACTCTCTTCCGGTTCGGAGGCTTCCGAAGAAAGCGGGTCGGGCAACGGCGCTCGAACCAGAAGAGAGGCTGTGGCTTCCTCTGGTTGATAATTTGATGTATCTATGATGAAAGCAAATGGATACAGTCAAGTAGGTACCCCTTTAGCAGGGACATAGGAAACCGTATTGGCTCTTTCGGGAGTACTACCATAAGGCTGAATGTTTCAAAAGTACGGTAGTTTTGTGCTGTTAACAGAATATTGCCAAGGAATAGCACAGCAGGGCTTCTTTATTTTTCCTTTCTAGAAAAAATTGGCAGGGCTCCCTCATAAGCTTTGGAAGGAAGCCTTGCTGTGTGAGGCAACTCCTAACTAATGGGGTGGGGAAAAGGTTACTAATGGGATGGGGGAAAGGCAGCTTTGAGGTTACTAATGGGGTGGGGGAAAGGCAGCTTTGAGCTCTGTGCACTTATTTACTGTGCACCATTTACTCTGTGCAATAAGGAATTTTGCATGAATCAAAAGATGCTTCTGCACTTTTGTGTGTGCATTTATTTCTTGATTGTATGGGTGTATTTTCAAAAAGCAGCATTTTGCTTGATGCAGAAGACAGAGGATTCTGAAGCAAGTGAGCACAAGGCTGTGTTGTGCAAAAGCCTTTTCATGATGCTGCAGGAGCGCAATGTGTTCTGGACCAGAAAGCTGTGTCCTGTATTCTTCAGCTTTTGAAAATACTTCTTCCAACATCCTATCCTACAAGTGTTATTTGTTCAGTAATCTAGGCCCTATTTTATACAGTCGGACTTTGCTATCAACGGGGATAGCAAAGATCTGCGTATACGGAGGCCCACCGGTTCAACTGGGAAAAAGAAAAAAATGTTAAATGCATTTTTTTAAGCTTTTCAATGCAAACCACTCCGTTTTTTTTTTGCTGTAAACATGCTGAAATTGCACTCCTGAAGACTCCACCGGGTCGCGTGACTCCCCAGGTTGCTCCACAATGCTTTGCAAAGCTTTGCAGTGCATTCTGGGGCGACCTGGGGAGGGGGAGTCGCATAATTTTTTTACATTTTCTTTCTTTCACCAGTTGAAACGGTGGACCCCTGGATCTTCGCTATCTGCGCGGGGGAGTCCGGAACGGGTCCCTGCGGATTGTGAAGTCTAACTGTATAAAATAGGTCGACTAAGTTCCTTTTTCCACATATCTCTAGGGGGTGTCATATTTGTCACATGACATATATTTATATACAAAAATAGTAATTTCCTCTTGTCATTTGACTCTGAGTTTTCCTAAAAGTGGAGGGACTCTGAGGCAGACAGAGCTGATGGACCATATTTGGTCTCTAACAAATGCACCAGTTGTAAGTATTGCCACTTAGCCAAATCTGGCAATCCATACTTATTAACCTCTCATCTGTTAACTGCACGTATTTAGTCATTTCCGCCAATTTCCCCATCCTTATCGATCACTTCTTTGGCATCAGTGGAGTTTCGTTGCACCAATACTTGTCTGACAGGATTTTGAGTGCTCTTAATAAGTTTCACACAAGTTGGAAAAAATTATTTGGGCCTGGAGGGGTGCCCAGGGAAGAAAACACTTCTACCTTGATTCCCCCCCCCCCTTGACTTTCATATCTCTGTCCTGTACATTCTTGGTCTAAAGTTTTGAGCTGGAAGGGATCAAAGTGGGGTTGGACCAGTGGTTTCGGGTACCATACATGAGGCATCATTTCTGTATTTTATGTTGATTGGTTCTCTGTAAACATTCAGTGGCAGTACTAGTAAACGTCTGCTGGAACAACTTTGTTGGTTTTCCAGGCGTAGGTTGTATGCCAGGGAATAGTCTGGTATTACCTGAAAAAGTGACAGTTTTTTCCTAAAATGTTTGCTTTGTGTCTGCCTGATAGGTGGAAAAAGTGTTGAAAAGACTGTTTTGATGAATTTCCCATAGTGGCCTTTTGTGTTTGAGCTAGCTCAGAATATTTGCAGTTGTTTTGGATTTGTTTCAGATTGCTGAGTTAAGCAGACTTGATTGGATTGCTGAGTTAAGCAAACTTGATCCTTCTTGCCAGTGTCCTGCCCATGAAAACAAGACCTGTGGCAGCTTGTTTGCCACAGAAACTAGGGAGTTTCCCAGCTTTTTCCTGTTACTTGAGGTTGGGAAAGGCTGCATAGGCATGCCAGTGCCATTCTCCTTAATCTCGTGCACGTTTGCTCTGCCTGATGAGCTGATTTAGCTTGGAAATAAATTATTGTTCTATTATTCAGTGGGGCACGGTTAGACACTGATTTAATATACAGCTAATACTAAAAAAAAATCTTTATAGGGTGAGGACTATGCTCTTGGGGGACATGTTTGAGACATATAAAATTATGCATGCGATGGAGAGAGTAGATAGAGAGAAGTTCTTTTCCCTCTCACACAACACTAGAACTAGGGGACATCCACTCAAATTGAGTGGAGGGAGTATTAAAACAGACAAAAGAAAATATTTCTTTACCCAGCGTGTAATTGGTTTTTGTGGAACTCCTTGCCACAGAAGGTGGCGATGGCACCTGGCCTGGATGCCTTTAAAAAGGGATTGGACAGATTTATGGAGGAAAAGTCCATCACAGCTTACAAGCCATGATGGGGATAGGCAACGTCCTGGTTGCAGGAGTAGGTTTTCTTTGTGCCAGGTGCAAGGGAGTGGCGACAGGATACAAGTATCTTGTTGTCTTGTGCTCCCTGAGGCATCTGGTGGGGCCACTGTGTGATACAGGAAGCTGGACTAGATGGGCCTTTGGCCTGATCCAGCAGGGCTCTTCTTATGTTCTTATGTTCTCTTTGCAAGAGAAAAAAATGAAGTGTGATTGCTTCATGTTACCCATTTGTTTTTGTCATTTTAAAAAACAAACTCTGATAATTGCAAAAAAAAATTGTATTCCTTTCTTAAAGCCATCAGGAATGTGCATGTGAACCTTTGGCAGGAGGCCTGTGGACACCAGTGTGCATTAATTATGTGTATTTGGAGTGTTGAAGATAGAACAGCTCCTGCTTGAAGTACTTGTTCTAGTTGTAAGGTCGTTCCATGGAGCCACCATGGAAAGATCCCTGCTCTTTATTGAAGTTCACTGTACTTCACACAGTGTGGAACATGATGCAGGACTCCTAATGCAGATCTTGCTAACATAATGCCGATGGGCTAACATGCAGGGAAAGGTAATCCCATAGGCATACAGGCACCAGGCTGAAAAGGCCCATACAGTTAAGACCAGCACCGTTTGAGTCTGGAAGCTAACTGATACTTGGATTATTTATTGCAGAATTGTTTGTATGAGATTGTAGCTCTCCACAAGATAGGCAGCAGCATTTTGCACCAAGTTGTCTTTAAGGGCAGCCCCACATAGAATATATTGCAGTAGCCAGTCCAAGAGGTTACAAAAATTGAATAAGGTTGTCAAAGATCCTTCTTCAAGAAGGAATATAGCCTACGATAGATGTGACTGATAAAAAGTGTCAACCAAGCATAACCTGAATAAGAATACTGGAATGGGTACATAGCTTGGGAGTTGATGGCTAATGGCAATCCCATTGACAACTAGTAAAATTAGCATCCTAGAGCATTGGTTCTCAGACGTTTTGGTCTCGGAGCCCTTTACACTCTTAAATGGCGGGAAGCCCTGCAGGTGCATGCACAGAGTCTCAGGGAGCCCCAGAGCGCCAGTACATGCACACGGGCACAGCGCTGAACATATGGTGGCCACTAATGGTGTGCTCGTTGGACCTCTGAAGGGGACTCAGGGAGCCCCAGGGCTCCTAGGAGCACACTTTGAAAATGCTATTCTTTCCGCCCATGTTGCCTTGTTGCCTTCATCTTGTCTGAATTCAGCCCCTTCCGGTTTGGAAAAAAAAAGGCTGCGTGAAAAGGAGCCGCCGCCACATCACCGCTGCCGGGGTGAGTGTTTCCCCCCAGGCCTGTCGCCTGGGGGCAGACCCCTCCATTTCTACACCATTGCTACCAGAAGAAGATTGGTGGGATGTGTACAGGGTGTTTTTGGGTCAACATCTCTTTGCAAGTGGGGCCAAGTAGCCAATATCTCCTCCTTGGGCAAGATGCTTAAGTGAGTGATTTCCATGCAACTCCAGTCACTTTTGGATGACATTGTGGCACCCAGTATCTTTCACCAACTAAGACTGGTGTACCAGCTGTGACTCCTCCTGGACAGAGAGAATCTGTCCAGTTATCCATGCTCAAGATTAGACTGCTATAATACCGTATTGTTTTGAGTATAAGCCACACTTATTTCCCCTAAGGGAAGTCTTTAAACTAGGGGTGCGGTCTCCATATGGCCCACAGAAGCTCTTTATCCTGTCCGTGGGATAATGGGGCCCCTCCCAGTGCCACCCTTTCAGTAGCACCGCTTCTGCTGAGTTTCTGGGGGGAAGACACAGAAGGAGGCCTCAGAAGGCAAGGAATGGGCTCCCCCATTTCTTGAAACTATGGTCAAGATTTGCATATTTGCGCTCTCGTCATTTGCTTGCAGCTAATTTCCTACGTGAGAACAAAGTGCTTATTTCTGACCATCATCTGCTTAGTGGCATCATTTCCTGCTTAATGATGTCACCTGGCCCTCAGCTGGCCCTAAGAATGCTGTTCGGTCTGCTCTATGAAACACGGTTTGACACCCCTGATTGAAACTGTTGTTTTTCTGACTTTGGGGGAGGTGGGCCGAGCACATACGCTTGAATTTGCATGAGTCTACCTTGCGTAAGATGCAAGCTGACTGTATATGTGGGGCTGCCTTTTGAAGACTCCTCAGAGACTCCATGTAGTACAGAATGTAGAGACCAGATTACCAAGTGGCACCAGCTATTGGGAACATGTCTCACCAGTGGTCAAACTACTATACTAGGTACCAGTCTGTTTCTGGGCACGACTCTGGGTGTTGGTTATTGCAGTTAAAGCCTTGAACAGCTTGGGACTTGGGTTCCTGAAGGTCTTGGACATGAATCTGTCCAAACCTTGCATTCTTCCTTAGAGGCTCTTTATAGGTTGCCATCCCTATTCTCTCCCCTCACTGCACATGTACCCCTGAAGTTAGACAGGCGAGCACTGGTGAAAGTGCTTTCTCAATTGCGCCACCCTGTGTTATGGGTTAACCGTACCCTTCTCGTGCTCGCTGTCCAGATCTGCTCCCTGCCTTTGATTGCAAAGCCTAGCTCTGGCAAAACTATAGTTTCTATCTTGTCCTCCATGCTATTTAACGTCTACATGAAACTGCTGGGAGAGGTCATCCGGGGATTTGGAGTTAGGTACCATCAATATGCTGATGACACCCAGCTCTATCTCTCCTTTCCACCTGTTTCTGGCTAAGTTCCTCAAGCCAGGATCCCCAAAGCACTTTGCTGCTCGTGATCCATTGCTGAATTACAGTAGGTATTGCACAACTGTCTTACCTAGATAGTGAATAATATGACAGTTAAGTCAGTAGTTACTCTTTTAGTGTATTTTGCAGAAGCAAGTGTTCGTTTTTTTCATAGTTTCGTTTTGATAGCATTTATGTACAGTACTGACCCGATAGATCTTTGCTATAGTTGGTTGGAGTGCCTGGTTATAGAACTTGACTTGCATACTGATTGTTGTTGAATAGGCTGGCAGGAGTTACAGAACATTCAGGTGGTGCATTAGGAGGAAACATTAATGTAGTCTCCATAAAAGAGAAGTCCCAAATATCTCAGTTTGCCCAGAGAGCTATGCTAGAGATTCAGCAAAAGCCTGCCATGCATTTCTCATAGGAATTCATCTCATGATTCAGTGATTCAATGCTTTGGTCATGTTGCACTGTCTGTAATGTTGGCTTTTGACCTTTTCCTGACTGTGAGCATTGGCGGTAGATTTGATATCATAATCCTATTTGGCAGTTTTGCTGCTAGATGTGATAGATGTCAGGTGCTGACCCACTTTGGCAGTACGGGGTCCAACTCCATAATTGTAAGACAGTTCCATGATCCCTCAGTATAAATTATTTAGAAAAGTTTGTGGTTCTTTCTTCCTCTGTGCCTGAAGACTGTTTCTGTCTACCGGACTGTGGTGTGGATCAGATACCTTCTGAGGAGCTAAAATGTTTTATTAAAAAACTAGAAATTGCTGGATGGTGAAAAACTCTCCAGTATCGCATGACTTTAAAAACTGTGGTTCCCCCCCCCAAGTGCACAAAATGGCACATATTTGTGCCTGTAGTTCTCTTAGTTGTGATTTCATCTTGACTTTTGTATCTCTTCTGCTGCTGCGCTGCCTTTTTCTTTTACACATGTGTAAAAATACACCTGTGACATTGATTGCAGGAGAGGCTGGCATGGGACCAAGGTCTAGAACGCCTGCGCATCAGGAGGTTTGCTTTGGTGGGCAACACAGCCTGGTTGAAGTAGGACGCTTGGAGGGGACAGTGTTCCTTCTGATGTCCAGACAAAACTCACGTTGGCGAGGTGCTGACTGGGCCCTTGTACTGCATCTTGAAATGGAGCCGTATTTATTACAATCAAGATTGCAGGCAAATTACTTAGCAAGGAAATGTTTATTAATATGCCCTTTTTTTGTAAAACAATTCTTTAAAAACAAGGCTTTAGAAAGTCGAAACAATCTCAGGTTTTCATGACTCATCCATATAACAGAATTAAAAACATTCATGATTTCCAGGAAATCATGAATGTTTTTAATTCTGCTTTAGAAAGTGTTGGTCCCTTTCCCTCGTAAATAAGAACCCTGTGGTGTAGAGCTACTTACAGAAATTGTCCAGAAAAAGTAGTTGAGAGAGTATGATCTTGTCAGTCATTTGGCCCTCCTACTTCTCCAACATTAAAACGTTGCTGCGGACTTTCTCCCAAGTACAGTACTGCCATAGCTGACCTTTGACGTATATTGGGTGTGAGCTAGATCAGCACTGTGAATAACTCTTGCTACGTGTACTTTGAAGGATGTGGCTCCGTTTCTTCTGCAGTGCCAGGGAAAGAGACTGTCATTTTACTGCTCTTCCTCATTCCAATTGTAATGGAACTCTCTGGGTTTTGATAGCATTTCTTGTGTTAATCCTTTAAGCAATCGGTTTCTGAATATATCAGAAGGTCTTGAGAGTAATCTTCTGGTAAGTTTTTTTTTTCTGATCCGTTTGCCTGCATCTAATGAAGTAAGGCCTAATCCCTGTTAGGGGGGTTGGGAAAGCCTGCCCATGATTAAAGTTGGAGGAGAAATCCAAGGACCCATAAAGGCGGTATATAAATACCGTATATTATATATTTTTAAAGGATTTTGGAGACAATTTCTAGCAGTGCATGATCTGGATGATCTAGTATGATCTGGATGTTGACACTGTCCTCTTGATCTTAAAAAAAATCTGGTTTTTAGCAGGAAGCAAGAATGGAGGGCAACAGCCAGCTGTGCATTCGGCGTTGGTCTACTAGGCACGTCGCAAAATGGCTGAAGGAAGAAGGCTTTTGTGAGTATGTGGACACTTTGTGTGATAAACACAGATTGGACGGGATTACTTTACTGACCTTGACTGAATATGACTTGAGGTCTCCTCCTCTGGAAATCAAGATTCTAGGTGATATCAAAAGGCTCATGTTGTCAATACGCAAATTGCAAAAGCACCACACTGAAGTTTTGGAAGAGCTTGGTTACGGCAGCGAAGGTCCCATTGGTTCACTGGCGCCCGTGATTGGCTCTCTTCAAGGAACAGACTGGCTTTGCAACGGTGAAGTTCAACGGGACTGTGATGACTTTGAGCCTGTTGCGGACTTGAACAGTGATCAGTATCAATACGCAAACGGGAAAAACAAGCATTCTGCCCGAAGACTGGATCCAGAGTACTGGAAGACAGCTTTGAGCTGTATATATGTATTCATTGTCTTTGGCTTCACATCGTTTGTCATGGTCATAGTACATGAGCGAGTACCCGACATGCAAACATATCCACCATTACCTGACATATTCCTAGACAGGTAAGTGCAACTTTATCTATCAAAAGAGAGAAAAATGTTATATTGCAGAATTCCTCTACTGTTGAAGCCAAGCTGTGTTACATGAACTTTCCTTAAATTTTTAAAATGAAAAGCAACTGCTGGAGGCTACAGAGCAGTGGTAAGGTATGTGGGAAGGGAGTGCTTGACCCATTTCCCTACTTGCTGTTTTTCCTTTCGAAATGCCACTGGCTGCTCTTCTCCCTGCGGGGTGAAAGATACGCAAACAGGGAAAAGCAACTGGGGAGCAGAGTTGAGAGGAAAAATGGCCACGTGGAAAAGGGAATATTTTGCAACAACACGCACAGCAATATGTTGACTACTTTTCATAAGTGACCATCAAAATGTTGATAGTGAATACAGAAAAATTCTGATAGATTGCTATCTCAAGAAACTAGTACTGTACGAAATGGATCATCTTAAGATATTGCAGGCATTGTGGCCTTGGTGTTGTCATTAGTTGGATGTGCGTAAAATATTTTTGGGTGCTTGATGCCTTCCTTGTGGTGGTGTTTCCTGCCACCCACCCCAGCCCGCTACCAAACTGTAGACTTATGTGACCCATTCATGAAGACTTTGGTGTGTGGACAGCCAAATAAACTGGATTTTATTGAATTATAGGATGTCTTACATTTGAGACTCTGCCAAGCCAGTTGTGGCCCCCTTCCTGCCTGTTTGTGCCCCCCCTGGGGATTTCAAATGTTCATTCTTTCTGGACCCTCCCTGCCTCTCCATGTGAATATCCAAGGCCATCGGAAGGACAGGTGGGGTAAAAGACGGTCTGTATCACAATGATTGAATGGCTTTTCCTGGATTCAGAGGTGCAAGGCAGACTTGGCACTAGTTCTTCAAGTTTGTTGCAGTCAGACATGCTGCATGGTCAGCTTCTCTGAGATTGCTTTGCTGGTGTGAGTTGCTGGGAGATTGCGCAGTTGGTATCAAATGCAGCGGGGCGGGGGTAGAAATGAAGCCAACAGGGAAAAATATGGCAGTGTAGAGACGTGTGGTAGTGCAGGGGGGGGGGGGATGTGATAAGTCCAGAAAGACTCTTTGGGCGTGGGGAAGTAGAAAAAAGTGGGGAATAATAGATAGGACATTGACTTGTTGGGCAAAGTGGGAGGAGAGCATGGGCAAGAGGGTGCAGAGAGAGAGAGAGAATGCACGTTACAAAGTGTAGACAGAAAATGACGTAGGGTTAACAGCGAACAGGAGACTAATGTTGATGCAACGGGCATGCTAGAGTGCACATACAGAGAGAAATGGAACTGGTTAAAGATAACTTTTAAAATCGTAGCCAAAGTGGTTTTCTACAGTTAACGTAGCAATATGATCTTCTTGAGTTAATTAAAAGTGATCTTTGGAGTGACTTGAGTTCTACACTCCTGTTTTATGTTCTCTTTCTGTAAGAATAGGTGCTTTTCGTAAGTAATGGGTTGCCACATGGGTCAGATATACAGACAAGGTTTTGTCATTTGGAGCCCATTTTTGAAAGTTGTGGATGTCTTTCAATGTGAGAAGTCCAGTTGCCAACTTGTTCAGTCAGTTTCTCTCCTAGCTATACATTTGTTCCTGTCTATGAAAATGTCACATCGGACCTGACCCTTAGGTTGTTGAGTTGGCCAAAGCTGCATCAAAATAGACCATGTCCCAGCCCTATAAAATCTGTGTATTAGCTTTGGCTTTCAGAGTCCTAGCAATTGCTTCTGTAACCAGTGCCTCTTGGAGATAGCGTGCAGACACTGCAACGTCATCACAAATGCACAGTTGTTAGGCTTGAGCTGAAGTCATTTTGCCTTTTTGTTACTAGACAACAGCACTCAGTCACTGAAACAACTAATTGTTGTGATCTTTTGTAACTGAAATTCTTGGCATTTTCCACTCCCAACTCCCTTTCTCAGTATCTTGACAATAGCAATTCCATCCTAGAACATTCTGACATTCAGTATCATGACTTCCACCCTCCCATCGCCATTGTTTGGTTTTTTTAAAGCCCTTTTTGAAAAATAATGTCTACCTTCAGTGTCAGTTTTTGTATACTATTAGCGGCCTTTTTGATTTTTTTCTTCTCTGTGTTCTTGAGTGACAACCAGGAGTAATGTCATTCACTTTAGTTCTGTAGCAATAGGGCAATCTGGCCCCAGTCAATCTCTTCAGTCTTTCACGTGATTATCATTTGCTAACAGTCGATGGGGTAACCAGGGGACGATGACTGAGCAGATGAGAGGAATCATTGTCACTGATTCAATGTTAGGTCATCAGTAGGTCAGAGTGTACTTAGCTTTTCTTTGGATTTTTTTTCTTGTGCTTTGAGGTTGTTTCTAATGATTTGTTAGCTGTTCTGCTGTCTGGATTTTTTTTAAGCAATTCTGTTGGGGGTTGATGATGATAAAGGCTGACTGACAATGTTTGTAAAAAGGAAGAAAATTCTGCAATTATAGCCAACAATCACTGCATTATGCAGGTTTATTTTTATTTACCGTATTGGTCTGAGTATAAGACTCACTTTTTCTCCTAATTTAAGTTTTTTAACTAGGGGTGCGTCTTATAATCAGGCTGTTGCAATTTAATGCCAGTGATTCAATTAATTTTTTTTTAATAGCACCAAACTTTAAGGGTGCGTCTTATAATCAGGTGTGTCTTATACTCTGGACAATACGGTATTTATTTAAAAATTTATACCCCGCCTTTTCCTATGCCGAGGCAAATGCCCAAAGCGGCTAGGTTCTAGACGTGTCTCCAGAAAGCCCTCATCTGAGTTCTCTCTACAGCACTTTGCTGGTTTAGCAGATTGTAATGTTGCCTAATACATCCAGTAGTATGAACTTTTCCCAAGTGCTTGATGGAATTCATCAGCTGCATAGACTTCCCCTGTCTAATGCTACTAACGCCCAGCTGTGATGGAGCTAACAGAAGACTCAAACCTGGGAAGAAGAAATGAGAAAAGGAGGTGGGACCATCCCACTGCAGAAAGGATTGAACGAATTATTTTTTTTGTCGTCGTCCCCCCCCCCCCCCTTGCTACCTTCTTGGCATGAATCTCCTATAGGAGGGAGTGGCTTACCTAAGTGTGTGTGGCGAGGCGATGGGGAGAAGCAGGCCTCCACTGAACCAATAGCATTGTTCCAAAGCCGCATGGAACTGGTGGTGAAAGGTTCACAGTGCCATGCTGCTTTGAAAAACAAGCTAGGCCTGCTCTGAAATGAGTATGTAAGCTTTAATTGCTGCAGTTGTCAACACTCTGTGACTACATTATGTCTTGGAAACTGTTTAACTTCATCTTTCCAGGATCTCTTTCTTCAGCTAGATACTTTGCATACTGCACTCCTGCTTGGAGAAGCAAGAGCCATAACTGATTTCATTTTAGAGTACTACCTGCCCCCTCCTAAGTGATCTGAATAGAGTTTCTAGAAATGCCATAACTTGGAATTGGTTTCTGTTTAATACTTTTAATACCAATGGGCCCCCTCGGGTCCAGGTGTCGAAAATGTGCTTTATGACACGTTTACGACACCCTAGGCCTGCGGGAGCACTAGCTCTGCCGGCCTATAGTTGCGCAGGATTGTGCTGTAAAATTGGTATCCTCCTTTTTCTCAACGATGCCAGCTACCTAATGTGGAATATAATCCAAAGCTCTTCTTCCAAGATCCTGTCATCTCTGTTGCTGAGCTGGGGGGCAGGGGGAAACTTGCTAGTTTTTATAACTAGTAAATTTCAGTGTAGTGAAAGCCAACTAGAAAAAAGTAGATTCTGTTTAGAGAAAAAATTCTATAAGACATGTAGTTATTTTTATTTTAAAATATTTATATCCCACCTTTCCCCGTATTTCCAAGCAGCTTGCAGCAATTGATTAAAAATATAAAAATACCGTGGGCCCTTGCCATCCTTGGGTTTCACACCTGTGGATTTGACCATCCGCGGATGCCTGTGCATGGCAAGGGGACTGGGAAAAAGATTTAAAAGGGTTTAAAAGCTTGCTTTTACCTTTGCGTGCCAAACCACTCTGTTTTCAGGCTCTAATAAGGCTTTAGAAGGGGCAATTGTACCTCTGAAGCTGCCTCCGTGTCACATGACTCCCCCCTCCCTTCACCTAGGCACGGCCAGAATGCATTGCATTTCAGGGTGAACTTGGGAGAGGGGGGAGTCGCGCAACCCGGAAGAGGGTTTGGGAGCACGATTTCCCCTTCTAAATCCTTATTAAAGCCTGAAAGCGGGGTGGTTTAGCACGTGAATGTTAAAGCAAACTTTGAAACCCCTTTTTTCATTTTTATCGGCCAGTCCGTGGATTTAAATATCTGGATTTGCCTTATCCACGGGGGATCCGGGAATGGATCCCCAACGGATAAGGAGGGCCCACTGTATATAAAAACAAGAAACATAACAAATGGCAAAAACTACAGATAGCAATGAGACCCAAATGGATCAATAAAAGGGAGAAAAAGTAAAAGCTAAGAAAAAAAACTAAGTGAAAACCCAATATGAAATAAAATGATATTTAGTCCTCACTGGAAGGCTAACAGGGAGAGTGCACTTCTGAATTCCAGAAGCTGCCACAGAGAAGATCAGACATCTCATTGCCGCCACCACCTAGTCTCAACCAATAGTGGCATGAGTAGAAGGTCCCCCTTCAAGATGACCTTAGAGGATGGGCTATCTCATACTGGAGGAAGCAGTCTCTCAGGTACCTTGGTCCCAAGCTGTGAAGGGCTTTAACAATCAACACCAGCACTTTGAATTGCAGAAACAAACCAGCAGCCCATTCAGCCACAGGAGCGACAGTCTGGCAGAGTCAAACCCCTGAGCTCCTGTGACCACATGGACCACTGCATTCACTAATTACAGTGTCCAGATTGTCTTCAAGGGCAGCCCCGCACAGAGTGCATTACAGTAATTGAGTGTTGAGGTCACCAGTGGATGGACTACTGTGGTCAGATCTGACCAACTTGGATAAGGCTACAGTTGGTGCACCAACCTAAGCTGGGCAAAGTCCCCCAGTCACCATCTAGTTAACCAAGAGCAGCAAAGAATCCAGGGGGGCCCTCAAACTGTTGGAGTGGTTGGTAAACAGAGTGCAGCTACACAGGTAAAAGAGAAGCTCTTTTTGTAAACCAAATGGTTTTGTAACCAAACTACTTGCTACTAAGAGAGAATAATGCGCATAGGAATAAGAAAACTGAGGCTGAGGTAAACGTTCAACAAATACTTCAGGTTCTTAAATAGTTATTCGTAAAGCATCTGGTTTTGGATCAGAAGTTCTAACAGGTTTGAAACTGTAAAAGTGTTCTCTTGGTTTGAGAGTACTCCAGAATAACTAAGTGCTGCGAGAGCTCAGCAACACAACAGTTAAATGTTGTCGGTTAAACTGCCACAGATGATTGACAGGCTGGCAACTGCATCATAGAACACTCTTCCCCATAGAATGTTATGTCACTTTCTGCAGCTCCTGTAACCGATGTTGCCCTTATTTCCAAGATTACAGTTTCCAGATTCACTAACTATAGTTTCCAGATTGTCTTCAAGGGCAGCCCCTCACAGAGTGCATGACAGTAATCGAGTGATGTCACCAGTGAATGGACTACAGTACTGTGGTCAGATCTGACCAACTTGGATAAGGCCGCAGTTGGTGCACCAACCCCAGCCAAGAGCAACAAAGAATCCAGGGGAACCCTCAACCTGCACAGTTACCCTTCAGAGGGAGTACAAACCCATTCAGAACTATATGATACCCTTCAGAGGGAGTACAAACCCATTCAGAACTATATGATAATCCATTACATGCATTGTAGATCTCTGGACCAAGATGACCTCTGTTCTGTCCAAATTTAATTTCAGCTTGTTGACGCTCATCAAATCTCCTACTGCCTTCAGTCAGTGGTCTAGGACTTCCTCCCTGGTATTTGGTGGTATGGAGGAAGACAGCTTGGTGTCATCCACATATTGGTGATGCCCAACCCCCCCTCCCCCCCCAGATATCTCCCAGTGGTTTTCTGGAGGTCAAGATGAAGCAGACACTCAACTCCACAACTCACTGCAGGAGTGGTAGTGGCATTTTTGCTTCATCACTGTCATGGAACATGGACCCTGACTAGTCGGATTTCTCACGAGTTTTCTGCCACGGTTGCTCTAAATATTACCCGGCCATTTTGCTGCACACAGCTTCCTAGAAAACCAGGGAGCCACCATTGCTCAGTCTATGGCAAGGCAGCGGTCACTTGGGTACAATCTCACCTTTGGTTCCAAGCTCCAGATGAGTTACTAGCCTTAATAGGAAAATTCTGCAAAGCCATCAGGCTTTCATAAGTCTTTTCCCTGCCCTTGCATAGGTAAGGCGCCTAAACCCCGCCAGGCAGTGATCTGTTCATGACAGATCTTAATCATCTTAATTTCCACTCCCAGACTCCCTCGTGGGGAGGTCCAGCATGTGTTCTGCCCCGTGTATTGGGGCGGAAATCAACTGAAACAGGCCCATAGATTCCATGAAGTCCTGAGCTGCTCCTAAACCAGGGGCCTTGGCATGGACACTGAAGTCTCCTGGAACCCACAACCAGGGGAACTCAAAACCATGTCAGAGATCACACTAGCCAGCTCAGGCAGAGAGAGTTGGGCAACATGGCAGACAGTAGACCATGGCCCTCCAAACCCCGGACCACGGGTTGGATCCGGTGCGCTGAAAAACAGCATCCGGGTGCAACGTGGCAATGGGCGCAGCCTTACCATTCCGCCCTGCAGCCTCCGTGCTCGATCTTTGCGGAAAGTCGTGCCAGGCATCCACTTCCTCTGCACGTCTCCCCAGAAGGCTCTGCGCCTTGATTTCCCGGGAGAAGCGGCTGCTCGGCACAAGTTTCTGCAAAGATCTGGCATGAAGACAGGAGGCTGCTGGGCAGAACAGTAAGGCTCTGCCATTGCCGCACCGTGCCCAGACGCCATTTTCTGATGGGCAGTGGGCCGCGGTTTGGAGACTGCTGCAGTAGACCAACCGACTCCCAATCCTGTCTCATCCATTCAACACTAGAGAGATGCTCAAATCCAGTAAACTGCTGGACAAGGAAATTGAATTGAGTAAAGCCAGCTGACAGTGTGACTACGGTATGCATACTTTGCCCTGTTAGATAGTATTTGGTTATCAAAGATAATATTACGTAGTTTAGAGAGAAGGACAGCATAGATACAGAATATATTTCATAGAAATGTATGAAGACTTGATTTGTATAACTTGGCATAAGAGCAATCAGCTGAAACTTGCTTGGCATTTACTGCTTATCTTCTAAAGCAGGGGTGGGGAACCTATTTGCGTTGGGGGGCCATTTTCCCATAGGGAAAAATTGTTGCAGGGTGGCCGTTAGGCCGGCCGATTCCCCCCCCCCGCAAATCCCCCCCGCAAATCCCCCCGCGAATTTACCTCCCACCCACCGCTCGCTCCCTCCCACCCACCTCTCGCTCTCCCTTCCACCCACCCATCCTCCCACCCGGCAAGCGCCCACCCCCATCGCTCTCCTCCTTACCTTGTCTTCTCTTCAGCCGCCGCCGCCGGCCGCGCGCGCTCGCCTCACCCGGCTCCTTTTCAGACCCTCCTGGCTGTTAGAGACATGCGCAGAACAGCCAGGTTGAGAAGGAGTCGTGCAACTCCTTCTCAAAAGGAGTCGTGCAACTCCTTCTCAACCCGGCTGTTTCTGCGCATGTCTCTAACAGCCGGGAGGGTTTGAAAAGTCGGGTGAGGGGAACGCGGCCTCCAGAGCTTCCGGTCCAAGCCCGCGCGGGCTGGACCGAATGGAATCGGGTCCAGGCTCGCGCAGGCCGGACCGGATCGCTCCTGGGGCCGGATGTGGCCCGCGGGCCGCCGGTTCCCCACCCTTGTTCTAAAGCATTGAGGAGATTTACTGTGCCTCGGATACAGTATTGGAATTGTTGGATATGACTTGCAGACTGTGCTCTTTTTTGTAGATATATTTATTGTATTAAAGTGACAGTTGTTTGGGAATTGCATCTGGAAGAATGCTATGAGCCAATGCTATGAGCCAAACTCGATGCAGTAGGATTAGGTCCAAGTGCTTGGGACAGATCTGCCTCAATCACATAGCACACTCCCGGTGCAATCCTGGGGATCTTTAGAATGGTGGAGCGAGTGCTCCGCCGTTCTAAAGTGTCACGAATGTGGCCTAAAGCATGTTCTCAACTACTCGGGAGCAAGGGAGGGCACAGAGGCCGGCCTCCCTTGCTCAGTCGCCGGAGCGCGTCCTCCAGAGTGCATCCACGCGTTCTGCTTGAAGCAGTCTGGTGGCTCTCTCGTGCTCTGTAACTCTGGTGGCAATTGGGCGTTTAGTAGTGCCTATATAATGTACAAAGGCAATGTAATGGCATTTTAACATAAGGACGATTTTTAAACGAACAGTTAAAGTGGAACAACTACTTCGCAACCCCAAAGATCCGAGACCCCCTCTGTCGAATCCTGGGGTCTACAGCATCCCATGTGAGTGTGGGAAGGATTATATAGGCACTACTAAACACCCAATTGCCACCAGAGTTACAGAGCATAAGAGAGCCACCAGATTGCTTCAAGCAGAACGATCAGCTGTGGCAGACCACGCAAAAAATACAGGTCATACTATTCAATTTGAGAAGACAAAGTGTTTATTCAATGTTTCTGAGAATAGACAAAGATTCAACCATGAAGCAATACAAATAAGCAGACGAAAAAACCAAGATCTCATGAACAGACAACATAAACTGTCTTTCATAGATAAAATCTGGCTTCCCATATTACATAAGAAAGAGCACTCCTAGCAGTTACAGCATGGCCTCAGGCACCTCTGAGCTACATCCTTGCAGGGTTATTTCAGGTCACCACCAAGGTTCCATTCTTCTGTTACTGTTGACAGTTAAAGCCTTCTTCAGTGGCACCCAGTGCATTTTACATCTTGCTAGCACGGTGCTGCTGTACACCAGAAGACGTCCACAGAAGTGAACGAAACGTTATGTGTTTTGTGTTCTGTTAAATACGTTTTCTAACATGGAATCTAAACCCGTGCTCCCTACTTCTTACAAAATTGTTGCTGGCCATGAAAGCTTTCGCTCTTTATTGACCTAATAGTTGTTTTTATATTTACCGGTATCTTTGTAAATTGGGGGACGGGCTTCCTGCTGGAATATTTTATTGGTTTTATCTGTTTGACCTGGCGCAGTTGTCATGTGTGGTTGTTGTTTGTTTATGCCTAGTAAAGGTTGATGATGATGATGGTTATCTCTATTCTAAATTCAGACATTGCCTCAGATTAGTCTCATGCACCAAGCATGATAAATTTACATGGCTGATAAACCCATAATTCCAGTATCTTTGTATATGTTCAGAATGTTCTGAAATAAGATGAATAGGTCTTCTAGTAGTAGCATCAGAAAGCAATTGTTTGGGAGCAAGGACTCCAACCCTGTAGGCAGCAACAGAAACAGGTTGTTTGACCCAGTGTTGTTGACACTCCTGCCGCACAGTCTCTCTCCTGCCTCCTTTTCTTCAGCAGTGATTTATGGCCTTGCTGCACCATGGGTGCAGCAGTAGAACTGGTCTTTTATCCAATAACAAAGCTCCAAACAAAAGCCTTATCACACTGTTATCTGTTGACTAACCTTGGGCAACTGCTGATGAGGCTTTTGCTGAAGAGCACACCAGTTGGTACAATTACAGGAAAAGCTTGGATTTAAGAGGACAAGCTGTTTATCTCCAGAAAAAAATGTATCTCTTTTGGCAAATTCCAACATTGTTCCTTGGTATGCCCCACTGAAGTACCAACATTGGTTTGAAAATTACCAGTCTGACAGCACAATCCTATGCATGGAGTAAGTCTCTACTCAGGAGTAAGTCTCATTGTGTTCAGTGGGGCTTACTTCTAGGAAAGTGTGCATAGGATTGCAGCCTGACACTGCTAGCTTTATGCTAGCATAAATAGGATTTTGTTCTCAAGTGACTTGGGACTTTTTACATTGCTAATTACTTAAGTTCCCATTTGGAATTCTGCAATTCCGGACAAAGTGAAGAGTTTAGCTCATGTACATTTAAGTTAGTTGTGCATCATGCTGGGTGTTTTCTCACTCTCTCTCTCTCTCTCACTTTTTTTAGTGTTCCTAGGATACCATGGGCTTTTGCCATGACTGAAGTATGTGGAGTGATTCTCTGCTATATTTGGCTGCTTGTTCTTCTTCTTCACAAACACAGGTATGGTATTGTTCTTTAGTACTTTTAATCTGGAATAACTAGGCAATCTTGTGCGAAGAATTTTGTGTCTGTCTGTTGTCCACCACTATTCTGGAGGAAATGTGAAGACAACTCGATTGACCAATAAGAAGGGCGTACTAAAGTCCACCCTGCCTGTGAAAGCAGCTTGAAACTGAATCTTCTGCTGCTACTTCTGCTGGTGAGATGTTTGTGTGCAGCAGTTTGCCAGGTGGTTCACCACAAATAAGAATGTGCGGTGGAGAAACTGTGGCAGATATGTGTGGCAAGCCAAAGCCCACTGTTTGTTTCTACCCCCCAGATGTTTCTGCCAGGGGTTTGTTGTGAAGAGGAATGATTATGTCAGTGTCGAGTAGGTGGAAATTTGCTGCACAGATTAAGTTTTTAGCAACCTTCATACGGCTTGATGCAACTGTTGTGAAGCAGATCTCTTGAACAGGGGGTTTGTTTCCCTGAGATCAGCATGGAACGGATCCTGTGTAGACCAGTGCTTCTCAAACTGTGGGTCGCGACCCACTTGGTGGGTCATGGCCCGATGCGGAGGTGTGTCATGAGTTGGGCCACCCCCCTGCTCTTGCCTTTGTTTGGCTTCAAATTGGAGCCGAATGGAAGCAACCAAAGGCCATACCAGATCGCAATGCATGTCCTGCAGCTGCTCCCAACCCTGGATGGCCTCCAGAGGCCTCAGAAGGACTTTGGAAGTGACTTCTGGGTCACTTCTGGTTTTGTCGACGTGACTTCCACTTGCGTCGAGAGTCCTCAGGGAGGCCATAAGCTGCTGCAGGAGGTGGGGCGCCACACCACCGCCAGAAGACAAGGTGGGTCAAGGCCATGCCTGGATTGAGAACCCCTGCTGTAGACAGTACGATATGACCCTATTTTGATGCCTGTAGAAAAAGTCTCCTCCCTTCTTTTCTACTATAAAATGTCAAAGCCTTTATGGAGAGGGAGCTTTCACTGTGTGAAGTTTATGTGAGGTGAGGGACTGTGCTCTCCTTCCCTTGGGTCCAACTGATGAGACTTGCCTCTTTGGATATCATGGTTTTTATAAGGCCTTTGAGTAGAGTCCCATGTTATAGGCTCAGTTTGCCCATTAGCCCCTGATTTTACAGGGTAGTGATTGCATAGATTGGACCCTTAATTGAATGTTACGTCCAATGAGTGCATATCGGGTAGAGGCAGAGTAGCATGATTATCCCATGTATGTTCAACACAGTTAAAGCCACACCAGTGTGTGGCTTTGCTTCCCACCATTTCTCTCTGGCTTGTTAATGTGGTCTGCATTGGCTCTCAGTAGCACCCTTTGAGCACTGATCACTTTTCAATTATTGGTAATCTTGTTTCAGATTTATTTTAGTCAAACGTGGACGTTTCCCTGAGGTCCAATTGATGCTCTACTGTAAGCTAACCTTTCCAACTATGATACATGACTGAATAAGAGATTTCTTTGCCCAACTTGTTTCATGGTTTGAACCAAAGCATAATAACTTTGAAGATGAGGGTTGCACCACATTATTTGAAATGTAGTTATTTTATTTCAAGGAATAGGTGAAGCATCTCCTTTAAAGGCATGGGAGGTGGTTGTTGTTGTTTTGCATGTTTGCAGTGAGACTGTCACTAAGGTTATGTTGTGCAATTTAGAAAAATACAGACGTGGTGTGTTTGTCTTCCTCCCATGGCACGTAGGCAACATAGCCAAAAATCCAGTTCCAGAATGCTGTCTTATCAAACAGGTTTGTGCTCCCCGAATTTCAAAGCTACCAATTCAGAGTTTGGTTAGCATAATGGTGATTTGCTGTGGAGGGAACCTTATCTAGGTCCAAACAAAACAGTATCTGAAACTTTTTTCTGTTCATTTCTAGGTCTATCCTTCTACGACGATTATGTAGTCTTATAGGTACTGTGTTCTTGCTGCGTTGCATCACAATGTTTGTGACCTCACTGTCGGTGCCAGGCCAACACTTGCAGTGTTCTGGAAAGGTAAAACATTTCATCCTCCTCACCTGCCTGTTTGTGAGTTTTCTGTCCCCTATCCCCGAAGGGTTCACACAACCTAAAATGACGCAGACGAAACACCAGCAAGCACGACTAGAAAAGACCAATGCTGGGGTGAATGGGGACAGCTGTTCTCCCTCTGTTAAATATAAAAGAGGACCACTTAAAAGGTGCCTCTTTGTCCAATTAATGTGGTCATTTCTCCACGTCTGTCTATTCCAGTCTTGAAACAATACAACTTACATTCCTCAGAGGTCTTTTCACAATCCTTACTCTCCTTAGCCACAAGCTCACTAGACCAGTGGGCTTGCTAAGGCAATCTCAGCCCCTACGTTCCTTATTGGGGTAATATTTACAGGTTGGTTGTCCTGAATAGAGAAGGATTGCACATGAAAAACTTCAAACTGTCTCAAATGCTAAACGTTCACTAGTATTTATAAATAGTGCAAACTGAAGAGAGTGATTAAAAGAGCAGCGCACAAAGACTCTGCAACTGCATAAATCTATGCAAATACAGTACATAGATGTATGCATGTGCGAAGTGTCTTTAGGACATAACTGGTTTATAAATTAAGGGGTGGCATGCAATATTGTCTATGCTGAATATCTAGGAGAGATCAAAGTTCAGTGCATGAACTGTGGAAAGTTGGAGACATTGTGTGCCTATAGCTTCAATGCTCAGTTTATACAGGGCAAGTCTTAATGGTCTCTGGGATTTTAGTGTACCACTACATCATAACGGAAAGGGATAGGGTAACATAGTTAGTGATGATAGAAAGAGAAGTGTTCAAAGTTTGAGTAGGAGGGACTGCATTGAAAGGCCTCCCTCACTCAGTTGACTGTTTCCTCTGACAGACCTGGTTGGCCCAGGCATTTCCTGAGTACAAGCATCCGGTGTTCAGAATTTATCGTACCACTGGCGTATTGTTGTGTCTGTCAATGCATCCTTTCCAAATCATCCACGTTAATGGGCTTGGTTTTCGCGTACTCCAAAATACAGTAGGCCTTCTCTGCACCTGACACCATCCTGATTGACAGGAACTCCCGCTATGGGACAAGGACATGCTGTTGTGCACAAACAAAACTTGAGGACTTTCTCTTTTTATTACCATGTGTTGTTTTTCCGTATCCCTTGCCGTTATGGTGCTATGGCTTCAATGGTATGGCACACCGTTGAAAGGAAAAAGCTGGAGAAGACTGGTTCTATGCAAATAGAACATTTATTGTAAAAGCCCCTATGCGGGGTTAGAAAAGCCTGCCTGTGTGAATCGCCTTGAATAAAGTCCGAGGAGAAATCTGACGACAGAAAGGCAGTATATAAATACAGATATTATTTTCTGGTTTCTAAAATTCACGGGTAAACAAGCCATGTGTGAATTTTAGAAACCAGAAGATAATAGCGGGCCATGAAAGCCTCAGATCCAAAAACAGATATTATTAATATTAATATTAATAAAAATATTTTATTTTATTATGTCTTGCCAAAATCCCAGAGACCATTATGACTCACCCTGCATTTCTAAGCATTAGATCATAATGGACCACTTGTAGCAAAATGAAACGCATACGGTCAGCTCTTGTTATCTGTTAGGGTTAGGTTCCTGGAAAACCTAGTGAATACCGAATTAGCGGATACCGAATCATTGAGCCTATGGGAAAAATGGGGTTGGGTTCCAGGGAACCCTCTTTGCCATACACTATATAAACTTTGTGAACCTGAATCTTACCTTGACGTCTGGGCTGGGTGATAGCAGGGACAGCATCCAGTAAACCACATTGGCTCTTTGCAATTAATTATTATTCCTTCCTAACAACATTATGCAAATATAAAAGGTATTGTACAGTATCCTGGAAGCCCAGAGAGTTCCTATTGTGCTGCAAATAGCATTCAACAGAAAATACATGCGCACACACACGCACGGCAACTCCAGAAGAGAGAGATTATCTTTTACAGTAAATGCAGCAAGGCAGGGAAATTTGCTCCCAGAGCAACATGGGTACCAGGCAAGAAAAATCTGCTTGCTTTTTAGTGCAATGCAGACACCTGCTGATACGCAGCTAGAAAGATACAGAACAAACAGCAATCCCCATTGTGTTGCAAATAGCAACAGGGAAATTTGCTCCTAGATCCAGGAGACTGGGGGAGAGGAGCTAGGTACACACCCATGAGAGCAATGATCCTGACAAGATCATAACGAGAGCAGACCGCAGATACTGAGAGATAGGTGGCAATTCCGCCCCTCGCAGATAAGCTCATTAGCAGATAGCGAATTTGCATAAAAAGAGAACTGACTGTATGAATTTCAGTAACCTGCTGTGTTTTCCATGGAAGCTGGAGGTAACGACATTCAATGTGCTTTGAAGTGTTTGGGGTATATTCCTTACCGGGTTATGCTTGCTTCTAATTCTAGTTGTATGACAACGTATGGGCAAAACTTCAGCGAGCCTTTGCAATTTGGAGTGGCTTTGGCATGACACTAACTGGAGTACATACTTGCGGAGACTACATGTTCAGTGGCCATACAGTTGTCCTGACCATGCTGAACTTCTTTGTCACTGAATGTAAGTATAATGTTGAAATGGCCCAAGATCGTCTGTCTAATGAATCTAGCTTGTTACTGCTTCCTCTTATCGTTTAACATCTTGTTCTTGCACAACAGTTTCTCCATGGGAGGTCAAATGATTTCAGTGGGGGGAAAACCAAGAAACTGGTAGAGGTGGTATGACTTGTGGTTGACAGCATTATTATGAGAAGTGAAGTTAGACATAAAGCATTGATTGACATTCATGTTGGTTAAAAAGTGCAAGCAAACTGGAGCAAAGTTCCTTCAGCGTTCATGAGTTTTGTACAAATGCAGTTTTAGACTGACTTTTTTTTATTGGTACCGAGGATAATACAACCAACATCCCAACATGAAAGACAAATTTTGCTTGTGGTCGTTTTCTAGAGTGCCAATGGTAACTAGACACTGTTAAATTCAAGTCAAGAGACACAGGCCCTGCCCTCAGTTTCACAATCTGAAAGTCCAGGTTCGTGAGGAAAAGGGAGTGGAAGGAAAAGGTATAGGCGGGTGATGAGATCGGGAATGCCTGAATGAGGAGACATTGACCGGCACCTTAAATCCAGTTGGGACCGTGCTGTCCTCCTCCTTGCTAGTGTTCTTGCCTGGTGGGTGGGTGGGTAACATTTCAGCAGCAGCAGGTGACTGGGATTGTCGTACTTTCAGCAATGATGAACTAACAGCTTCAGCAGAAGGTACCGTCATCCACCATCTTGACTGCTTCTAAGTTAGCTGTCCAGAAAATCTTTGTCACATAATTGTCATGAGACTTTCCTATTGGTTGTGGGTTTTTCTTTTCCTTAGATACACCAAGAAGCTGGAACTTCTTGCACACTTTGTCCTGGGTGCTGAACCTCTTTGGAATCTTCTTCATTTTGGCAGCACATGAACACTACTCCATTGATGTCTTCATTGCCTTCTACATCACCACAAGACTATTTTTGTACTATCACACCTTGGCTAACACGAGAGCCTATCAACAGAGTAGGAGGGCTAGGATCTGGTTTCCCATGTTCTCGTTTTTTGAGTGCAATGTCAATGGTACAGTTCCAAATGAGTATTGCTGGCCCTTTGCAAAACCAACAGTAATGAAAAGATTAATTGGATAAAGAGTGCCTGGTTTAATTCACATCTGTGGGGGACGTATTTGTGACCGACTAACTTCGTACAAGAACAGCTGGGTAAAAAGGGTTTCCTCTTAACTGTGTGACATCTCAGGCCTTGGTCATTCTTTCTTTCAGTTGAGTTTCCCCCAAGGCTAAACTAGGTAACAGTTGGCATTTTTAAAGATATATACAGGCAATGTTCACTCCAACAAGGTTCTGCATGAAAAAGTTAGGTTACTACCTATTCTTCAGCGGTACTTAACAACCTGTACTGGGGCCTTTACGTTGTCGCTTGCTGAAGGAATTGCTAACAACTGACATCAAATACTAGCTAGTTGCTGTTCTAGTGTTAGATACTAACACACGTGTTGTCATCCTTAAAAGAACTGATTGCATAATGAGAGTAAGATGTATTTTGGGAGGGAAAGAGGGAGGGAGAGAAAGAGGGAGGGAAACAGTTTCCCAATGAAAGCCTTTAACAGTGTGAGAAATGCTTGGTGTGTATCGAAGAGGCAAAGTATCTGCCTCAGGGATGTGGTGCAGACGTGACAATTATGAACAGGGCTTCATTGATTTGGAGTGAATCATTTCATGCTGGTCTATCCCATCCAGCGATTTTCTTATTTACATTTCAGTGAATTGGTAAGAAATAAATGCTTTATTTTCTGAAAATGAGGTCGGCGTAGTTTTAGTGCCACATAACACTTTCCTACGGATACAGTATTAAACACTTCCACAAGTCTATGCATGCTTTTTAAATAGTGCTGCTAGGAGAATAGAACAGCTGGTATAGTAGCTAGCTATAGAACAAAAGAAATATATGCTGTTTTTATTTCAGTTTTGAGGCAGAGAAGGAGGCATTGAACCTTCGGTGGCATTTGGAAGGAAATACCCCAACAGCAGTCTTTTCCCGTCCCATCACTACAGTGCCGACCACATCTCATTCTGTTCCATGTAAGATGTTGGCATTTGACCAGCTGTGATTCTGGCTGTGTTCAGTATATGCTTTATTCTTAGGTCCTACAAATAGGGCAGCTTGTTTACAAGACTGTTCTTGTGCTAGTGAAAAGAGTCATGCCTAGAAATGGGAGTTCATAGTATTTGGAGTCTAGCGAGCATAGTACTTGATGGCCATGCAGGCCCTGTCTTATTTTTGGCTGCAGAAAACGAGCTCTTAAAGAAGTTACTCCAGTTCACATTTAATCTTCTAATAACAGAAAATTGTACTCGGGGGTCCCAAATGCTCCCCAAAGCAGGGAGTGGACTATTTGGGTTAAGATGGAAAGAGTTCATATTTCATTACAGTAGAGCCCTGGTATGGTATCCATGGGGGATAGGTTCCTCCCCCCCCCCCGCAATACTGGGAACCCACGGATAGGGGGAGCGCTATCCCCATGGGCCCTCGTGTGCCCATTACCTTTTTTCTTTATGGAGCTGGCGCCAAGCCCCTGCATTTTTGGGTTATGCAAGGAACGCAGGGGCTTGGCACCAGCTCTATAAAGATAAAGGTAATGAGCGCGCCGGGGGGGGGGCAACTGCAAATAAGCAGATCCGCGGATACGGGAGCACCCCTCCAAATAGGCAGCGGAAGAGGCAGATTCAGTAGTGGCATGCACGTTTGCCAGTTCAGCACAAACTGTTCATGCTTTGGATCAACCATTCTGTGTTCAAAATTGGCCCGCCCACACAACTGGACATTTATATGGATGTTTAATTTTATTCAGTCCAGTAATGTGGTGAAGTCCAAAACATGCTAGCTCATATATCCATTTGGCATTAAAAGTCATGGTCTACATAGACTCTGATTATAAAAGGTCCACACAATGCAGCTGCAGCGAGTCTCTCCAACACAGAATGGAAGCTCAGCTCCCTTGTGTGTTGAAAACATTCCATATAATTACCCTGACTATTCAAATGGAGGTTATATGACTCAGTGTTGCCCCTGGCAATCAGGTGTGCCTGTTTCTCCAGTGCCTATTCCTACATTAGCCTCACAAAGCAGACTCTGCGTTTACAAAGCATTGCTAGTAAGTCATTTCTAGTGAGAAGCAAAGGGTGTGAACATTATTGCCTCTGCTTTCAGGACAAGATAGGCAGTGCAAACATTCCTTCCTGGTTCTGTGGTTAGCATTGTTGCGCATGGGTCAATATTTGCATACTGACACATATATGTTCAAAGAAACTTTTCTTGACCTTTCTAGAATTGTGATGACCTAAAAATAAAAGATGTAGTTAAACCTGCAAATCTGCACATTAGAAGTATCTACAAACTAGAACTGTTCTATACTGTACAGCTTCTAGCTATAGCTGATATTGCCACAGTATTTAAACACATTTTAAACTACCACTTCAGTATTTTTATGTGCCACTTTAAGGGGAGAGTATTGTTGTCTGGGAGCATGCCTTACTCTTTTCTCGTTGCAAACTGCAATGTAGTACAGAGCTGATGTTCTGTAACTGAACGCATCCAAAAGAGCCATTCCTTTATGCCTTGGCTCTCAGGTTGTGTGGAAGATATTGATGGCTAATATGTGCTCACTGGTGTCTGAAGATATGGAACGGTGCGTTTAGCTAATTGGTGTGTTCCCATTTCCCCCTCAAGTGTAGACTGTACACAAGAGGAAGAACAGCTGAAAACACCCCCAGTGTTCAAAGCAAGTCGACCAGGCTTGAAGCTGGGCAGGGCCTACCCACCCACAGACCGTTTGGCTGTGAAATCCTAGCAATCCGGAAGCAATCGGCAGTGACACGATGACGTGTGAATCCTTGAAATAGAAAGTTACCATTACCATGCTGCCGGGGGGGGGGGGGGGAATGCTAGGCTGGAACCCCTTTCCCTGACCTGCTAGTTTTCTGTGAGAAGATAATTATTTTGCATGAAGGAATATAGAGTCAGCTGAGCCCCCACCTGCACACTTTGAAGTGGTACAGCCCAGACACCTTGATGAGAATGAAGCCAAGGTTCATGGAACTTACTTCCAAGTAAGTGTGTAGACTTGCAGTCTTGGTTGCCACTAACATGAGCTGTTTTACTTCCCATGATGGAAGGAAGCGGGGTTGGGAGGAGATTCACCTAAAAATGCTGTATTGATGTAATAACATGTTACTTGACAAATGTTGTTTAGTCAATATAGAAAAAAGTATATTTTTCTTTCAAATTAAAAAATACTTCTAGTAATCCTGCTCTGGAGCTACATTTGCATTTTGAGATGTAATAAAAGAAAGCCTCCTATGGACGATTATACTTGAAGATGTTATCAGTATGTTCTTGGACATGCCATTCAAGCTTAATTACACTTTTTTGTTAATTCTGAAAGAGATGTCATGTCAACTCTCCTGAAATTTTTCCATTGAGAAATGCCTCTGAGCATGGGAGTTGCTCTTCAAAATCCTTGTGTGGAACACTTTCTACTTGAAAAATGCAAAATTGTGTTGCCCATATTTGTATCTTGCAGACAGTATTATTTTGAATACGTTATTCAGAAAGTTGTTGATGGAAGTAGACAGAATTTGGAGTTGGCGATCTGACATATCCCAAGCAATAATTAGAACCTCCCCATGCACTTAGGGATATCAGCGTGAAGAACTGTAATGATCTTTAACTTTCTTTACCCACTCTTTGGTCTGTCTTTGCTTTTCTGGTGGTCTTGGCTATGAGGTGCATCTGCCTGCAGCATCAAATGCTGCCAGATTTTGAAAGACATGACAGCCGTAGGTGTATAGCTTGTCCATAAGGAAGTACCCACAGTTTGCTCAAACCAGGCAGTTTTCATTTGTGATGCATGTTTGGGAAGACTGTGTGTGTTTGGGTACTGAGGACTAGTGGAACGCTATAAATTATAATTTGATAAAGTTTGTTATAAATTTTAGCTTATTGCCTTGTTTACTTGAGAAACTTGGAAAACAAATATTTTGAATATTTGTTAAAATAAAGTTCACTACTCAATCTCTGGTGTGCAAAGAGCTCTTAATCAGGTTTAACTGGATGTGTTAATTATGCACACTGTTATCCTGTTAACTGCTTTCTTGGCGGTAACTTCAATGGGTCTTCTGATGTTAGTACATTCCAACAGTTGAAACTGAGAGTCCATTTAGTCCTCAAAGGAGAACTCACACTATACCTACAAAATTATTCTTCCTGTATTAAATTGTATAACAGAACAGTGATGTAAGACACTTATGGTGTGAGCTGGTTTTGCAGAATGTTAGTGCTACATGTTTTCAATGAGGAAAGGATAATTTCTCAGTTCTGCTCTGTTCTTTTTGACAGACTCCTGCACAAATTTGTTTTTGTCTGCCAGATCTGAACTGGATCTGAAATAGATTCCAGAGCCCATTCTTAGTATGGGCAGTGTTCCTAGACGGTATTAAATTCCTCTGGATATACCCGGTGTGGTGTGGGGTCATGATGTCATTGCCACCATGGGGAAGGCCTGTTTCCTCAAACGTAAACTAATGAATGATGCATCTTGCTGAATTTGCATTTTGCTCAATATAACCAAGGGAAGAAGAGGATTGTGGATGGTCTCGAGTCGTCTTCTGAGTGCTCAGCACAGACCTTTTGCTTTGGATCTCTCCTCTGTCCTTGGAGAATATAGTGGTGTGTTTGAAGATGTTCCTACTGCAGAAACGTTCGAAGCACAGATGTTGTATAAGTAAACATGGATTTTGCTCAGATTTAAACCCAGATTTAATTTATATTGTTTTTGTATTTGTTGTATTAAACTATTGAAGTATTAAATAAAATCTGAGATAAGTTAAACCGTTCTAATAAACGACTGTTACCTTGTGCTCTTTCCCATACATGCTACTTATGCTATCTAAATTATCTAGTATAGACCAGCCCCACTTCAAGTCAGTACTATAAGTGCCAAACTACATGTGAGCATAAACCTTCCTCCCCCCCCCCTCCGCCAACTGCTGCAGGTGGATTCGGATTTGGATTGGTTAACGCTCTTGTCTCGTGCTGTGTTCCTGCTGAAAATCGCATGACCCCTCCCCTCCAGCGGCTGTTTGCTGCAAGAGAAGTTGCGCTAAGATCAGTGACTCCCACAGGGTGTACGTTTCCTTGAGCATGGGCAATTCTTCTCCTTACTTATATTTTGAAAATAAATGCTGTGTGTGTGTGTGTGTGTGTGTGTGTGTGTGTGTGTGTGTGTGTGTGTTTGTAAGTATAAAGCGTGACTCCAGTTTTAATTTAAAAAAACCCCGAGACAATGTCGGAAACCAGAAGTTTGAGAAACACTGATCGACACGAGGAATGTGGCAGTAAGACACTGCCACAAATGACCGGATCAAGCTTGCTGCAGTCAAATAAGTACATGCGGTCATAAGCAAGGACTGCTGAGCCCCCATAAGGTTTTGTGGCTTGTGTCTTGGAAAACTAGGCCCTGCTGCAGCCAAGCCTTTCTTTCAACGAAGCCCTACATCACTTACAAATTTGGCTTTACCGTGCACTTCATAGGTATTGATTTCGTACCTCCGGGTGTGGTCAAGACTTTGTGTATAAATTCCGCTGCCGAGTAAAAAAATGGACTTGTGTAAAAGTCAGGAAGGTCATGGGCTGGTACACCATGGTAGTCAATAGTGGTGCCATAAAATTCATGGGATTCATGGCAAACTATTGTGCCATGGGCAGCAGCATTTAAAATATGATCGATGCCCATCTTCCATAAACCAAATCTGCTATGGGCAAAAACACTGAAGAAAAGGCAAACAGAAGGTAAAAGAAAGATTTGGAAGGGTAGGAAAGGAGCTTTTTTCATCCTTGAATTATTGTTTTCTAGAATTTGTGACTCAGATCTATTCATATTTTTTAGGGAAAATATTCCTGTCTGTGTCTGCAGAAGTTGATGCCCGGCCAACCTGACTTGGGGCAACTTCCTTTCAGTGAACCAATGGTAAAATCTGCTGTGGCACCATGACTTTGGAACCAGCTTCTAGAGAATCTGAGGACAGCCCCCTCTCTATATGGTTTCTGTTGGGGTTTAAAAGGTTTGATCTCACACAAGTGTTATCCAGGACTAAACAATACCATACTCACATCTTTACAGAAGCCATTGAAATTCAAAAACACCAAAGGAACATAAACAGGAAAGAAGAAACACTACGTATAAGTGGTGCCTGGCTACCAGCCTTGAAGGGTGCAAGGATTCACAACTTTAAGAACATGGAAGAACTAAAATAGAGCCAGGTCTAAGAACATGCAAGACGGGCTATAGGCCTTATAAGGTGCGGGATCTTTTAGGTTTAAGAATACAGTGGTGCCTCGCAAGACAAAATTAATTCGTTCCGTGAGTCATGTTGTCTTGCAAATAATTTTGTCTTGCGAGTCACCTCCCCTGCCGTGCTATTTACTTTTAAGTATTTACAGTACTCACGGTTCCCAGAGCTCCGCTCTAGTAATGCACACCGTTTCTGGAAGGGAAGGGAAGTTTTACCTCTGCTTTGCCTTTATCTCTGCTGGTGTTAGCTATTTGTCGGGTGATAATCGGTGTGGCCTCGGGCTGTACTGTTTGCAGTCTGCTAACCCTCTTGAATACTTTATTCAAATGGCAAGTGTAGCTGTCGCCTACAGTATCCTCCTGCCGCGGTGCCGGCCAGGCTAAGGGGCGGAGCAGGCACCACTAAATGCACCATTACCTCTCGGCCGTGCAACAGCTGAAGAGGCTTTCCTCGGCGTGAGGGCGGCTCCTGTGTGAGTCAGTAAGAGACTCGAAGCAGGCAGGCAGACAGCCTGTGCCGAGTTGCTGCTGCCGCTTCCGGGCCAAAACGAAGAATGGGTAGGGTCTTAATCAGTACACCTACTAGGATGGGAAGTTTTTCAGGATGGTAGTTTTATCTCTGCTTTGCCTTTATCTCTGCTGGTGTTAGCTATTTGTCGGGTGATAATCGGTGTGGCCTCGGGCTGTACTGTTTGCAGTCTGCTAACCCTCTTGAATACTTTAACATTTGAATAGATTGTGGCTTTAGGAGCTGAGTGTTCCACAAGACGAAATTGTTTTTGCAAGAAAATTTGTCTTGCGAGTCACCAAAAAACTTGCAAAATGCTTTTGTCTTGCGAGTTTTTTGTTGTGCGAGGCATTTGTCTTGTGAGGCATCACTGTATGGCAGAGCCAGAGGGGAAATAGAACAGCTGGTCCGTTTAAATAACAGAAGGACTACAGAAGGGCGACTTGAGTGTCTTTTGTTTTACCTTTTGAGAGTGCCCATCACAGGCATGGGTGAAACGTCAGGAATTCAATTGCATAATGGACCATGGTCACAAAACCAGGACAGTTTTGATTGTAAAGATATAACGAATTAAGATAAGAAATAAAAAACTGATTGCAAAAAAAATCATCATCATCTTTATCACAGTCACAGTCCAGCATAAAATTAACTAGTACAGAGTTAAAATAAACATCATGAACATCAATTAAGGTAAGAAATGAAAAATAACTCCGCCACCAATCAACCCATACTTAATACTATAAAATCTAAGAAAATATTTGCTCTGAATTGGAATGAATCTATAAATCAATAATAATAATAATAATAATAATAATAATAATAATAAAGAAATGTCAACTATTGTAACAAACCATAAGATTGAAGGGATGTGTACATAAATTTAAAGATCTATATCAAATGAGAAAATCCACAATTTACCATGTTCGGATTTTTATCGCAGCTGAGAAGAATTTAACAACACTGTATGTAACGGCAGAATTGGAATCTGATAAAAGCAAAAATCTATAGTATCAGCTCGTATGGCCTGGTAGCTTAAAGGCATTTTTGCGCAAAGGTGTATAGCCACATCTGGAGTTAAATGCATACACTCTGTGGGCTGGGCGGAAATTTCCAGCAATGGAGAGAGAAGAGTGGTACGAATAAAACATACAGTCCAGCAGAAAATGTTTGATAGTTTCTATTTGTTCCACCCCACAACGACCTAGCCGCTCTGCAAAAGGGATCTTTCTGTGCAAAAGTTTGTATCCCTTTCTTAGAGTCATCAGGAATGTGCATCGGTGAACCTTTTGCAGGAGGCCTGTGGCCACTGGTGTGCATTAATTATGTATATTTGCAGTGTTGAATGGTAGAACAGTTCCTGCTTGAAGTACTTGTTCTAGTTGTAAGTTTCTTATTTGTTTTTTCTTCCTAGTGAGCACTGTGCACTGCAAAAGTTGCCACATACTCACAGGTGGGGAAGGGTTTTTGTTTTTCAGAGTAGCATTAGCAAAAAAAAAAAAAGTCCACTGCTCTTTGACACTCTCATAAACACACAATACTCTTGTCTCAATGTGCATGGGTGTGCATGTTGCCTCTCTCTTGTATATACACACATGCGCATGCAGAAACGATGATTATAGGTGTCCATGTTAATGACCTATGGGTCATTCCGTGTCAAATCAACCAATAAAAAATACATTTTGGAGCTTGATGTCATGGATTTTGCTCATTTTCGGTACATTTGTAGCTTACCATGAGATGTTTAAAAATTATTTTTTCCAGATTTTTTTGTCCATCCGTTTTTGAGATATTGAATGTTCAAAATTGCCAAAAAAGGCCAAAATCCACTTGTCACCATACATTCAAGTCCATTTTTCTACAGTTTACGTTGATAAAATCATGTGGTAAACTGAAATGAATCCAAAAATTTATAACAGGACTTATAGAGATAGATTTATAGAGCATGAATTCACTTTCTATTCTTTTACAGGATCAGCTTTTTGGTAAAACTATCAAAATCATGAGCTTTTTACTTCTGTTCGTAGTTTTAAAATTTTCCTTTAGTTGCTGAATAATTTCTGAATCGGCACAGTGATATTTTTCCTCATCTAAATCATCTTCAGAAGTAAAAAAATAATTCTTTGTAGGTCCTTTTAATCTTCCCCATCTTTTCTTTGCACTTTAGATACTTTCTTCTTGCACACCGGAGACTCACCAAGGGAGGTCAAAGAGGCATTTAAGTGGGTTTGGACAGTGTGTTTTTAGTGAAGGTTTCTAGGACATTTTTGTTGTGAAGATGCTTTATTAGTCTTGTTTAATTCATTAACTGTTTGATAATTACATGATTTGAAATATGGAGGAGAATAAGTGGTCAAAAAACTGTTGCAGCCCTTTTTAAAAAAGGGGGGCACTGGGTTAGTAAAGACTTGAGGAATGTAACTGATTGGATGGTTTCACTAAATAGTGAAATCAAACCACACATGAATTAGAAGCCTTGTCAGATGGAAAACAATATACTTGAAAAGGAAATTCCTCCTGAGAATTATGAGATTTCTGGTCTTAGTCATATAAAGGAGTCTGAGTATTTGGACCCTGATACAGCTTTAAGCCACTTAAATGCCTCTTTGACCTCCCTTGGTGAGTCAAGAAGAAAGTATTTAAAGTGCAAAGAACAGATGGGGAAGATTAAAAGGACCTACAAATAATTATTTTTTTTACTTCTGAAGATGATTTAGATGAGGAAAAATGTCACTGTGCTGATTCAGAAATTATTCAGCAACTATCCTCCGAAGGGCATGACGATAGCTCTGCCATCCAGAGCTGCCACACTAGACACTTGAAGCTGGAGTGAGTATTGATCAGCATCCTTCTGATGAAAGGTCAGAGAAGTCAAGCTTAGTTCTCTTGCCAAGGTACTCTGGGCATCCTGAGGAAAAAGCTCATTCGGTTTTTTTGACCACGTTCATTGAGTTTACCGTAGGTCTTCCTAACGCTTCACCCTCAATTATGTAGGGCATTGTCAAAGGACTAAAAAAGAGGACACCTAAAATACTGATAAAAGCTTAAAAGCAGAGTATAAAATGCTACACTTAAAAGCTAAAATAAAATACTAGTAAAAGAATTAAAACAAACTGCAGCTAAAGGTCTGCTAAAACCCTAAGCCTAAGCCAGTGGTTCCCAAACTTTTTTGACTCGCGGCTCCCTTGACCTCCCTCGCCGTTAGCTGTGACTCTTCATTACAGTGCATGGAAGAAACAGGCACTCTTTACATGCTCAGAGGCACCTTTTCTTATATGTATGTGTATATTCCCAAAACGAGCCCTAAAGTGGATTTTCCATGCTTATGCTGAGCAGCAGCTAAGCCAGGAGTGCGCAGGGTGGGGTTGGGATGCTGCCCTCCCTCCATTGGCAGGCCTGGGTAGAGGGCACTGATGTTGTCTGTGTTAGTCCTATTCATGGCAAGCGAAACATCAAAGCATGGGAGGGAAGCATTGGTCATGCCCCACCCCAGTTGCACGAGAGAGAAAGAGAGAGAAAGCTAGCTCCTTTTGGTAACATCTTTGCAAGATGAAAAACAGATTCTTATACTGTCTGGCAGTTTCCGGGGGGGGGGGGGGGTTGTCCCAGCAAATAGAGTGGGGAACTAACTTAGAGGTGGGTCAGAAAGGAAGAAGGAGAGAAATCCTAATAATTAATTAATCAACCAAACTAAACATAGAAATCAAAGACTGTATGTAAAGCAGAACCTGCTCTGCACCATTTTCAATTGCAGTTCTTGCATTTGTTTTGTGTTTGCTTTATTAAAAACATTCAACAGAAAGAAAATACTTTATTTGCAAACCTGCAATGTCTGAATGAAACCTGAATGAAAATACCTTATCTGCAAACCTACAATGAGAGAAACGGGGATGCTGTCTTGTCTCCAGGAGCTTGCTGTCTCCAGCTCAGCTTGAGTACTTAGCAGCTTATCAATTGTTCTTTAACATAAGATAAGCAAGGGCTTCCCTCACGCTGTGGTTAAAAACATGTGGAAACTGCCTACAAACCTGAAGTGTTTTGAAATTACCTTTGAGTGACCCGATGTGAAGAGGCAGTTTTTCCCGGGGCCTTGGTTTTTGCTCTCTCTCTCTTGCAAGCAAGAATATCTGTTAATTAAAAGACTAATGCTGTAGTACACCATAAAGTAGTACTGGATTCAGGCTCCACGTTGTCCAATAAACAGCACAGCAAACAGATAATAGAATTCAGGATAGGTTTATTCCATGGAACAAATGACCCCAGTGGAGTCAGCTCCAAAAGACTGAGGCCCCGAGCACGAGGCATTGAAAGCTTTTATAGCAAATTAAACGTCATGCATAATCAACAATTTCTCCTCCTGTTTGCGGTGTTTTCTAGCCTATCACCTTCACACCTCCCTATATGCTTATCTATGAAATAGTGTCCAGTAATGTCCAGTTTCACAAAGCATGGCTTGTTCATGGCTGAGTCTGCATAGGAGGGGTTGTACTTTCTGATTAGAGTTACATATGTGCGTACATGATTAGCACGTGCAAGGACACTTGCTTCTACGTGATTAGTGCTGGAATGCAAGAATTGGAGTAATAGGAGTAATAGTTGGAGTAACAGTTCTCACAGTTACAGGCCTCTACTTCAGAATCAGAGAGGAGCTTTACTTGTGATTAGGGTAGTGTCACCTAGTAGTATTGCAAAATCATAACCATAACCTAGGGTACCTCATTCCCCCCTTTCAAACTAAGAAGACCCATGGATCGCGAAGACCCATGGATCTTACTTTGTTTGACCATAATTCTCCATACATAGCTATCAGATGGGGCTGCATCTTCTGATCTGATCTACAACATTTCTCAATGAAGATTGAAAGACATGACAATAAATGGGAATGCAGTTTGGTATAAAATACAAAAAGCAAAAGTGTGTTATCATTACAACTGAAGGCAGAAAGAGTGAGGTTCTGTTCTATTGTTCTTAATCGGTAACTTCAGTACACAGAGATCTTTACTGTAGGTCATTGGCAGACTTCCCAGCTGTTGAGCAGGCTGGCATAACACAAACTTTTTGTTATTCTCTATCTCTGTTGTCATCCTGCCAAGCTTCTGGACAACAGCTAATATACCTGTCTTATTATTTACTTTCAAGAAATCTTCAATTTTCTATCTGTGTCTTAAGTTACAAGTAAGCATGAAGAAACAATATAAACATGTACAGGTATGGGTTTGCCCAAACTTTCACAAAAACAAGAATTTGGTTTCCATATTTATAAAACAAAACAAGCATACATTTCCCAAGAGAAGAGAGAGTTACTTTTGGTTTGCAAGCTTTTTGGCAGATGAATGTGTGTTTCTTCAAGAGAAAGACTGATAACAGAACATGCCATCCTACTAGCTCTGAACTCAGAAATACACAGTGAATAAAAATATTTACTACGAGAGAGGCACACTGCTTATGCTCAGGAAACTAGTGTTTCTTTTGTTATCACAAAGTGGTATGCAAAGTGGTATGCACTATTCCTAACTAGTAGGCCTTTGTAGCATGCGTAGTGTACTAGTGTGAATATCCGTGTAAAGGAATTCCATATTCAGAACATGGATGTTCCATTTATCCTTTTCTTTATAAACATATGAGTATGTCCTGCAATTTGGGCTATGTCAATGCTTCTCGTCATCCTGGCTAGTTGTGTCCCATTAGTTGTGTACTTGTGGGTGATAGTATTATGAACCCATTCATGTTGGAAGTGGGACTTACCAACTTTGACTGTGTTTTGTGTCAAGTGTAATCATGTGATGCACACTTACATATTGAGAGGGCATTCCTCCTCTGAGTGGCTGGTTGCGTTAGCCACCATTCATGATGGCTCCCAAAGTTTTGAAAACCTTATTTGAAGATTGGCTTTGTGCTCCACCTGCAAAAACAATATATACATAGTAATCATACAGTTAGTTTGGGTGCTTCTGGATGTTAACGGATTCCTGGCACTTGTGACTAGACCAGGGTGGCACCCATGTAATCAGAGGTGGAGTTACTCAAGTGCAAAAGTGTGCAAAAGTGTTCAAGCCTGAGTTACCAATGGTGCATTGGGCAGTGGGTAACAGGGATAATGTTCAGGAGTCTAGATGGAACTGCGACAGTAGAATGGTGTTTCTTCCAGGCCCAAGAGGGTGAAGCTGGAATAGCACTAAGCAATGTCACTGGTGAAGACCCATGTAGATTTCTTCCGATGTACGTAGAGTTGCTGGCCTCCGGAGCAGCAACAGTAAATCAGTTGTCTAATTGCCTGGGCACCTCTGGAACAATTTGTGCAATAAAGTTTAGGCTTTAGAGGGTGCTCATGCCAGCGGGGAATGAGAAGGTGCAGACTTCCACTCTTTTATCCAGACATCTTCTCCGGGCTGGAGGGTCGCTGTGGGTTGGAACAGGAACAGGAACTCTTTCATGCAGGTGCAATCCTGTCCTCTTCCAGTCAGGCAGTCATGTGGGCTCCTCTCCGTAATTTCTCTGGGTGTAGTCTCCAGGGTTGAGGTCCAGGGTGTATCTGTGAATAAAAAAAACAAAGAAACGGCAGAAAGAGGAAGCAACCAAAACAAATACATATTGCTTCAAATATCTTGTTCTCATCCCTGCCCCTTGTTTGAGAGACTTTGCTTTTGGCGATTGTTATGCAAATTTTGTGCAGGCTTAAACCTGTCTTGCTGTAAAACAATTGATAAGTTCAAAAAAAATATGAAAAAACAACAACAACAAAAATTCTTCATTTGCATCAGTTGGCAATTTTTGAGTTGCCATGCTCTTTGCGCTGTGCGCTCAGTGCTTTGTTCTTAAATACTGGGAAAATGCTGTGTTCCTGTTCACAAGGACATTACAAGATAACAGTGGGCTTCTGCCTGCCAAGAAATCTGAAGACAATGTCCATTTTATAGAGTCCATTTTTTTTTAACAATGTCCAAGCGACACGCTGCAAGGAAGGAAAAATATGAGCTTTCAGCAAAAATGTAAGTTATAAGAAATCACAACAATATACCATGTTTTTAGTTTCATTACTTTGCTAGAAATAGTTCAAAAAATAGACAAGTGGCGTCCAACAAGTGGCTGAACTGGCCTGCTAGGCCCTGTTTTGATGAAGCAGCAAGCAGGCTCCAATTTCTGATCTTGCCTTGTGTAGGACTGTTCACAAGGCAGAGAGCTCTACTGTACGTCATACCTCTCAGCTTGATAGGGACCTCAAATTCTGCTTTTTAGGCTTCTGGAAATAGCAATCTGTTGTGAACAATACAATGCAGGCTTTTGGGTTTGAAATGTGGCTTCTGAGGTTCGGGGGGGGGGCTCTCCTTTTCTTCCATTGCATCACTCTCGCTCATAACGTCTCACCCGGCTTACACTTGAGAAAGGGGCTAGTCTTGTGTCACCCTCCTGTGTTTCATCCAGTGTAGTTATGAGAGTCTATGTGCGTAATCCTTGTGCATCTCTTCGTCCCCCCTTCCCTTGGTATTTTGCTAGCAGGCTGTGGGTTTCTCATGTGCATGTAAAGTGAAGGTTTTGTATTCCAATGGCCCCCAATTAAAAGGGTAGTTTTCTGCTCCCCTGATACTTTCAGAAAGGGGTTTGGCTAGCAGCCCATAGGAACAAAGTTAAAGACGACAGTAACCACTGGCTCCTAAGAACCCACGTAACTGCTTTCTGTTTACTGGGGGTTGCAAACGGCAAATGGCATCTTTTCATTCAGGCCTCAAAGCGCGTTGGCCATGAGATATGGTGAGACCCAGGTATTGGACTGCTTGGTGCAAAGTTTCTACCGCTTGGTTCACCATGCGTAAATCTTGTACAGGCCTGTTTTCCTGAGTGCCAGCTTGGGTGCAAGGTTTTTTTTTTTTTTTTTTTTACAGGCAAAAGGGCGTTGACCATGCACTCTGACATTCTTTCAAAAGGCCATAGTGAAGCAGTTGATCTAAATGCTTTTGAATCCCTTCTTTGGCTTGCTTTGGGATGGGATACTGTTTTATTGATACAGGCTGAGCTCCTGGTTTCAAAGTTATGACAAAGGTGCAATGTTTTTAATCATCCCAGGTGGGTTGTGTTCTGTCCATACCCTTCTGGCGCTTGCAATTCTTTGGGGATGGAGGGTATTGGTTCACCCCTCACTTCTGCCAGAACAGCCAATAGTCTCCAGGCATTTTCTCGGGGCACTGTTATGGACAACATAGGTGAGACTAGCCTGTCACTGGTTTCAGGTAGATACAGCACTGGGCCAGTGTGTTCAAAATGGACGAAGACTGGCTAGCCTTACTGGTGTGTTCCACTGGGATGTGCAGGGATGTATGATACTCAGGAGTACATCTCATTGTGTTCAGTGGTACTTACTCGCAAGGAAATGTGATTGGGATTTCAGTTTAAGTTTTTACAAGTGGGGCAGGATTTCACTGGCTGCCCTTACTTCAGCTGGGGCTTGTATATTTCCACCCATGTGTTGTCCTACTGAGAGGACATGTCTTGTTTATAAACATAAGTTTATTTACATGTTACATTTACATTAATCACTATCCAGACCTCTAGGGGTCGACCTGTCCTGCAGGTGTCTGCTAAGTCTAAGAATTTTTCTGTTCCTCTTCCTCTTCTTTCTCTCCGTCTTTTCTAGCATGGCCTACACTGCATCTCCCTTCTCCCCCTCCTGTTTTCCTGACAAAACACATTCTCAAGCTAAGGAGGGAGGAGGACCTGTCTTTTGCTTTCTGGCCAGCGAATCTTTCCTTGGGTCTCCAGCCAAGGCTTGTCCAACATTACCTCTTACGCCTTTTAAAACATACACTTTCCATCATCTCGACTTGCCATTTTCTTCTGTGCCTCTGCTACAGTTCCATTTAAAACCAGAGGTGACGTTCTAACTTTAAACAAACTTTCTGTGGGGTTTTTCCTCCCTTTTTTCTTTCTTCTCTTTTTCTTCTCTAACAAACAGTTCTTTGTAAACAACAGAAAATAGCGAACAAGAATACCAAGCCAAATAAGAGATAAGAAAAACATCCGAATTAAAAAAACCACGCAAAGTGTCTCGAGATGGGTTCACATTATCACTACTCAATAAAAAGGAAACTTAAAGAGTTATAAACACTGAACATACATCTTTAACAAAACACTGGCAGCTGCAACATCATGATGGTAATTTTGGCCTGGCCATTCATAAGCGCTTCATTTCATTTTTTTTTTTCTTTTTGAACTCCTGTGAAGCAGGCTGGAAACTGGCACTCCTGTGGGAGGCCTACTCTGTTACCGGAGGTCACCGTCACTGTGGCCACGACACGTGGAAAGGCCAGATCCCCCTTCTAAACAAAGGGTGCTAGCGTGGATCTTAATGCCATCCCCATGCCGTCCCCCAGCTGGTTACTCCAGCAAGAGAGGTTCCAAACCTGTGGTATACCATAATCTATAAAACCTTTAAACATTGTCATTTGGAAAAATCAAACATTTTTAAATCCCTGGGGTTGTACAGGCCCCTGACGTGGGTTGTTTAGTGCACAAGTGACGCAGGCTGCTGCCACTGCGTGTACCAGCTGGGAAAGCCTTGGAATGTACAGTAGGCCTCGGAGGCTTTCTCATGGCTGTTGATCCTTGATGTATGCAGGGCTAAAATTTTAAAAGTCTGTCCCTTGCATTTTTTGTAGTCAGTGAGGGTTCTGGAGTTCGGCTGGTTTTTTTTCACAAATAACCCAAAGTCTCTGACAAATCATCCAAAGTCCAGTGTGAATCACAAAAACAAGTCCAGTGTGAATCACAAAAGCTCCTTAAAGTCTCTTTTTTCATATGCACACCATAGCCTCCCTTAAATTCTGAAAATGTCCAAAGGGTTAGGCAGTGAAACAGAGTCTTTTTAGAATAAGAAGTACCCATGGCTGATCAAGGCACCAGGAGGGCGACTTCAATCAGACACAAGTCAATCAAACACAGTTCAATACCTCCCAACACACACAAAACAAACAAGAATATAGTTCCTGGAAACCAAGAACCAAGACAGCCTTCCCCTGTGCGATCAAGGGAAATCAACCCACACAATCCGAGAACCAACACAATAAAAGACACTGTGGCTCCCTGTGGGACCCTGTGGCTCCCTGTGGGACCCAAAAATCCAATTACACCCTAAGATGTACCTGGAAAATGTGAGGACTTTCTCTTTCAAGCCCTCCTAGGAACCCCTAAGGTGTACTTTGGCTAAACCTGGGTACTCTTTTTCAAGTTCCCGCACCCCCGAGGTGTACCTTATGAGGACTCTTTTTCAAGTCCTTCTAGGTACCCCCCAAGGTGTACTTGGTTAAAGCCTGGGAACTCTTTTTCAAGCTCCCGTACCCCCGAGACGTACCTCTGGGGACTATTTTTCAAGCCCGTGAGATGGTTAGGCCCATCCCGGATTCCTACTGCGAATCCTAGGTTGATCAAACCTTCCACCATGGGTGTTTATAGTGCACACTTACTTGTTTCGAGAGATGTTGCAGGTCTCGATCCTGTGATCCTGTTCTATTCTGCCTCACTCCGCAGCTGAAGTATGTGAAGTGCAGGTCTGGGGTCTGAACGCCCCTTCACGGAAGAATGTGTTCCGTTGCGCGCTGAAGATCCGCCAGAGGTCCTTTTCCTCACTTCCTATAGATCAGCTGGGGGCTGTGCACGTGGCCTCGATCCGAGCTCCTCACGGCACCAAATATGTAGTACACCATAAAGTAGTACTGGATTCAGGCTCCACGTTGTCCAATAAACAGCACAGCAAACAGATAATAGAATTCAGGATAGGTTTATTCCATGGAACAAATGACCCCAGTGGAATCAGTTCCAAAAGACTGAGGCCCCGAGCACGAGGCATTGAAAGCTTTTATAGCAAATTAAACGTCATGCATAATCAACAATTTCTCCTCCTGTTTGCGGTGTTTTCTAGCCTATCACCTTCACACCTCCCTATATGCTTATCTATGAAATAGTGTCCAGTAATGTCCAGTTTCACAAAGCATGGCTTGTTCATGGCTGAGTCTGCATAGGAGGGGTTGTACTTTCTGATTAGAGTTACATATGTGCGTACATGATTAGCACGTGCAAGGACACTTGCTTCTACGTGATTAGTGCTGGAATGCAAGAATTGGAGTAATAGGAGTAATAGTTGGAGTAACAGTTCTCACAGTTACAGGCCTCTACTTCAGAATCAGAGAGGAGCTTTACTTGTGATTAGGGTAGTGTCACCTAGTAGTATTGCAAAATCATAACCATAACCTAGGGTACCTCAATGCTACGCCCCTGGCTGCTTTTGTTGCGCCTCACACTTAGAGAACCTCTGGCCCTAAGCAGTTCAAAGTTAAGAAGTTAAAAGTCCTGGCTTAGGAAATGGAAACCCACTCCAGACTGATGCCAGAGTGAAAAAGGAGTAGTTATAAGCCAGACTTCCCAGACCCAAGAAGTCTCCACCAATTTGCTCACTGATTGCTTTTCTCATGATAATATTAGTAGTAGTAGTAGTAGTAGTAGTAGTAGTAGTAGTAGTAGTAGTTGGAGTCATGAGAAAAGCAATCAGTGAGCAAATTGGTGGAGACTTCCTGGGTCTGGGAAGACTTAACCATCTGGTTAAGTGGTTAATTGGAATCATGAGAAAAGAAATCAGTAAGCGGATTGGATCCACTACTACACTGTGGATTTGACTATGTGGGCTTGTGGGTTGCAACCCTAGTTCTGGTTGCTTCCGCAGAGCCTCCAATGAAAACGCTGGAGATGGAAAGATCAGATAAGTAATTGCTTCAGGGATTTGGAGTCATCGGCCTTTTTAATTACACCTAGCTTTTACAGGTGTGGTTCTTTTAAAATGTGCTGCTGCCTCTCTTATGATTTTGTTTTTAAATTGTAATAGTGGCTTATTGTCTTAAGGTTGTTATTGTTTGAGTTAGAGTTAATTGTGTATCTTGCTTTTAAATAGTGATCATGTTTTTGTATTTTTTTTCTTTTGTAACTTGCTTTGTTCCCTTCAAGAAAAAAAGGCGGGGTTAAAATACTGTATATAAATAAGTTCCACAAGCCAGGATCCCCAAAGCACTTTGCTGCTTGTGATGGGTAGGAGTAGTTGCATTGCCAGATACAGTAAGTATTGCACAAATTGTCCTATCTTACCTAGATAGTGAATTACAGGGGGCTTATGACAGTTAAGACAGTAGTTTTCAGCTACAGTTAAGAGAGTAGCTATACTTTTAGTGTATTTTGCATAAGCAAGTGTTTGCCATAGTTCTGTTTTGATAGCATTTATGTACAGTACTGACCCGATAGGTCTTTGCTATAGTTTGCTGGAGTGCCTGGTTATAGAACTTGACTTGCATGCTGATTGTTGTTGAATAGGCTGGCAGGAGTTTCTGGAGGTGCGTAAGGAGGAAACATTCATGTAGACTGACTTGCTATCTCCATAAAAGAGAAGTCCCAAATATCTCCGTTTGCCCAGAGAGCTATGCTAGAGATTCAGCAAAAGCCTGCCATGCATTTCTCATAGGAATTCATCTCATGATTCAGTGATTCAATGCTTTGGTCATGTTGCACTGTGTGTAATGTTGGCTTTTGACCTTATCCTGACTGTGAGCATTGGCGGTAGATTTGATATCATAATCCTATTTGGCAGTTTTGCTGCTAGATGTGATAGATGTCAGGTGCTGACCCACTTTGGCAGTATGGGGCCCAACTCCATAATTGTAAGACAGTCCCATGATCCCTCAGTATAAATTATTTGGAAATGTTTGTGGTTCTTTCTTCCTCTGTGCCTGAAGACTGTTTCTGTCTACCGGACTGTGATGTGGATCAGATGTCTTCTGAGGAGCTAAAATGTTTTATACAGAAAGGAAGACTGGATTCGCTCCACATCAGCATTATAGGCCGAGAGCCAGATCTGGGATCCATATAAGAGTTGATTTACTACTTTGGCATTAAATACTCGCAGCGCAGCCGGAATATAGGCTGCTCCTCGAGTATAAAAAAACCGAATGATGGCCTGAGTTGTCAATTTGGCAGTTCTTATTGCTACTATACGATGCAAGGACCAATGATGTTTGTAATGATACAGGATGCCCAGATATGTAAAGGTCTTGACTTGTTGTATGGCTCTTCCACTAAACTGCCATGTGCAGGGTTTCCAAGTTCTCCCCAAAACTACTATTTTAGATTTATCAAAGTTTAGTTGCAGCTGGTTAGAATGTAAATAACTAATACACCCTTTAATAAGACGTTTCAAGCCTTTTCTGGTTCGAGATATTAAAACCATGTCATCCGCGTATAAAAGAATCGGTAGAGGCGATAGGCCCAATTTGGGGCAGTGAGAATCCAGATTAACTAAATAAGGAACCAAATCATTAATACATAAGTTGAAAAAGGTTGGGGCAAGGACACATCCTTGCTTTACTCCTCTGTTAGTTGGAACAGGTTCTGATAGTGTTCCATACCTTTTCAACCTAATACGAAAAGATGTGTTGGTATAAAGTCTTTGAATTAAGAGTAGCAACCTTTGGTCAATCCCCAATTTACCCAGCTTGTTCCAAAGGATATTCCTATTGACTGAGTCAAAAGCGGCTTTAAGTTCAAGGAACGCCGTGTATAGTCTAGAATGGGGTTGGGATGTTTGTTTTGATATTAGATATGATAAGACTATGCAATGGTCCATAGTAGATCTGCCTGACCTGAATCCTGCCTGCTCGGGTCCAATGATGTTATTACTATCTAGCCATTCCGTTAATTTAGTGAGAAGCTGAGAGGCATACAGCTTACCCACAATTGAGAGGAGACTAATTGTTCTGTAATTTGATGGAATACTTCTATCCCCTTTTTTATAGATAGGCACTATAATAGATTGAGTCCACAAGCTGGGAATACATCCCGTGTTGTTCACTATGGTAAAACATTTGGCTAGAAAAGGAGCCCACCAAGACAGTGCTGCTTTGAGCAAGCCTGGTGGGATCGAATCAGGACCAGGAGCTTTCCCTGCCTTAAGTTGGCCAATTAGATCTATGATTTCCGATGGTTCAACTGGAGGCCACTCTGGGGGTTGTGCAGAATTCACGGTGACAGATGATGAAATGCATAAACTTTCATCATAGAAATGTTTTCTGAAATGAGTTACCCTGGCATATGCCTGGATCGTAAGCTCTGGACGAGGGATGTTAGAGGACATAGTCAGTGGCGTTCCGAGCCCTCCCGACGCCTGGGGGGGCAGGGGTTGGAGTGCCCCCGTCGCAGCGTCGAGCCCGGCTGCCGCACCCCCCGGAAGCAGCGTGCCCACTCGGTGCATCACCGGCTTCTGGAGGCTCTGCTCCGAGGCCGGGACAAGCCCTCCTCAGAGCGACCGCCCAGTTCAGCGGTCCGGGGCCTTCTGAGAAAGCCCCTTTTGCCCTCAGAAAGGTTCTGTGCATGCGCGAAAAAACGAATAAAACCCGCGTCGACACGTTGGGCCTTCTCAGAAGGCCCTGGACCACTGAACTGGGCGGTCGCTCTGAGGAGGGCTTGTCCCGGCCTCGGAGCGGAGCCTCCGGAAGCCGGTGACGCGCCGAGTGGGCACGCTGCTTCCGGGGGGCGCGGCAACCGGGCTCCGGTGCCGCGCCACCCCGAGCCCAGCTGCCACGCCCCCCGGACGCACTGCGCCTACTCGGCGCCTGGGGTGCAGCGCACCAGATCCCCCCCATTATAGGACGCCACTGGACATAGTGCCCACAATAATTTCCCCAAAAAGTCTAGAATTGTTAGCTAGGACAGCTTTAGAAATACTGTTCCAACGTTTCTTATGGAGATGAGTTAGGTACTGACTTATTGCATCCCTAAGCTGCTGGCAAAGTGCAAAATAACTGGGGGGGGAGCGAAGCAGATTTAGCCGCTATATAATCTTTGTATGTTCTACGGATATCCGCTTTTAAGGCTTGACAAGATGCATCAAAGCCAAAATGCTCAGAGGTAGATAAAGTCAATGGCTTTGCAAAGGGGCGTTGACCCAATACTTCTATTAGGTAGTTGGTTACAACCTCATAGGAGGAAAAGACATCCACTATTCAATCAGTTGAAGAAAGAGTGGCAACCAGCAACTCTAATGGCGCATTATGAACTATAGCCTCAAATGCAGTCTTAGTCTTGTTATAAATCCCATTTGAGGCGAACTGGAATATCGTGGGAATTATACGATGGAGATGGGCATAACAGTGGCGGACTGAGATCTAATGAAAGTGTGGCTGACAAGGGAAGATGGTCACTAAGTAAAGGCATAGAAACTTGAAAGTTGAGAACAGAAGATAAAAGGGATTCTGAGATTAACATGTAATCTATCACACTAGCCCCTTGAGGGGTGAGAAAAATGAATTCACCCTCCTCAACCAAATTGAGTAGATCATTTATCCAGGTTAATCCAAAAAACACACAGTATTTAGCTAACAAGTGACCTGTGGTATTAATTGTCTTATCTTTAGAAGAGCGGGGAAGAGAGCAGAAGGTAGGCAGCTCATCAAGCGGTTGACCAAAAGTTTGTAAAAAAAAATCTTGGAGCCCCCACCTACTCTACAGTTGAGATCCCCCGCAAGGAACAATCCCAACCCTGGGTATCTAGTTTGTATATCGGTTATAACTTGATTTAAATAACTCCTTTGGCATTCCTTTTCCTCGTTTTTTAGAATTGGGTGGTATATGTATACATTAGCTACCAATACTTCTTGCTTAACACATCTTAATTTAATAACTTGGATTTTACACAGGCCATCTGCCATAAAGATTAAGTCAGATGTAATATGGTCAGCTGAAAATATAGCCAAACCACCTGAGGGGCGGCCTCTGGCTGCGGACCTGTGGGCAGGAAGTGAAATCCCTTTATACCCTGCGAGTGTAATAGGTGCAATTGTCCATGTTTCTTGCAGCAGAATAAGGTCATAATTCCCAAATAAAACATTGAGATCAGGGTCAGCTGATTTCTTGGCCCAACCTGCTATATTCCAATATAAGATCTTGACACAATTCAAGTTGGTGACTGAAGAATCATTGGTCAACTGTCAATTTTTCCCAGGTGAATGAATAGTCTGAAGATGATAAATCTTGATGGTTGGAATTTGACTCCTGAGGCTCAGATAGGGCTCCCAACTCAGGAGAGGCTGCAGATAAAACTAAAACTGGCTCTTGTTTATTTCTGGAGGGAGATGTCCAGGTATCTGTTCTCGCAGACTGGACTGATAGCTCCTCTTTATCATGATGCTGGTGAACCATAGCATGGGACACAAGCCTCTTGGGACTGCAAGGTGCACAAATTGGCAAAACCCTGGGTAGAGACTCTGCCAAGGAGCTGCACTTCATCTCATCAGGGGGAGATGCAGAGGTATTCCCAAGCACCTCAAAGGGATCTTCTGGCGGCGGCACGGGCTCAGCTCCTGCCTCAGTGATCTTCCTATTGAGTTCAGATCTCACTTTATCCAGAACGTTCACAAACTTTCACTGTTCACTACTAGGCAACTCTTGGAATGCAGCAATGGCTCCTTCCGCAATTTCGTCCCCTTCAATATCTAGATGCATTAATAGTTCATTGACTGGTTCTGCAGGTAGAATGTCACTAGAATTGTCAGACATTATATTCTTCTGGGAGTGACCAACAGCAGTCATGCCGGTCTGTGATGAGCATACTGTAGGTCAAGGGTGGGGAACCGGTGGCCTGCGGGCCAGATCCGGCCCGGCCTGCGCAAGCCTGGACCCGATTCCATCTGGTCTGGCCCGTGCGGGCTCGGACCGGAGGCTCCGGAGGCCACACTCACCTCACCCGACTCGTTTCAAAGCCTTCCGGCTGTTATAGACATGCGCAGAAACAGCCAGGTTGAGAAGGAGTCGCGTGTGGGAGGGAGGGAGAGCGGTGGGTGGGAGGTAAATTTGCAGGGGGGGCCAAAAATTGAGTTTTTTCCCTATGGGAAAATGCCCCCCCACCGCAAATAGGTTCCCACCCCTGCTGTAGGTAGTATTGGTGGAGCTAGAAAAGCCATTATACTATCAAAATGTGGATCTGTAGATAGTGACACACCTAGGCGAGCACTCCTTGGTTCGCTTGGGTTATTGGATGGTTTATTGTTCTGAGGATATTTTGTGGGTTCTAATTCGACCTCCATCTCCAGGTCTTGCCTTGTAGCTGACGAATACGCCGGCTGGAGTTGAGAAGAAACTGCTCTAGGCATGTTTCCATAAGGCAATTGGCTATCCTCCTTGCCTGGCAACTTAACAGTATTCTTCTGTTTTTTTCCGATCCGATTGCCTGCATCTAATGAAGTAACCCTAACCCTAATCCCCGTTAGGGAATTTGGGAAAGCAGGTGCCCATGTAAACCACCTGGATTAAAGTTGGAAGAGAAATCCAATGACCAAGAAAGATGGTATATCAGATTTCAGAACCTTTATTGGCATACAAATAGTTACAACACAGTAAAAAAAACCACATACAACACAAACAAACAAAAAATACGTTTAAATAGGCCATTACTTTACACCTTGCATTGCGCAGCGTTTCTGTATAGACAAATTGAGGTATTTAGCCACTTTTCTGGTGCAAAACGCATCTTCACCCGCTAACAGATACTGAATGATCGAATTCTCTGACTGCCCTGAACTGCTCAGGAAAAGTGGCCTAAAAAGCTGAAAACGCAACTCCTGATATCGAATACAGTGTAACAGAATATGTGACAGGGATTCTATATCCCCCGATTGACGATTGCAGCCTTGAGCCTCCTTTGGAAAGCCTTTAAATCTGCCCCTTAATACATTGGAAGGTAAAGCATTACAACGTGCTAGCATCTTTCTTGAGAACACTGAAGAAAAAATAAATACCTTGACCTACAATCATAATTAATCACCAGATGATAATGGAGTGGGGAACAGATTCTATAAGCCGCTGCTAGTGCCTCTTGCCTGTCTATATCTACAAGTCTAGATGGCATATAATTACTGTATATTATTATATTATTTTTTTAAAAGGATTTTGGAGGAAAATTTGTAGCAAACAATAACCTGATGCATGGTATTGTAGTACCCGGACCTAGCCACTCGGTGTTTAATAACAGCACAGCAACAAAAAGTAGAAGCAGGATGGTTTATTCCAGGAATAAAGGGTACACACAGCGGATATTGCACCTCAAAGTCTGTGGGCCCTGATCACGAGGCATACCAAAGGTTTTATAGCAAGCCAAGCATCATGCATAGTTAACAATTTTTCCATCTAATTGCGGTGTTTCCTAACCTATTGCCTTCTCACCATCTTATATGCTTATCTATCCAGTTTCACAAAGCATGGCTTGTTCTTGGCTGAGTCTGCATAGGAAGGGCTGTACTTTCTGTTCTTTCATGTATGTGCATACATGCGTGCATGATCAGCGCGTGCAAGGACAATTACTTCTATGTGATTGGCACAGGGTATACTCATGCTGGAATGCAAGAACTAGGGAGTAATACTTCTCACAGTTACAGGCATCTACTTCAGTAAGATCTGGATGTTGACACTGTCCTCTTGATCTTAAAAAAAATCTGGTTTTTAGCAGGAAGCAAGAATGGAGGGCAACAGCCAGCTGTGCATTCAGCGTTGGTCTACTACGCACGTCGCAAAATGGCTGAAGGAAGAAGGCTTTTGTGAGTATGTGGACACTTTATGTGATAAACTCCGATTGGACGGGATCCCTTTACTGACCTTGAGTGAATATGACTTGGGGTCGGCTCCTCTGGAAATCAAGATTCTAAGCGATATCCAAAGGCTCATGTTGTCAATACGCCAATTATGGAAGCACCACACTGAAGTTTTGGAAGAGCTTGGTTACGGCAGCGAAGGTCCCATTGGTTCACTGGCCCCCGTGATTGGCTCTCTTCAAGAAACAGACTGGCTTTGCAACGGTGAAGTTCAACGGGACTGTGATGATTGTGAGCCTGTTGTGGACTTGAACAGTGATCAGTATCAATACGCAAACGGAAAAAACAAGCATTCTGCCCGAAGACTGGATCCAGAGTACTGGAAGACAGCTTTGAGCTGTATATATGCTTTGATTGTCCTTTTCTTCACATCATTTGTCGAGGTCATAGTACATGAACGAGTACCCGACATGCAAACATATCCACCATTACCTGACATATTCCTAGACAAGTAAGTGCAACCTTTACTATCAAAAGAGAGAAAAATGTTATATTGCAGAATTCCTCTACTGTTCAGGCCAAGCTGTGTTGTTACATGAACTTTCCCTAAATTTTTAAAATGAAAAGCAACTGCTGGAGGCTGCATGGAGGGGTAAGGTATGTGGGAAGGGAGTGCTTGACCCATTTCCCTACTTGCTGTTTTTCCTTTCGAAATGCCACTGGCTGCTCTTCTCCCTGCGGGGTGAAGGATACGCAAATAGGGAAAAGCAGCTGGGGAGCAGAGTTTCCATGACCACGTGGAAAAGGGAATATTTTGCAACAAGAGGCACAGCAATATATTGCCACCTTTCATAAGTGACCATCGAAATGTTGATAGTGAATACAGAAAAATTCTGATAGATTGCTATCTCAAGAAACTAGTATTCTTCTCTGTAATGTATAGTGTTCTTTCCCAAAAACGTTGAGCTGATTTGACCTGGGAAGAAATCTGGCTGTGACTTTTCATGTGCAGTGGCATCAGGGCTCTGATTGAAAAGAAATAGTCAACGAGGAGTAGTATTTCATAGTTGTGACTGCTTGCTTACCTCTAAAGAATGAAAATCCACAAGTAGATGTCAGGTTTGGTTTCGGAGCTCCATCCTTACAAGCTCATCCAATTAATACATCTCAAAAGAAAAATTGTTTTGAAGTATATAATACTGCTAACAAAACAAACAGCTTAATCAGCAGATCAGGCCTGGGAGGGCGGTGGGATCAGTGTCCTTTTCAGAAACCATACCCTATCCACCCTCCCAGGCCGGCTTCTCAGGTTGGCGCTGCCAAATTAGGTGGCGCTCAGTGTTCCTGAGTTACACGCTGCAGCAAGGAGAGTCATGCCGGCCACATGACCACGGAGGCGTCTTCGGACAACGCTGGCTCTTCGGCTTTGAAATGGAGATGAGCGCCACACCCTAGAGTCGGACACGACTGGACTTACTTGTCAGGGGTCACCTTTACCTTTACCTATGGCTAGTGGCACAATTCACATAAGGAATAGTAAAGCTGAGAGCAGGCAGCCTTATCAAGTTCAGCATGTAATAAGAGGTGCAGTGTTTCTCAGAAACAGTTGCTCATGGATGATCATCATACAGATCTTTTGTGTACTCCAGAAATGATGTACCAACCCTGAATATCTCTAGTACGTTAAACAATGAGAACTGCGCTCAGCCTTGTTGAATACCTCCTTGGCTGTGATATATGGCCTTGCTGCACCATGAGTGCAGCAGTAGAACTGGTTTTTTATCCAATAACAAAGCTCCAAGACAGGGTTGTGTCCCTAGTGAAGCCCTTAAATCGAATAGATTGGTGGTGATCTGCAAAACAAGCTGGTGATCTCTGCACCCCTCCCCGGTTTAATTGCTGCAACATGACTGGAATGGGGGGAGGGGGGTGTTCTTCATAGGAAGGGGAACAAAAGTTACCTTGGGCAACTAATGATGAGGCTTTTGCTGAAGAGCACACCAGTTGGTATAGTTACTGGGAAAGCTTGGAAGAGAAGAGACAAGCTGTTTATCTCCAGAAAAAGTGTATCTCTTTTGGCAAATTCAACGTTGTTCCTTGGTATGCCAAGCTGAGGAGGTACAGTACCAGCATTGGTTTGAAACTTACCAATGTGACACTGCTAGTTTTACGCTGAGCAATTAAGTGCATGAATTAGATTTTGTTCTCAAGTGGCTTGGGTTTTTTACATTGCTAATTCCTTTCAGTTCTTCCAGACAAAGTCAAGACTTTGGCTTATATGCATTTAAGTTATTTGTGCATCATGCTGGGTCCTCTCTCTCTCTCTCTCTCTCTCTCTCTCTCTCTCTCTCTCTCTCAGTTTTCCTAGGATACCATGGGCTTTTACCGTGGCTGAAGTATTTGGAATAATTCTCTTGATTATTTGGGTGCTGCTTCTTCTTCTTCACAAACACAGGTATTGTTCTTTAGTTCTTTTAATCTGGAATAACTAGGGAAACTTGTTGGAAGAATTTTGTGTCTGTCTGTTGTCCACCACTATTCTGGAGGAAATGTGAAGACAACTCGATTGAGCAATAAGAGGGGCGTACTAAAGTCCACCCTGCCTGTGAAAGCAGCTTGAAACTGAATCTTCTGCTGCTACTTCTGCTGGTGAGATGTTTGTGTGCAGCAGTTTGCCAGGTGGTTCACCACAAATAAGAATGTGCGGTGGAGAAACTGTGGCAGATATGTGTGGCAAGCCAAAGCCCACTGTTTGTTTCACGCTGCCCCCAGATGTTTCTGCCAGGGGGTTGTTGTGAAGAGGAATGATTATGTCAGTGTTGAGTGGGTGGAAATTTGCTGCACAGATTAAGTTTTTAGCAACCTTCATACAGCTTGATGCAACTGTTGTGAAGCAGATCTCTTGAACAGGGGGTTTGTTTCCCTGAGATCAGCATGGAACGGATCCTGTGTAGACCAGTGCTTCTCAAACTGTGGGTCGCGACCCACTTGGTGGGTCATGGCCCGATGCGGAGGTGTGTCATGAGTTGGGCCACCCCCCTGCTCTTGCCTTTGTTTGGCTTCAAATTGGAGCCGAATGGAAGTAACCAAAGGCCATACCAGATCGTAATGCATGTCCTGCAGCTGCTCCCAACCCTGGATGGCCTCCAGAGGCCTCAGAAGGACTTTGGAAGTGACTTCTGGGTCACTTCTGGTTTTGTCGACGTGACTTCCACTTGTGTCGAGAGTCCTCAGGGAGGCCATAAGCTGCTGCAGGAGGTGGGGCGCCACACCACCGCCAGAAGACAAGGTGGGCCAAGGCCATGCCTGGATTGAGAACCCCTGCTGTAGACTGTACGATATGACCCTATTTTGATGCCTGTAGAAAAAGTCTCTTCCCTTCTTTTCTACTATAAAATGTCAAAGCCTTTATGGAGAGGGAGCTTTCACTGTGTGAAGTTTATGTGAGGTGAGGGACTGTGCTCTCCTTCCCTTGGGTCCAACTGATGAGACTTGCCTCTTTGGATATCATGGTTTTTATAAGGCCTTTGAGTAGAGTCCCATGTTATAGGCTCAGTTTGCCCATTAGCCCCTGGTTTTACAGGGTAGTGATTGCATAGATTGGACCCTTAATTGAATGTTACGTCCAATGAGTGCATATCGGGTGGAGGCAGAGTAGCATGATTATCCCATGTATGTTCAACACAGTTAAAGCCACACCAGTGTGTGGCTTTGCTTCCCACCATTTCTCTCTGGCTTGTTAATGTGGTCTGCATTGGCTCTCAGTAGCACCCTTTGAGCACTGATCACTTTTCAATTATTGGTAATCTTGTTTCAGATTTATTATTAGTCAAACTTGGACATTTCCCTGAGGTGTGATTGGTCCACTACAGTTATCTGTCAATGTTGACAGACTTTAGTCGTCTTAAATACCGTTTTTGGGAATCTTTCCAACTATGATACATGACAGGCAGCCCAACCCTGCCTATGATGCAGCGGCTGTCCGAAATAGCCAGCGGCTGCATCCTAAACAGAATGCGGTCCATGCCAGCATGGCCAGGGCTCACCTCGGGGGAAGGGGATGTTCATCCCCTTCCCCCGGTGTAAGCCTCAGTGGCCCCAATGGCACAACCGGGGAGGCCATGTAAGACTGGTCCAGCCTGGGAAGGGGGTTTGGCTTTTGGCGCAGTCCAGTGCCAATATTCCCACCCCTTCCAGGCCTAGATGGCCAATGGCCCCCTCCCCCACCACCCCGGTTCGTCCTCCCAGCGCAGGACTTAACTGTGTCCGGCGGCCAGGATGGTGTCTGGAGCATGAGTGAGTGGCGCCAACCTTGGTGCCAGAGCCACTTACTCTCTGAGTGCCGCAAAAGTGCTTTATGTCAAGTTTGCAACACCCAAGGCCAGAAGAGAGGGAGCTCTGCCGGTGTTTCTTTAGGTAGGATTGCACCTTGAATAAGAGATTTCTTTGCCCATCTTGTCTTATGGTTTGAACCAAAGCACAATTAGTTTGAAGATGGGGGTTGTACCACATTATTTGAAATGTAGTTATTTTATTTCAAGGAATTGGTGAAGCGTCTCCTTTAAAGGCATGGGAGGTTGTTTGCTTGTTTGTTTGTTTGCATGTTTGCAGTGAAAATGTCACTAAGGTTATGTTGTGCAATTTAGAAAAATACAGTGTTTATCTTCCTCCCATGGCTAGACTTTCCATATCCAAAAGGGGACCGGGTGCTTATACCTTTAAAGGCTTTAACCATTGTTTAGAAAAAGGAAGCTGGGCAGGTGCAGCTCATCATGGAATGGTGCAACAAGCTGCACCTGCCCAACTTCCCTCTTCTAAACAATGGTTAAAGCCTTTGAAGGTATAAACACCCTGTCCCCTCTTGGATATGAAAAGCTTACCCATGACACATAGGCAACATAGCCAAAAATCCATTTCCAGAATGTTGTCTTATCAAACAGGTTTGTGCTCCCCGAATTTCAAAGCTACCAATTCAGAATGTCAAAGAGTTTGGTTAGCATAATGGTGATTTCCTGTGGTGGGAGACTTATCTAGGTTAAATCAAAACAGTATCTGAAACTGACTTTTTCTATTCATTTCTAGGTCTATCCTTCTACGACGATTTTGTTGTCTAATGGGTGTTCTGTACTTGCTGCGTAGCATCTCAATGTATGTGACCTCACTGTCGGTGCCGGACCAACACTTGCAGTGTTCTGAGAAGGTAAAGCATTTCCTCCTCCTCCTCACCTGCCTGTCTGTGATTTTTTTGGTTCCCTGACTTTGCTTTGGCTAAAGTCTTGGGGTAGAATGAAACTGGTGACAAGCAAGTTTAACTCTAGTATGTTGATGTAGTGGAAGGGAGAGGGGTCCCCGGGTCCACAGGCTGCTTCAGGGCAGTAGCGCCTTGGACTCAGCACTCACTCCCTTCATCTTTGTATGTGAGCTCTGCCCAAATATGGCAGCCCCTGCAACTCTGATATTACTGTGTGACATAGGTGAGTGGGAATTCTTCATGTTCACCTGTACGCCTCGAAGGCCACCGAGTTGGCTTATTAGATTTATAGTTCACTTTGTACATTATTATTAAGAATATTTATATACCTCTTTTCGACAACAAGAATTCACCAAACAGTGACATAGCTACATGGATGGTTCCCTGTCCCCAAAGGAGTCATGCAGCCTAAAATGATGCAGAAGAAACAGCAGCAAACATGGCTAGAAAAGAGCTATGCTGGGGTGAATAGGGACGGCTGTTCTCCCTCCGCTGAATATAAGACCACTTGAAAGGTGCCTCTTTGTCCAGTTAACAGGGGTTTAGCTTGTAGTCGGACCATTTCTCCACATTTCTTTCTATTCCAGTCTTGAATCAATACAACTTACATTCCTCAATAGTCTTTTCACAATCCTTAATCTCTCCTTAACCACAAACTCACTAGACCAGTAGGCTTGCTAGGGCTATCTCAACCCCAACATTCTGTAGTGGGATAATATATACGGGGTTATTGTCCTGAATAGAGAGGGAATGCACATGAAGGACGTTTAGTATTAGTCTCAAATACTAAACTTTTATTAGTACAGTGGGCCCTTCGCATCCGCAGGAGTTCTATTCCTGTAACCCTTACAGACGCAAACATCCGCAAATGCTCAAGTCCATGTTCGGACTGGGGGATGGAGTGTCAAGGGGGCACTGGGCCCTCATCCGATATGTTGTAATAGTCTAAAATGTCTATTAAAGAAAAAAGTCGCTTCTGGTCGATTCCCGCCCCCCCCGCCCCCCCCCCCCCGTTAAAAGGCATTTTACACCGTGATGCCAGAGGGAAGAAGTGGACGGTGAGCCTGCGCAGGACGGTGAGCCTGCGCAGCTCTTCAATAAGGTACAGTGGTGCCTCCCCCAACCCAAGTGTGTTCCCTCCCTCCATGGATGGCGCTCTGCGGACAGTCAGTTCCGCGGATGGCCAGTCCACGGATAAGGAGGGCCCACTGTATTGTTTATAAATAGTGCAAACAGAAGTGAGTGATTTAAAAGATCAACATACAATGAAAATGCATAGATATTGCCTAACCAGATTACCGTATATTTCGCACTTTAAGACGCACTTCCCCCCCAAAAAAACATAGGGGGAAAAAAGCGTGCATCCTAAGCGTGCATCCCCGAAGCCTGGGCTTGGGGGTGCTTCAGGGAGGCCTGTGGGGGCTTCGGAAATGGCCGAAAATCGCTGTTTTCGGCCGAACTGAACATCGGGGAGACCTACAGAGGCTCACGCAGGCCTCGCCAAAGCCCCCACAGGCCTCCCCGAAGCGCCCCCAAGCCCAGGTAAGTAAAACCCTTTTTTTCTCTATTTTTTCTCTATTTTATGCTCCATAGGATGCATGCGTCCTATGGACCGATGCGTCCTATGGAGCGTAAAATACGGTATGTGTTATGCTAATACATAGATGTAAACAGGTACGGAGTGTATTTAGGGCATAACTGGTTATAAATTATGACGTGGCATGCAAAATTATCTTTATGCTGAATATCTAGGAGAGGTCAAAATTCATTGCATAAACTATGGAAAGTTGGAGAAATTATGTGCCTATAACATCAATGCTCAGTTTATACAGGGTGACTCATAATGGTCTTGGGGATTTTAGTATACCACTACATCGTAACGGAAAGGGGATAGGGTAACATAGTTAATGGTAATGGAAAGAGAAATGTTCAAAGTTTTTTTCTGTGGGATTTCCAGCTGCTGACTGGCACGCCTAGTCGACTTGCGGGAACTGCGTTGAAAGGCCTCACTCGGTTGACTGTTTCCTCCGACAGGCCTGGTTGGCCCGGACATTTCCGGAGTTACAAGAATCCGGTGTTCCGGAATTTATCATACCACTGGCGTAATGTTTTACCTGCCAGTGAGTGCATCCTTTCCAAATTGAGCACGAAAGTGCTGTTGAACTGCGATAATGTACTCGGTGTTCACGTACTCCAAAATGCAGTAGGCCTTCTCTATGGCTGACCCCATCCTGACTGATGGGAACTCGCCTTACCAGCCAAGGACGTGCAGCTGCGCACATAAACACTTGGAGACTTTCTCTTTCTATCACCATGCGCTATGTTTCCATATCCCTTACCGTTATGGTGCTATGGCTTGCCAGAATCCCGGAAACCATTATAGACTCACCCTGTATTTCTAAGCATTGGACAATAATGGACCACTTATAGTGAAATGAAACACATCTGTGTTTCAGTAACCTGCTGTGTTTGCCATGGAAGCTGGAGGCAAAGTCATTCAATCTGCTTTGAAGTATTTTTGTATTATTACTTACCAGGTTATGCCTACTTCTAATTCTAGTTGTATGACAACGTATGGGAAAAACTGAAGCGAGCCTTTGTAATTTGGATTGGCTTTGGCATGTCAATAACTGGAGTACGTACTTGCGGAGACTACATGTTCAGTGGCCATACAGTTTTCCTGACCATGCTGAAGTTCTTTGTCACTGAATGTAAGTATAATGTTGAAATGGCCCAAGATCATCTGTCTAATGAATCTAGCTTGTTACGGCTTCCTCTTATCGTTTAACATCTTGCTCTTTTGCACAACAGTTTCTTCATGGGAGGTTAAAAAGTTTCAGTGGGGAAAAAACCAAGAAACTAGTAGAGATAACTGGTGGTATGACTTGTGGTTGACAGCATTATTATGAGAAGTGAAGTTAGACATAAAGCATCGATTGTCATTCATGTTGGTTTAAAAAGTCCAAGCAAACTGGAGCAAAGGTCCTATTTTTTTCAGTCTTCATGAGTTTTGTACAAATGCAGTGTTAGACTGACTTTTTTATTGGTACCGAGGATAATACAACCAACATCCCAACATGAAAGACAAGTTTTGCATGTGGTTATTTTCTAGAGTGCCAATGGTAACTAGACACTGTTAAATTCAAGTCAAGAGACACAAGCCCTGCCCTCAGTTTCACCATCTGAAAGTCCAGGTTCGTGAGGAAAAGGGAGTGGAAGGAAAAGGTATAGGCGGGTGATGAGATCGGAAATACCTGAATGAGGAGACAAGATATTGACAGGCACCTTAAATCCAGTTGGGACCGTGCTGTCCTCCTCCTTGCTAGTGTTCTTGCCTGGTGGGTGGGTGGGTAACATTTCAGCAGCAGCAGGTGACTGGGATTGTCGTACTTTCAGCAATGATGAACTAACAGCTTCAGCAGAAGGTACCGTCATCCACCATCTTGACTGCTTCTAAGTTAGCTGTCCAGAAAATCTTTCACATAATTGTCATTAGACTTTCCTATTGGTTGTGGGTTTTTCTTTTCCTTAGATACACCAAGAAGCTGGAAGTTCTTGCACACTTTGTCCTGGGTGCTGAACCTCTTTGGAATCTTCCTCATTTTGGCATCACATGAACACTACACCATTGATGTCTTCATTGCCTTCTACATCACCACAAGACTATTTTTGTACTATCACACCTTGGCTAACACGAGAGCCTATCAACAGAGTAGGAGGGCTAGGATCTGGTTTCCCATGTTCTCGTTTTTTGAATGCAATGTCAATGGTACAGTTCCAAATGAGTATTGCTGGCCCTTTGCAAAACCAACAGTAATGAAAAGATTAATTGGATAAAGAGTGCCTGGTTTAATTCACATCTGTGGGGGACGTTTTTGGGACTGACTAACTTCATACAAGAACAGCTGGGACCACTTATAGTACCCCCCGCTGATACTGGGAATCCACGGATAGGGGGAACGCTATCCCTATGGGCCACCGTGTGCCCATTACCTTTTTTTTTTTATGGAGTTGGCGCCAAGCCCCTGTAATTTTGCTTTAAGCAAGGAACGCAGGGGCTTGGCACCAGCTCTATAAAGATAAAGGTAATGAGCGCGGGGGGGACACGCAAATTTGGAGGTGCCCCCCAGAAAATGTGCCGTGGGGAACTGCAAATAAGTGGATCCGCAGATACAAGAGCACCCCTGTACTTCCAAATAGGAGGAGGAGGAGGATTCAGTAGTGGCATGCAAGTTTGTCAGTTCAGCACAAACTATTCATGCTTTGGATCAACTTCCATTCTGCGTTCAAAATTGGCCCGCCCACACAACTGGACATTTATATGGATGTTTAATTTTATTCAGTCTAGTAATGTGGTGAAGTCCAAAACGTGCTAGCTCATATATCCATTTGGCATTAAAAGTCATGGTCTACATAGACTCTGATTATAAAAGGTCCACGCAATGCAGCTGCAGCGAGTCTCTCCAACACAGAATGGAAGCTCAGCTCCCTTGTGTGCTGAAAACATTCCATATAATTACCCTGACTATTCAAATGGAGGTTATATGACTCAGTGTTGCCCCTGGCAATCAGGTGTGCCTGTTTCTCCAGTGCCTATTCCTACATTAGCCTCACAAAGCAGACTCTGCATTTACAGAGCATTGCTAGTAAGTCATTTCTAGTGAGAAGCAAAGGGTGTGAACTTTATTGCCTCTGCTTTCAGGACAAGATAGGCAGTGCAAACATTCCTTCCTGGTTCTGTGGTTAGCATTGTTGCGCATGGGTCAATATTTGCATACTGACACATATATAAGCATTTTCCAATGTTCAAAGAAATTTCTTTCTTTTGGATGAATTCAGAGATACCTTCGCTGGAAGATTGGTGGTTGAACGTTTTGGATTATGCTGAAATGGATAAACTTACTATTTTAATTAAGGAAAAGTCAGTTAACCTTATTGTGAATAATTTGAAAGCATTTATTGATATTTTAAGAGAGAGGGAGAAGAACGATGTGATGATATGGATATGCGGATTTAATGAATAGAATGTGGGTGATATTTTGGCTTAGTTGGATGTTATATGTTGAAAATAGTGAATAGTATGCTAGTAGGATGTATTGCTTCGCGCTTCCTATAACCTTACAAAATATGTATTGTTTTTGTTTCAATATATTAATAAAATGCAATATAAGAAATTTTTCTTGACCTTTCTAGAATTGTGATGAACTAAAAATAAAAGATGTAGTTAAACCTGCAAATCTGCACATGAGAAGTATCTACAAACTAGAACTGTGCTATATTGTACAGCTCCTAGCTATAGCTGATATTGCCACAGTATTTAAACACATTTTAAATGACCACTTCAGTATTTTTATGTGCCACTTTAAGAGGAGAGTATTGTTGTCTCGGAGCATGCCTTACTCTGTTCTCGTTGCAGACTGCAATGTAGCACAGAGCTGATGTTCTGTAACTGAACACATCCAAAAGAGCCATTCCTTTATGCCTTAGGTTGTGTGGAAGATATTGATGGCTAATATGTGCTCACTGGTGTCTGAAGAAATGGAACAGAAGGTAGTATTCTGATATACTCAAATGTGCCATGACTTCTTGATCACCAGAACAGAGGCAACGTCTCGGATCAGCCTCTCGGCCTGCTCCTGTTGGCTGTACTGGTAGCTTCTTTTGGTAAATGCGTGTTTTGGTGGGATTCTGTATTCTTTCCAGAGAACATTTTGTGTGGCAGAGGAAATATCCAAAATGTTGAATACATAGGTGAATTCAGTCAGTCCTTTATTACAGTCATTGACCAGCATAAAAGTAAAGTACAGATACAAATATAAATTTAAAATATATTACAGCCATTGGTTATAATTAAAACATTAATATTAATCTCAAGTGATACTAAATCTAACTCATACCTCCCTCCACCCTCTTCCTCCTGATGTTTATTGCAGCTGCCAGAAACGTAGCCACGCCAAGGGTGACTAGTCTGACAGGAGATAAGCTTTACAGTCACTTCTAGAGATTGTGACCCGCCCTTCTGCTGTTGAAGAGATATAGATCTCCCGGATCTCCCTATAAAAATCGCAGTTAACGTGCTCTATTGATTCAATTTGGTTGGTCACACAAGGGCATAGGTAATCGTTCTGCATATGGGATCCTCTTATACCGACCCTCTAGAACAGCAGAGGGCATCCCACCACAGCGGGCCAACGTGAATGCCCGTCTGTGGCTAGGCAACTCCAGCTGGCCTAAATATGGAGCAGGGGCAACTAAATATCTAAGATCTTCCTTGATATAAAATTCTTTTACCATGCTAAGGTCTAATTGGCGCTCACTATCAGTAATCCGCTGTTTGATAATAGCTCCCGCTAATAGATCCAATCCCAAGCCAATCAAATAAGACCTAGAAAGGCCCAAGGTGGGCCAAATATACAGTGGCTGGGAGCATGACCAGCAGGTAATCGGCAGTGACACGATGACGTGTGAATCCTTGAAATAGAAAGTTACCATTACCATGCTGCCGGGGGGGGGGGGGGGATGCTAGGCTGGAACCCCTTTCCCTGACCTGCTAGTTTTCTGTGAGAAGATAATTATTTTGCATGAAGGAATATAGAGTCAGCTGAGCCCCCACCTGCACACTTTGAAGTGGTACAGCCCAGACACCTTGATGAGAATGAAGCCAAGGTTCATGGAACTTACTTCCAAGTAAGTGTGTAGACTTGCAGTCTTGGTTGCCACTAACATGAGCTGTTTTACTTCCCATGATGGAAGGAAGCGGGGTTGGGAGGAGATTCACCTAAAAATGCTGTATTGATGTAATAACAAGTTACTTGACAAATGTTGTTTAGTCAATATAGAAAAAAGTATATTTTTCTTTCAAATGAAAAAATACTTCTAGTAATCCTGCTCTGGAGCTACATTTGCACTTTGAGATGTAATAAAAGATAGCCGTCCTATGGACGATTATACTTGAAGATGTTATCAGTATGTTCTTGGACATGCCATTCAAGCTTAATTACACTTTTTTGTTATTTCTGAAAGAGATGTCATGTCAACTCTCCTTTTCCATTGAGAAATGCCTCTGAGCATGGGAGTTGCTCTTCAAAATCCCTGTGTGGAACACTTTCTGCTTGAGAAATGCAAAATTGTGTTGCCCATATTTGTATCTTGCAGACAGTATTATTTTGAATACGTTATTTAGAAAGTTGTTGATGGAAGTAGAAAGAATTTGGAGTTGGCGATCTGACATATCCCAAGCAATAATTAGAACCTCCCCATGCACTTAGGGATATCAGCGTGAAGAACTGTAATGTTCTTCAACTTTCTTTACCCACGCTTTGGTCTATCTTTGCTTTTCTGGTGGTCTTGGCTATGAGGTGCATCTGCCTGCAGCATCAAATGCTGCCAAATTTTGAAAGACATGACTGCCGTAGGTGTATAGCTTGTCCATAAGGAAGTACCCACAGTTTGCTCAAACCAGGCAGTTTTCATTTGTGATGCATGTTTGGGAAGACTTTGTGTGTTTGGGTACTGAGGACTAGTGGAACGCTATAAATTATAATTTGATAAAGTTTGTTATAAATTTTAGCTTATTGCCTTGTTTACTTGAGAAACTTGGTAAACAAATATTTTGAATATTTGTTTAAATAAAGTTCAGTACTGTGCTGCCTTCATGCCCTAATGAGATTTGGGCACCGAGATCCAAGATGGTGGCGCCTGGAAAAAAGGTAAGAAAAATGTGGCGGCAGCGGAGGCTTACATCAGCCCGGAACTGTTTGGGACCAATCCAGGACTCGAGCCCAGGTTCTGGGGTGGTTCCGGAAATTCCGGGACTGATTGTAAGCCTACTTAACCATCTGGTTAAGTGGTTAATTGGAACCATGAGAAAAGAAATCAGTCAGCCGATTGGATCCACTACACTGTGGATTTGACTCAACATGGTTTTGGCAATCCGTGGGGTTCCGGGAACAGAACCACCGTGGATACCAAGGGCCCACTGGCAGTACTGTACAAGGAACATGCAGAAACTGAAGGAACAGCAGCTTCGTTCTCCCATTTCAGGCTCACTCAGGGGCATAAACGGAGTAAGTGGAATGGCAGGCGGAGTTGCCTGCATTATTTTTAACCAAGGGTGTCGAACATAAGGCCCGCAACCCTGATATGGCCCACAGAAGCTCTTTATCCAGTCCATGAGATAATGGGGTCCTCCCAGTGCCACCCTTTTAGCAACACCGCTTCTGCTGAGGCTCGGGGGTGGGGGAGACACAGAAGGAGACCTCAGAAGGCAAGGAAAGTTACGGGGGAAGAAGGGTGAGCAATGGAGATGCTGCCAAGCCGCTGCGAGAGCCCATCATTTATTAGTACGGACAAAGACCAGCAAGAACAAAATACAACCATGTTAAAAACAAAAAGCAAGCGTTACATATGTTACTAAATATCAAAACTAAAATTTATCAAATAAACACGTACGCATGCAAGAAACAGAGAAACAGAAAATGATTAGAAGTTAAAACTTTCCCTCATTGCCAACAATACCCTTGCGGATTTTGCAAGCAGCTGCCTGGAAGCTTGCGCTCCAAATTGTGAACCGAGGATTAGTTCCCAAAAGGAGTTTCTTGGTCATCACTACATCAGGCAAGTCTGAGAATTCCCTAGTCAGGGGAGAAATAAACTTGGCACGGTTTCCCTGGTAGAATAAACAGCGAAACAAGACATGTTCTCCACTTCTCCTGAGCCACAAGGGCATACCCTTTCAAGGATAGGGATCCACCTGTAGCAACCCTCGACAAATGCCGAGGGAGCGCTCTCCATCTGGCTAGGAAAAAAGCCCTCCTGTGCCTCGAACTCAAGCAGTGAAAGATAGGTGGCTGGCGCAACTATATATCCAACGTCCTCTGCAGCGAGAAAATTTGGGGTTCTACCAATTATCATGCGGGCTGCCCTTTCTGCCGAGGCGTCACTTCGCAGAGCACCTTTCAGCTGCTGAGCTGTGAAGTGACACTTTATTTATTTATTTATTTATTTATTTACAGTATTTTTATCCCGCCTTTCTCCCCGAAGGGACCCAAGGCGGCTTACAACAGAAAATACATACAAAAAATACAATATAAAAATATCACATTTTAAAACAGTAAAAACAATGAATGAAAATTAATAAAGACAGTGTCTAAAAAACAATTAACCTTAGCAGAAGCAGTGCTGCTGAAAGGGTGGCCCGTGTGATAATTAGGCTCTTCCGTTGCTTGAAACTATGATCAAGATTTGCATATTTTCTCATCATTTGCAGCTAATGATTACCTATCTGAGATCAAAGTGCTTATTTCTGACCATCATCTGCTTAGTGGCATCATTTCCTGCTTAATGATGTCACCTAGCCCTCAGCTGGCCCCAAGAATGCTGTTCAGTCTGCTCTAATATGAAACACGTTTTGACACCCCTGATTGAAACTGTTGTTTTTCTGACTTTGGGGGAGGTGGGCCGAGCACATACGCTTGAATTTGCATGAGTCTACCTTGCGTAAGATGCAAGCTGACTGTATATGTGGGGCTGCCTTTTGAAGACTCCATGTAGTACAGAATGTAGAGACCAGATTACCAAGTGGCACCAGCTATTGGGAACATGTCTCACCAGTGGTCAAACTACTATACTAGGTACCAGTCTGTTTCTGGGCACGACTCTGGGTGTTGGTTATTGCAGTTAAAGCCTTGAACAGCTTGGGACTTGGGTTCCTGAAGGTCTTGGACATCAGTCTGTCCAAACCTCACATTCTTCCTCAGAGGCTCTTTATAGGTTGCCATCCCTATTCTCTCCCCTCACTGCACATGTACCCCTGAAGTTAGACAGGCGAGCACTGGTGAAAGTGCTTTCTCAATTGCGCCACCCTGTGTTATGGGTTAACCGTACCCTTCTCGTGCTCGCTGTCCAGATCTGCTCCCTGCCTTTGATTGCAAAGCCTAGCTCTGGCAAAACTATAGTTTCTATCTTGTCCTCCATGCTATTTAACGTCTACATGAAACTGCTGGGAGAGGTCATCCGGGGATTTGGAGTTAGGTACCATCAATATGCTGATGACACCCAGCTCTATCTCTCCTTTCCACCTGATTCCAGGGTGGCTGTTGAGGTTCTAGAGTGCTGCCTGGAGGAAGTTTGGACTTGGATGAGGGCTAACAAGCTGAGATTAAATCCGGACAAAACAAAGATTCTCCTGGTTTGGAACTCCATGATGCCGGTGCTAGAGTATCATCCTGTCCTGAATGGGGTTGCACTCCCTCTGAAGGAGCAGGTCCACAGTTTGCCTGGATCCCCACAGCTCATGTGGCGGTGGTGGCCAGGAAGGCCTTTGCCCAGCTTTGGCTGGTGTGCCAGCTGCAACCATACTTGGATCGTGCAGAACTGACCACGGTGATCCATGCCACTATGACATTGCGGTTAGATTATTGCAATGTGCTGTACATGGGGCTGCCATTGAAGATGGTTTGGAAACTGCAATTAGTGCAGAATGCATCGGCCCGCGTAGTCACTGGAAGTAGGTGGTTTGACTCTGTCAGGCTGCTTCTCCGACAGCTGAACTGGCTGCCAATTCATTTCCGACCACAATTCAAAGTCTGGTTTTGACCTCCATACAGGCCGACCCATCCCCTTAGGTCATCAGAGAAGGCCTTCATGTGGGTGCCATCAGCTAGGGTGGTGCGAGGGACAGCGGCTAGAAATAGGGCCTTCTCAGTAGTGGTACCAACCCTATGGAATTCCCTCCCCCATACAAACCGCTCCCACCTTGGAGATTTTCCGGCGAGGCCTGAAGACCTTCTCAGATAGCTGAGTCCTTCTGAGTCTTGAGTTATGTTGGAGTGAGCATGGGAGTGTTCGTGCGCTTGTGGGTTGCGACCCTAGTTCTGGTTGGTTCTGCAGAGCCTCCATTGACACTGGTGATGGAAAGATCAGATAAGTAATTGCCTGAGTCGTTCTGAGTCATCGGCCTTTTTAATTACACCTAGCGTTTACAGGTGTTGTTCTTTTAAAACGTACTGCTACCGCTCTTACATTTTTGTTTTTAATTGTAATAGTGGCTTATTATTTTAAGGTTGTTATTGTTTGAGTTTGAGTTAATTGTGTATATTGCTTTTAAATAGTGATCATGTTTTTATATTTGTTTTTTTTCTTTGGTAACCTGCTTTGGATCTCTTCAGGAAAAAAGGCGGGGTTAAAATACCGTATATAAATTCCACAAGCCAGGATCCCTAAAGCACTTTGCTGCTTGTGATGGGTAGGAGTAGTTGCATTGCCAGATTACAGTAAGTATTGCACAAATTGTCCTATCTTACCTAGATAGTGAATTACAGGGGGCTTATGACAGTTAAGACAGTAGTTTTCAGCTACAGTTAAGAGAGTAGCTATACTTTTAGTGTATTTTGCATAAGCAAGTGTTTGCCATAGTTCTGTTTTGATAGCATTTATGTACAGTACTGACCCGATAGGTCTTTGCTATAGTTTGCTGGAGTGCCTGGTTATAGAACTTGACTTGCATGCTGATTGTTGTTGAATAGGCTGGCAGGAGTTTCTGGAGGTGCGTAAGGAGGAAACATTCATGTAGACTGACTTGCTGTCTCCATAAAAGAGAAGTCCCAAATATCTCCGTTTGCCCAGAGAGCTATGCTAGAGATTCAGCAAAAGCCTGCCATGCATTTCTCATAGGAATTCATCTCATGATTCAGTGATTCAATGCTTTGGTCATGTTGTACTGTCTGTAATGTTGGCTTTTGACCTTTTCCTGGCTGTGACTATTGGCGGTAGATTTGATATCATAATCCTATTTGGCAGTTTTGCTGCTAGATGTGATAGATGTCAGGTGCTGATCCACTTTGGCAGAATGGGCCCAACTCCATAATTGTAAGACAGTCCCATGATCCCTCAGTATAAATTATTTGGAAATGTTTGTGGTTCTTTCTTCCTCTGTGCCTGAAGACTGCTTCCGTCTACCGGACTGTGGTGTGGATCAGATACCTTCTGAGGAGCTAAAACATTTTATTAAAAAACTAGAAATTGCTGGATGGTGAAAAACTCTCCAGTATCGCATGACTTTAAAAACTGTGGTCCCCCCCAAGTGCACAAAATGGCACATATTTGTGTGTGTAGTTCTCTTAGTTGTGATTTCATCTTGACTTTTGTATCTCTTCTGCTGCAGCGCTGCCTTTTTCTTTTACACATGTGTAAAAATACACCTGTGACATTGATTGCAGGAGAGGCTGGCATGGGACCAAGGTCTAGAACGCCTGCGCATCAGGAGGTTTGCTTTGGTGGGCAACACAGCCTGGTTGAAGTAGGACGCTTGGAGGGGACAGTGTTCCTTCTGATGTCCAGACAAAACTCACGTTGGCGAGGTGCTGACTGGGCCCTTGTACTGCATCTTGAAATGGAGCCGTATTTATTACAATCACGTTTGCAGGCAAATTACTTAACAAGGAAATGTGTGTGTGCTTTTTAATGATTTTTGTTGAACAATTCTTTTAAAAAGAAGCAAGTGTGATATGATCTGGATGTTGACACTGTCCTCTTGATCTTAAAAAAAAATCTGGTTTTTAGCAGAAGACAAAAATGAAGGGCAACAGCCAGCTGTGCATTCGGCGTTGGTCTACTACGCACGTTGCGAAATGGCTGGAGGAAGAAGGCTTTTGTGAGTATGTGGACACTTTGTGTAATAAACACAGATTGGACGGGATTACATTACTGACATTGACTGAATATGACTTGAGGTCTCCTCCTCTGGAAATCAAGATTCTAGGTGATATCCAAAGGCTCATGTTGTCAATACGCAAATTACGGAAGCACCACACTGAAGTTTTGGAAGAGCTTGGATACGGCAGCGAAGGTCCCATTGGTTCACTGGCCCCTGTGATTGGCTCTCTTCAAGGAACAGACTGGCTTTGCAACGGTGAAGTTCAACGGGACTGTGATGACTGTGAGCCTGTTGCGGACTTGAACAGTGATCAGTATCAATACGCAAACGGGAAAAACAAGCATTCTGAACGGAGATTGGATCCAGAGTACTGGAAGACAGCTTTGAGCTGTATATATGCTTTGAGTATCCTTCTCTTCACAGCGTTTGTCATGGTGATAGTACATGAACGAGTACCTGACGTGCAAACATATCCACCATTACCTGACATATTCCTAGATAAGTAAGTGCAACCTTTACTATCAAAAGAGAGAAAAATGTTATATTGCGAATTCCTCTACTGTTCAGGCCAAGCTGTGTTACATGAACTTTCCCTAAATTTTTAAAATGAAAAGCAACTGCTGGAGGCTACAGAGCAGGGGTAAGTTATGTGGGAAGGGAGTGCTTGACCCATTTCCCTACTTGTTGTTTTTCCTTTCGAAATGCCACTGGCTGCTCTTCTCCCTGCGGGGTGAAAGATACGCAAACAGGAAAAAGCAGCTGGGGAGCAGAGTTGAGAGGAAAAATGGCCACGTGGAAAAGGGAATATTTTGCAACAACACGCACAGCAATATGTTGCCACCTTTCATAAGTGATCATCGAAATGTTGATAGTGAATACAGAAAAATTCTTGCTATCTCAAGAAACTAGTATTCTTCTCTGTAATGTATAGTGTTCTTTCCCAAAAACGTTGAGCTGATTTGAACTGGGAAGAAATCTGGCTGTGACTTTTCATGTGCAGTGGCATCAGGGCTCTGATTGAAAAGAAATAGTCAACGAGGAGTAGTATTTCATAGTTGTGACTGCTTGCTTACCTCTAAAGAATGAAAATCCACAAGTAGATGTCAGGTTTGGTTTCGGAGCTCCAGCCTTACAAGCTCATCCAATTAATACATCTCAAAAGAAAAATTGTTTTGAAGTATATAATACTGCTAACAAAACAAACAGCTTAATCAGCGGATCAGGCCTGGGAGGGCGGTGGGATCAGTGTCCTTTTCAGAAACCAGACCCTATCCACCCTCCCAGGCCGGCTTCTCAGGTTGGCGCTGCCAAATTAGGTGGCGCTCAGTGTTCCTGAGTTACGCGCTGCGGCAAGGAGAGTCACGCCGGCCACATGACCACGGAGGCGTCTTCGAACAACGCTGGCTCTTCGGCTTTGAAATGGGGATGAGCACCACACCCTAGAGTCGGACACGACTGGACTTACTTGTCAGGGGTCACCTTTACCTTTACCTATGGCTAGTGGCACAATTCACATAAGGAATAGTAAAGCTGAGAGCAGGCAGCCTTATCAAGTTCAGCATGTAATAAGAGGTGCAGTGTTTCTCAGAAACAGTTGCTCATGGACTATCATCATACAGATCTTTTGTATACTCCAGAAATGATGTACCAACCCTGAATATCTCTAGTACGTTAAACAATGAGAACTGTGCTCAGCCTTGTTGAATACCTCCTTGGCTGTGATATATGGCCTTGCTGCACCATGGGTGCAGCAGTAGAACTGGTTTTTTATCCAATAACAAAGCTCCAAGACAGGGTTGTGTCCCTAGTGAAGCCCTTAAATCGAATAGATTGGTGGTGATCTGCAAAACAAGCTGGTGATCTCTGCACCCCTCCCCGGTTTAATTGCTGCAACATGACTGGAATGGGGGGGAGGGGGTGTTCTTCATAGGAAGGGGAACAAAAGTTACCTTGGGCAACTAATGATGAGGCTTTTGCTGAAGAGCACACCAGTTGGTATAGTTACTGGGAAAGCTTGGAAGAGAAGAGACAAGCTGTTTATCTCCAGAAAAAGTGTAACTCTTTTGGCAAATTCAACGTTCTTCCTGGGTATGCCAAGCTGAGGAGGTACAGTACCAGCATTGGTTTGAAAATTACCAATGTGACACTGCTAGTTTTACGCTGAGCAATTAAGTGCATGAATTAGATTTTGTTCTCAAGTGGCTTGGGTTTTTTACATTACTAATTCCTTTCAGTTCTTCCAGACAAAGTCAAGACTTTGGCTTATATGCATTTACGTTATTTATGCATCATGCTGGGTCCTCTCTCTCTCTCTCTCTCTCTCAGTTTTCCTAGGATACCATGGGCTTTTACCGTGGCTGAAGTATTTGGAATGATTCTCTGGTTTCTTTGGCTGCTTGTTCTTTTTCTTCACAAACACAGGTATCGCACTTCAGTACTTTTAATTTGGAATATTCCCTGCCCGTGGAAGCAGCTTGAAACTGCAGCTATTCCTCCTAGTGAGATGTTTGTGTGCAGCAATTTGCCAGGTGGTTCACCAAAAATAAGAATGTGTGGTGGAAAAGCTGTGGTAGATATGTGTGGCAAGCCAAAGCCCACTGTTTTGTTTCATGCTCCCCCCCCCCGAAGTTTCTTCAAGGGGTTTGTTGCGAAGGGGAATGACATGCCAGTGTCATGTGTGTGTGGAAATTTGCTGCACAGATTCAGTTTTATGCAACCTTCGTACTGCTTGATGCTGTTGTGAAGCAGATGTGCATGAAATCATGTAACAAATTTTCTCTTGAGCAGAGGGTTTGTTTCCCTGAGATCAGCATGGAATGGATCCTGTGTAGACCACTGCTTCTCAAACTGTGGGTCACGGCCCAATGTGCAGCTGTGTTGTGAGTTAGGCCCACCAACCCGCCCTTGCCTCTGTTTGGCTTCAAATTGGAGCCAAATGGTAGCAACCGGAGGCCACATCCAGATCTCAATGCACCTCCTGCAGCTACTCCCGACCCTGGATGGCCTCCAGAGGCCTCAGAAGGACTTTGGAAGTGACTTCTGGGCCACTTCCGGTTTCGTCTACGCGACTTCCAGTTGCGTCGAGAGTCCTCATGGAGGCTTCCCGAGGCCATAAGCACCTGCAGGAGATGGGGCGTGACGCCACCGCCAGAAGACAAGGTGGGCCAAGGCCATGCCTGGATTGAGAACCCCTACTGTAGACTGTACGATATGACCCTATTTTGATGCCTGTAGAAAAAGTCTCTTCCCTTCTTTTCTACTATAAAATGTCAAAGCCTTTATGGAGAGGGAGCTTTCACTGTGTGAAGTTTATGTGAGGTGAGGGACTGTGCTCTCCTTCCCTTGGGTCCAACTGATGAGACTTGCCTCTTTGGATATCATGGTTTTTATAAGGCCTTTGAGTAGAGTCCCATGTTATAGGCTCAGTTTGCCCATTAGCCCCTGATTTTACAGGGTAGTGATTGCATAGATTGGACCCTTAATTGAATGTTACGTCCAATGAGTGCATATCGGGGGGAGGTCAAATGAAAACAGTATCTGAAACTGACTTTTTCTGTTCATTTCTAGGTCTATCATTCTACGACGATTTTTTTGTCTAATAGGTGCTATGTTCTTTCTGCGTAGCGTCACAATGTTTGTGACATCACTGTCGGTGCCGGACCAACACTTGCAGTGTTCTGAGAAGGTAAAGCATTTCCTCTTCCTCCTCCTCACCTGCCTGTCTGTAATTTTTTTGGTTCCCTGACTTTGCTTTGGCTAAAGTCTTGGGGTAGAATGAAACTGGTGACAAGCAAAGTTTAACTCTAGTATGTTGATGTAGAGGAAGGGAGAGGGGTCCCCGGGTCCACAGGCTGCTTCAGGGCAGTAGCGCCTTGGACTCAGCACTCACTCCCTTCATCTTTGTGTGTGAGCTCTGCCCAAATATGGCAGCCGCTGCAACTCTGATATTACTGTGTGACATAGGTGAGTGGGAATTCTTCATGTTCACCTGTAAGCCTCGAAGGCCACCAAGTTGGCTTATTAGATTTATAGTTCACTTTGTACATTATTATTAAGAATATTTATATACCTCTTTTCCACAACAAGAATTCACCAAACAGTGACATAGCTACATGGATGGTTCCCTGTCCCCAAAGGAGTCATGCAGCCTAAAATGATGCAGAAGAAACACCAGCAAACATGGCTAGAAAAGAGCTATGCTGGGGGGAATGGGGATGGCAGTTCTCCCTCCGCTGAATATAAGACCACTTGAAAGGTGCCTCTTTGTCCAGTTAACAGGGGCTTAGCTTGTAGTCGGACCATTTCTCCACATTTCTTTCTATTCCAGTCTTGAATCAATACAACTTAAATTCCTCAATAGTCTTTTCACAATCCTTAATCTCTCCTTAACCACAAACTCACTAGACCAGTAGGCTTGCTAGGGCTATCTCAACCCCTACGTTCTGTAGTGGGATAATATATACGGGGTTATTGTCCTGAATAGAGAGGGAATGCACATGAAGGACTTCAAACTGTCTCAAATACTAAACTTTTATTAGTATAGTGGGCCCTTCGCATCCGCAGGAGTTCCATTCCTGGAACCCCCACAGACGCAAAAATCCGCGGATGCTCAAGTCCATGTTCGGACTGGGGGGTCAAGGGGGCAGTGCGCACTCCTTATCCGACATATTGTAAGTCTAAAATGCCTGATAAAGGAAAAAAGTCGCTTCTGGTCACTCCCCCCCCCCTTTTAACAGGCATTTTAGACTATTACAATGTGGCGCCGGAGGGAATAAGTGGGCGGTGAGCCTGCGCAGCTCTTCAATAAGGTACAGTGGTGCTGCCCCTGCCGCAAGTGTGTTCCATCCCTCCGTGGATGGCCATCCGCGGACAGTCAGATCTGCGGATGGTCAATCCGTGGATAAGGAGGGCCCACTGTATTGTTTATAAATAGTGCAAACTGAACTGAGTGATTAAAAGAACTTTGAAAATGCATAGATATTGTCTAACCAGATTATATGTCATGCTAATACATGGATGTAAACGTGTACGGAGTGTATTTAGGGCATAGGGCATAGCTGGTAACAAATTAAGAGGTGGCATGCAAAATTACCTTTATGCTGAATATCTAGGAGAGGTCAAAGTTCAGTGCATGAACTGTGGAAAGTTGGAGAAATTGTGTGCCTATAACATCAATGCTAAGTTTATACAGGGTGAGTCATAATGGTCTTGGGGATTTTCGTATACCACTACATCGTAACGGAAAGGGGATAGGGTAACATAGTTAATGGTAATGGAAAGACAAATGTTCAAAGTTTTTTTTTCTGTGGGATTTCCAGCTGCTGTCTGGCACGCCTAGTCGACTTGCGGGAACTGCGTTGAAAGGCCTCACTCGGTTGACTGTTTCCTCCGACAGGCCTGGTTGGCCCGGACATTTCCTAAGTACACGAATCCGGTGTTCCGGAATTTATCGTACCACTGGCGTAATGTTTTATCTGTCAGTGAGTGCATCCTTTCCAAATTGAGCACGAAAGTGCTGTTGAACTGCGATAATGTACTCGGTGTTCACGTACTCCAAAATGCAGTAGGCCTTCTCTATGCCTGACGCCATCCTGACTGATGGGAACTCCCCTTACCAGCCAAGGACGTGCAGCTGCGCACATAAACACTTGGAGACTTTCTCTTTCTATCACCATGCGCTGTGTTTCCATATCCTTTACCGTTATGGTGCTATGGCTTGCCAGAATCCCGGAAACCATTATGGACTCACCCTGTATTTCTAAGCATTGGACAATAATGGACCACTTATAGTAAAATGAAACACATCCATGTTTCAGTAACCTGCTGCGTTTGCCATGGAAGCTGGAGGCAAAGTCATTCAATCTGCTTTGAAGTATTTTGGTATTATTACTTACCAGGTTATGCCTGTGTCTAATTCTAGATGTATGACAACGTATGGGCAAAACTTAAGCGAGCCTTTGGAATTTGGATTGGCTTTGGCATGATGTTCAATGGAGTACGTACTTGCGGAGACTCCATTATGGACTCACCCTGTATTTTTAAGCATTGGACAATAATGGACCACTTATAACCTGCTGTGTTTGCCATGGAAGCTGGAGGCAAAGTCATTCAATCTGCTTTGAAGTATTTTTGTATTATTACTTACCAGGTTATGCCTGCTTCTAATTCTAGTTGTATGACAACGTATGGGCAAAAGTTAAGCGAGCCTTTGGAATTTGGATCGGCTTTGGCTTGATATTCAGTGGAACACGTATGTGTGGAGACTACATGTTCAGTGGCCATACAGTTGTCCTGACCATGCTTAACTTCTTTATCTCTGAATGTAAGTATAATGTTGAAATGGCCCAAGATCATCTGTCTAATGAATCTAGCTTGTTAAGGCTTCCTCTTATCGTTTAACATCTTGCTCTTTTGCACAACAGTTTCTCCATGGGAGGTTAAAAAGTTTCAGTGGGGAAAAAACCAAGTAACTAATAGAGATAACTGGTGGTATGACTTGTGGTTGACAGCATTATTATAAGACGTGAAGTTAGACATAAAGCATTGATTGACATTCATGTTGGTTAAAAAGTGCAAGCAAACTGGAGCAAAGGTCCTAATTTTTTCAATCTTCATGAGTTTTGTACAAATGTTAGACTGACTTTTTTATTGGTACCGAGGATAATATGACCAACATCCCAACATGAAAGACAAGTTTTGCTTGTGGTTATTTAGAAAATAAATAACCAGTGCCAGTGGTAATTAGACACTATTAAATGCAAGTCAAGAGACACAAGCCCTGCCCTCATTTTCACAATCTGAAAGTCCAGGTGCGTGAGGAAAAGGAAGGAAAAGGTATAGGCGGGTGATGAGATCGGAAATACCTGAATGAGGAGACAAGATATTGACCGGCACCTTAAATCCAGTTGGGACCGTGCTGTCCTCCTCCTTGCTAGTGTTCTTGCCTGGTGGGTGGGTGGGTAACATTTCAGCAGCAGCAGGTGACTGGGATTATCGTACTTTCAGCAATGATGAAGGAACTGACAGCTTCAGCAGAAGGTACCGTCATCCACCATCTTGACTGCTTCTAAGTTAGCTGTCCAGAAAATCTTTATCACATAATTGTCATTAGACTTTCCTATTGGTTGTGGTTTTTTCTTTTCCTTAGATACACCAAGAAGCTGGAAGTTCTTGCACACTTTGACCTGGTTGCTTAACCTCTTTGGAATGGTCCTCGTTGTGGCATCACATGAACACTACACCATTGATGTCTTCATTGCCTACTACATCACCACAAGACTATTTTGGCACTATCACACCTTGGCTAACCCGAGATCCTATCAACAGATTAGGAGGGCTAGGAACTGGTTTCCCATGTTCTCATTTTTTGAGTGCAATGTCAATGGTACAGTTCCAAATGAGTATTGCTGGCCCTTTGCAAAACCAACAATAATGAAAAAATTAATTGGATAAAGAGTGCCTGGTTTAATTCACATCTGTGGGGGAAGTTTTTGGGACTTACTGACTGCGTGATCCTGTGTACCGCAAGAGCGGTGGGGTGCATGCTCCACCACTCTAGCGTGTTGCAAACATGCTGTAAAGCACGTTTGCGACTACGTAGGAATAAGGGCCACCTGCACGAAGGCCGGCAACCGTCACTCTCACAGTGGACCATCCCTGCACTCACTGGGCAAGGTAAGCCCTGCACCTACTGGTGCAGGGTTAGAGGGAGGGCGAACCGGGCGGCGAGGGAGGATGGCCATTGGGTGAACCAGGTGGGGTAGAGGGCTGGGATATCGGTGGCGAGCTCATAATATTTGGAGTATAGCAAGCATAGTACTTGATGGCCATGCAGATCATTTTATTGTTGACTGCAGAAAATGAGGCCCTACAGAAGTTACCCCAGTTCACATTTAATCTTCTCATTTATCTATTCAATAGAAAAAGGAGTCCCAAATGTTCCCCAAAGGGGGGAAGTGGACTATTTGAGTTAAGACGGTAATGGTTAGTAGCACATTGATTCTACAATGAGTACATATTGCATAGCAGTAGGGCTCCAGTATCCACGGGGGATAGGTTCCTGGCCTCCCTCAGATACTCGCGCTATTCCCGCGGGGGGGGCAGCGTGCCCATTACCTTTCTTTATCTTTATAGGGCTGGCACTAAGCCCCTGCATTTCTTGCTTAACCAAAACGCTATAAGCAGCATGCTGCTTATAGCGTTTTTTAAGCAAAAAACACAGGGGCTTGGCACCTGCTCTATAAAGATGAAGAAAGTTAATGAGTGCACGGGGAGGGGGGGCGCGCGCGCACACACACACATGTATATGTGTACGTTTAGATAGATAGATAGATATATACATACACTTCTGGGTTTTCAGGTTTTTGGAGGCCAGAAAACATAGGTGGGAGGGCCCTTCTCAGCATTCCTGAGAGGCTTGGCCACAGGCAGGAGACTCTCGGGAGTGAAAACGTGCCACTGAAAGCGCTGCGTCAGAGCACAGTTCCGTTGGTCCGGCAGTCCAAGGACCACCAGCAGTCGTCCAAAGTTCCACTGGTGGTACTAGTACCACTGGTTGAGAACCTCTGCCCTACATCATTTACAAATTTGGTTTTACCTTGCACTTTGTACGTATTGATTGGTAATGGAGCATCAACTGATTTTGCATTTTCTGAACTGCCTAAGATGGGCACTTTTAATTTGCTCACTGGCTATTTGAAGTAGTTGCCAGGCTGCATAGCTCTTAAAATGTCACTCTTATGAATTGCTAATTTAATAAATGTACGTTAAGAAAACCCCTAGCAAGGCATTCTGTCTGAATCCAATTAAAATATTGGCTTAAATGAGTCGCAACTGATACCTCTAAGGCAGTGGTTCCCAAACTGTGAAGTGCGGCTCCCTGGGGAGCCGTGGGTGGTCTCAGGTTCCCTGTGAAGGGAGGATGGAAGGAAGAAGGGGGCGCCCCAGTCAACATACTCCACTCCACTTCTGATTGGGCCTTTAGAAGTGGGAGAAATTACCTTCACAGAAGTGATTCACAGAAGTGAAATTGGGGAGAAAGCTTCACCTGGTGGTATTCTGCCTGTCACATAACATAATGTAGTGGGGAGCCATGGCTAGAGGTGGGGTTTTTTTTTGAGGTGGTGACCAACGCAGAATGCTAAATAACGCTAATTTTGACTCAAAACGCTATATACTGTAATACGATTTTTAGCTCTAAAAGCGAAATAATGCCAATAAACCCTTCATTCCATGAAATAGCACTGCTTTTTCTTACTTTTGAGTAATCTGCCGGTACTTTTAAGTAAGGAATCTTGCTTGGAACAGTTGCAGAGCCTCTCCTACAGTTCCAAAGGCCGTCCTGTTGCTTCTGGTTACTCTGCTTCTGCTCCTTATCTCTGATCTGTACTGTTCTGTATGGTTTGCTGCATATACAGCATTCCACCGCTAGGTGGCGGAGGCAAGAACAAGTGCAGACAAGCCTCTTATCTCCATTTTTTTAACAGCACAGTATTTCTATTTTATTGCTGTATTTGAACAAGCTGCTGCTCATGCTGCTCATATTTGTAAAGATTCAATTTGTAGAGATTCAAATCAATAGGCATGGGGGGGGGGGGGGAATGAAACATAACTGTCCAGGGGAAAGATAGACCAAAACACAGAGAGACTGAAAACTAAGAATGCCAAAAATATGTCTGATATTCTCCTGATGTGAAGCCTATACTAGTGTACAGTATATCTGCTCTTTTGGATAAGCTTCCAAAGTAGGAAGTGAATCTGTGAATACTACCATATTGTTTGAAAAAACAAACAGTGGCTTAATTGCTGCATTTGCTGACACTATCACCTATCTAGTGCACATATTTGTTGTTGTTCAGTCGTTAAGTCGTGTCCGACCCTTCGTGATCCCATGAACCATATCCCGCCAGGCCTTCCTGTCCTCCACTATCTTCCTGAGTTCGCTCATTTTCATGTTCGTTGCATCGGTGATGCTGTCTAACCATCTCATCCTTTGCCTTCCCCTTCTCCTTTTGCCTTCAATTTTTCCCAGCATCAGAGTCTTCTCCAGAGAGTCCTCTCTTCGCATTAGGTGGCCAAAATATTTGAGTTTCAGCCTTAGTACCTGTCCTTCCAGGGAACAGTCAGGGTTGCTTTCATTTAGGATTGACTGATTTGATCTCCTAGCAGTCCAAGGGACTCTCAGGAGTCTTCTCCAGCACCACAGTTCGAAAGCATCTATTCTTCGGCGCTCAGCCTTCCTTATGGTCCAACTCTCGCAACCATACATTGCTACTGGGAACACCATCGCCCTGACTATGCGAACTTTTGTTGGCATGGTGATATCTCTGCTTTTTATTATGCTATCTAAATTTGCCATAGCTTTCCTTCCAAGGAGTAAGCGTCTTTTAATTTCATGGCTGCTGTCTCCGTCTGCAGTGATCTTGGAACCCAAAAAAGTAAAATCTGTTACTGCTTCCATTTCTGCCCCTTCTATTTGCCAGGAATTGATGGGACCAGATGCCATGATCTTAGTTTTATTAATGTTGAGTTTCAAGCCAACTTTTGCACTCTCCTCTTTCACTCTCATCAAGAGGCTCTTTAGTTCTTCTTCACTTTCTGCCATTAGGGTGGTATCGTCTGCATATCTGAGGTTGTTGATGTTTCTCCCGGCAATCTTGATTCCGGCTTGCGATTCATTCAGCCCTGCATTTCTCAGAATGTACTCTGCATATAAGTTAAATAAGCATGGTGACAATATAAAGCCTTGCCGTACTCCCTTCCCAATTTTGAACCAGTCGGTTGTTCCATGGCCGGTTCGAACTGTTGCTTCTTGACCCGCATACAGGTTTCTCAGGAGACAGGTAAGGTGGTTTGGTATCCCCATCTCTTTAAGAATTTGCCACAGCTTGTTGTGATCCACACAATCAAAGGCTTTTGCATAGTCAATGAAGCAGAAGTAGTTGTTTTTGGAACTCTCGTGCTTTCTCCATGATCCAGCGCATGTTGGCAATTTGATCTCTAGTGCACATATAGTCCATTTTAAAAGCAAATAAAATTATTAAAAATTAATAAAAAATGAAAAATTGGAATAAAAACACAACTATTTGTGTTGAATAAAAACACATAACACCGCTATTTGCATTTTTAATCAAGAAATTTTGAAAAAAATAACACACACAAAAAAAAACACCTCTGGCCATGGCAAATGGTCAAGGGAGCCGCAGGTCAAAATGTTTTGGGAAACACTGCTTGAAGGATCAGTTTATATAAGTGTGTGCTGGCCCTTTAAATGGGTATGTTTCAAAAATGCACTCTCTCCCCCATACAGTACTTAGAGCAAAACCACAGTGTGTGGGGACACACAACATTTTAATGCTTTGACCCTGCCATGCTCCAGTCTATATTGCATGTCCTCTACATCGGCTATTTACAATTGTAAAAAGGCTTCCATTGGTTTGTACATATACATTGGGAAGGGAAATTGTAAACAGATTCCCACACACACACCTATGTACAGTATATGAGGAAAACAAGTGGAAGGTAGGGAGGTCATGGTAAAAATATATGGGTGTTCATTTGAAATGAACAAGTCTGAAATGTTAATAGTGCTAAGAGATAAAGTCAACACTTTGTTTTTTATATCCTGAACTGTTCATGAACACACACTCTGGCTGCTCAAAGTTGGGTATGGACTTAGCATTTGTATAGTGCTTTCTGGGTGTAAAAAGCACTTCACATGTATTAGCTTGATGCAATCCATACAACAACCTTGTACGGTAAACAAGGCCATATAGTGAGAATTCATGGCAGAGGCAAGATTCGAACTGGGAAAGTCCTGATTTTGCCTCTCAGCCGCTACACCACCTCAGCCCTGTCCATTGGTTTGAATCCTCTCTTCCACCAATGGAAGGCACTCGTGTTCACACAAGAGGGAGGAGAAATAATCCTTGCTAATTTCCCCATAACCCTGGAGCCCTCTGCCCAGCACATTCCCACTCTGGAGGGTTCCCTGACATGTGCCCCTTAGGATACAACCCATAGAAAATACCATGGATGATATTCTATCAACAGCAACTACTCCTGATAGGTAATATGCTGCCTCTAGGTTCAGAGGCAGCATGGCTCTGAATACAACTTGCAGGGAAGTGGGAGCAAGGGTTTGTTGGTTGGTTGGTTGGTTTAAGGAATTTATATCCCGCCTTTGGATTTCATGCTTTGGCATGAAATTCAGTGGAGTACATACTTTATTTATTCACAGTGGAGTACGTTATTTATTTATTTATTTTAGCCAAGAATTAAATAAATAAATAAATAAACTTGGTTTTTATTACTTATTTATTTATAGATTAAAATAAATAATAAATTAAATTGACTTACCTGAATCCTGTCGCCGTTGTTGCCTGTCGCCGCAGTGCTGCTGCTGCTCCTCCTCCTTCCTCGTCGGCCGGCCGGCTGGGTCCGCGCGAGTCTTGTTCCTGCCGGTTGGCCGAGGCCGTGCAAACGTCAGCCGGCCGGGCTGCGCTCACCCGGCTCGCCTGCTCTCGCTGCTCTGAGCTGGCTCACCCACTCTCTCGCCACTCCTAGCTCAAGCGGGCAAGAGCAGGGCCGGCCGGATCGTTCACCTGGTCGCCACCACCGCCATTTTAAATGAAGCAACTTACCCGGGCACTGGCATCTTGACTCGCGAAATCTCACGAAATCGCATCATGTCCTCATGAGATTTGGGTGCCAACATCTTGGAACTCGTGAGATTTCATGAACCAAGATGCCGGTGCCTGAAAAATTTAAAATGGCGGCGGCGGTGGTGGCAATCTGGGATGGCGCCATACCTCCCAGGTTGCCAGGACTTGAGCCAGAAATCTGGGAGGGTCCTGGCCATTCCGGGACGTATGGTAAGTCTACTCAAATGTGCCATGACTTTGTGATCACCAAAACAGAGGCAAACTCTCAGATCAGTCTCTCGGCCTGCTTCTGTTGGCTGTACTGGTAGCTTATTTTGGTAAATTCATGTTTTGGTGGGGATTCTGTATTCTTTCCAGAGAACTTTTTGTGTGGCAGAGGAAATATCCAAAATGTTGAATACATAGGTGCACACAGAGTGTGTATGATTAAATGTTTGCTCCATAGAGAAACTGAAATGTAATGCCCAGAGGCACGTGATATTGGCTATTTAAAACAGTGGTTGTTAACCCATGGTCCGTAGATCACAGGTGATCCGTGGGACCCTGCCAGGTGGTCTGCAAGGCCTCCAGGCATTCAGTGGGGTGACACTAGCGCCGCCCAAGTCTTCGGTTTCCGTTCCAGCCAAAGTGCAGTGGCTGGGAGCATAACCAGCAGGTAAATCAACACTGGGAGAATGGCTAACTAGTGTTAAAACAATGGAAACATTTTTCAGGCTAAAAGGCCATGGTCTAAACTTAACACGTTTTTTAAAAAATTAGTTTTAAAATTTAATTGCATTACATTTAGACCACGGCCGTTTATCCTGAAAAACGTTTCAATTATTTTAATATGGATGCCATCCGTGAAAGCCTTTGTGCGTTTAGCTAATTGGTGTGTTCCCATTTCCCCCTCAAGTGTAGACTGTACACAAGAGGAAGAACAGCTGAAAACGCCCCCAGTGTTCAAAGCAAGTCGACCAGGCTTGAAGCTGGGCAGGGCCTACCCACCCACAGACCGTTTGGCTGTGAAATCCTAGCAATCCGGAAGCAATCGGCAGTGACACGATGACGTGTTACTTCATTGAGTCACTGCCAAACTAATTCCGGGTTACCAGGGTGGTTTGTCGCCACAGTGGTCCATGGTCTCCCAACCGTTGGGAACCACTGGTTTTGAAAGCAGATCTTAGTGAAATGCAGCTTGGAATTCAAGAGAGGGGGTCGCTCCAAAGTGATGTTTTTTAAAATTCTCTTGAAAAGGGAAAATGTCACACAGACCAAACTGCATTGATAAGTTTACAGTTCTGATTTCATTATGTTGTAAGAAGTATTTGATTTTCTGTTTGAACGGAGATTGACCCCAACTTTAGTTTAGTTTGTTTATTTATTTATTTATTTAAAGAATTTATACCCCACCTTTCTCCTGAGGGCACTCAAGGTGGCTTACAACACAATATTAAAATACATATATACACATTAAAATAATTAATTAAAACAATTTAAAATAAACAACCCCAGTGGGTCACCTGAATTTACATATGTTAAAAGCCATTTGTTAAAAGGTCAGCCCACCATGTCAGACATCAAAAGCTGTCCTAAATAAAAACGTATTAAGGCCCCGCCGAAAGGTCTCTAAAGAGGTCTCTTAGTTATGACAAAGTCCTATTAATAAATCCCATCTAGTCCCGTTGAGTCCTTTGTGGTACGCCCGAAACTAAATAGTTAAAAAAAATGGCTTCCCCAAATTCTCTGAAATTTGTTTTGTGGAAAGTAGACAGATGAAACTATGTTTTGTTGTTGTTGTTCAGTCGTTAAGTCGTGTCCGACCCTTCGTGATCCCATGAACCATATCCCGCCAGGCCTTCCTATCCTCCACTATCTTCCTGAGTTCGCTCATTTTCATGTTCGTTGCATCGGTGATGCTGTCTAACCATCTCATCCTTGGCCTTCCCCTTCTCCTTTTGCCTTCAGTCTTTCCCAGCATCAGAGTCTTCTCCAGAGAGTCCTCTCTTCGCATTAGGTGGCCAAAATATTTGAGTTTCAGCCTTAGTACCTGTCCTTCCAGGGAACAGTCAGGGTTGATTTCATTTAGGATTGACTGATTTGATCTCCTAGCAGTCCAAGGGACTCTCAGGAGTCTTCTCCAGCACCACAGTTCGAAAGCATCTATTCTTTGGCGCTCAGCCTTCCTTATGGTCCAACTCTCGCAACCATACATTGCTACTGGGAACACCATCGCCCTGACTATGCGAACTTTTGTTGGCATGGTGATAAGAACATACGAAGAGCCCTGCTGGATCAGGCCAAAAGCCCATCTAGTCCAGCTTCCTGTGTCACACAGTGGCCCCACCAGATGCCTCAGGGAGCACACGAGACAACAAGATACCTGTGTCCAGTCGCCACTCCCTTGCACCTGGCACAGAGAAAACCCACTTCTAAAAAACCAGGAGGTTGCTTATGGCTTGTAACCTGTGATGGTCTTTTCCTCCATGAATTTGTCCAAACCCCTTTTAAAGGCATCTAGGCCAGGTGCCATCACCACATCCTGTGGCAAGGAGTTCCACTGCTCCTATCTGATATCTGATAGGTATCTGCTGATATCTCTGCTTTTTATTATGCTATCTAAATTTGCCTTAGCTTTCCTTCCAAGGAGTAAGCGTCTTTTAATATATATATATATATATATATATATATATATATATATATATATATATATATATATATATATATATATATATATATATATATATATATATATATATGTTATAAAACTATTTTCAGAGTTATAGGGTCACCCCACTGACCCCCCCCCCCCAGAGGAGCAAAGATCACTGTTTTTAGGGAAAATGATGCCCTGGAATTGGGGGCAGCCCCCCCCTCCTCACTGAAATTAAAAATGAAACTCTGGCTTTGTTTTCATGGCCAGGGTCCTGGCTTTTGAATCCACTTTGTTTGGAGCACCTCAGGTGCAGGGGAGCAGCTGTACACAGCTGTACACATGCGCAACATTAGGTGTACCTCAAAGGACTCAATGGGACTTTATGGGTGGCGTTGCTGAAACAACTCACTGGTCTTTTTCATGCAGAAAAAGAACTAAAGCTGCATATTTCAAGAATTTAAAGTGCCATAAAAAAACCTTGAAGAAGGTAGGGACTTGAAACTTGAGGTACACTTAGGTGAGACATCCCCCTAAACACCCCTAAAGCCCTGGAGCTGTGTGTAAAACACAACTATGTTTTTGTTTGAAATCTTGTGTTGTCAGGTCCATGCTTTACATAGGAGTAAATGGACGAGTTGAGTTGACCTTAAGTCCCGTTGAGTCCCTAAAGCACCGCCTGTGCACCAGGTGCAAGGTACACCTGCGAAATTTTCTGCAGGTGATTTTTTCTACATGGGGGTCCCTTAGAAATGTGGATCACACTGACATTTGGGACTTCTGGGAAAGTCATACTGCAGGACCAGATGGGTTAAAAGTAGTAGAATTAACATGCAGTGTGATCCTGGCATGATTATTTGGAAGCATTGTTTTCAATTAGGTGATCAACCTGTGCCTAAGTTGTACCACTTTAAAATGCAAGTCAGGGCTCACCTGACTGAATTTCCCCAAAGAGAAACATTCAGGAACGCACCAGTTAGCTAAATTTCAAGAATCCTTGAAATAGAAAATTACCATGCTGCCCGGGGCGGGATGCTAGGCTGGAACCCCTTTCCCTGACATGCTAGTTTTCTGTGAGAAGATAATTATTTTGTATGAAAAAGTATAGAGTCAGCTGAGTTACTTGCACTTTAAAGTGGTACAGCCCAGACTGGTTTAACTGGATGTGTTAATTATGTACACTGTTACCCTATTTCTTGGCGATAACTTCAGTGGGTTTTCTGATGTAAGTGCATTCTGACATGATTCCATTTAGTCCTCAAAGGTAGGCTTACCAGATCTTCAACTGGGACAGAGTACTAGACCTTTAGGAGAAGGAATGTGGGCAGGTGTAGCTTGTTAAGTCCTAGAGCACAATCCTAGGCATGTCTACTCAGAAGCAAGCCCCATTGTGTTCAGTGGGGCTTGCTTCTGAGTAGACATGCCTAGGATTGTGCTCTAAGGTTTAACAAGCTACACCTGCCCACATTACTTCTCCTAAAGGTCAAGCACTCTGTCCCGGTTGGAGATCTGGTAAGCCTACTCAAAGGAGAACTCACACTATACCTACAGAATTATTCTTCCTGTATTAAATTGTATAACAGAACAGTGATGTAAGACACTTATGGTGTGAGCTGGTTTTGCAGAATGTTAGTGCTACATGTTTTCAATGAGGAAAGGATAATTTCTCAGTTCTGCTCTGTTCTTTTTGACAGACTCCTGCACAAATTTGTTTTTGTCTGCCAGATCTGAACTGGATCTGAAATAGATTCCAGAGCCCATTCTTAGTATGGGCAGTGTTCCTAGACGGTATTAAATTCCTCTTGATATACCCGGTGTGGTGTGGGGTCATGATGTCATTGCCACCATGGGGAAGGCCTGTTTCCTCAAACGTAAACTAATGAATGATGCATCTTGCTGAATTTGCATTTTGCTCAATATAACCAAGGGAAGAAGAGGATTGTGGATGGTCTCGAGTCGTCTTCTGAGTGCTCAGCACAGACCTTTTGCTTTGGATCTCTCCTCTGTCCTTGGAGAATATAGTGGTGTGTTTGAAGATGTTCCTACTGCAGAAACGTTCCAAGCACAGATGTTGTATAAGTAAACATGGATTTTGCTCAGATTTAAACCCAGATTTAATTTATATTGTGTTTGTATTTGTTGTATTAAACTATTGAAGTATTAAATAAAATCTGAGATAAGTTAAACCGTTCTAATAAACGACTGTTACCTTGTGCTCTTTCCCATACATGCTACTTATGCTATCTAAATTATCTAGTATAGACCAGCCCCACTTCAAGTCAGTACTATAAGTGCCAAACTACATGTGAGCATAAACCTTCCTCCCCCCCCTCCGCCAACTGCTGCAGGTGGATTCGGATTTGGATTGGTTAACGCTCTTGTCTCGTGCTGTGTTCCTGCTGAAAATCGCATGACCCCTCCCCTCCAGCGGCTGTTTGCTGCAAGAGAAGTTGCGCTAAGATCAGTGACTCCCACAGGGTGTACGTTTCCTTGAGCATGGGCAATTCTCCTCCTTACTTATATTTTGAAAATAAATGCTTTGTGTGTGTGTGTGTGTGTGTGTGTGTGTGTGTGTGTTTGTAAGTATAAAGCGTGACTCCAGTTTTAATTTAAAAAAACCCCGAGACAATGTCGGAAACCAGAAGTTTGAGAAACACTGATCGACACGAGGAATGTGGCAGTAAGACACTGCCACAAATGATCGGATCAAGCTTGCTGCAGTCAAATAAGTACATGGGGTCATAAGCAAGGACTGCTGAGCCCCCATAAGGTTTTGTGGCTTGTGTCTTGGAAAACTAGGCCCTGCTGCAGCCAAGCCTTTCTTTCAACGAAGCCCTACATCACTTACAAATTTGGCTTTACCGTGCACTTCATAGGTATTGATTTCGTACCTCCGGGTGTGGTCAAGACTTTGTGTATAAATTCTGCTGCCGAGTAAAAAAATGGACTTGTGTAAAAGTCAGGAAGGTCATGGGCTGGTACACCATGGTAGTCAATAGTGGTGCCATAAAATTCATGGGATTCATGGCAAACTATTGTGCCATGGGCAGCAGCATTTAAAATATGATCGATGCCCATCTTCCATAAACCAAATCTGCTATGGGCAAAAACACTGAAGAAAAGGCAAACAGAAGGTAAAAGAAAGATTTGGAAGGGTAGGAAAGGAGCTTTTTTCATCCTTGAATTATTGTTTTCTAGAATTTGTGACTCAGATCTATTCATATTTTTTAGGGAAAATATTCCTGTCTGTGTCTGCAGAAGTTGATGCCCGGCCAACCTGACTTGGGGCAACTTCCTTTCAGTGAACCAATGGTAAAATCTGCTGTGGCACCATGACTTTGGAACCAGCTTCTAGAGAATCTGAGGACAGCCCCCTCTCTATATGGTTTCTGTTGGGGTTTAAAAGGTTTGATCTCACACAAGTGTTATCCAGGACTAAACAATACCATACTCGCATCTTTACAGAAGCCATTGAAATTCAAAAACACCAAAGGAACATAAACAGGAAAGAAGAAACACTACGTATAAGTGGTGCCTGGCTACCAGCCTTGAAGGGTGCAAGGATTCACAACTTTAAGAACACGGAAGAACTAAAATAGAGCCAGTGCGCGCGGCATGGGCAGCAGGCTGTCATTTGCCCGCTCCCTCGCTGGCTCCGTGCCGGTGAGAGAGCAGGCGGACGACACCCGCTCGCTGGCGCCATCTTTTTTTTCATGCCCTCACGAGATTTGGGTGCCAACATCTTGGATCTCGCGAGATTTCGTGATCCATGATGCTGCCGCCCGGGGAAGTTCCTTTCCTCCCGGAAAACCGGCCCAGGACTTTCCCGGGAATCGTAGCCGATTTCCGGGACCGTCTCGGTTTTTCTGGGACGGATGGTAAGCCTACTTATAAGGTGCAGAATCTTTTATCTGTAAGAATATGGCAGAGCCAGAGGGGAAAAAGAAGAGCTGGTCCCTTTAAATAACAGAAGGCTGACAGAAGGACTGAAGGACAAGAATTGAGTCCTCCAATGAAAACTCTGGTGATGGAAAGATCAGGTAAGTAATTGTGTTCTCAGAAAAGCCTTAGGAGTCATTGACCTTTTTAATTACACCTAGCTTTTACAGGTGTGGTTCTTTTAAAACGTGCTGCTGTTGCTCTTATGTTTTTTAATTGTAATAGTGGTTTATTGTTTTAAGGTTATTGTTTGAGTTTGAGTTAATTGTGTATATTGCTTTTAAATAGTGATTTATGATTTTGTATTTCTGTTTTCTTTTGTAAGCTCCATTGGGTCCCTTCAGGGGAAAAGGCTGGGTTAAAATACTGTATATAAATAAGTTCCACAAGCCAGGATCCCCAAAGCACTTTGCTGCTTGTGATGGGTAGGAGTAGTTCCATTGCCAGATTACAGTAAGTATTGCACAAATTGTCCTATCTTACCTAGATAGTGAATTACAGGGCGCTTATGACAGTTAAGACAGTAGTTTTCAGCTACAGTTGAGAGTAGCTATACTTTTACTGTATTTTGCATAAGCAAGTGTTTGCCATAGTTCTGTTTTGATAGCATTTATGTACAGTACTGACCCGATAGGTCTTTGCTATAGTTTGCTGGAGTGCCTGGTTATAGAACTTGATTTGCATGCTGATTGTTGTTGAATAGGCTGGCAGGAGTTACAGAACATTCAGGTGGTGCATTAGGAGGAAACATTAATGTAGTCTCCATAAAAGAGAAGTCCCAAATATCTCAGTTTGCCCAGAGAGCTATGCTAGAGATTCAGCAAAAGCCTGCCATGCATTTCTCATAGGAATTCATCTCATGAATCAGTGATTCAATGCTTTGGTCATGTTGCACTGTTCGTAACGTTGGCTCTTGACCTTTTCCTGGCTGTGACTATTGGTGGCAGATTTGATATCATAATCCTATTTGGCAGTTTTGCTGCTTGATGTGATAGATGTCAGGTGCTGATCCACTTTGGCAGAAGGGGCCCAACTCCATAATTGTAAGACAGTTCCATGATCCCTCAGTATAAATTATTTGGAAAAATTTCTGGTTCTTTCTTCCTCTGTGCCTGAAGACTGCTTCTGTCTACATCTACTGTGGTGTGGATCAGATACCTTCTGAGGAGCTAAAACATTTTATTAAAAAACTAGAAATTGCTGGATAGTGGAAAAACTCCCCAAAATCGCATGACTCTGAAAACTCCCCCCCCTTAAGAATGAACAAAATGTCAAATATTTGTGCCTATACTTATCTTAGTTGTGGTTTCATCTTTTGTATCTCTTCTGCTGCTGTGCTGCTTTTTTCTTTTACACATGTGTAAAAATACACCTGTGACATTGATTGCAGGAGAGGCTGGCATGGGACCAAGGTACTGCTTGAATGGCGGTCTAGAACGCCTGCGCATCGGGAGGTTTGCTTTGGTGCAGTAGCGTCGCTAGACGCGTGTCTCCGCAGGGCAGGGGGTGCGCGTCACCCCCCACCCTGGGGTGACCCCCCCAAACGCCCCGTCGGAGCTGAGCCTCCGCTCCGAGGCCGAGGAGCCAGCCTCGGAGCGTCCGACCCCGCCAGTGCTCCAGGGCCTTCTGAAGGTCCGATGGCTCAAAACGGAAAGTTTTCCGTTTTTCGCGCATGTGCAGTACATTTTCTGAGGGCAAAGGGCTGCCCATTACAACACAGTAAAAAAACCACATACAAAACAAATAAACAACAATTACGTCTAAATAGGCCATTACTTTACACCTTGCATTGAGCAGTGTTTCTGTATGGATAAATTGAGGTATTTAGCCACTTTTCTGGTGCAAAACGCATCTTTACCCGCTAACAGATACTGAATGATCGAATTCTGTGACTGCCCTGAACTGCTCAGGAAAAGCGGCCTAAAAAGCTGAAAACGCAACTCCTGATATCGAATACAGCGTAACAGAATATGTGACAGGGATTCTATATCCCCCGATTGACGATTGCAGCCTTGAGCCTCCTTTGGTAAACCTTTAAATTTGCCCCTTAATACATTGGAAGGTAAAGCATTACAACGTGCTAGCATCTTTCTTGAGAACACTGAAGAAAAAATAAATACCTTGACCTACAACCATAATTAATCAACAGATGATAATGGAGTGGGGAACAGATTCTATAAGCCGCTGCTAGTGCCTCTTACCTGTCTATATCTACAAGTCTAGATGGCATATAATTACTGTATATTATTATATTATTTTTTATTTTGGAGGAAAATTTGTAGCAGAACAATAACCTGATGCATGGTATTGTAGTACCCGGACCTAGCCACTCGGTGTTTAATAACAGCACAGCAACAAAAAGTAGAAGCAGGATGGTTTATTCCAGGAATAAAGGGTACACACAGCGGATATTGCACCTCAAAGTCTGTGGGCCCTGATCACGAGGCATACCAAAGGTTTTATAGCAAGCCAAGCATCATGCATAATTAACCATTTCTCCATCTAATTGCGGTGTTTCCTAACCTATTGCCTTATCATCATCTTATATGCTTATCTATCCAGTTTCACAAAGCATGGCTTGTTCATGGCTGAGTCTGCATACTTTCTGTACTTTCTGTACTTTCACACACATACATGCATGTGCATGATAAGCGCGTGCAAGGACAATTACTTCTACGTGATTGGCACAGGATTTACTCATGCTCGAATGCAAGAATTAGGGAGCAATACTTCTCACAGTTACAGGCATCTACTCAGGATGATCTGGATGTTGACACTGTCCTCTTGATCTTAAAAAAATCTGGTTTTTAGCAGGAGGCAAGAATGGAGGGCAACAGCCAGCTGTGCATTCGTTGTTGGTCTACTTAGACACATCACGAAATGGCAGAAGGAAGAAGGCTTTTGTGAGTATGTGGACACTTTGTGACCTTGACTAAATTTGACTTGAGGTCTCCTCCTCTGGAAATCAAGATTCTAGGCGATATCCAAAGGCTCATGTTGCCAATACGCAAATTGCAAAAGCACCACACTGGCCCCCATGATTGGCTCTCTTCAAGGAACAGACTGGCTTTGCAACGGTGAAGTTCAACGGGACTGTGATGACTGTGAGCCTGTTGCGGACTTGAACAGTGATCAGTATCAATACGCAAACGGGAAAAACATGCATTCTGCACGGAGATTGGATCCAGAGTACTGGAAGACAGCTTTGAGCTGTATATATGCTTTGAGTATCCTTCTCTTCACAGCGTTTGTCATGGTAATAGTAGACGAGCGAGTACCCGACATGCAAACATATCCACCATTACCTGACATATTCCTAGACAGGTAAGTGCAACTTTAACTATCAAAAGACAGAAAAATGTTATATTGCAGAATTCCTCTACTGTTCAGGCCAAGCTGTGTTACATGAACTTTCCCTAAATTTTTAAAATGAAAAGCAACTGCTGGAGGTATGTGGGAACTGCTGTAAGGTATGTGGGAAGGGAGTGCTTGACCCATTTCCCTACTTGTTGTTTTTCCTTTCGAAATGCCACTGGCTGCTCTTCTCCCTGCGGGGTGAAAGATACGCAAACAGGGAAAAGCAGCTGGGGAGCAGAGAGGAAAAATGGCCACGTGGAAAAGGGAATATTTTGCAACAACACGCACAGCAATATGTTGACTACTTTTCATAAGTGATCATCGAAATGTTGATAGTGAATACAGAAAAATTCTGATAGATTGCTATCTCAAGAAACTAGTATTCTTCTCTGTAATGTATAGTGTTCTTTCCCAAAAACGTTGAGCTCATTTGACCTGGGAAGAAATCTGGCTGTGACTTTTCATGTGCAGTGGCATCAGGGCTCTGATTACCGTGTTTCCCTGAAAATATGACAGTGTCTTATATTAAACTTGGCTCCAAAAAATGCAGTAGGTCTTATTTTCAGGGAGGTCTCCAGCTCTATCTAATCCCATATTTTTAAGTGTCTCACTGTTTATAAAGTCCTAGGTTTATATCCGGGAATAAAAGCCAAGTAGAAACATTCCAAAAATAGTAATACCGTATTTGTGACTGCTTGCTTTTCTCTAAAGAGTGAAAATCCACAAGTAGGTGTAAGATGCTCTAGAAGTCCTAAGTCTCATAATTGCTACCCCTGATCTGCTTGAAGGTAAAACCAATAAAATTAGAATTGTACATAATGCTTCCATTTTTTCTGTTTGTTGTCAACTGTTAAAAATGGAGAGTCTTCCATGCACCTTAAGGCTAATAAATTATTGTGGCATGAACATGTGTGTACTAGAAGCGTTCATCAATTGAATGAATTAGTGGTAGTACTGCATTCACTCTTCATATTGTCGCTTTTAAATCATGACTCTTTTCTTGTTCACAACTTCTAGTTGAGAGGAGCGAGAAAATACCTTGCAAGGAGCTGTGGTCAATATAATCTTTCAGGTTTGGTTTAGGAGCTCCAGCCTTACAAGCTCATCCAATTAATAAATCTCAAAAGAAAAATTGTTTTGAAATATATAGTACTGCTAACGTAACAAACAGCTTAATCCTAGTTTTTGCCGGCGCTGATGCTGCGGCCTTGGCACCAACCTAGGGTGTCGCAAATGTGCCGTAAAGCATGTTTGTGGCACCTGGCGAGTAGGTGCCACCAAGGCCTGCACTGCCTACCTGCTGATGACACTGGAGGCCAACATCGTCGAACGTGTACATCCCACTGCGACAGGGGCGGAGGGTGGGCGGGGAGGGGACGTCACAGGGCAGGAGGAAGGCAGAAAGAGGGCGGATCAGTTACTATATCGCACTTTTACCTCCACCTTTCTGGCAATTGACACTTTAATACACATTCCAGGCAGAGACATAAAACAGCGAGCAGCCTTCTTCCCAGTTGCACTGCTGCTACTGTAACGATGTTAGAAGAAACCCACTAGAACATAAGAACATAAGAAGAGCCCTGCTGGCTCAGGCCAAAAGCCCATATAGTCCAGCTTCCTGTATCACACAGTGGCCCCACAAGATGCCTCAGCGAGCAAAAGAGAACAAGATAACCTGTTTCCTGCTGCCACTCCCCTGCACCTGGCACAGAGAAAACCTACTTCTAAAACCAGGAGGTTTTAAGATTTTATCCTTAATGAGACTTTCCACCATCTTCCCTGGAATAGATGTTATGCTGTAGTTTCCCGGGTCCCCCCTCCTTCCTTTTTTAAAGATTGGCGTGACATTAGCTATCCTCCAATCCTCTGGCACAGTGGCCGTTTTAAGGGACAAGTTGCATATTTGGGTCAAGAGGTCAGCAACTTCATTCTTGAGTTCCTTCAGAACTCTTGGGTGGATGCCATCTGGGACTGGTGATTTATTGATCTTTGTTTTGTCAATTAAGTCTGAGACGTCTTCTCTTTTAACCTCCTTGCCACAGGATGTGGTGATGGCACCTTGCCTAGATGCCTTTAAAAGGGGTTTGGACAGATTCATGGAGGAAAAGACCATCACAGGCTACAAGCCATAAGCAACCTCCTGGTTTTAGAAGTGGGTTCTCTCTGTGCCAGGTGCAAGGGAGTGACAACGGGAAACAGGTTATCTTGTTGTCTTGTGCTCCCTGAGGCATCTGGTGGGGCCACTGTGTGATACAGGAAGCTGGACTAGATAGGCTTTTGGCCTGATCCAGCAGGGCTCTTCTTATGTTCTTATGTTCTCTATTTGACTTAATTCTTTAGTCAGGGGAGACCGTTCCGGCAGTGGTATTTGCCCGAGGTCTTCTGCCATGAAGACAGATGCAAAGAACTCATTTAATTTCTCTGCAGTCTCCAAGTCCCCTTTTATCACCCCTTTCTCTCCCTCACCATCCAGCGGACCAACCGTTTCCCTGGCAGGTTTCCTGCTTCTAACATATTGGAAGAAGCTTTTATTATTCCCTTTTATGTTGCCTGCCATACGTTCCTCAAAGTCTTTCTTGGCCTCCCATATCATCTTTTTACATTTATTTTGCCACAGTTTGTGCTCCTGTTTATTTTCCTCATTAGGGCAAGACTTCCATTTACAGAAGGAAGCTTCCTTGCCTTTTATAGGCTCTTTAACTGTGCTTGTTAGCCATGCCGGCACCCTCCTGGACTTGGTCGAGCCCTTCCTCCTTTGTGGGATACACTCCCGCTGGGCCTCTATGACTGTTGTTTTAAACAGCCTCCATGCACTCTGGAGCAATTGGACTCTTTTTACCTTCCCTTTCAGCTTTTTTTTAACTAGTCTCCTCATTTTGGGGAAGTCTGCCCTTCAGAAGTCAAGGCTTTTTGTGTCAGATTTGCTTGACACTCTCCCCCTGACATGCATGGCGAAACAGATTGCAGCATGGTCACTGTTCCCCAATGGTTCGGTAACATTTACCTCCCTGACCAGATCTTGAGTGCCACACAATATCAAATCCAGAGTCACCTGTCCTCTGGTCGGTTCCGTGACAAGCTGCTCTAAGGCACAGTCATTTAACATATCCAGAAATCCAGTCTCTCTTTCATGACCTGAGCATGAATTGATCCAGTCAATGTGAGGATAATTGAAGTCCCCCATGACTACAACCCTGTCTCTTATTGACACCTCCCTGATTTGCTTCTTCATTTCAAGCTTTTGCTTCTGATTTGCTTCTTCAGGCTTTTGATCTGGAGGACGGTAGCATGCCCCTACTATTACTCTTTGAGCCTGGTAATCTGAGCCTGGTAATCTAACCCACAGTGATTCTATGGAGGAGTCAGAGCCCCCCTCCAGCTCTGTTGGATTCTACCCCTTCTTTGACATAGATGGCCACCCCACCTCCAACACTGGCCCCTCTCTGTCCCTCCTATAGAGTTTATATCCTGGAATTACAGTATCCCACTGGTTCTCCGCATTCCACCAGGTTTCTGTTATACCTACTATGTCAATGTTTTCCCTAGCCACCAAACATTCCAGTTCTCCCATCTTTGCCCGTAGACTTCGGGCATTTGCATAAAAGCACTTATATACCAGGTCCCCAAGAAGGGCTGCATGTTTGCACCTTTATCCCTGCAGTCTTCTTTCCTTTTAGACTGGCTGTCATGTCCCATCACGCTACCACTCCTAATTCTTACTCTGTTATTACTTGACTGATCCAAATCCTCTGCACCCTCATTCCCTAGGGATGAGGAGTCCCGAACCGGATGCCCCTCGGCTCCTGTCGGCTTTCCCCCAGGGGTCAGCTGCTCTGCCACCTTCTTAATGTTACGCGCCAGCAGTCTGGTTCCGTTTTGGTTCAAGTGAAGCCCATCCCTCTTGTACAGGCCCGGCTTGTCCCAAAGCGTTCCCCAGTGCCTAACAAACCTAAACCCCTCCTCCTGACACCAGTGTCTCATCCACGCATTGAGACCCCTGAGCTCCGCCTGCCTAGCTGGCCCTGCGTGTGGAACAGGTAGCACTTCTGAGAACGCTACCTTTGGGGTCATGGATTTGAGCTTCCTACCTAGCAACCTAAATTTGGCCTCCAGGACTGCCCGGCTACATTTCCCCACGTCATTGGTGCCAACATGCACCACAACCGCTACCTCCTCCCCAGCACTCTCTACCAGCCTATCTAGACAAGTGGTGATGTCCGCAACCTTCGCACCAGGCAGGCAAGTCACCATGCAGTCCTCACATCCGTCACAGACCCCCTCTCTATGTTCCTGACTATAGAGTCACCCATGACAAGAAGCCCCCTTCCCAGAGGAGTATCCATAGTGCGACTGGATACGGGCCAATCACCTGAAGAAGGGGTCCCCACTGTGGGATTGTTTCCCTCTTTTCCAGAACGATGTCCTCCAGCCCTGAGACTCCCTTTCCTGGCAGCTGAGGAGCTGGCCAACTGAGGGTGGGACAATGCCTCCACGTCCCTAGAAATCTCACCCTGGTTCCTCTCTACCTGTCTTTGCTTCTCCAGGTCAGCAACCGTGGCTTCACGGGAGCGAACCCGTTCCCTGAGAGCCTGGAGCTCTTTGCACCGAGCACACACCCATGACTTCCTCACCCCGCTGCTGAAGTCACCCAGTTGCTTAACTTGCTGTGTCTTTTTTACCCTGGCACTTTGTCCCAGTGAGGCACTGTGTCCCAGTGAGGCCACTCGCTGCTCCTGAAAGGGCTCACTTGCAAACCAGCCCCAGATTTAAGCTGTTATGTAGCTCCTCCCCCTGCCTACCTGAAAGTTTGAAAAGACTGGCCTCTAAGGGTGGGGCCTGATGGGATTTGCTGGCAGGAATTCCTGTTGCTATGGTTTCTGCTGCTGCCTTAATTTACATCTGACCTACTTAGCTGGCAGGAATTTATGTTGCTATGGTTCCTGAGCCACCTTAATTTACATCTGGCCTACTATACACTTAAAGTTTTAAATTCTGCTTAAGTTTAACTCTGTTTAAGGTGTAGTTTAAATTCTGCTTAAGTGTAGCTCTACTTAAGGTGTAGTTTAAATTCTGCTTAAGTTTAACTCTGCTTAAGGTGTAGTTTAGCTTGCTTTCTCCCCTTCTTTTAGCCTCCTCCTGTTATGTTTTGGGCTCCTACTCTAAAGTAGACTCAGGTCTCTGCCCTGGGCTTTTATTCTTGAGTAAATTCTGGTTTTACTCAGAGTAGACCTGTTTAGATTTGGACTGCAATTCTCTTTAGAATCAGCTCCCAGGCTTGTCCAGTTATTGCTCCTGTCTTTTAGATAGGTGCTTGTTTGTTTATTTGAATCTATTTATTTTCCCCACCTAGCTTCTGTGCCTGTGTCCTAGCTACTGGACCTTAAAATTCCCCTCCTCAGATTATATTTAGTTCGACTTAGCTAGGCTTTGTCAGAGTTTAATACTTGATGTAGAACCTGAATCTACAATTTGCAGGACAAGCCAGAACAAGCCTGAGCATGTCTGAATAGGCAAGCAGAAAAGGTGTAAAAAAAGTGCTTAGTCACTCTGCATAAGCAGACAGCTAATTCAAGCACCTGTATTAAGGTGGGATGAGATAGAGGAAGCCATCCCATTGGCTCTGTGAAAGCTGCAAAGTATAAAGGTGGAGCAGCAGCAGAGGAATGTGTGGGATAGTAGGAGAGTGACATATTGCTGTGATTTATTGTTCTTGTGACTGCTGGCAAGAAGACGTGTTACTGCTGTGCCTATATTTTGCTTCGTCTGATTCCTGTAAGTTCTTCTTCTATGCACTTCTATGCACTTCTCTCAGATACTAACAGATAAGAGACTGGGTGGGGTGGGGGAGTAAGGAGCTGATTTTGGGTAGTGGGAGAGGGAAACGATGACTTAGATGAAAAAAGGAGATCCTGGCATATGTCTTTTTGCACATGCATGATATCAAGCTCTCTGGTTTTTTCTGTTTGTTTAGTTTTTTTCCTTCTCTCCCATCTGTGCAGTGTATTTTTTGTACTTGAGAAAATGCAACCCCCCCTTCTGTATCTCTGATTTTGTGTTGTGCTTATTATTTTTGTACTTTGGAAAATGTACTTCGGTGGGGTGGGGGAGGGAGGAGCTGATTTTGCGGAGTGGTAAAAGATGGCTTGGAGAAGAAAAAAGAGATCCTGGCATGTGTCTTTTTCCACTAACATGAGGTTAAGCTTTCTGTTTGTTGGGTTTTTTCCTTCTCTCTCATCTGTGCAGTGTATTTTTTGTAGTTGAGAAAATGCAATCCCCTCCTTCTGTCTCTGATTTTGTGTTGGGCATTTCTCTCACATTCACACTCGCACACAGAATTAAATAAGACTTTGTTTCACATTTAAAATTGTTTTCCACTAACATGAGGTTAAGCTTTCTGTTTGTTGGGTTTTTTCCTTCTCTCCCATCTGTGCAGTGTATTTTTTATAGTTGAGAAAATGCAATCCCCCCTTCTGTCTCTCTGATTTTGTGTTGGGCATTCCACTCTCTCTCTCGCACTCGCACTCGCACTCGCACACACACACACACACACACAAGTCAAATGAGACATTTTTTCACATTTAAAATTGTTTAATACTTTTATTTTTAAATGATTAATTAGCAAATTATTAATTGATTAATCCAAGTAATTAGCAGGAGGTACTTCAGAAAATTGGACCGTGATAGGGGGTACCCGGGCCTCCAAAGGTTGAGAACCCTGCCCTATATTCATTAACATCAGCACATGGATGCAGACGTCACCAGCATTCATCATCACAATTGGGATAAATCTTGCTTAACCCCATGGGGCGGGGTCAAGTATAATTGATATATTTTATAGAAGTTTTTTTTCTGATAACTCAATGAAAATCCAGAAGGTTGCAGAAAAATCATTCTCATGGTATGTAAAAGAAGAAAGGGCAACTTAGAAGACAAAGTACCGTATTTTTCGCTCCATAAGACGCACTTTTTCCCCAAAAAAGTAGGAGGGAAATAATTGTGCGTCTTATGGAGCGAATGTTGGGGGGGGGATTTTTTTTACTTACCTGGGCTTGCGGGGTCTTCGGGAGGCCGCACGACCCTCTGCAGGCATCTCCGATCTTCACCGATATCACATGCCACCAAGCAGGCACCAGGAATAATGTCAAGCAGGCACCAGATATCAAGCAGGCACCAGGAATAATGCTGAAGATGTGGCAAAAAAGGGGGGGCAGACAAGGAAGCAGGAGGTAAAAAAAATGTTCAATTTTGTTCAAATAATCGTTTCCCAAGATAATATTGCATATGAATAGTGCTCATTTAATGTCAAAGGGGGGAAAAATATCTTGATGTAACAACAGTACAGAGCTTTAATTGCTTTAAAAAAATCAAACTGCTGTTTCAGCTAACAAACTTATAATTTACTCTCCGATAGCAAAGCAAGCATGAGTTCTGCATGAAAGCACACTGCATTAACTGTTCTTTTTAACTGCTGGTGTATAGTCTACTGGTGTATAGTCTGTTTGTATATTTTTTGAACTGGCTCCTGATGCTCTTGTGATTTGAGAGAGAGAGAGTGAGTGAGAGAGTTTATTCTGCTATCGCTTGTTTTTGTCTTTGACGTATTTTGGTCTTCATTGCTGTCAATGGTGCAGGGGAGAGGAAAGAGAAAAAAGCAAATATTTTTTCCCCTATTTTTAGCTCCATAAAACAAATGCGTCCTATGGTCCGCTGCGTCTTATGGAGCGAAAAATACGGTAGTCTTGGTCCCAAATTGCCTTTCCTGCTAGAATGCCTGGGTCACAACTTGCTATTCTTCCTAGGTCTTAGTGTGAGTGAGCGTGTGTCTCTATCTGTGCATGCGCGCATGAACACAAAATACCTCGGAGACTGGATAATGCTACTCCACTGCTCTCTCCCAAATAATGGGGTATTCGTGGAGTTATAGAAGGAAACCTTTCAATCTGTTTTTTTTGGGGGGGGGGAACAGGCAGGGAAATTTATAATTGCTAAGGTTGCAAGGACCAACAGGACATTTGGCATAGTATGCATTCTGATAATAGCAATTCTCCCTAGTCAAGAAAATTCTGTCCTTGACCACCTATCAAGATCTCACTTAGCTGGTCAAATAATAGATTGTTTAATGGAATATGGAATGATTGACTCTAATCAGATCATCTATATAGATAGCTTACAGCGCAATCCGACTTAACTTTTGTGCCGTTGTAACCAGCGGCGCAGCAAGAATGGAAGGCCCCCAGAACGGAAAAGGGATTCAAATCTCCTTTTGAATTCCTCTTTTGGAGGGGATTTGAATCCCTTTTCCATTCTGGGTCCTCCCATTCTCGCTGCACCGCTGGTTACACCGGCACAAAAGTTAAGTTGGATTGCGCTGTTAGTGAATGGGTATCTCACAGTCCACAACTGAATGTATTACAAATTCCGCTGCTATGTGGTGTGTTTTTTTTCTTTTCTTTTACAAACCTGTGCAACATCAAGGGCAAAGTATTTAGATTTTGAAGCATTAATTTAAACTTGGGAACAGTGCTGAACTGGTCAGTATAAGCAGCAGCAGCTTGTAGAGAGGACCTTGGGTTTGTAAACGTGAGCATTGCAACCTCTATGTATAGACTTAATTTATAGTCATCTTGTCCATCTTCACTCAGGAAGTTAAATTGAAACTTTGATTTGAAACTAGCTATGGCCAGTGGGTGGCGCAGTGGGTTAAACCGCTGAACCATGAGTTGTCGATCGAAAGGTTGGCAGTTCGAATCCGTGACGGGGTGAGCTCTCGTTGCTTGGCCAGCTCCTGCCAACCTAGCAGTTCCAACGCATGTTAATGCGAGTAGATAAATAGGTACCGCTTGCGGGAAGGTAAACAGCACTCAGTGTTCCTGAGCTACGCGCTGCGGCAAGGAGAGTCACGCCGGCCACATGACCACGGAGGCGTATTCGAACAACGCTGGCTCTTCGGCTTTGAAATGGGGATGAGCACCACTGAGGTGCACCACCTAGAGTCGGACACGACTGGACTTACTTGTCAGGGGTCACCTTTACCTATGGCTAGTGGCACAATTCACATAAGGAATAGTAAAGCTGAGAGCAGGCAGCCTTATCAAGTTCAGCATGTAATAAGAGGTGCAGTGTTTCTCAGAAACAGTTGCTCATGGATGATCATCATACAGATCTTTTGTGTACTCCAGAAATGATGTACCAACCCTGAATATCTCTAGTACGTTAAACAATGAGAACTGCGCTCAGCCTTGTTGAATACCTCCTTGGCTGTGATATATGGCCTTGCTGCACCATGGGTGCAGCAGTAGAACTGGTTTTTTATCCAATAACAAAGCTCCAAGACAGGGTTGTGTCCCTAGTGAAGCCCTTAAACCGAATAGATTGGTGGTGATCTGCAAAACAAGCTGGTGATCTCTGCACCCCTCCCCGGTTTAATTGCTGCAACATGGCTGGAATGGGGGGAGGGGGTGTTCTTCATAGGAAGGGGAACAAAAGCCATATCACGTTGTTATCTGATAAGACTGACCTTGGGCCACTGCTGATGAGGCTTTTGCTGAAGAGCACACCAGTTGGTACAGTTACTGGAAAAGCTTGGATTTAAGAGAGGAACAAGCTGTTCATCTCCAGAAAAAGTGTATCCCTTTTGGCAAATTCAACGTTGTTCTGGGTATGCCAAGCGGAGTAGGTACTGTACCAACACTGGTTTGAAAATTACCAATGTGTCATTGCTAGTTTTACGCTGAATAATTAAGTACACAAATTAGATTTTGTTCTCAAGTGGCTTGGGTTTTTGACATTGCTAATTTCTTACAGTTCGTTCTCTCTCTCTCTCTCTCTCTCTCTCTCTCTCTCTCTCTCTCTCTCAGTTTTCCTAGGATACCATGGGCTTTCACCGTGGCTGAAGTATTTGGAATGGTTCTCTGGTTTATTTGGGTGCTTGTTCTTCTTCTTCACAAACACAGGTATGGTATTGTTCTTTAGTACTTTTAATCTGGAATAACTAGGCAAACTTGTTGGAAGAATTTTGTGTCTGTCTGTTGTCCACCACTATTCTAGAGGAAATGTGAAGACAACTCGATTGAGCAATAAGAGGGGCGTACTAAAGTCCACCCTGCCTGTGAAAGCAGCTTGAAACTGAATCTTCTGCTGCTACTTCTGCTGGTGAGATGTTTGTGTGCAACAGTTTGCCAGGTGGTTCACCACAAATAAGAATGTGCGGTGGAGAAACTGTGGCAGATATGTATGGCAAGCCAAAGCCCACTGTTTGTTTCATGCTGCCCCCCAGATGTTTCTGCCAGGGGGTTGTTGTGAAGAGGAATGATTATGTCCGTGTCGTGTGTGTGGAAATTTGCTGCACAGATTAAGTTTTTAGCAACCTTCATACGGCTTGATGCAACTGTTGTGAAGCAGATCTCTTGAACAGGGGGTTTGTTTCCCTGAGATCAGGATGGAACGGATCCTGTGTAGACCAGTGCTTCTCAAACTGTGGGTCGCGACCCACTTGGTGGGTCATGGCCCGATGCGGAGGTGTGTCATGAGTTGGGCCACCCCCCTGCTCTTGCCTTTGTTTGGCTTCAAATTGGAGCCGAATGGAAGCAACCAAAGGCCATACCAGATCGCAATGCATGTCCTGCAGCTGCTCCCAACCCTGGATGGCCTCCAGAGGCCTCAGAAGGACTTCGGAAGTGACTTCTGGGTCACTTACGGTTTCGTCGACACAACAGCTACGTCGAGAGGCCTCACAGAGGCCTCCAGAGGCCATGAGCAGCTGCAGGAGATGGGGCGTGACGCCACCACCAGAAGACAAGGTGGGCCAAGGCCATGCCTGGATTGAGAACCCCTGCTGTAGACAGTACGATATGATCCTGTTTTGATGCCTGTAGAAAAAATCTCTTACCTTTTTTTCTACTATAAAATGTCAAAGCCTTTATGGAGAGTTGTTTGTCCTGGCATAATTGACAGCTGTTCTAGTCAATGAGAGCACTTCATTCTGGGAAACACAGAGCCACTCAGCACCGGTTTGCTGCCTTATCAGTGGCATCCCTACACTGGTGCGGGTGGCACCATACACTGGTGCGGGTGGTGACATCCTCAGGGGGTGACATCCCTAGTTGTCAAAATTGTGAAAATCGTTGTCTTTAAGAATTATGCCATCATGTTATATATCATTAGATAATCTCATGTAGAATGAAGTGGAAGAAACTGTTTCGAAATATATGTATCCTAGCAAATGTTATCAAATGTATCAAATAACTGGAAACAGAAAACACAACTTTAAGTTAGAGCGGAAGTTTTCGTGACTAGGTATAATCTTGCAGGATATAGGGTATATGGGTATAGATGCCATGTACGTATTCTATCAATGCCAGAATAAGATTAAAACAATTTTCAACACTGAAACGCAGATTTTAAAAAACAACTTCAAAAAACTGCGACCAGGAAAAAATATATTTAAAATCAAGGCTGAAGATGATGTAAAAAACCGATGTTACGTCTTATTCCTAAGACATTTTCTAGGTAGTGACAGCTTGGCTGTTAGGATGACACTGAAGACCAACCGACAGAACGGAACTTTAAAGGAAAACACCAGGCAGAACTTTACTGCGATCTTAAAGGATCATAGGCAGATTCATAAGGCAAACACATCCTATAAACTTGCAGGATATAGGTATATCCTATGGTATATCAGGTATATATGGATATATGAAATATAGTTTCCTATTATTCATAAGGTTCGTTTGACAGATACAGAAATAAAAGAAAACAATCAACAACGGAGGTCATCCTTGGTCAACTCATCGGCCACTTTCGGTTTGAGTTCCGCTTGAGTTCCGTTATAGCCATATAACCTATATCCTGCAAGAAAAACACAACTTTCTTGTGTAAAAAAAAAAGTGGATTTCCTCAACTCAAAACAGACCAATGAGACTGGTTGTTCTGAGAGCCGAGTTGGTTACTGTTACCTGTACTGTAATATAGTTTAAAAAATAATGTTAATGCTCTCTTATTGGGTGATGCAAACCCTTGTGATGCCTCTGTTTAGGCTGCAAATATACATTAGGCTGTGCGTATAATACTGTAAATTTAAAGGTGTAATTTTGATTAAGCGGGAGGTGGGTCCCCCGCTCCCACCCTAACGGCATGGGGGTGGGTGGATGATGTGTTTCCCCCACCCACTGCATGGGAGAAGGTTCATTATGGGGGTGACGCACTGACCTTCTGCACCGAGTGACGCAAGCCCTCTTCAAAACAATGGTTAAAGCCTTTAAAGGTATAAGCACCCTGTCACCTTTTGGATATGAAAAGCCTACCCATGACACATAGGCAACATAGCCAAAAATCCAGTTACAGAATGCTGTCTTATCAAACAGGTTTGTGCTCCCTGAATTTCAAAACTACCAATTCAGAACGTCAAAGAGTTTGGTTAGCATAATGGTGATTTGCTGTGGTGGAACCCTTATCTAGGTCAAATCAAAACAGTATCTGAAACTGACTTTTTCTGTTCATTTCTAGGTCTATTCTTCTACGACGATTTTGTAGTCTAATGTGTGCTATGTACTTGCTGCGTAGCGTCACAATATTTGTGACCTCGCTGTCGGTGTCAAACCAACAAGTGCAGTGTTCTGCAAAGGTAAAACTTTTCCTCCTCCTCCTCACCTGCCTGTCTGTGATTTTTTTGGTTCCCTGACTTTGCTTTGGCTAAAGTCTTGGGGTAGAATGAAACTGGTGACAAGCAAGTTTAACTCTAGTATGTTGATGTAGTGGAAGGGAGAGGGGTCCCCGGGTCCACAGGCTGCTTCAGGGCAGTAGCGCCTTGGACTCAGCACTCACTCCTTCATCTTTGTGTGTGAGCTCTGCCCAAATATGGCAGCCTCTGCAACTCTGATATTACTGTGTGACATAGGTGAGTGGGAATTCTTCATGTTCACCTGTAGGCCTCGAAGGCCACCGAGTTGGCTTATTAGATTTATAGTTCACTTTGTACATTATTATTAAGAATATTTATATACCTCTTTTCGACAACAAGAATTCACCAAACAGTGACATAGCTACATGGATGGTTCCCTGTCCCCAAAGGAGTCATGCAGCCTAAAATGACGCAGAAGAAACACCAGCAAACACGGCTAGAAAAGAGCTATGCTGGGGTGTGGACGGCTGTTCTCCCTCCGCTGAATATAAGACCACTTGAAAGGTGCCTCTTTGTCCAGTTAACAGGGGCTTAGCTTGTAGTCGGACCATTTCTCCACATTTCTTTCTATTCCAGTCTTGAATCAATACAACTTACATTCCTCAATAGTCTTTTCACAATCCTTAATCTCTCCTTAACCACAAACTCACTAGAACAGTAGGCTTGCTAGGGCTATCTCAACCCCTACGTTCCGTAGTGGGATAATATATACACGGTTGTTGTCCTGAATAGAGAGGGAATGCACATGAAGGACTTCGAAATGTCTCAAATACTAAACTTTTATTAGTACAGTGGGCCCTTCGCATCTGCAGGAGTTCCATTCCTGGAACCCCCACAGACGCAAAAATCCGCGGATGCTCAAGTCCATGTTTGGACTGGGGGGTGGGGGGTCAAGGGGGCAGTGCGCACTCCTTATCCGACATGTTGTAAGTCTAAAATGCCTGATAAAGGAAAAAAGTCGCTTCTGGTCACTCCCCCCCCCCTTTTTAACAGGCATTTTAGACTATTACAATGTGGCGCCCGAGGGAAAAAGTGGGCGGTGAGCCTGCGCAGCCCTTCAATAAGGTACAGTGGTGCTGCCCCTGCCGCAAGTGTGTTCCATCCCTCCGTGGATGGCCATCCGCGGACAGTCAGATCTGCGGATGGTCAATCCGTGGATAAGGAGGGCCCACTGTATTGTTTATAAATAGTGCAAACTGAACTGAGTGATTAAAAGAACTTTGAAAATGCATAGATATTGTCTAACCAGATTATATGTCATGCTAATACATGGATGTAAACGTGTACGGAGTGTATTTAGGGCATAGGGCATAGCTGGTAACAAATTAAGAGGTGGCATGCAAAATTACCTTTATGCTGAATATCTAGGAGAGGTCAAAGTTCAGTGCATGAACTATGGAAAGCTGGAGAAATTGTGTGCCTATAACATCAATGCTAAGTTTATACAGGGTGAGTCATAATGGTCTTGGAGATTTTCGTATACCACTACATCGTAACGGAAAGGGGATAGGGTAACATAGTTAGTGGTAATGGAAAGACAAATTTTAGAACGGAGACTGTTATAACCGGCAACTATTTTGCAACTAGAGGTTAATACGGGTAATGCGGTCATAGTGAGGAGTGAAAAAAAGGTAGCGAGCCAGCCGATTTGAAACAGTACCGATTTATCCGGGTAGAATGAAGCAAAATACACCACGGACAAAAGACATGAATCAAACCCAAAAAACTGAACCGCTGAGGACCCGACGTTTCGTGTTTTAATCCAAACACATCTTCTGGGGGCTTCCCAAGGCTTAGTAGATGTTAACTGTCAAACGCCTCGTGCTGTTGGTTGTTATAACTGACGTAAACGCTGCGGAACTTTGAGCTCCCTTCTTGCAGGGTTGCTGATCCTGCAAAGAGCACCTGCAATAAACCTCATTCAGAGTCACTGTCAATCCGTATGTTTCTTGTCTTGTTTTCCAACATGTGTTGATGTTCCGTTTTCTCCCTGTAATTTGTGAATTATGGGAAGCCAAATGCAATTGGCCATACTTAATTCCTGTTGCCTGTTCATCAGGGCATGGGGCATTCTTTGGCTGATAGCAAGAGCTTCCAGATTTTTTAAAATGTCTAATTTGCTTTCTGTTCCTAAGGAACGTGTGTCCTTGTAATGTATTGTGTGTCCTGTGGCCAGTGTGTGTTCCGCTGTCGCAGATAGCTGTGGCTGTTCTAGTTTTAACGCTCTTTCATGTTCCTTTAATCTTGTTGAAATTGACCGTTGAGTAAGGCCAATGTATTCTTTTTTACAAGAACCACAAGGAATACAATAAATTCCAGGATTAGAGAGGGGCGGTCTTTTCTCCTTTGGGTTGTTAAGAAGTTGTCCAATTTTCTTCGTAGGTCTAAACACAGTTTTTATATTTCCTTGCTTAAGTACCCCCTAGCTATCTTATCTGTCACTCCCTTGATGAACGGCAAGAAGGTCCAAATTCTGTCTTTATTTTCATCTGTTGTTGTATTGTTACCTACATTCATACTGGTGGTACAGCTGATCCCTTTTCTTTCTCTTTGGATTTTAATCTGTTGTGCATTCTAATCTGTTTGACATTTTAAAAAATCTGGAAGCTCTTGCTATCAGCCAAAGAATGCCCCATGCCCTGATGAACAGGCAACAGGAATTAAGTATGGCCAATTGCATTTGGCTTCCCATAATTCACAAATTACAGGGAGAAAACGGAACATCAACACACGTTGGAAAACAAGACAAGAAACATACGGATTGACAGTGACTCTGAATGAGGTTTATTGCAGGTGCTCTTTGCAGGATCAGCAACCCTGCAAGAAGGGAGCTCAAAGTTCCGCAGCGTTTACGTCAGTTATAACAACCAACAGCACGAGGCGTTTGACAGTTAACATCTACTAAGCCTTGGGAAGCCCCCAGAAGATGTGTTTGGATTAAAACACGAAACGTCGGGTCCTCAGCGGTTCAGTTTTTTGGGTTTGATTCATGTCTTTTGTCCGTGGTGTATTTTGCTTCATTCTACCCGGATAAATCAGTACTGTTTCAAATCGGCTGGCTCGCTACCTTTTTTTTCACTCCTCACTATGACCGCATTACCTGTATTAACCTCTAGTTGCAGGAAAGACAAATGTTTAAAGTTTTTTTCTGTGGGGTTTTCAGCTGCTGTCTGGCACGCCTAGTCGACTTGCGGGAACTGCGTTGAAAGGCCTCACTCGGTTGACTGTTTCCTCCGACAGGCCTGGTTGGCCCAGTCATTTCCGGAGTTACAAGAATCCGGTGTTCTGGAATTTATCATACCACTGGCGTAATGTTTTACCTGCCAGTGAGTGCATCCTTTCCAAATTGAGCACAAAAGTGCTGTTGAACTGCGATAATGTACTCGGTGTTGACGTACTCCAAAATGCAGTAGGCCTTCTCTATGGCTGACCCCATCCTGACTGATGGGAACTCGCCTTAGCAGCCAAGGACGTGCAGTTGCGCACATAAACACTTGGAGACATTCTCTTTCTATCACCATGCGCTGTGTTTCTATATCCCTTACCGTTATGGTTCTATGGCTTGCCAGAATCCCGGAAACCATTATGGACTCACCCTGTATTTCTAAGCATTGGACAATAATGGACCACTTATAGTAAAATGAAACACATCCATGTTTCAGTAACCTGCTGCGTTTGCCATGGAAGCTGGAGGCAAAGTCATTCAATCTGCTTTGAAGTATTTTGGTATTATTACTTACCAGGTTATGCCTGTGTCTAATTCTAGATGTATGACAACGTATGGGCAAAAGTTAAGCGAGCCTTTGGAATTTGGATTGGCTTTGGCATGATGTTCAATGGAGTACGTACTTGCGGAGACTTCATGTTCAGTGGCCATACGGTTATCCTGACCATGCTGAACTTCTTTCTCACTGAATGTAAGTATAATGTTGAAATGGCCCAAGATCATCTGTCTAATGAATCTAACTTGTTAGAGCTTCCTCTTATCGTTTAACATCTTGTTCTTGCATAACAGTTTCTCCATGGGAGGTTAAAAAGTTTCAGTGGGGAAAAAAACAAGAAGCTAGTAGAGATAACTGGTAGTATGACTTGTGGTTGTCAACATTATTATGAGATGTGAAGTTAGACAAAAAGTATTGATTATCATTCATGTTGGTTAAAAAGTGTAAGCAAACTGGAGCAAAGGTCCGTCAGCGTTCATGAGTTTTGTACAAATGCAGTGTTAGACTGACCTTTTTTTTATTGGTACCGAGGATAATACGACCAACATCCCAACATGAAAGACAAGTTTTGCTTGTGGTTATTTTCTAGAGTGCCAATGGTAACTAGACACTGTTAAATTCAAGTCAAGAGACACAAGCCTTGCCCTCAGTTCCACAATCTGAAAGTCCAGGTGCGTGAGGAAAAGGGAGTGGAAGGAAAAGGTATAGGCAGGTGATGAGATTGGGAATTTCTGAATGAGGAGACAAGATATTGACAGGCAGGTGACTGGGATTGTCGTACTTTCAGCAATGATGAACTAACAGCTTCAGCAGAAGGTACCGTCATCCACCATCTTGACTGCTTCTAAGTTAGCTGTCCAGAAAATCTTTGTCACATAATTGTCATGAGACTTTCCTATTGGTTGTGGGTTTTTCGTTTCCTTAGATACACCAAGAAGCTGGAAGTTCTTGCACACTTTGTCCTGGGGGCTGAACCTCTTTGGAATGTTCTTCATTTTGGCATCACATGAACACTACTCCATTGATGTCTTCATTGCCTTCTACACCACCACAATACTATTTTGGCAGTATCACACCTTGGCTAACACGAGAGCCTATCAACAGATTAGGAGGGCTAGGATCTGGTTTCCCATGTTCTCGTTTTTTGAGTGCAATGTCAATGGTACAGTTCCAAATGAGTATTGCTGGCCCTTTGCAAAACCAACAGTAATGAAAAGATTAATTGGATAAAGAGTACCTGGTTTAATTCACATCTGAGGGGGACGTTTTTGGGACTGACTGACAGCATGATCCTGTGTACCGCAAGAGCGGTGGAGTGCATGCTCCACCACTCTAGCGTGTTGCAAACACGCTGTAAAGCACGTTTGTGACTACGTAGGAGTAAGGGCCACCAGCACGAAGGCCGGCAGCCCTCACTCACCCAGTGGACCATCCCTGCACCCACTGGGCAAGGTAAGCAAGGTAAGGTGCGCGTGCGCGCGCACACGCACACGCACACATACACAAACGTGTGTGTGCGTGTGCGCGCGCACACACCCTGGTGCGCTCATTACCTTTCTTCATCTTTATAGAGTTGGTGCCAAGCCCTTTGTGTTTCTTGCTTAACAGGGAAGCCCCTGTGTTTCCCTGTGTTTCTTGGTTAAGCAAGAAATGCAGGGGCTTGGTGCCAGCCCTATAGAAAAATAAGGAGTGCACTGGGGGTGTGTACGCGCGCACACACACACTTCAGTCTGTGTCTGTGTGTGTGTGTGTGTGTATAGATAGATATACACATACACTTCTGTGTTTTCAGGTTTTTGGAGGCCAGAAAACACAGGTAGGAAGCTCTAGACAGGTGGGAGGGCCCCCCTTAGCATTCCTGAGAGGCGTGGCCAAAGGCAGGAGCCTCTCGGGAGTGAAAACGCGCCACTGAAAGCGCTGCGTCAGAGCACAGTTCCGTTGGTCCGGCAGTCCAAGGACCACCAGCAGTCGTCCAAAGTTCCACTGGTGGTACTAGTACCACTGGTTGAGAACCTCTGCCCTACATCATTTACAAATTTAGTTTTACCTTGCACTTTGTACGTATTGATTGGTAATGGAGCATCAACTGATTTCGCATTTTCTGAACTGCCTAAGATGGGCACTTTTAATTTGCTCACTGGCTATTTGAAGTAGTTGCCAGGCTGCGTAGATCTTAAAATGTCACTCTTATGAATTGCTAATTTAATAAATGTACGTTAAGAAAACCCCTAGCAAGGCATTCTGTCTGAATCCAATTAAAATATTGGCTTAAATGAGTCGCAACTGATACCTCTAAGGCAGTGCTTCCCAAACTGTGAAGTGCGGCTCCCTGGGGAGCCGTGGGTGGTCTCAGGTTCCCTGTGGAGGGAGGACAGAAGGAAGAAGGGGGCGCCCCAGTCAACATACCCCACCCCACTTCTGATTGGGCCTTTAGAAGTGGGAGAACAGTACAGATCAGAGATAAGGAGCAGAAGCAAAGCAATCAGAAGCAACAGGATGGCCTTTGGAGCTATTTGAGAGGCTCTGCTACTGTTCCAAGCAAGATCCCTTACTTAATAGTACCAGAAGATTAGTCAAAAGTAAGAAAAAGCAGTGCTATTTCATGGAATGAAGGGTTTATTAGCATTATTTCACGTTTAGAGCTAAAAATAGTTTTATATAGCGTTTTGATTCAAAATTAGCATTATTTAGTGTTCTGCGTTGGTCACCAAAAAAACAACAACAACTCTAGCCATGGCTCTCCATTACATTATGTTATGTGACAGACAGAAAACCACCAGGTGAAGCTATCTCTCCAATTTCACCTTTTCTGTTAATCACTTCTGTGAAGGTAATTTCTGTATGGTTTGCTGCATATACAGCATTCCACCACTAGGTGGCGCAGGCAAGAACAAGCGCAGGCAAGCCTCTTATTTCCTGGGCTTTTTTACAGTACAGTGGTTAAACCACTGAACCATGAGCTGTCGATCGAAAGGTCTGCAGTTCGAATCCGAGCGACGGCTCCTGCCAACCTAGCAGTTCGAAAGCAAGAAATTGCAAGTAGAAATAGGTACCGCGTCAGCGGGACGCTAACAGCATTCCATGCGCCTCGGTGTTGAGTCACGCCGGCCACATGACCATGGAAACGTCTTCGGACAGCGCTGGCTCTTCGGCTTTGAAACGGAGATGAGCACCGCTCCCTAGAGTCGGACACGACTGGACTTAATTGTCTAGGGATACCTTTACCTTTACTATTTCTATTTTAGTGCTGTGTTTGAGCAAGTGGCTCACCTATATTTGAGTTTTATTTGAGCAAGCTGCTACTCATATTTGTAAAGATTCAATTTGTAGAGATTCAAATCAATAGGCATGGGGGGGGTAGAGATTCAAATCAATAGGCATGGGGGGGGGAATAAACAACATAACTGTCCAGGGAAAAGATAGGCCAAAAAACAGAGAGACTGAAAACTGAGGATGCCAAAAATATGCCTGATATTCTCCTGATGTGAAGCCTATATTAGTGTACAGTATATCTGCTCTTTTGGATAAGCTTCCAAAGTAGGAAGTGGATCTGTGAATACTATTGTGAAGAATAGCTAATTTAGCTTTTTAGTATGTTTCTTTCTGCAGTATTAAAATCAGGAATTTTGCTTAGAACAGCTTGTAAGTTTCAATAAAGGTAAAGGTATCCCCTGACAATTAAGTCCAGTCGTGTCCGACTCTAGGGTGTGGTGCTCATCTCCATTTCAAAGTGGAAGAGCCAGCGTTGTCCGAAGACGCCTCCGTGGTCATGTGGCCGGCATGACTCTCCTTGCCGCAGCGCGTAGCATGCAGCTGGAACACTGAGCACTGTTTACCTTCCCGCAAGCGGTACCTATTTACCTTCCCGCAAGCGGTACCTATTTATCTACTCGCATTGACATGCTTTGGAACTGCTAGGTTGGCAGGAGCTGGCCAAGCAACGAGCGCTCATCCCGTCGCGGGAATCGAACTGCCGACTTTTCGATCGACAGCTTATGGTTCAGCGATTTAACCCGCTGCGCCACCCGTGCACATATAGTCCATTTTAAAAGCAAGTAAAATTATTAAAAATTAATAAAAATGAAAATTGGAATAAAACACATAACACAACTATTTGTGTTGAATAAAAACACATAACACCACTATTTGCATTTTTAATCTAGAAATTTTGAAAAAAATAACACCAAAAAACCCCCCTCTAGCCATGGCGAGTGGTCACCAATGGTCAGGGGAGCCGCAGGTCAAAAAGGTTTGGGAAACACTGCTCTAAGGATCAGTTTATATAAGTGTGTGCTGGCCCTTTAAATGGGTATTTTTCAAAAATGTACTCCCCCATACAAAGCAAAACCACAGTGTGTGGGGGTCGGTGGGCACACACACAACATTTTAATACAGGGGTTCTCAACCTTTGGAGGCCCAGGTACCCCCTACATATGGTCCAATTTTCTGAAGTACCCCTGCTAATTAACTGCTAATTAATTGGATTAATTAGGTAATTAATCATTAAATAAAAAAGTACTAAATCAAATTTAAATGTGAAAAAATGTCTTATTTAACACTCTGTGTGTGTGTGTGTGTGTGTGTGTGTGTGTGTGTGTGTGTGTGTGTGTGTGTGTGAGACAGACAGACAGACAGACTTGCAAGGATCTCTTTTTTCCTCCAAGTCACACTTCCTAAAATAGCTCCTCCTTCCCTCCCCACCCCACCAAAGTACATTTTCCAAAGTACAAAAATAAGCCCAAAACTAAAATCAGAGAGAGAGAAGGGCTCCGAAAATTACAATTTAAAATCCATGATAATTAACACTTAATTAGCTGCTGATGGGGCAGATAAGGGGCAGGGCTTGGCGTACCCCCAGCAAGAGGTCCGCGTACCCCTAGGGGTACTTGTACCACAGGTTGAGAACCCCTGTTTTAATGCTTTGACCCTGTCATGCTCCAATCTATATTGCATGTCCTTTACATCTGCTATTTACAATTGTAAAAAGACTTCCATTGGTTTGTACATATACATTGGGAAGGGAAATTGTAAACAGATCCCCACACACACACACACCTATGTACAGTATATGAGGAGAACAAGTGGAAAGTAGGGAGGTCATGGTAAAAAAAATACAGTACTCCCCCCATATCCACTGGGGATATGTTCCAGGCCCCTCTGTAGATACATGAAACCGTGGATAGGAGCGAGCACCCCCTCCATGGTTTCCTGAGGGCCCCCACCCTACCTCCCTCCCCTGCAGGCAGGTATGCGTGTCCCTCCAGCTCTTATTTTTCTTTCAGCAAGCTTTGTTTCTTCCTTTAAACAAACAGAGAAGCAGCCTCCATTGCAGGCAAGTAGAGCGGGACTAAGTCCTAGAGAGGCTCTGCAAGGTTTCTGTTAACCTTGCAGAGCCTCTCTAGGACTTAGTCTCATTCTACTTGCCTGCAATTAGCAGCCAGAGGCTGCTTCTCCTGTTCGTTTAAGGAAGAAACAAAGCTTACTGCGAAAAAAGTAAAAGCCTGGGGGGGGGGTCCCCACGACCCATGGATAACTGAAACCGTGGATAACAAATCCGTGGATATGGAGGCCCACCTCTATTTGAAATGAACAATTCTGAAATGTTTAATAATGCTAAGAGAGAAAATCAACACTTTGTTTTTTATATCCTGAACTGTTCATGAACACACACTCTGGCTGCTCAAAGTTGGGTATGGACTTATCATTTGTATAGTGCTTTCTGAGTGTAAAAAGCACTTCACATGTATCAGCTTGATGCAATCCATACAACAACCTTGTACGGTAAGTCAATATTACCGTCCCCCATTGCAGCTGGGGAGTAGAAGCTAAAAGGGAGTGGCTTGCCTAAGGCCATATAGTGAGAATTCATGGCAGAGGCAAGATTCGAACTGGGAAAGTCCTGATTTTGCCTCTCAGCCGCTACACCACCTCAGCCCTGTCCATTGGTTTGAATCCTCTCTTCCACCAATGGAAGGCACTCGTGTTCACACAAGAGGGAGGAGAAATAATCCTTGCTAATTTCCCCATAACCCTGGAGCCCTCTGCCCAGCACATTCCCACTCTGGAGGGCAGCGGCATTCTTAGGGTTTGTGTCACCCGGTGCAGGAGGCCAGTGCATCACCCCCATGATGAACCTTCTCCCGTGCAGTGGGCGGGGAAATGTATCACCACCCCGCCCCCATGCCATTGCCCCACCTCCCGCTTAAAGAAAATTACACCTTTAAATTTACAATATTATAAAAAGGTAAAGGTGACCCCTGACAAGTAAGTCTAGTCGTGTCCGAGTCTAGGGTGTGGTGCTCATCTCCATTTCAAAGCCGAAGAGCCAGCGTTGCCCGAAGACGCCTCCGTGGTCATGTGGCCGGCATGACTCCCCTTGCTGCAGCGCGTAGCATGCAGCTGGAACACTGAGCACTATTTACCTTCCCGCAAGCGGTACCTATTTATCTACTCGCATTGACATGCTTTGGAACTGCTAGGTGGAGTTAACCTTCAGCAGAGTTCAGAGACTCCTGGTACAGTGCACATATTCTTGCAGCTTGTAAAAGGCTTGGGGGTCTTCCCCAAGCGCCCTTCTGTGGTCCAGGAGAGGGCTGGTGAGTGTGAGGTATGGCCCCTTCACCACCCTCGGCCTGGGCACAGGAGGTTGACCGAAGGCCAGGCGCTGGGAATGCTGAGGGCATTGGGAGCGGGGCCTCCTGCCAAGAGTCCTGCATAACCAGGAGTCCAGGGAAACCATTTTAAAACCATAACCTACAGCTGACAACAACAGCTTCCACTCTGTGATACTCTTGAGTGGCCTCCTTCTACCTGGGAGGCCACTCGGGGGTAGGGAAAGGGGGGTCTCCAGGAACCTGGGAAATCTTGGGTTAGTGTCACTGCTCCCGGGGAAGCCATTGCCCCTTCTCTGTGTGTTTCTTCTCTCTCTATCAAATCCACCATTTGTCTCTCACCCTGCAATCCTGACCCTGGTGTCCTTTGCTTCTCTCATGCAAATGTCTATCTCCCATTGCCATTTCCTGGGGCTCAAGCCTGTCTCTCTGTGCATGTTCTATCACAACTACCACCATCTCCTCAACCATTGTTCTCTGGCTGTCTCGATACAATTATTCAAATACCTTTTCCCATTTACATAGTTCCTGATCTGGCTTGCTACATTTAATTCAATCACTCCGCTTTACTCTTTCCTGACTGACAGTATTCATCTGAATGTCTCCCATGGTATACCTGGTGCCAAGGGGGCAGAGGCCTATTGTACTGGCACCTTTTGCCTGTCTATTTGGGACCCCTTGTCTTTTGTGTCAACAGGCTACACAAAAGACTCCATTCATCAAAACATCTCACTCACCTGGGATGGGGACCTAATCCCATCACCCCAGCACCCCTACCCTTCCTCCCATTGGCTATCCGGTCCAATCCCCATTGGCCCCAGTTGCACAAAACACTACACTTCCATTGGTTCTACAATAAAGTTTATCTTTTTATTGGTTAAACATTTCACATCTGCTGCTGCTGCTCTCATTGGTACAAAACTTCAATCCGACCTTCCATTGGCTGTATCAACGTGCAACTTCTTGGATCCTCTCCCTTATTGGTTCTCCTTTGTTATGTACTTTGTCAAACAATGTATTCCATGGTCTTTTCTGAAATAATGAAATGTATAAAACCTTTTGTAATGATTTGTATGTTACACATTCTGCACAGAATTGTGTCCTTGGCTTGCTGAGTAAAAGATCTTCTCTTTTTACCCAACGTTGGTCTATTTTGAGCTCCCTTTTTGGCGCCTCTGCAAACTGCAGACTCTTTCCTCCCTCTCTCCCTCTTTCTCTCTCTCTTTTTTTTGGGTACCCTCACTCCATCTTTGGAGCCTGGTGTCTGCTCACCGAATCTCATGAACTGAAGTCACCTGTACCCTTGGGGTGCTTACAACACTAGGCCTGTGAAATTTGCATGCTGGCTTGGAGTGAAAAGAGCAAATAAAACAATATTTTTTATTGCTTAAAAAACCTAACTGCATCTAGCTGGAAATATAGTCCCTACCACTAACAACTTACATTGTCCCATAGATCCTGGTTTTCTACATTTACTGGGGAGTAAGTGGGCATGCCTTCTGTGAACCAGCATTAGGATCCAAGAGCAGGCTTGGCAAACCACATCGAAACATCCTTGTGCTTGATCTTAAGAAACCTAGGTTTGACAATGTCAAGGGATTGCTTGATTGGACGAGAGGAAACCGCCTGGCCATTCCATCCCCCCTCTATCTAGACAGGTGGGCACATGCCAATGTCTGCAGGGGGCTTGGCTAGCCCAGACATAGAGAAGGGCATATATATTTGTATTTTATTAATATATTAATAAATATTAAAAGAGAAAAACAATACATATTTTGTAAGGTTATAGTAAGCGCGAAGCAATACATCCTACTAGCACACTGTTCACTATTTTCTACATATAATATCCAACTAAGCCAAAATATCACCCACACTCTATTCATTAAATCCGCATATCATCACATCGTGCTCGGCCAGGGGTGTATTATCCATAAGGCTGACTAGGCTTCAGCCCGCAGGGGATAACAATCAGCAACTTTTGATTGCGCTAACTTCTGCTTGTTAAACCTGCCTATAGAGTGAGAGGAACTCATTGTGATTCAACGATCTAGTTAATCCCCATTCCCCTTATCTTTTCAATCTCTTTGGTGAAAGATTAAAGTGCTGGTGGGGGCCCAAAATACCTGAAAACCAAACCTAGGGGCCCCAGCCATGGGGTAATACACTCCTGGTCCCAGCAGCATTTAGAATGCTGAGCTAGTGCAGAAGCCTCTGGTGGATTAGAAGTGACACCACTGACCTGGAGCAAATAGCCACAAGGGGTTGTCCAAACTGGATTAGACTGATGGCAGGAGGCAAACAGTTAAAGCCATCTTCCTCTAGTCTACGCCATAATTCTGCTCTGGATTGGAGCCCCCACAGGTCCTACTTAATAAAGAAAATGTAATCATGTCAGCTCTACTGCCATGCTTGACATAACGTGTAGTTTGGCTCTGTAATAAAATGAGCCCCACCCTCCCATGAAAACGAGTTGCTGGCAACCTGCTGCAGCATGTTCCAGTGACTGTGCTGGCACCATTCAAGGGGCTTATTTTAACTACCTAACAAGCCCCCAATCGCTTGGGCCATGCACACTTCCCAGGTTATCCCCCTTCCTCTTTCTTTCATAGCAATCTCTGTGGTCAGCCAAAAGCAGCATCTTCTGGGGCCAGACATGAGCCAGGTCTGTCTTGTGAGAACATATAGAAAGATGTTCTTGGTGATGCAGAAAAATATTTTCCTGGTTTTTATTCATATCTGCCTCCCCAAGTCACAAGGGAGGATCTCGCATTTTGCAACTTCACTCTCTCTCCTTTCAGGAGGGCACACACATTAGGCTGACTCTGGCAGCTAGGAGACTCCATTTGCTTAACTCAATTAAGTCTCCCAGGACTCAATGATCGGACCATCAAGAACTATCAAGGAGTCCTCTCAGCCCACTATTGTTCCTATTGTCTTCTGTAAAATGTAAATCCGAAGTTCTTGTAGAAACCTGTATGCCTCCTTGACTATGCACATTGTGAGAAACCATGTGATGTTCTGCTTGGAAATGTATAAAAACTGTGCTCACATGGAGCAAAGGGTCAGTGCCCCTTCCTGGGGTGCTGTCCAATGCACTGCATAACCAATAAACCTATACTTTTTCCTTGTTCACCAGTCTTCTTGGTTCTCCATTATTAATTATCATTTGCTTAAAATTCTGCTACATTGGTGTTCTCCAACATTAAAATATTAACTTTTACATTTAAAAAGAAAAGGCTCTATCATTTTTTTTAAAAAAAGCATCTTCTGGAAGCAACATTGTACTTCTTTATCTGGGCAAACATCTTTTGCCTGCAAATAACCACAATAGCTGATCTTTATTTTAGTTAGATTTACAAGTTGTTTTTCTACCATATACCCCTTGAGTAACTAGGGTTCCCACTTCCACCCAATGCAGATAGATGGATATAGATCTAGAAATATTTAAGGGCTGTGCTTATCTGTTGCCCACTTCAGGGACAGGATGGGATAAAACCTGTAAATAATTATCTTTATTTTCCTTTTGCCTCAAGCTTTCTTCCTTTCTGTAACAATTCCATGAGAGTGACTCATCCTCTTTTGGCTGGAAACTACATGGAAATTCAAGACAGATGGAAATGCAGTGACTGCCGGAAGAAAACTGTTAAACCAGCCTCCTATTTATGTTAGCCGAACTGAAGTGGGCAACACATTCCACTACATTGAAGAGAAAAACAACAACAAAAAAACAAAGGGAAAGACGAACTTAATGAAAAAAGCAAAAGTATTTAACAGCTCCTTGAGTCCTACCTACCTCCATTAGAGCCACCAGCCCAGAAACTTATAATGCGACCTTCTGAATAAGCTAAAAAATGTGAGTAGGCAGAAATCTACTTAATGCTGTCGCTTGTTTGCCTATATGTTAGCAATTTGCTTGCATATTTTGATAGATATGTTAGCAATTTGCTTGCACATTGCCTATTTAGAAGTAAAGAACCTAACCTTCCAGTTTTCAAAAGTTTCTTTTTTGTAAACTCTGCACTTGCCATAGGTGACTAGGTAAGTAGGTATTTGCAAGCCTGGTCTAATGACACCATACTTCTCCCTACACATGTGCTCAATTTGCTAAATCTAGTATAGAAGGGGGCAGAAAATAATTTTGCAAGTGAGTGACTAGCTGTGTCAGCTAAACAAGGCACAGTGCCACAAACAACCACTAGAGGCAAAACCATTAGCTCCTATCCTACTAACTGCTGCTTCTGATTGCTGCTTCCTACTTACAGCCCAATCCTGCGTAAGATGCACTGACTGGGCAGCCTAAATGGCCGGCCGCTGCATCCTACGCAGGATGCATCCCGTTCCAGCAAGGCTGGGGCACACCTTGGGAGAAAGGGATGTTCGTCTCTTTCCCCCGGTATAAGCTCCAGCAGACCCAATGGGCCTTCTCGGATATGCGGCAGCTATTTTGCTGGCACACGTCCAGGGAGGTCGTGTAAGGCCGGCCAGGCCCGGATAGGGGGTTAGGATATTGGCAGAATGCGCTACCGATATCTAGTTCAAGTTCTAGTTCAAGTAAGGCTTTATTGGCATCAACAAGATAAAGACATATAACATAAAAACAATCTCAAATATTCAACGTTTAAAATCCATGTCCCAACAATAAAATAACTAAATATCTACTCTGTGGGTTGATTGTTGTTTTAAACCTTGAATTTCTTTTCGCCTGTTAAAAACTGAATGTAAATACTTTGCAACTATGCATGTTTGTTCTTGGTCTCCCCCAGTCAAAAGCAATCTTTAGTGAGTCTGACCTTAGCTTGGTTACGGGGATCAAGGGCAGAAGTTGATGGCGTAAATCATTATATAATCTGTACAACATATGCACAAGGGTCTCAACAGAGTTGCCATCACATGGATCACATACTCTGGTTTCTCTTCATATTGTATAAATCTTTCGTCACTGATATTCCCACCCCCTCCCTAGCCTGGCTGGCCACCCCTCTCCCCTGCCACCCTGGCCTGCCCTCCCGACACCCTCCCACTGCCCGGTGCACCACTTATCTGCGTCAGATGGCTGGGGCCAGGGCCGGCAATGGAGTGGTGCAGACTTTGATGCTGGTGCTGCTTACTCTAAGGATGCCGCGAAAGAAAGTGCTTTATGGCACTTTTCCGACACCCTAGGCCAGCGAAGCACTCACTCCGCCGGCCTTATTTGCACAGGATTGCACTGTTTATTTATTTATTTATTTATTTATTTAAATAATTTATACCCCGCCTTTCTCCCAACAAGGGCAATCCGTGAGCCCTAAGAGCAGGATTGAATAGAGGCTGCTTTCCCTCTGTTTTCCTCCTTCACTCCCCCCCCCCCGGTTTTGGAGTTTTCCATTATCAGGGCTGAGATTCCAAACAAAGAACAGGGAGACAGTTTCACCTGGTCTAGAAATTAGCTGTAAGCTGATAGCAAGAATAGAGATGTTTGGTAAGGTACCAGTAAAATGGAATGGCTGGAGTTTTTTTTAAAAAAATATCATTTAATTTTAAGATGCATATGTTTAGAGGTGCGATTGGTGGGGAATACAGGACAGGGTCCTTTTTTATCACAGCCCCCAGGCTTTGAAACTCTATCCCCTCGGCTCCGTTTTCTCCGTCAGTGGTATCCTTCCTCCATAGGTGAAGACTTTTTGCTGCTTACCCAAGCTCTTGGTTGAGCTCCCCCTCTTTTGTTGATATAGTTTACTATATTATGATAGTATGCATTATTTTTTAATTGATTGTTTATAATATTTTGGTTTAACAGAATGCGGGCCAGCTTGAAGGCATCTTAGGAGGCAGGCGGAAGGTGTGGTCCGGAGTTTTGAGCTGTTGCCTGAAAAAGCTAAGCAGGATTGGCTGCTGGATGGGGGACACTGGGGCCCCTGACAGATCTGTGTGGAGGAGTCAGCTACCAAAAGGATAACACCTCTGAGAAGCCGGTCTGAAGCATGGTTGCAGATGCCTGCGAGAGGCTTGGAAAGGGCAAGAGCCAGCAGCCAGGATGACGACTGCACTGTGAAGGGAAACGTCTGGAGAAATGAAGGTTTCTATGAGATTTCTCATGGAATAATGTTTGTAAATATTTCATTGAAAAATTGATTCATGTTCAGCCTGCCTATGTAAACCGCCTTGGGTCTATTGAGAAAGGCAGTATATAAATACTGTAATAAATAAATAAAAATTCCCAGATAAATATATAAAATGTTGCCTTTGTACCCTCTGAGTAAACTATTTTAGTGGTCCAGCCCTTTTTTATAAGAACGTTTTATTGCTGTTTTTGTACAGTACCTCACTCTGTGTTTTCTAGATTGTATTAATGTTTTTAAAGAGTTTTATATTATATATTTGTTTAATGATTTATATGCATTAATCTTGTATTTTAATGATTTGCATTGTAAGCCGCTTTGGGGGAAAAAAGCAGGGCGGAAAGCAGGATATAAAGCCAATAAATAAATAAATAAATAAATAAAAATGGGTATCTAGTCAGTCTGCAATATAACATAAAATGTAGGAACCTTCATATATGCTGCCCTGAGGTCACTGAAGAAGGAGGTAAGTAACGAATGAGACGAATGGAAAAATAATTTGCTTACATATAAATAAATACATAAAAATTGTGCCTGTCCCTTTAAAGAATGGATTTAACTGCTGTGCCTCTCCTGCTATTTTTTCTCTGGTCTTCTTACCAGTGATAGTAAGCAGGACTTATCTGAGAACTGTGTGCATTACGCAAGGTAGGAATAGATACAATAATACAGTACTGTATCTAATAAAATAAAATTGATTTCTTTCTGCCAGTTATTCGATGCAGGAAAGCACAATAATGAACTTTACATTTATATAGCACTTCCAAGTGTTAAGAACATAAGAAGAGCCCTGCTAGATCAGGACAAAAACCCATCTAGTCCAGCTTCCTATCCCACAGTGACCCACCAGATGCCTCTGGGAGCACACAAGACAACAAGATACTGGTATACCGGTATCTTGTTGCCACTCCCTTGCATCTGGCATTTAGCGATAGTGTTCAAAATGCTTTATGTACAGCATCTCGTAATCTTTACAAAGGCTCTGCAAGGTTGGTGACAGGGTTAAGGCTGAGAGAGAATAGCTTGCCTAAGGCCATCCTAGTGAGCACATGGTTGAGGTGAGATTCAAACTTAGCACTTCTTGATTCGTAGCTCAGTCTCTTAGTCACTATGCTACACCAACTCACGTTTTGCCCCGTTGTACTTCTCAAGCATATTGTCTTATTTATTTAAAATTAAATGCCCCACCCTATTCTTAAAGTTTGTGATTGGAAAACTCTCTCTCTCTCTCTCTCTCTCTCTCTCTCTCTCTCTCTCTCTCTGTGCATGTGTGCGTGCGCTGAGTAAGATTTTTTTCTTTTAAAAAAAGCCAGCAGGGGCCAGTAGTGATGGAATCGGAGACCTGGGCTCAAAGCCACGCTCAGTCACAGAAGTATATATATATCTACAAGTCTCTATAGTGAAGAAATTAATAACAAGGGTGTGGTGATACACATCCCTTGGCAACCCCCTTCCCATGGCTGACTCACACATGTGCCAGAGAGTCAGAGAAAAGCTTGTGGAAGCTTCCCACCGCCAAAAATTATAAGCTAAGAAGCAATTTTCACAGAGTAGATTTATTCAGAGGGTTAGCCCAACTTCCCAGACAACCTACATGAGTGGTTTGCAGAGTGGTTATTATAGGGAAATCAATGAAAGTGTAGCATTTTCTTCTCAAGGTACTCTGACACACCCATATTTCATAAAATGTTTTAATGGGAAATAATCCATCCCCAAGACAGTTGGTAATAAACAAGAGCAAAGAAAGATTCTAACAGCAGGTCCCTTCCTTCTTAGCTTGTTCAGGGTAGAATTACCAGTCGGGGCTTTAAATGTTACATTCCTAGAGTCCTTTATTGAAGGCACCTCTCAATAAGTCTAAAAAGGCATTGCCTGCCTGGTTTCTTGACTCTCTGTAATGTGAAGCAACTTCAGCCAAGCCATGTGCCTGTTACACATTCATCACACAAAAATCCAGAATGAACGAAGAAAGAGGGTGTTGTCACTTTCCCCATTCCAGTGGTTTCTGTATAAGGAGGAGGGATGGGGAAGGAAACACCACCAATTTGATCATGCTACACCACTAACAGGCAGATTTGCCCAAACCAATCATGATGCTTAATTTGAAACATCACCTTCCTGGTAATATTGATGCAAGAGATCACTCACAGTTTGAATCAGATACAGTACATGGATTGGAAAATAGTGTATCCCGCTAGCTAGGAACTTAATGGCCTGACACTTCAGTGTGGTAGGAAACTGACTGCTGTCCAAGAAACTGTTAACTAGTTTAACAATCCATTGGAAATCTGCATTTTCACAGTTCTCACAACGAACCTTACAGAAAGCTTGGCACAAAACATTGCAGCACCTAACCATGCAAAGTGAACGTGCAATTCAAATTATTTCAAACCTGCTAATTCCACAGATACACGTCTCGGGGATCGGAAATTGGCAGCAGCTTCCTCTTGACTTGGTTGACAAATCCAGATCGGCCCCTGAGTAATGTTCCAGGGGATTGTAACGGAAGGAAGAGAACTAGTCCAGATCTCATGCATTTAGCTTCACATCTAAGATCAGTCACCCACTGCATTTCTTGCATTCCATGCCCAGTAGGTACCTAGAATAAGTTTAGGCTCTAAAACAGGGGTGGCCAAACTGCGGCTCCTGCGCCACATGTGGCTCTTTGATGTATAATATGCAGCTCTTGGAAATACGTTGGCTGAGCTCTTTTTTTTTGCAACACAATTAATATAAAAGGTACATAAGAAATGTTCAAGCTTTATAATTATTTACCAGGTATAAACTGAGAGTCCACTGGATTAAAGCATAAGTTTAATGCTTATGTTGAGTAAATATATTTAAGAATTTAAATGCTTCTTAAATATTGCAGTTCTCAAACATCTGAAGTTTATCGTATGTGGCTCTTACATTAAGCAAGTTTGACCACCCTTGCTCTAAAAGATAACCTTTTGCAATACTGCAAGATGGTATAGCCATAGTGACTACCTTACAGTGCACTCCTATCCAGCTCACCGACTGGTGCAGCCAAAGGGGGAGGGCAGAACGGGAAGCTTTGGAAGGGAAAGGGGATTTAAATCTGGCTGCACCAGTGGGGGAGCTGGATAGGATTGTACTGCAAGATACTTTCTGCTGTGAATCGTCATGCTTAACACAATAAAGGCTACTGGCTTGACCACTTGCCCTTTGGACTTTGACTCCACCTTCGCAATCTTTTTTTCCCGCTTCTCTATTCCCATACCTACCCGCTGAGGATTTTACTTCATGCATTCGATGAAGAGGACCATGAAAGCATAAGCTGAAATAAATTGGTTGATCTTTAAGGTGCTGCAAGACTCTTTGTGGTTTCTAGAGGAAGTAAGAGCCCCTGAGAATGCTTATTTTCACATATTCGTCATTTATATTTGCTGGGCAGTATTCTCAAGTTGCTTACGGCTGACCATAGAATGTTTCCCAAATGGGTGCAGGAAATAATTGCTCAAGACATGACATTTTCAACATCTAACAGCCTGCTGGCTCATGTTTGCCTGAAGAAGATTACCATATGATAATTGAAACGTAGCATTTTAATTAAAGAATTTTATTCTGCTCGAACCCAGTCCTTGGTCCGCACCAGTTCTTGGTTTTTGCTTTGTAAGAATTTTTTATCATGGTTTTTAAACCCTCTTCTATCATTGTCGCTGGCCATGAAAGTCTAAACTCGTATCTAGTGTTGTATTAGTACAGTATTACTTCTTGCACCGGTTTGAATGGCTTCTCGCTGTGATCAGTGTTTCCCAAACTTTTTTGAGCTGTGGCTCCCTTGTCCATTGGCGACTCCCCATTACATTCTGTTGATGCCTGCCAATTGGCATTGCACTGTTTTCTCAGAGGATTCTGTGGCACTCCGCGACTCCCCAATTGTTTTCCACGCCGCTCCTCTGGGAGTCGCACCTCCCAGTTTGGTAAACACTGCCCTATGTTTAGGTTTGTGCTTTGACCACCCATTTCATTTGAAAGTGTAGATATCAACATGGGACAGAGGCTGGACTCTGATCTCTCAGCCTCTCTCTTTGTTTCACTGTTCATACCTTCTTCATGGGTTTTATTTACAAATCTGTGTCTTCTGTAATGTTGCCTTCACACTATGAAACCAGAATTGCTTCACAAGTCAATTACACTGCGGCAAGGAGAGTCATGCCGGCCACATGACCACGGAGGCGTCTTCGGACAACACTGGCTCTTCGGCTTTGAAATGGGGATGAGCACCACACCCTAGAGTCGGACACGACTGGACTTAATTGTCAGGGGTCACCTTTACCTTTCTAAACTAAATTATCTCCTCATGTTTCTCCTATAGTTCGACATCAACCAAACACAAGCAAAATAGTAACCGCATGTTGAAATAATTGCTTTGGAAATTAGTCCAGTTAGTTTACATATTGGCCCAACCCTGATATTTAGAATAAAAAGCTGAAATTGGAAGGTATTTTCATTTGATACTTGTAATAAACATACTGAATGCCTCAAAAAACTCAGCTTGGAGAAAAGGTGCCATTTTAGAAAATGCAAGCTACTGTAGCTTAGCTAATGGCAGTTTTGCTAAAAGTTCCCATGTCTCTGAAAGTCTGAGACACATTTGAAACAGATGAACCAGATTCTTGCACTCAAAGTAGTCAGAAGATCCCAAAGAACAATTCTGGATAGGATTTTGTAGCCTAGAACAACGGTTCTCAAACTCCCCCCCGACCCATCTGCTCCCCGGAGGAGGGTGCCGCGACCCACCTCGTTCTCCTGCGATGGGCCTCCAGTGGGCCTCTGCGGGTCTCCATTGGCCTCAGAAGGCCTCCGGAAGCAACCGGAAGTGACTTCCATGAATCTGGAAGTAAACCGGACATCACTTTCTGGTTCCTTTTGGAGGCCTTCTGAGGCCCAGCGCAGCCTCCAAGCGCGACCGGAAGGCTGCAATTTGGAGTCAACGGGTGCAAGCGAGGGGAGAGGGCCACACTGGTGGCCCACTGGACATTGAGCCGCGACCCACCAAGTGGGTCATGACCCTCAGTTTGAGAAGTGCTGGCCTAGAATTTGGGGGACTTTGTGTTTCGCATGGTTATCAAATGAACGTACCCTGCAATTTTCAACTTTTCATTCTAAATTAGATCAAATCCGCCTGAACTAAATCTGTAATGATTCCTAGTTAGAAAATGCAAGCATCCATGTTGATACATCAATACCTGCAGTATCATACTACCTTTTTAGGACCAAATAAAAGTTACATAGTAGCGAATTAGCTTTCAGGTTTCACAGAACCTTAGGCTGGGTGCTTAAAAAAAGGGGGGAAGTGAGGGTAAGGTGGGGATAGGGAGAAGAAAATATTTCTTGTAAAAGGCTTGGTAGAAGCTCTGTTTGCAATTTGCAACAGTCTTAAGACAGTGATTCAGGAAGCTTTCTGTGAACTAATAGTGGACCCTTTCAGGTCATATTCTGACAAGTACATTTAAACAGAGTGGGAAGGAGTGTGGCTGTGCATGTCCCTGTCCTTGCCCCCCCCCCCCCCCGCCTCAACCCAGTGTTCTGAAGCCTACTCACATGTGGAGGGAAAGGCTAATCTGAACCTCTCTATGTGCAGTTTAAAAGTAGTATTTAAACCATGCATTGAGGGACAGGACAGACTCCCCCCTCCCCTGCAATTAGACAATGGTGTGAAGATGGAATGGAGGGAGAGGAAGACATAAGAGGCAATGCATCTGAAGGGCTGGTTTGGAATATTGTCTGAACTGACCCTAAGTCAGTTTATGCAAAAGGTCTCAGGTCTCAAAGCACACTGGTAGCCCAATCCTATATGTGTCTACTCAGAAGCGAGTCCCATTGTGTTCAATGGGGCTTACTCCCAGGAAAGTGTGTTTAGGATTGCAGCCTGGGACAAAGAAGCAATGTCCACTATCCCTTTGAAAAATATAAAAGAGAACAGTTGTTCAGATCTTTCTTTAGCACTAATGCGATCAAAGAGGTTCCTGTAAGGCAGAGAGCATAAGAGATAACACCTAGACCTAGTGATCACTTGACCACTGCTGCATGATCTAACCCATGTGGGTGATGGTGGCCAGTGCCAATTATCAGCCAGACTTGCCAAAATCCAGAACCATTAAGGGGCCTACTAAGGCAGTACCACTGCCTTTGCTCTCCCTGAGCATCAGAAGAACCAACCATCAAAATGTCCTTGTTTGTGGGGAGGGAGAAGAGTGTGTTATCAGTTGGTGTGCAGCCCATGCTGCTTCTAACCTTATCAGGCACTATTGGATTTCTGTCTAGTGTGCACCTGTTAAAGGCACAGGGCCTCTGCAAGGAACAGAGGTATGAAACCTAGGGTTCCTGTACCTTTAAAAACGTTGCACAGAAAGTTCACCTGTGTCTTTTAAAACTATAGTGCAGCAGTGGCAGAAGCTCACCTAGGCTGCAACAACCCGATACACACTTTCCTGGGAGTAAGCCCCATTGAACACAATGAGACTTACTTCTGAGAAGACATGCATAGGATTGTGCTGCTAGTGGAATTTTCCTTCTGTGCAATCCTTTCTGTTGTTGTTCAGTCATTAAGTCGTGTCCGACCCTTCGTGATCCCATGAACCATATCCCGCCAGGCCTTCCTGTCCTCCACTATCTTCCTGAGTTTGCTCATGTTCATGTTCGTTGCATCGGTGATGCTGTCTAAACATCTCATCCTTTGCCTTCCCCTTCTCCTTTTGCCTTCAATCTTTCCCAGAATCAGAGTCTTCTCCAGAGAGTCCTCTCTTCGCATTAGGTGGCCAAAATATTTGAGCTTCAGCCTCAGTACCTGTCCTTCCAGGGAACAGTCAGGGTTGATTTCCTTTAGGATTGACTGATTTGATCTCCTAGCAGTCCAAGGGACTCTCAGGAGACTTCTCCAGCACCACAGTTCAAAAGCATCTATTCTTTGGCGCTCAGCCTTCCTTATGGTCCAACTCTAACACCATCGCCCTGACTATACAAACTTTTGTTGGCATGGTGATATCTCTGCTTTTTATTATGCTGTCTAAGTTTGCCATAGCTTTCCTTCCAAGGAGTAAGCGTCTTTTAATTTCATGGCCGCTGTCTCCGTCTGCAGTGATCTTGGAACCCAAAAAAGTAAAATCTGTTACTGCTTCGATTTCTGCCCCTTCTATTTGGAAGTAAGTGACAGGGTGTATTTCCAAGTAAGTAATACTGCATTCTTCCTAGGATTACCAGATCTCCAATCGGGACAGAGTGCTAGACCTTTAGGAAAAGGAATGTGGGCTGGTGTAGCTTGTTAAACCTTAGAGCACAATCCTAGGCATGTCTACTCAGAAGCCAGCCCCATTGTGTTCAGTGGGGCTTGCTTCTGAGTAGACATGCCTAGGACTGTGCTCTATGGATTAACAAACTACACCTGCCCACATTCCTTCTCCTAAAGGTCTAGCACTCTGTCCTGGTTGGAGATCTGGTAAGCCTAATTCTTCCAAATGCAGCCATGCAGTTATCTCAGCGCGGTAAGTCCCACAAAGTTCAGGGGGATATTTCCAGGTATGTCTGCACAGAATCGCACCCTGTAAGGTAAAGGAGATCTCACACGGTCTGGCAACCTTAAAGGAGAAGCTACAGCTCTGCTAAGCCAAATTATATTTTTATTTATAGATGAACATAATAAATATAATCCTCTCTACATGCTTACTGTGATGTAAACTGTACTGAGTTCAATAGAGCTTATTCCCAAATAAGTGTCATTGGGATTGTAGCCTTATTAGCCTAAAATTCTGTGCGTTTAAAAACCTGCCCCTCCCAGTTATCTACACATTGCTGGAGATGGCTGTTTGTTATTCAACCCTCCTCCATTTAAGATAGAGATTAGACCACCTTTTTCCTTGCTCAAGAGAGGTAGTAGAGAGCCCTTTGCTCCAGTACTGAAGTCTATCACTTCTTCAAATCTGATTGTCTGGAAGGACCTGAAAGGCAGAGACACATTTTTAATTATGGCAGAAAAATTGCCTCCCTTTGTGTTGCAGGGGGAAAATGTGGAAATGGTGGTAGAAAGGAAAAAGAAGAAAAAGAAAGGGAAAAACTGGTCAAGTAAAGGCAAACATATATGTGAGTATGACTGTCTTGATCACAATATTGAGGGTTCTAGTGTCGTCCTTGATAGGACTAGCTCCACCATGGATGGGGTGAGGTTAGCTATTTGCTGGGGCCCCCTAAGCGCTAAGCCCAACAAAGGGTCCACTACCCCCTCTACTTTGGGGCTGCCATTTGCACTGCCTAGAGCCCCCCCCCCCAAAAAGAAAGAATTGTTAACTTTCCAGTTTAAGGATGCTTACTCAGCAGTACAGGTACAGTACTAGTACTAAAGCCTTACAGTTCAGACATGAATAAGTCTTGAGTTATAATAAGGATGGTATGAAAACTACCTGTGTGCTCCCCAAACTCTTTGGAAGTAACACGTAGGGGAGCTGGGGTACTGGGCATTCTGCAAAACTAAAAGCTTTAAAAATATTAAGAGTTCCCCTAACTTGTGTGAGTTTTTTTTTTAAACTATTGGGAGGTTCTGTTTAGGGAAAATCTGGTTTCCTAGGCTTGCTTATATGTAATTGCATTCAAAGGGAACATTGAGGGAAGGAAAGAAATATTAAGTCGAAAGCCCTCTTATCTTGATGGGGATGTGTGTAGAATGATCTCATGGGGTGGGGAGTGGGCTCATGTCTGCTGCCCCTCCTCCAGCCCTGCATGGGTTAATTGTTCCTTTTGGGAACAAAGCCTGGATGCATAGCTTTGTAAATGCAGCTCTCCCGCCCCTTCCCAATGGCACAGTCAGAGGCTCTATGTTGATGAACAACTTACAATGGTACAATTTATGGTCTGTAAGCTGTTTTGATTTGTTTATGAAAAGCAGTCTAAAATATCAATTTAAAAACAAGCTTGGATATGCATGGGCTCTATTCATAAAGACACAATGAGCATGTGGTGGGGATGGAAGGTATATTCCCAGACTTCTCCCCTCTTTGTTCCATTGCTTCCATTCTAAGCGCTTCTTGAGTGTGTGAAATGGGCTACATTTTAAACATGTGCTGGAGCAGAGGGCTCATTGAAGTTCGACACCCCCCCCCCCCGAATCTGCTGCATATGCTAGGGTTTAATCCTGTTGAAGCTTTAATACAGGAAAAAGTGCATCTGATCAGAAACTTTAATACAGGAAAAAGTGCATCTGATCATGTGCCAAGTGCCTTTTCCTTACCACTAAATGAAGATGCCCCATCAGCCAAGTTCACAGAACAAAACCATGTGACTTCCAGGTAGCTTTGAGCCCCAACCCACTTGCCCTTTACAAAGTAAGTACTGGGGACATGTCCATGTTAATTGTGTGTGTGGTATACTTCTAGGTGGAGCACTGGCCAAAGATCCATGCCTGATGGAGAACTCACCTGGCTGTGTTGACCCCTGAACTCTCAGTATTGGTGGCAGTAGTGCATTATGCACCATCAGGGAGTGGGGCACCATGGTGGCCTAGTGCTGGAATTTGCCAGAGCCTCCAGCAACCTGACACCAGCACTGCCCCTTTCCTCCTCAAGTCTCAAATGGAGCTCTGATACAAGCATCCTGTTTTAAACGACAGCTCCACATCACCCAAGCCTGAAAGTTCAATATAGTTTACAAACCAGGATATAAAACTGGGATCTTCTCGATTTTCATATCCTTGTTTGTAAACCATAGTTAAACCCCAACTTCCAGGTTTGGATGACAAACACAGACATGGTCCAACTAAACCAGGCTTTCTGGATGTGTGAACTGGCTTTCTGGATGAGCTGAGGAGGAGGAGGGAGGAAGTGGGCTTTGCAAAAGTTCTGGTCATGTTCATGGCATGAGAATTGACCCTTTGTGTCCATATTTATTCATTTTTTCTGAGCACTTTATGCTGCTTTCCATCTCCTAAGAGATCCTCAAGGCACCTTAATTTAGTGAAAAGCACAGTTCAAATGGTTCAGATTTAATGGCACAGCAGGTGGAAGAGGCAATGGTGGATTCTGCTTGTTGCTTTGATCCTATCAAGTATACAGACAAGCTAGTCCTCATAGCAGTTTCTTTTGTTTACCTGTATATTTCCAAGCACAATTCAAAGTGCTGGTGATGGCCTATAAAGCCCTGAATGGTTTAGAGCCCAGGTACTTGAAAGTTTGTCATCCCATGTGAGGGCCCAGTTCTATCCAACTTTCCAGCACAGATGCAGCCTCAATGCAGCCCTGAGGTAAGGGAACAAATGCTCTCTTACCTTGAGAAGGCCTCCATGACTGCACCACCACCACAATGCAGGATGCAGCGCACCCCCCGTTGACATGGCTGCATAACCGCTGGAATGTTGGATAGGATTGGGTCCTGCCTGTCCCGTGGTATCATCACTAGTGGCTCTGTTGTTGGCGCTGTTGACTTTTGAAGTCTGGCTGATGGTGACCTGTGACAGAAGATTTTCTGTAACGGCACCTGGTCTTTGGTACTCTCTCCCCCGGAACTTAGGACTGCCTCTTTGCTGGCTTTCCACATGGGTCTGAAGACCCTTTTATTTAATACCGCTTTACTTAGGGTGTTGCTGGTTTTATTACCGGTAACTGCTTTTAGTGTGTGTTTTTGCATTTTACTTATTATGTAAGCTGTCTTGAGCTCCCATAAAGGAGCTCAAGTATAAAGGTGGGTTATAGGTTTTTCTAAATAAATAAAATGAATCGTACCAGCTGCAACATGTTAAATAGCAGGATGTATAACAGGAGTTGGTGACTTTGGTGTTCATGCATGCACTAACAAGCATCTACCACAGTATTAAGATGCATCTATCCCCCATTACAGAGACTTAACTTGTAGACTTGAGGGGCAGGGGTGCTGCAACCTTAAGAATAGCATTTCTTTAAGTTGTCCCCAGTGTGTTTGCCAACTGAATCTTGACTGACTTCAAGTTCCACATGCCTATTAGTTCACTAACATAACAAGTTCATTAACAGGGTGATATATAGAGCTCCCTGGCAGGGCTTCTGACATAGGCCTGTAGTAGAATTTCTCCTAGGGAGGGGTGGGGGAAGAATCTGGAGGCTGGGTGGTAAGGAGACAGTGCAGAGTTAATTCACCATGTCTGAATAGTCATACTGTTACCCCAACTCTTCCCAAAGAGCAAAGATAAGGACAAAATGAAGATGGTGATTTACCACTGATTTTTTAGTACCAGAAAATGAGGACAGTTGGAATGTAGCAGCAAGGGCTGCAGCCCTGTACTCACTGGAGAGTAAGGGCTCAGTCCAGCCCAACTCAGGCACAGTTGAGGCCCAATTGTGGCACAATTGCGGCCCAAAATAGGACCGAGTTAGGCTGCAACTGTGCCTGAGTTAGGCAGGAGGCAAGAGCAGTGGGCCAGGATCGAGGCAAAACTTACCGCAGAGGCAGGCAGGCTCCTGTGGGGAGCTGTCAGTCTTGTGGAAGCGAAGAGCCCCCTCCTCAGCCCATCTGCGTGCACCTACCACAGCTGCTGCAGCGGTCGCAGCAGATGGGCAGCCACAGGTGGGCCTGCAGGCACTGGGCGTGCGACAGTCAGCGGAAGGGCAGATGTTGTGCCAGTGCCAGCTGCCCCAGGGCACCCTGGGCATTAGCCACCTGCCGCAGGGGGGAGTGCCACTGCCCTCCCTCCTGCAGACTGCGATGCCACCCCCAAGCCACGGTGAGGCTGCACGTGGGAGTCATGGGGGGGTGAGCGGGGGAGAGAAGGGAAGGAGGGGGTGGGAACGGCACGCACAAGGGGGGTCTCATGAGGTCTGGAACCGCCTCCACCATGACATGCCCGTGCGCTGCCTGAAGCCCTGGGCTACCAGGGCCGTGGCTATGCCCACAAAGAAGGCATCCCGGTATGCCTTCTGATCCGTGCCCCGGCCAAGACCGAGAGATGCCTTGGGCTTGTCTGCTGTGAGCGGGAAGGGCTCACGCAGCTCATCACTCCCCAGATGGGGCAACGTAGGCGCCTTGCGGCAGGCGCTCTGGCGGGGTGGGGGGTGCCAGCGTCCATCATCAGGGAGTGGGAGGGGAGGCAGGCACACAGGCAGGCGGACAGGGGGTGCTGGGGAGGGACACGGGTGGGTCAGAAACAGACAGACAACAAGGCTGGTGGGAGAGGGATACAGGGAGAGGGGTCTGCAGAGACCAATAGGGACACAGGGGTCACTTTGCAGATGGAGGCAATGCAGGAACGGCCGCCTCTCATGCAGACGGACTGAGGGCGGAAACGGACGCCGTTGACGGGCGGACTGAGGGAGGAAACGGACACCGTTGACGGGCGGACACGGACGCCGTTAACGGGTGGACCGAGGGTGGGTGAGAGCCCCGGTTGCTGAAAGGGCTCATCACGGACGTGGCGGACGTGCGCCTGTCACTGTTTGCCTGCCTGAGAGGCCCCCCAACTCCCCCCTCCCCTCTGAGCCCTGAGGGTCTGGCAGCCCCCCTGCTGTGTTCTCCCTGGGCTGGCTGTGGCAGGCCCTGGCTGGGATTCATGCAGGGCCTTGTGTGGTGGGCGCTGTCTCTCTGTGTGTGGGGCAGTGCTTGTGTAACATTGGGGTCATGGTGTTCAAGGGGCCTTTGCCCAAGGGGCATCTTTATTGTTCTGGAACATTGGCAGGGATGGCCAGGTGAGGCTGCCAGGGGTAGGCACAGCAGCCACTCAGAATGTAGCAGCAGCAGCAGCAGCAGCTGAGGAGGGTTGCAGGGCAGGCTCCCAGACCTCTGGCAGCATCGAGGCAGACGACCATGGGGCAGCCAGACTGCGGGCCCAGGGGTGCTCCCCGGACGGTTGGTGGTAGTGGGCATTCCTGGGGGGACGAACAACTTGGGGGTGTTCCATGGCAGCTGCTGTGTGGTGGCAATCACCATTGAAGGAATGCCAGTGTGCTGGTTGCAAAGGCCTGCAGGGAGAGTAATCACACACAGCCGAGTGGTGTGAGACACAGAGCCTGGTCTGCGCTGCTTCCCTGGGTGTAAGGTGAGCATGATCCTGTAAGGGAAAGGGGTCAAAGAGAGAGACAACAACACAACTTGGGGGTCACAACCATGGCAATCCTAGCAATACTGACCTGTCAGTAGACCCTGTGGAGAAAAGAGGGGGGGGGGAACAGCTGGTGTCTACATATGGGTTACAGTTCCACACCCATGGCATTGTGTGCTCACATTAATACAGGCAGCTATGAGACAAGACATTGGTACAGAGACATTTCATGACAGGCATTGCAGGCAGCTATGAGACATGACATTGGTAAAGAGGCATATCATGGCAGGCATTGCAGGCAGACATTGGTAAAGAGGCATATCATGGAGGCTATGCAGGCAGCTATGAGACATGACATTGGTATAGAGGCATGTATCCTACCTATATTTCTCTATGCTAAGAGGCAGAAGTCAGACCACATGTCAGCACAAACCCTGCACTTACCTGCTGGTGGTGTTGCCTGTGGGGGGGGGAGAGGGGCTGGGAGAAAGACATGGGTTAGCAAACACTTGCATGGAGAGAGCTGCCCAGGCACAGGAGTAAACAGTTTGGCCACAGGCAGAACAGCCCTCTCTGCCCTAGAGGGGGCAGAGAGGAGAGAGGTGAAGAGAAGAGAGAAGAGGGGTGTTAGAAAAGTTTTCGAAGTCCCACTTTGTGGCTGCTGGGGGACAGAACCCCACGCCACGTGCTCAGAGAGAGAAAGAGAGAGTGAGTGGAGGGCTGGGGCTGGGCTTTTGTGGGAAAGAGGCTGGGTGGGGCTGGGTGCTGATAGGGTAACTATTTGGGTCCGTGTCCAGAGTTAGGCCACAACTGTTCAGTCCTAACTCAGGCCCAACGCGGGCCCAGGGTGTTAGAACTTTTCAGGAGAGGGCTGGTGTGGGTAAGGTAAAATGGCTCCTATGGGTCTCCTCACATTTGGGTCCACCCTTTTTGCTGGCCCAAATTTTGGGCCTGAGTTGGGCTCGAGGGGGCGTGTCAGGGGCTCTCCAGCATCTGGAACCGGACCAAATTTCGTAACCGCCCCCGTCACACCCCCGACACGCCCACTTTTAGGCTGCAATTGTGCCTGAATTGTGCAGTTGTGCCTGAATTGTGCCTGAACCCAATTCAGTCACAATTGCAGCCCAACTCAGGCACAATTCAGGCACAACTCGGGCCTAAAGCACTTGGGCTGCAATTGTGCCTGAATTGTACCGCAGTTGCCTTGGGCTGGACCGGGCTGTAAGTCTCCATTTTGAGCAAAATGGGATTTACTTCCAAATCATGCACAGGATCTGAAAGAGACTGCTACAAATTAGCCTGTGCTAAAACTGCTGATTTGGATCTGCTCTTTGCTATGAATTTGGTAGGCACTGGCAGTCTTTTCCAAGTCACACTTAAGTCTCGCCATCATTCAGGCATAAAAAAATTGAGTAAAGTACAACTAAGAAATAGTTGTTTTGACAACAGCATGATGTAATGAAGTGCCTGAATGAATGCTAAGCAGCAAGCTTTAAGTGCAAAATAGTATCAATTGTGTTATTCACAAATGTCTAGTATATAAAGCAGGTTTGCTTTATTTTGGTTATTTTATTTGCTTTTTTTAGAGTCCTAAGTGAACACGCCACAGAATACCTTTTTATTTATTCAGATTACCTACATGTGTCTTGTTGGTGGAAATCTGTGTCCTAAAATCTCAGAACCTAGCACATCAATGGCTTTTTTTCTCCCCTTCTTGCTCATTGTGCCATGAGAGTAAGGCCAAAATGTTCTGTTAGCGCAGGGGTGGGGAACCTATTTGGGGTGGGGGGCCATTTTCCCATGGGGAAAATTGGGCTGGCCGAAATTCCCCCCCCGCAAATCTGACCCCCCCGCAAATTTACAGGACCCACCACCCACCCACCCACCCACCGCTCGCTATCTCAGCTCAGCTCCCCCCCTCTCCGAGCCCCCTCCCTCCACTCTCCAACTTACCAGGCTCCGGGCCGCCGCCTTCCAGTGCTGCCTCCTTTTCAAAACGGCCTTTCTGTACGTGCGCAGATCGCCGCAGGGCTCAGCGGCGATCTGCGCAGGTACAGAAAGGCCGCTTTCAGAAGGAGTAGGCACCGAGGTGACGCGTCACCTCGGCGCCTCCTTCTTTTAAAATCTGCCTTCCTGGACCTGCGCAGAGCGCAGCTGAGGCCAAGATTGCCCTCTTGGCCAGCATCGCGTTCTGCGCAGGTCCAGGAAGGCTGATTTTAAAAGGAAGCGGTGTGGGAAGGCGGCGGCAGCGGCGGAGCCTCCGGTCCGGCCCATGGGCCGGAGGTTCCCCACCCCTGTGTTAGCGAGTGCCTGGAGTGCCCAGAATGTAGTCGTCCCAGAAACTTCAATTACTGTAGTATTACTACAGCCAGGATGGTGTAGTGGTTTGGGAGTCGGACTTAGACTTGGAAGATCCAGGTTCAAATCCTCGCTCAGCCACGAAGCTTCCTGGGTGACCTTGGGCCAGTCACTATCTCTCAGCCCCACCTACCTCACAGGGTTGTTGGGAGGACAAAAAGGAGGGGAGGAAATATGCACACCACTCAGAGCTCCTTGGAGGAAGGGCGGTATAAAAATGTGAAAAATAAAATAACTAGTATAGCATAGAGCTGCTAGGCTCCTTATGGGAGGCACAGCAGCAGAGAACTGAACTGTAGCACAGTAGCCATTTTGAGCCCAGTTCTGATTCACAGTTGCAGAGCGTTACTTAAAGTTTTGTTCACATTCCAATCTCCTGTGACATATTTGCAGCAGCATTTTTTTTATTTTTTAAAAAAATCTTATTTTGTTTAGAAAGTAGAGAAATAACACTGCAATCCTACACATACTAACTCCGAAGGAAGTTCTACTGAGTTCAGTGGGCTTCGTTTCAAGAAACAGCACATAGAGCAGGGGTGGCTACTGAGCCACATGTGAATCTTTTATGTATAATGTGCGGCTCTTGGAAACATGTTGACTGAGCTCTTTTTTGCATCACAATTAATATATAAAAGGTAAATAAGATTTTTTCAAGCTTTATAATTTACCAGGCATAGACTGAGAACATAAGTTTAATGTTCATGGTGAGTAAATATATTTAAATGCTTCTTAAATATTGCAGCTCTCAAACAACTCTCATGGCTCTCAAATATCTGAAGTTTATCGTAATTCTCTTACATTAAGCAAGTTTGGCCACCCCAATCTAGAATGAAATCTTAACGCAACAATAACAGCACGTTCTCCCAAGCAAGACTACTGGGCTGTTTTCCTTCTTCCTCCACACTATGAGACCACGCCCTCACCCTCTACTCTCCCAGCTTTTTGCCCCTCCTCCCTCCAGAGCACCGCCCCTTCTGTCTCGCCTCCCTAAAGCCGCCGTGCTAACCAAGGACCCCTATTTTAATCTTGAAAGGGCAATCTACTCCAGTGCCTGCCTGGTTAAATGACTTCTCATGTCCTCTTTTCCCTGTCTACCACTCAGCAGCGCCTGCTCGGCGCTGCCTTCCGTGTGTCTTTACGGCGACATGTCAGTGTGTCTCTTGGTAGTGTCCCGGGTAGGCGAGGAGAGCGAAATAAGGAAGTCCAAGCAGGCACCTAAAGAGGGCAGCCCTCAGATCGTTGTGGGGGGAGGTCCTTGCGAGCGGCGAGCGCGAGGTGTCTCCTTCACTTCGCCCTCCAGCGCGGCCTTCACGCGGCTAGACAGGGGAGGGAATAGGCAGCGCGCGCCCGCGTGTGTGTGTAAAAGACAGAAACAACCTTCCTCCTAGTCCCTTCCCCACTTAGTCAGGTATGTAGGGGTTGCTGCGGGCCGTAGGGTTACCATGGCAACGGAGGGGGCTGGAGGGAGAACTTGGGTGGGGGATCAACTTGCCGGGGAGGAGAAGGGGGGAATGGACTCGTCCACTTGCTAGTAGTGCGGGGGGAAAAGGCCTCTTGAAGAACTTATTCCTGGTGGGGTTTGTCCTGCTGCTGTTCCAGGGAGTTCAGGGCGGTGAACGTGGTACTTATCCTCATCCGCTTTTAGCCTCAGAACAGCCCTCTGGTCTGGGCTGAGAGCGCGGACTCGCCCTGTGAGTTTCATGGCTAGAAAGGAATGTGAGTCCAGGTTGGTCCGACTCTCCTTGCGCTTCCCCGCACTTCCTCCCCTCGGAAAAGAGCTTGTAAATGGGGGGAAGTGCTTGCGAATGGGGAAAATGGGGACTCCTGACTCCCAATTTCTCAATCTGTCCCCCCCATTCTGCTTTTCGCACGGGGTGTCGGTAGGTCCTGGCCAGGTGTCCTTAGTTTGGAAGAACAAAGCTGATTTCGACTGTTCCCTCTATCCCAGTTCCTTCCCGGGTATTCCCCTACTTCCTTTTGTTTCCTTCTCCAGGTTTTGCAGAGAGTGTGTGACTTTCTCCCCCCAGGCCTCTACTTTCGTGCATATTTACTTGGGAGTTAGGTCCTATTTGAATTCAGCTGGACTTACTTCCAAGGAAATATAGGAATGCAGCACTGGAGGGAACGGATAAGAGGACTGGCTGCTCGTTTCCTGTCTGATTCTTCATAATGTGTTCTGCTCCCAGATTTACCTTAGATATATTTTGATTTGACTCCTTGTTTTGTAAAATGCTTCTTGTACTGTTTTGTTCACTTGCCACCCCTCTTCAAAAAGGAAAAAAAAAAGATCCTGGCTAGGTGTAATATCAGTTTGTTCTTTTACTTGCAGCAGCAATCCAGCCCCTGCAGGATAGCGAGGAGGAGGAGGGAGGGTGTATTTTGCGGTGTGAGCAGGGGTTGGGGAGCAAGTGGGTCAGAACTGGCGCCCTAAGATGGCCGCATGAAAGAGTTCACCTTGCAGTAGTGGAGGAGTGTGCAGATTCTCTTTCTGTCTTCCCCCTCCCCCACACCATTTGTTGGTATGTCTGTAAGGCCCAGTCTTGCCCTTTATATGGGGACAGAAGCACTCGTCATGAGCAATGAACACTTCTGTTTTGAAAAAGACACACTTTTTAATGTCTGACATTAATTAAAAAAGAAGCTACTCCTGAAATTGTCTATGGAAAATTAACCTAAATGTGTGTGTTTTACTCTTTTAATGTAACTTTCCCCATTTTATAGATTGTCTAAATTGGACTAGATAGCTATGACTTTTAATCCAGCATGTCATCGCCCTCCAAGACGTAAGTAGGGAGAGAGCTGAAACAATGATGTTGAAGTAACTTAACTAACCGTTTTATAAGTTATAGTAAGAGTCAGGTATTTTGAGACAGACTAATATCTAACACTGCAGATCATCCAAAGTTATAAAAAAGTTGTTCATCTTTGACAATATTAATTATATATAGAATCTACAGCTGTTCATGCTGCTAAGTTTCTTAAATGTGTCCTTAAGATGTAGTCTGTCATGTGTGCCTTATCACAAACTGCTTAATCTAATGTAGTCCTGGATATTTGTGAAGCCTTCCAAGAATTCCTTAGGGCTGCTTTAACATAAGGGTGTGGAGTAGTTTGAAAGAATAACTTCAGGGAAAGGTGCAGCGTAATTCATGTAATCATAATTTGTTTAATCACTGCACGCTTGTCTGCTCTAGCGAGGTAGTGCTTGAGTTTTGTGAATAGATTTTTTTTTCAACCTTCTGTTCTTAGGGTTCAGTTCATGAATTTGGAGATGCAGCCTTGTGCCTCAGTTTCTTTTTAAGATATTGATGCATAACTGGCATCCTAATTCTAAACCCATTGACCTGAAAGTTGCTTCCATTGGTTTTAATGGACTTACTACCTAGTGACTGATCTCATGTGGCCAGACCTTGTTCTCTTCCCCTGCAAATGTATGTTTTGATGTGCTAACAGTTTTGACACTGGGAGGGTGGTATTTAGGATGGATTGAAAAACTTTGTTACAGTTTGAGGGAAGAAAGATGGCACAACCAGTTTCACTTTTGCCTGTAGATCCCTGGTGAGCAACTGTCTTCACTGGAGGGCCACTTGGGGGGGGGGGGGATAGCAAGAGTCCTGGTCCTTTGGTTCATTCTCAATAGACTGCTAGTAAGTCCTATTCCCACAGCTGCCACTCCTGAATCGAGATGACTGAAGGGAGGGGAGAGGGTGTTGCCTCAGGGCCTCAAGTTGCTTATCCCTACTGGATAGGAAAATAAGTATCATCCCTCTAGCGCACATCTAGGTTTTTTCAACTGGGATGACTGTAGACTCATGTAACCAAGCGTTGTTGTAATGGGGAAATAAAATATGCAAATACTTCAAATTCTTTGAAATATTAAAAGTCAAAATGTGAGCATAATCTGCAACAAAACACTGACATGATGAATGCAGTGGCTGAATTTTCTGTGTCATTGTAAAGCGTAATGCTCAGTTGAGAGATTGCATAGAAGATTTGGGTGTCTTTTGTTTCCTGCCACATGTATTGAGGTCTTCAGTACAAATGGCTTCCAGCCTAGCACAAGAGCTTTCTTTGTACACTAGGTTGTGAGGGATAGCATTTAGTATTTCTGTGAGGGATAGCATTTAGTATTTCTGTGCCCCAACGCAGCAGAGAGGTGGGAAATAAGGACCTTTTGTGATCAGGTGAACACTACAGAGCAATTTGAATGCTTGAACTACTATATGTTAAATCCCTTTTGTTCAACTCTGTGTTTCTGACTGTCATAACTGAAAACCAAATAGAAGTACGGGGGGGCCCTTATCCGCTATCCACGGATTCAGTTATCCGCAGATAGCCCTGAGACCCCCCCCCCCCCGGGCACTTTCAGTGTCGAAAGCTTCGTTTCTTCTTCAAAAGGAATGCAGGTGCGTTCCTTTTGAAGAAAATGAAGCTTCTGATGCTAAAAGTGCCCGGGGGTGGGGTGCTCAGAAAGGTTTGCCCCTTTCCGCGGTTTCAAATATCCACGGGGGGCCTGGAACGTATCCCCCGCAGATACAGCGGCCCCCCTGTACTGTAATAAAACTCTGATCATTCAAGCTCTAAAAACTTGTATATGAGGAGTCTTTTATACAATAATATGAGGCAGAAAACTTTCTGCTGTCATATTTTTTTCATGGAAAATCTCCCATTTCTAAAGAGATGGTGGTTGCTAAGAGTACAGTGACACCCCAAGTTATGGACATCCAAGTTATGAATTGCTGAATTATGAATTTCGCACAGACACAGTACATCCTTTGCTCCTGCACAAAAGCTTCACCAATAGGTCTGGCCTGACAAGAATAGGATGTTTCATTTCAAGTTCACTTCAATTTGAGTACAGACCCCTGGAAACTAACCCGCATTTAAACAGGGCACTTAGTGTAATTAGTAACAAATGAGTGGATATGATGGCTGGGTCCCAACATGTCATGCGTTCCTCTCTTTCGTGCCACAGCCAAACGAAGCCAGTGCTGTTGCTCATTTCCACGGTCATCAGCCAGCCCCCCCCCCCCCCCGATGTCACAGATCTGTGCCTGCCCAACAAGCTGGAGGAGGGCAGACAAGGCAGTCCACGGCTCCTGGTTTGCACGCCCAGATCGTGCTGAGGTTGCCACTCTGTGCGCAAAAGCGGGAAAGATGGTAGCGCTGCTGAGAATGTCACACTCTATGCCCTAAGCTGGGATAGGCGACTGGGCTGCAGCCCTGCACGGTGGCTCTCTGCCAGGACAGATTCGTTGCCAAGGCTGAGGCTCTTGTCAAGCACCTGTTTTTCCTTTTCCTGCTGCTACTTCAAGCAACTTGAGCAACTGTGGATTCGCATGGAGTCTCGGAAACAACCCCCCCCCCCGGTGGATACGGCAGACCCACTGTAGTTCACTGGCATTTGTTTCCTACCCTCAAAGGACTACAAAAGTTCACTTTCTCATCTCCATTGTGCAGGAACTTCTTGAGGCAAGGCAATGGCTAACGGTGGTGTGTTAGTGGTCTGTGAATTCAGACACATCAGGTAGCCACAGTTGGCACAAACTAGTCTGCAAGTCAAATTCATACCATGGTTTCAGATCCTTGTTTGGTTCCAAAACAGTATGGTTGTGGGTAGGCTTGGGTTTAGACATGTTTAACCAAACCATGGGTTTGCATTCCATCAAAACCCAACCAAAGTCAGACTGGACAATTGTAATCACCTTTTTTCTTCAGATGACTGTCTAATGCACATCTCCTTACTTTCTTAAATTGGCATGCTAATAGTTTTCAGTGCCTTCTCTTGCGGTTCTACAATTTTAAGGAAAAAGAGTGCAGGGTATTGTGCCTTCTAGTAAAATCTGTTTCAAGTAAAAGTTTAAATTTGGTCTGTAGCATTTAAGCCACATTAAGTGTGCATTGAATTTTTCTCCTAATCAACATTTTCATTTCAAGTATGAGTAGAAAAACTTGTGAAAGTTTATGTATTGTATAAATGAGACCTTCCAAACAATGCTGCCTTCTCTTGCCTGCCTCACTTTGTGTGCATCATTCCCCCCCCTCCACTTCCTGGTGTGATGAACCATGGTTTGCTATGACCTCCAGTTGAGCAAACTGTTTTCCCACTAGCCAAAGTTTTCCTCCAGATCAGCAGCTCACTTCTGTGGTTCTGATTCTGATTTGGAGACAGACTTGGGTAACATTGAGGGAACATATGAGCCCACTGCACATTCCTGATTGTTGAACTGTGATTTGTCTTTGACCAGACCTAGTAGTATAAGCAAGTGTTTTTCAAGACTTCTAGAGTACATGGCTATGTAGTTTGCATTCAGTAGGTACAATACTTCAGTTTTTAAAGTCTATTTTTCTATTTCGTAAACCCCCCCCCCCAGTGATTTGGTATTACTTTGAAGTTTCCTTAAAATCCTGGAAAACTTCAACATTTATTTCTTCTAAAAAGTCTTTTGAAACTTGATTGCCGTGTAGAGAGAGACTTGAGCACCAAAATACTGTGTGTATGTGTAACTAAAAATTGTAAAACTTAAGGTCATCATTCTCCATCTGTCCTATTTCCACATATCAAGGCTTTTCAAAAGTTGAATGATGAATGATACAATGCATTAGCAAGAGTGTCGTGTTCATAATATGCAAGTTAAATGTGGTGCTCAATTCATGATACAGCTTATATGAAAAGTGTATGACAAAATGAAGCAGATCTTTTTGTGTGTGTGGTAATAGTTTAAATGGGTAAAGAGGAAATTGAATTTTACTTGAACTAATAATTTGTAACTGTTAACTGGAATTTGTTGAGAAAGTGTCTCATGATGTCAGAGCGATTCTGTAAAGTCATTTGCTTGAATAATGTTGCTCATATTGGATGCTTGTCTTTGCCCTAATTGATAACATGTGGGCAAAAGGTGAGCTGACCTAAGCATGCATTCCTGCGGAGTACAAGGTTTGGTTTTTCTATATTTTTTGAGAGACTGAAGACTGTACTAGAAAACAGAAAAAAATATGCCTTGGTCATTTATAAAACATCTAGGGATATTGGTCTTAATGGGGTGTTTTCTGTCACCTTGAACTTAAAATTGCCGCATCTCAAACCCATTTTCTTCTTTAAAATGTTGGCCAAATGTATTGTGCAGGAGTGATTTGTGCCTAACCACACTGAAAATGCAGCATGATTGGAACTAATAGGTATGTTTTACCATAGCGTTAACATTTCCATTACTGTCTTCCTAGCTCCAATGGCTATTCCGCCACCATATACGGACCTCGGCAAATCTGCTAGAGATATCTTCAACAAAGGATTTGGTATGAATAATACTTGATTTTCTTTATCTGAGATTAGCATAATATTGTATTGTCAAAATACTCCTATTGCCAATAAAGCCCCATCCAGACAACATATTTTATGCTTTCTTCTCTTGGTATTGGACAGGTTATGTACAGCAAGGCCCCCGCATCCATGGTTTCACTTATCCGCAGGTGCCAAATTCCCCCCCCCAGTCATTACAGTACCTTATTTAAGTTGCTATCGCTGGCGCAAAGCCAGCATGAGCACGGGTCTTGTTTAAACCAAGCGCTATAAGCAACCGCCTGCTGCTTATAGTACAGCTTGAGACTTGGTAGAGCCGGCAGCCTCGGTGCTAGAGGCTTCGACATTAACAGGAAGTTCCTGTTAACGTCAGAGCCTCTCTAGCATTGAGGCTGCCGTCTCTACTGAGTCTCAAGCTGTACTATAGGCAGCAGGCTGCTGCTTATAGCATTTGGTTTAAACAAGACCCGTGCTCATGCTTCGCTCCAGCAATAGCAACTTAAATAAGGTAATGGGTGTGGATGGGGGGCTGTGGAAGATAGTGTTCTCTCCTATCCGCGGGTTCCTGGTATCCCCGGGTGTGTGTGTCAGGAATCTATCCCCGTGGATATAGGGCCCTACTATACAGAAAATGAGTGTATGTGACCAGAACGTTGCACATTGTTGACTTCAGTTTGACCCTTTATGGGTCATAATTGATCTTGCTGCTGATTTGGGCAATGTTTAGTTCTGTTCATCTAACTAGAGTCAAAGCCTCTTCCTTTTATCTTCAGGGTAAGACTTGTGCTAATTAGCACAGTAGAGACCCATTCAAGATCAGAAGAGGAGTAGAAATTTGTTCCCCTACCTGGGTGTTAGCCTCTGTAGCACGGAGGGGTTTACTTTGCTGGCGCAGGTCCACGTGAACCCATGCCCACGGGATTGGGTCCTGGGAGCGGGCTAGGATTTGGTGGCCACTGCTGCCACTGCCGAACCCACCCCCTTTCCAGGCCTGATCTGCTGACCTCCCCCTGCCCGTCCCCTCATTTTGCCCTCCCCCATCCCACTGCCTTACCTGCATTGGTGAGTCTTTGTTGATCCTCCGCTATGTGTGGGAAGACTGGCCTTCCTGCTGGTGCTCTGGTAGCCTGTGACTCCACGTGCTGCCAGAGTGCCTTTTAGGTGCTGTAAGGCAGTTGGCACTGACGGGATGCTAGCGCTAAAGCCCAATAGATTGGCTGTTAGTTTAATTGCTTGATGTGGTGGTGGTTGCATATAGCATCTGTGGTGGTTTGCATATGGTGTGATGTGGTGGTGGTTTGCATATAGCATCTCGCAATTTGGAGTGGTTTCCTTTATCCTATTATAAAACTCTTTGCAGGGTTGTTGAAAGCTCTGCTTGATTGGTGTGGTGAGCTGCTGTACATACTGCTAGTCATTGGTGTAGTGAGCTGCCAGTCATTCCAAAACTAACGGGAAAAGGAAAAACGATGACCCTCCTCTTCCCCCCCCCCCCATTCTCCCTGTAGGAAACGATGTTGCATCTCTTTCTCCCTCTCCCTGGAGGAAAGAGCAGCATAACTGGCACTTTCTGTAAAAACCAACCTTGCAGGAAAGAAACTACCTCTCCTTTCCTCTCCATTTTCCATGGAAGAAAAATGCTTTTCTTTCCCCTCTTGCAAATGGGCTTTTCTTCTGTAGAAAGAGCCAGCCGTGCCTTTCCCCTACAAAAACGGAACTGGAAGGGAATAAGGCAAGGAGAGAAAGGGGGTGGGGCTTCTCTTACTACTGGTTCTGAGAGTTTGCAGCAGGAAACTGCAAGGACTTGTTGATGCCTTGCTTTTTCACCATGCAGAATGGGGGGTTCAGGGGTGCTCATCAGCATGAGGAGCCACTCACCTCCAGCCAGAGGATTGGAGGATAGCTAGGCTTACCAGATCTCCAACCGGGACAGAGTGCTAGACCTTTAGGAGAAGGAATGTGGACAGGTGTAGCTTGTTAAACCTCAGAGCACAATCCTAGGCATGTCTACTCAGAAGCAAGCCCCATTGTGTTCAGTGGGGCTTGCTTCTGAGTAGACACGCCTAGGACTGTGCTCTATGGATTAACAAGCTACACCTGTCCACATTCCTTCTCCTAAAGGTCTAGCACTCTGTCCCGGTTGGAGATCTGGTAAGCCTAAGGATAGCTAATGTCACGCCAATCTTTAAAAAAGGAAGGAGGGGGGACCCGGGAAACTACAGGCCGGTCAGCCTAACATCTGTTCCAGGGAAGATGGTGGAAAGTCTCATTAAGGATAAAAACTTAAAATACATAGAAGAACAAGCTCTGCTGAGGGAGAGTCAGCATGGCTTCTGCAAGGGGAAGTCTTGCCTCACAAACCTGTTAGAATTTTTTGAAAAGGTCAACAGGCATGTGGATGCAAGCGAACCCGTGGATATTATATATCTGGATTTTCAGAAGGCGTTTGATACAGTCCCTCATGAAAAGCTCCTGAGAACTCCACAGTCAGGGAATAAGAGGGCAGGTCCTCTTGTGGATTAGGAACTGGTTGAAGACCAGGAAACAGCGAGTGGGAGTCAATGGGCAATTTTCACAATGGCGAGAGGTGAAAAGCGGTGTGCCCCAAGGATCGGTCTTGGGACCGGTGCTGTTCAACTTATTCATAAATGACCTGGAGTCGGGGATAGGCAGTGAGGTGGCCAAGTTTGCAGATGACACTAAACTTTTCCGAGTAGTGAAGACCAGCAGGGATTGTGAAGCGCTCCAGAAGGATCTCTCCAAACTGGGAGAATGGGCAGCAAAATGGCAGATGCGCTTCAATGTAAGTAAGTGCAAAGTGATGCACATTGGGGCAAGAAACCAAAATTTCACATATACGCTAATGGGTTCTGAGTTGTCTGTGACGGATCAAGAGAGAGATCTTGGGGTGCTGGTGGACAGGTCGATGTAAGTGTCGACCCAGTGTACGGCGGCTGTGAAGAAGACCAATTCCATGCTCCGGGTCATTAAAAAAGGGATTGAGAATAAAACTGCCAATATCATTATGCTTTTGTACAAATCGATGGCAAGGCCACATCTGGAGTATTGTGTCCACTTCTGGTCACCACACCTCAAAAAGGATATAGTTGAATTGGAAAAGGTGCAGAAAAGAGCGACCAGAATGATTCGTGGGCTGGAGCACCTCCCTTATGAGGAAAGGCTACAGCGTCTGGGGCTTTTCAGCCTAGAAAAAAGGCGCCTGAGGGGGGACATGATTGAGACTTATAAAATTATGCATGGGATGGAGAGAGTGGATAGAGGGAAATTCTTCTCCCTCTCGCACAACACCAGAACCAGGGGACATGCACTAAAATTGAGTGGAGGGAGAGTTAGAACAGACAAAAGAAAATATTTCTTTACCCAGCGTGTAATTCATCTGTGGAACTCCTTGCCACAGGATGTGGTGATGGCACCTGGCCTAGATGCCTTTAAAAGGGGTTTGGACAGATTCACGGAGGAAAAGACCATCACAGGTTACAAACCATAAGCAACCTCCTGGTTTTAGAAGTAGGTTTTCTCTGTGCCAGGTGCAGGGGAGTGTCAAAGGGAAACAGGTTATCTTGTTGTCTTGTGTGCTCCCTGAGGCATCTGGTGGGGCCACTGTGTGATACAGGAAGCTGGACTAGATGGGCTTTTGGCCTGATCCAGCAGGGCTCTTCTTATGTTCTAGTGGGTTTCTTCTAACATCGTTACAGTAGCAGCAGTGCAACTGGGAAGAAGGCTGCTCGCTGTTTTATGTCTCTGCCTGGAATGTGTATTAAAGTGTCAATTGCCAGAAAGGTGGAGGTAAAAGTGCGATATAGTAACTGTAATTCTTTCTGTCTAGGTTTTGGTCTAGTGAAACTGGATGTAAAAACAAAATCTGCAAGTGGAGTGGTAAGTATTTTACAGTGTATTGTTGAAACACTAGGTAATAGCTTGAACATTTGATGGGAAAGGTGTAATACATTTTTAGTTTCTTGACCAGTGAGAGGCGCTCTGACCTCTTTCCAGCTTTCACCTGTTCCCAGTGGTAGTTGACACGGGGAGTTGCTTTCGGAGAATGTCTACACAATGGACACTAAATCTGGCTCTTTGCAGTGCTACCTTATTCGCTACTCTTCCTCCTCCCTGCTTGTTCCAGTCAAAAGGAGATACTGTATTTAAAGCAGCTGGAAAGGGGGAGGGTGGTGGGGACAAGACATGTGTAACAAACACAGGAAATCTTCCCTTAGTTGGAATATAAGAGATGTGAGGACGATTTTGAGAATTATCTGCTGTGTGACCCAGTTAATCACTTTTTTGCCTTGGGTCTCAGTTGGTGCTCTTTCTACCTGTGTAATCACTCTTTCAGTATTTCAATAGTTCAAGTTCTTTCTTTTCCCTCTTTCCTTTGGGGTCCCTTAAGCTCTGTTTGACCCTTGCCTCATGTATTGTACTTGTAACATCACATTCAGTGACTTCTTCGGCATCGCCTATATGCCAATGAATCCCAGTTTTACCATTCTGTCCCAGAACTATCTCCCTCTATTACTCCCTCAACTTTTCAACATGAATGCTCCTGGCCCTTTAATGGTTGTATAGGTGAGGGCATTTCAGCAGGTGCAGCTTCTTTAGCAGCACCATCAGCACTTGCAGCTGCCATGATTCTGTCTTCTACTCAACTGTTAAGAACACAGAGACCCTAATGGTGGAACGTTGGCCACTCCTGCTCTATCCAATCCCATATTTTAAATGTTTCACTGTTGTTTATAAAGTCCTAGGTTTATATCCGGGAATAAAAGCCATGTAGAAAAATTGAAAGAATAGTAATGTTTTTAAAAAACTAAATAAAAACCAGATAAAGGTTAAAAGCAAGTTGTTTTAAAAACAAAGTTTAAAGTTTAAAACATTTAAAACAGTTCAAAAATAGTTCCCAAAAACATACAACACGTTGGACCACAACGTTTCGTCCAACTCTATGGACTTCATCAGGTGGATGACAGAGAGCCAGCAAGGCTGTCAAGATGTTACTGAGAGAAGCATTAGTCACAGTTATAAACCATCCAGCCAGGAATGTTCACTAATTGGTATCGGCAGCTTAACATCCACTTACAGCTGCTGATTGTATTAGCGTAACCTCAGTGATCCTTGTGAGCACTTTGAATCCTTCTGTTTAAAGCAGGAGTCTAAATTTGATCTACCAGTGTCATTTCCTGCTGTCTGTTCAGCAACCCATCTGTTTTTGTTATCTCTATAGCTTCATAATTCATGCATAATTTAAATTTAGACTCCTGCATTTGTTGTTAGCATAAAGAATCCAACCACCACCCTGCACATAAAAAATCATTAATTAATACTTTAGTCCACAGAGCTATAAATATTTGTGATAATTCGTCACTTCCCCAGGAGAAAAAACAGATCCTGGACTCAGTAAAAGCTAATTACTATAATGAAAGCCAGGTAAATAAGATATGGGCACAGCAACCTAGGAAAATTAAAGGGAAAGATAAGTTGTTATGAGGATGAGAATAAGGGATGGTTATGTCTGTTCAAGGGATTACTGATAAGATTTCAAGGGTTTTTAATAAACATAACCCAAGAACAGTTTTTAAGCCAACCACTAATGTAGCGCAACTCCTGAAGAACCCCAAGGATCCAAGACCTTCACTAGCAATGCCAGGAGTGTACAGCATCCCGTGTGAATGTGGGAAACCATATATTGGAGCAATTAAATGGTTTATAGAGACCAGGATCGATGAACATGAATGAGCATGTAGATTGCAACACCGAGAACTCTCTGCTCTTGCAGAACATGCGATGGACACGGGGCACATGATCCAATTCAGGGATGCCAAAAATCTGGTGCAGGAGTCTAAATTTAAATTATGCATGAATTATGAAGCTATTGAAAACAAAACAAAAAAATGGGTTTGCTGAACAGACAGCAGGAAATGACACTGGTAGATAAATGACACTGGTCTGTCACATTAACAACTTATCTTTCCCTTTAATTTTCCTAAGTTGCTGTGCCCATATCTTATTTACCTGGCTTTCATTATAGTAATTAGCTTTTAGTGAGTCCAGGATCTGTTTTTTCTCCTGGGGAAGTGACGAATTATCACAAATATTTATAGCTCTGTGGACTAAAGTATTAATGATTTTTTATGTGCAGGGTGGTGGTTGGATTCTTTATGCTAATAACAAATGCAGGAGTCTAAATTTAAATTATGCACGAATTATGAAGCTATAGAGATAACAGATGGGTTTGCTGAACGGACAGCAGGAAATGACACTGGTAGATCAAATTTAGACTCCTGCTTTAAACAGAAGGATTCAAAGTGCTCGCAAGGATCACTGAGGTTACTCTAGTACAATCAGCAGCTGTAAGTGGATGTTAAGCTACTGATACCAATTAGTGAACATTCCTGGCAGGATGGTTTATAAGTGACAAATGCTTCTCTCAGTAACACCTTGACAGCCTTGCTGGCTCTCTATCGTCCACCTGGTCAAGTCCATCGAGTTGGATGAAACGTGGTCCAACGTGGTGTTTGTTTTTGGGAACTGCTTTTAAACTTTGTTTTTAAAACAACTTGCTTTTAACCTTATCTGGTTTTTATTTTAAAAAAACATATTACTATTTTTGGAATTTTTCTACATGGCTTTTATTCCCGGATATAAACCTAGGACTTTGTACATTATTGCTGGCCATGACAGTTTCAGACTGTTTATATTTGGGTGCTTCATTGTCATCTCAAACTGAATACTGTATATCCAAGAGTGAAATTATCATCTTTCATCCCAAACCCTCCTCTTCTTGTACTCTTTCGTTACCCCATTGACATTGCTACCATTCACTGTGCTGAACAGTCTGATTTTTTTTTTAGCATTGTCTTCATGCTACATTGTGACTAAGCCTTAGTAAGTGCACCTAAAACAATTGCATATGTTCCCTCAACCTATTTCCCTTTCCTCCCTTTTCGTTCTCACTTACATTATGAGCCTTCTAGACAGGGACCTATTCAGTAGTATAGCTTACCTTAGTGTCGCCCAGTGCGTCCGTTGCCATCCATCGTTTTGTGACCCAGACGTAATTGACGGTAACGTGATGACATCACCATGTTGCTGCCAATTCCAGGTTGCTGAGTGATGCAGGAAAAAGCATGTCGGCCAGGCTTGGGGTGGGGGGAGTTGCTGCTTCTGTTGCTCCAAGCTTGGCTGAGTTGCTTCTCCCTGTTCTCGCAAGTGTAGGAAGAGGCTTGGAGCAGTCGAAGCTGGTGAGCAAGATTGACAGCCCCTCCCTGAGGTGTCGCCCTTGCTCCATGGGCTTTGGCCACACAAAGCCAAGTCAATCCTTGCAAGAACAGGAAGCGGTTCAGAGCAGCCAAAGATTGCTGAGCCTGGGCAGCGTAGTGGGGTGTGGTGGGCTTATCTGCTGTGGTATCACCCCCTCAATTAGTGTCACTCGGTGTGGCCTGCATCCAACACCCCCCCCCCCTAGTGTTTTCACATGTATGTGCCAAACTTAATGTGTGAAGTAGCCCCATTTTACTCAGCTCAGTCATTGGGACCATTCAGATGCAACATGTTGTGAGAAACAGCCCTCACACTTGCTTTCTTCCTTGTGTTATGTTTGTGACCTGATTGCAGCAAACCATAGTGCGCAGTTTCTTCCCAGAAAGCAACTATGGTTTGCATTTGTCTGAAATCCAGGATCAAACTCTGGTTTGCAGGCAAGTGCCAACCATAACTTGCTTTTTTGGAAGAAACTCAAAGCGATGGCTTACCCTGAAAAGATCAGAAGTTACAGATTGTCAAGTTTGAGGAAAGAGAGAGTTCATGAATAATGTCAGACCATGGTTTTGCTTTGTAGCTGAATAATCCTATTCAGTGCAATTACTGCCCTGTTCTTAAATTTTAAAACAAAATCATTTAAAAACATTTCTTGCCTGTTGGGGAAGCCAAAGTTTACAATAAATCAAAATGCAAACCAACAAACTGATAAATAGGCATCGTTAGACAAAACAAAATATGACCTACTTTAATTCAAACACCGGCTGGAAGTGATGCAGGTTGTATCTATGAACTCTTACAACAAACACTGTTTATGTTTAGGCACAACTGAAATTGCAGCAAATGAGTCAAGATTATCTGTTCCTTCAAATGTTAATATGGTAGTAAACTGCATTAAAGATCAAGAGATGGAATTCATGTTGGAATCTGTTGTATTTGTTTGTGAAATTTATATAGTTCTGTTATCTGCTTAGTATTTTACATAGTGAGAAGAAGCTTCCTGTCCTAAAGGCTCAGCAATCTAAAAATGAAGTAAAACATAAAAAAAGATACTTGGCATTTGGTGATTGTCGCCTCTGCTGCCTCTGTTGGTTGAGCTCAAAATAACTTCACGTGTGTCGTCTTTTCAGGAATTTGCAACAGCTGGTTCATCAAACACAGATACAGGGAAAGTACATGGAAGCTTGGAGACCAAATACAAGTGGGCTGAGTATGGTGTGACCTTCACAGAAAAATGGAACACAGATAACACTCTGGGAACAGAAATGGCAATTGAAGATCAGGTAATAAGAGTCTTGGTTAATTGAAAAGTTTAGAAGGAAAGTGTTTATAGCTCTCAATTAATTACTCTTTTTTCTCCCCCGAACTAGCTTGCCAAAGGTTTGAAATTGACATTTGATACAACCTTCTCACCAAACACGGGGTAAGCTTTTCCCTTGTTAAGTCTGAGTAAATGTGCAAAATGAGCAATGGGTTAATGAGTAGTTGTGAAGATGATGCACACTGTGGGCTTAAAACCATAATCTCGCCTACCCTTTAACACCTTTTTATAGTAATTTGCCTTATCCTCATTGAATATTGTGCCCTAAGCAGAAATGGGTTGCCCTATGGTAGAGAGAACCTAGCAGTTCCGAAGCATGTCAATGCGAGTAGATAAATAGGTACCGCTTGCAGGAAGGTAAACAGCGCTCCGTGTTCCAGCTGCATGCTATGCACTGCGGCAAGGAGAGTCATGCCGGCCACATGACCACGGAGGCGTCTTCGGACAACGCTGGCTCTTCGGCTTTGAAATGGAGATGAGCACCACACCCTAGAGTCGGACACGACTGGACTTAATTGTCAGGGGATACCTTTACCTTTTTATGGTAGAGAGAGCCCAGTTCAATGAATAATTCAGTAAAGCAACCTGGTTCAAGCCAGTGATTCAAAATGCAGAGGGTGAAGGAAAACCGGGGGGGGGGGGGGGGGAAGGGAAGGAAATGCACATTCTTTCTGTCTCAGAATAACAATTGGAGCCAGAATGGATAGCATAACACTCGTGGCTCTGTGGTTCATATTAGAATCGCAGAATTCAGATTTCCGCCGAATCCTATCCCTCTTCCCAGGCCTGGCCAGCGTTACATGGGCCTCCCGGATTTACATCAGCCATTTTGCCGCTGCACATCCAAGGAGACCCATTGGGGCAGCTGGGCCATTACTCTGGTAAAGGGATGAACGTTCCTTTACTCTGAGGAGGCCTGTGCTGGCGCTGGCCCAGTCCTGGATAGGATGTGGCGCAGCGTGCTTTTGCATGCTGCGGCAGTCCTAGACAGGGTTGGGCTGCCCAATACATAAATGAGTTGCAGTCCTTTACCTACTGATATTCAATGTCAAACAATCTAAGTATGAGTAAACTCTGGAGTGGGTAAGTTAAAGATAATGAAGCAAAATTGATGCACAGTCTCTTGCCCCCTAAATGTACAAATGTCACCTCTTAATCATGGCTGGACTGTTTCTTCCTTCTAGTACTATTGAACTCCTGCACTTGCTGTCTAGGCTCCTCATATTTTGGATTAGCCAAACCCAAAGCATGTCTCCTTTTATTTTCATATTGAAGAATAAACTATATCTAATTTGGGCATTCCAAGGGAAGAGTGAATCCTAGTAAAGCATGTTTCTCTTTTCAGAAAGAAAAGTGGCAAAATAAAGTCGTCTTATAAGCGGGAATGCCTGAACCTTGGGTGCGATGTTGACTTTGATTTTGCTGGACCTGCCATCCATGGTGCAGCTGTCCTTGGCTATGAGGGCTGGCTTGTTGGTTACCAAATGACCTTTGATAGTGCCAAATCCAAGTTGACAAAGAATAACTTTTCATTGGGTTACAAGACCGGGGACTTCCAGCTGCACACCAATGTGTAAGTATTAAATCTGACTTATTTTATTTATTTTATTTTATTTAAAAAATTTATATCCCGCCTTATCCCATGCCGAGGCAAATGCCCAAGGCGGCTTACAACAAAAATTAAAAACAGTTTAGAATACAGAAAGTTTAAACAATATATAATTTAAAAACAATAAAAACAATAATATCAATAAAATCCACTGAGGGGGGCAACAGTAGGGAGCACAAAAGCAGCATGGCAGAGCATCTTGAGACACAGGAGGCAGGCTACAACCCATCACCCAAACGCGAGACGAAACAAACGTTTTGAGCCCTCGCCGAAAAGTCATGAGGGAGGGGGTGGTTCTCAGATCCCCTGGCAGGGAGTTCCACAGTTGTGGTGCCACAGCGGAGAAGGCTCGCCCACGTGTTGCCACTCCCCCAACTTGCGATAGAGGTGGTACACGCAGGAGAGCCCCCTCAGATGACCTAAGAGAGCGGGCCGGAATGTATGGGAGAAGGCGGTCCCTCAGATATCCTGGACCCAAACCGTGAAGGGCTTTAAAGGTCATTACCAGCACCTTGAATTGGGCTCGGAAACGAATGGGCAGCCAGTGCAGCCGCTGAAGCAGCGGCTCAACAGAGTCAAACCGCCTAGCTCCAGCTACCACCCGGGCCGCCGCATTCTGCACTAATTGCAGCTTTCGAACCGTCTTCAAGGGCAGCCCCATGTAGAGCTCGTTGCAGTAATCCAGTCTTGAAGTCACTAAGGCGTGGACCACCGTGGTCAGGTCCGATCGACTCAAGTACGGCCGCAGCTGGCGCACCAGCCGAAGCTGGGCAAACGCACCCCTGGCCACAGCCGCCACCTGGCTTTCCAGGGAGAGCTGTGAATCCAGAAGTACTCCCAAGCTGCGCACCCGTTCCTGCAGGGGAAGTGCAACCCCATTCAGAACGGGCAGATGACTCAGTACCTGCATCGAAGCTTTCCTGACCAGTAGGACCTCTGTCTTTTCTGGGTTCAATCTCAACCTATTAGCCCTCATCCAGACCCCAACCGCCTCCAGGCAGCGCTCTAGGACTTCCACAGCCTCCCTGGAGCAAGATGGCAAGGAGAGGTAGAGTTGGGTGTCATCAGCATATTGGTGACACCCAACTCCAAATCCCCGGATGATCTCTCCCAACGGTTTCATGTAGATGTTGAAAAGCATGGGAGACAGAATAGAACCCTGTGGCACCCCACACTGTAAAGGGCAGGGCGCCGAACAGGCATCTCCCAGCATCACCATCTGGGACCTGTCAGCCAAGTAGGAATGGAACCACTGCAATGCAGTGCCCCCTAGTCCCAACTCGGCCAGTCGGCCCAGAAGGATACCATGGTCGATGGTATCGAAAGCCGCTGAGAGGTCCAAAAGGACCAGCAGGGATGCACTCCCCCTGTCCAGTCCTCGGCGAAGATCATCCAGCAGGGTGACCAAGGCTGTCTCTGTCCCAAAGCCCCGCCTGAAGCCAGACTGAAAAGGGTCCAGATACTCCGTTTCATCTAGTATCCCCTGTAGCTGAGACGCCACCACCCGCTCAATCACCTTACCCAAGAAGGGCAGATTGGAAACTGGCCAATAGTTATTTAAATTGGAGGAATCCAAAGATGGTTTTTTCAGGAGGGGACGCACAATTGCAGTCTTCAGGATGCTAGGCATCACTCCCTCCCGCAATGATGAATTCACAATAGGTTCCACCCAGTCGGCCAGCCCAACCCGCGCAGATCGTATTAGCCAAGCTGGGCAAGGGTCAAGCAGGGCAAGGGTCAAATGGGAAGACTTAACAACATTGCACTTAATCTCACTCGTACATAATTCTTTTTTAATTGTCAAAGCTGCAGTATAATTGAATATACTCACTGTATGTAGGGCTTATTTGCTGGGTGCTTGGTTATGAGAACATTTTGAAGGTCTGAAGAACAAGAACAACTCTTAAATATTCTATTTTTTAATCTATTCTGACAAATAACTTGACAGGTTTTTATGATGGGGAAGAGAGACTTCAGTATCCCAAAAACTGTTTGTGTTTCACAAAGTTTCAATTCATTGCTAACTAATACAATTCAATGTAAGATTGTTCACATGGTGCTCCAGGTTTTTATCTTCAAGTTACTGCATAATGCTTCTTGATGCTTCTTCAATAGTTGATGTCTGCAGTTTATGCAAATTCACATTACACAGGCATGGCAACCTCACTCCCATTGACAGCCCAACAGCTTCATGCAGAAAACTTGCAAAAAATAGTGGCTAGCAGTTGAAATTGATACAGATACAAGAAAACTTTATTCATGTTCTGAATTGTTAGCTTTAATAATAATGTGACTTGTTAGATGTTTGAGGAAAAATACTTCCTAATACGTACTTCTGTTGCCACTGTGCCCTCCTAGTGAGCTTATTTTAGTCTCCTAAGTGTTCCCAATTTGAGGCATGGGGTTTGGACTTTAGACTCTGTGCCAGGCGGGGGGAGGGTGAGTCAGGGCGGGAGGGGGGGCTGGCTCGGCAGAGGAGACCTCTGCCGAATTCTATCCACTGTCCTGGGCTTGAAAGCCCAACGTGGGGCTGCTCAGAGCTGCACTGGACATTTAGCTGGCGTGCCTCTGAGTAGCCCCATAGGGGCTGATGGGGCTTGACACGGGGAAAGGGGACAATTATCCCCTTCCCTCAAGGAGACCTCTAGTCCCATGCTGGATACAGCAGAGCCTGCCCCGGTGCTGCTGCATCCCAGTGTGGGGCTTTGGATAGGACTGGGCTGTCAAACCGCAAAATTAGATTGTCTGAATGTTACACTTTTTGCAAGATTAACCAGTTATTTCCACCACCACCCCCCAGTATTTGCTTACCCTACCTCGACTTGATAGTGGGAAAATTAATGAAACCTGTTTTCACATGAAGTTTTATGTTCCTTTTTACAAATGTTTTTCAGCAATGATGGGGCAGAATTTGGTGGCTCAGCTTACCAAAAAATCACTGACAACCTTGAGTCTGCTGTCAGTCTTAACTGGGTATCAGGCACCAATAACACCTATTTTGGAATTGGAGGGAAATACCAGTTGGATCCCACTGCTTCTGTTTCTGTAAGTAGAACTTTTGAAAAAAAAAAAGACATCTCTAGTTCTGCTAAACTGCCAATCCGAAATTCTTTCTTCTCCTATCTTGAAAGTGCCCATGTCTTAGTACAGAGTCTAAACATGAAACAACCAGTGAATCTCTCATTTGGTGCTCATGCCTATGATTTGCTCTTAGGACTTCCAAGCTCCAGTTTTGGCCTGGGCAGTGTTTCCTCTTGGTTTTCTGGATAGAAACAAGGCACCCTTAGGCCTGCGTCAGGCATTCAACGTGGCGATCGTAAGCCTTGGCTCTCGTGCAGGTTTTTACTACATGTGAGAGGAGGAAGTTCTACTTCTCTTGGTGGTTTAGAACAAGCCAAGATTTTTTTGTGATATCTAAACCCAGCAAATCCTGGCTTGGTTGCAAACAATCCAGCTTAGGAAACTAATTGAAACCATCAATGGAAGTCAAAATTTTTGTCGCCTCATGTGTGGAGGAGTGAGATATCCTCCCCCCCCAACTCTATCCTCCGTCCTGGGCTTGAAAGCCCAATACTGCTCTGAGCAGGTGTTGCACTAAATATCTAAACCAGACCTTAAGAGTTCACCTGGGTTGCACCAGGACATAATACTGCTTTTTCTTGGTGAGAGCTGGTGTATCAAAGTGGCTAAGAGATCACACTTTGAATTGGGAAGTCCCTAGTTCAAATCCTGTACTTGGCAAGATGACTACCTTTCCTCAGACCCATCTGCAATGTGGGGATAATACTGGCCCATCTTGCTAAAAATTTCAGTAGGATAGCAAAAGTCAAAGTGCTTTATACATCTTAAGTATTACTGCCGTGTCATGAACACAAGCCTGCAAATTTTGAGGATCAAAAAAACTTTTTAAAAATTTATGGTGGTTTTATATGGATTTGGTGCGCTGATTCCAAAAATGCCATAGGGACAAACCAATCGCATCTAGTTTTGGGGGTACATCATCACCCCTTCATAATGCAAGTCAAGCGGCTTCCTTGTGAGGAAGCTATGGTGTTGGATTCCTCTCAAGGAAGCTGCTTGACTCTCATTATGAGGTTGCGATGCCATATCCCCAAAACTAGACGTGATAGTGAAAAAAAGATGCCATTTTTGGAATCGGCGCCCCAAATATACCCAAGTGTATATCCAAAAATATACCCACTTTTAAGAAAGCAAAATTTCCATTACTAATGGAAATGCCTTTCTGATAATGAAATGGTGTTTGATAGTGCTGAATCAAAGTTCCCTGGACTTGACTTGAATATTTAAGCATTGATCCTTGGCTCCTCATCCATAAAATGGGAAGAAATTACCTATCTGAAGTGAAGGGTCGCAAAGATAAGGTAACATTGTAAAGCAGTTTGTATGTTAAAGATGTTTTTCAAAACAACATTTGGTGAATAATGCCAGTTGGATATTGTAACGGGGAGTTCAAGACTTCTGTCTCTTCTTCCTAAACTATGATCGATGGTTTCAAGGAGTAGGTCCATTTTTTCTACAGGCATAGTTAAGTAGCAGGTCCTGAACACATCTGATTTTACTCTGCAGCAAGGGCTGGAACTATATTGTAGCTGGAGTTGGTCCTAAATTGAATGAAAATTAATGTCATGAATTCAAGTGGGCTGGGGGGAAATCTGGCTCATGTAAGTCTCCATGTGGGAGTAGTCCTAAGTAGTATCTGATGATGATGATCAGTTTCTGTCGTAGGCAGCATCTGAACAGGTGACTGCCGCCTTTGGTTTGTCATTCTCTTCATTGGGGCAGGGATTAAAATACAAGGACACTGAAATTGGAGAATAAAGTTTGTCACTACAGTTTTCAAAGAAAACAAAATTACTTTGCAACCTTTTACCTTGTTCTTCATTGTTTTGCAGGCAAAAGTGAACAACTCTTGTCTAGTTGGACTCGGTTACACCCAGACCCTGAGGCCAGGTAAATGTTTGCCATAAGAATGTACCAAAATACTGAAGGTCTTAATTAGTATGCAGATTAAAGCTAGTTGAAAACTGCAACCTTGTATTTACAAAAAGTAGAATACTAATGACTGTCTGAAGGATGTTCCTTGTAGCTGGTTATATGCTGGACTGTATAGTGAAGTATGCTTTGGTGTGAACTTAAAAGTGGTGGTGACGATACTTAGTGGGGCAGTATCCATTAGCTTAAACATAGTAGGATGCAGAGGTGTTGCTAGGAGGGTGCGGACCGCACCAGGTAACTCCCATTGAAGGGATGACACCACAGGAAAAGTCCAGTGCGCCACCCAGACTCGGCAGTCTTCTCCTCCCACTCCAAACCGCTTCGTGTTCTCGTGAGCACGAAGTGACTTGGAGCAGCTGAAGACCACAGAGGAAAGTCTCTGCCTTGGAAAACTAATAACCTGAATTTCAGCAGTTGGGGAAACAAATTAGGAAGGGATAAGTGTGATGTGAGCAAACAAACTTAGCTTCATTTTCAGGTTGGGAAACAGTTTTCAGCTCAAGGGTCTCAGCTAAAAGCTTCAGCTTAATGAAAATAAAGTTAGGAACAAGTTTATGTCAGTGGGTCTTGCTTTCTCTAAAACCCTTTGGCTGTGTTAATCTGCAGGTGTGAAACTTACTCTGTCTACCCTAATCGATGGAAAGAACATCAATGCTGGTGGCCATAAACTTGGTCTTGGCCTGGAATTGGAGGCTTAAATGGTGTGAAGAATACTGCTGCAGGAAACGGGATATCTGAAGAATATGGCCTTAAAAATGTAATTCCAGTGTGACCTGGAGGCTTTTTTCCTCCTGAGAGGGATGGCCTAGAACAAGAGCTGTATTCAGAATATTTAGGCAGTTACTTGTTAGCTGGTTTTTAGTTAAATTGGTTACCTATCTAGTTCTCAATTCTGCATTAGTGCAGTCACTACACAATACATTATTTAAATGTATTTAACTGTTGAATGCGCTTCCCAAAAATAAGGAAATAGACTTTATGAAAACCTGTACAAATGTGTGCATGTTATGTTTCTTTTAACACATGATATAGCCATTGAAATAACAAAATGGATCAGTGGATATTCTGAAAAGTGAGGTCAACAGCTTTGTTAAAATCACCTTAATTAGAAATACTTTTGGTATCCCAAGGCAATTCAAAATTATGAATAAAACAAATCCACACACATACTTGTGCCTCCAGATATTTTAAGTCATTGAGAGATAGGGCTGAAGTTAGTCTTGTAGAGCTGCCTATAATTCCACATGTACACCTTTTGCTCCTCACATTCTGGAGCTTCTGTTTGAAATGCAGTTAAAATCTGGGTATATTTTGGTGAGATCTCTGATGGCACATTACTTTCTAGAGTCCGCTTCTCTGATTGCCTTCCATTGGCTAAGAATGTAACGTGGAAAGAAAAGGCATGTAACCAGCTTTGAAAGAGATGATGATATTGGTAATCTTTTTGCAAAATGTTTTTCTGAGCAATTCAGATACCTTCCCATCCCATGAAATAGGCCCCATGCTCTCATCTGGATATTAATGCTGCTTTGGTTTGGGGGGGGGGACAATTATGTTATCTAGATTATTTTTTAATTAAGCAGCCCATGCTTTGAGAGGATTACAATATTTTTTAAGAATGTACAAAGAGAATCTTCAAATAGAATGCCTATTTCCTCACAATTCCAGATAACCTCCAGGAAACTCGTGTCCTTCTGTCAGGCCCCATCCCTGTTCACTTGAGTTCAGTTGAACTCTGAACAGAATGTGGGTTTGCCCATGGATAACTACTCGGTCAGCAAAGGTTTGTTTGAAACGTTTCTCAAAGTAGTGCATCCTGCTCTTGCATCTAGACCACACCAAAGGGTTGGAACCCCTTGTGCGTAGCACTGACCTCTAGCTGCCTTAGGACTCGTTCAAAAGTTACCCACTGCAAACTAATTTGCAGATCACTTGTTCTCTCACCACTTATTCAGTCTGGGCAGGAAGCCAAGAGCCTTCATGAGGTGACATTCAGAATGGTAAGCAAAGGGGGGAACCCTCTAGCTTGCTGTTGGGCACTGTAGTTTTTATATGGACCCCAAAGGATGTCCTGGGAGAGATGGTATTAGCAAAGGCAAGATGGCTGCTCCTCTCGGTGTCATACCTTCTCAATTTTTCATTCTTGTTCTAGTGGCTATTACGCTGTGAGCATGCTAACTGCAGTTGCTGCATTTCTGAAATACTTAGTATTTATCTTGTACTTTTGAGCGTTAAAGGTACTTAAAAGGTATCTTTGTTGTAATCCTTACAACAGCCCTGTAAAGGAGATCAGTATTGTTATCCCTGGGGGAGGGGAAGAGACTGAGAGAATTGGCTAAGGGCACAAGTAGTTATGAGGATATTGTGGGAGCATAAACACCAAGTAGTTTGTGTTAATGTTTACATCCTGCCTTTCTGTCAAATGATTACAATCTCTCATTAAAACAGTGTTGTAGTAAAATTACAGCACAGAATTACTAACATACAACATTTAAAGCTAGTAGTAAAAACCAGGAACATCAGCTGTCTGTCCACTGCCCCAAAGGAGCTATGCAAAAGTAAGGTTTTAATTTTCCACCTAAAACCATCACTTAAAGAAGTTGGGGCAAATCACCCTTGACCCCAGTGCATTGGATATGTACAAGAATGTTTCCTTTAGTGATACATAAAAATTGGTAGTGTGTTATGGTAGAAATCATGTGAAGATTGGTTCAGATAATTTTGACTCCTTTTGTAAAATGTCAAACTAGCAGAGGCGGTATGTATGAATTCCACCAGGATTGCTCCTTTCATGAAACAAGCGTGAATCTTGGTGGAAATGTACCTGACAACATTATAAGCAATCTCGGACACAGAGCCAACACCAGTGTTGGACAGCAGCGGTCATTTTTCAGTAAAGCTAAATACCATCCCATTAAAAAATACATTAAAACTGTAATGACCTCGATGCACCTGAATTGACAGGTTTGTACATACACCTATATATGCATCACATAATCCAGTCTAGAGTATTCAATTTTTGGCACTTTTGCATTTCAGCAATGCATCCTTTCTGGCTATATTGAGAGTCCTTCTTAACACAGGAGCTCAGCCCAGGAAGCTATTGTTTTTGGGAGAGTTGGGTGCCAGCTACTAGTGCCTGTACCCAAATATATCCAGCTTGATATGCTGTCTTTTTTTGAATGCTGAAACATGGCTTAGATGGGTAGCAATCATCAATGCTATTTCTCTCGTTAGCAAGCAATGATTGACTTGTACTTCTGACTGTTGTTAGCTTCTCTACAGTAATTAAACACCACCATGGTATAAATTGCTTTGATTTGACAAAGTAGTCCGTCAGAATTGTGTATTACAGAAAGTGCCTTTGATGTTTCAGAACCAAGAGTGTTGGCAGTCTCATGGGCTGCTATATATTGCGAGTTAACTGACAATCAACAAGCTATCCAAAGCTCATCGACATTTAGCTTCTGTAGTATAGACACAGCCAAGGCCGCATCGGTGTCAATGGTGTTAACAATTATCTTCCTTTATCCATTCTTTGTTAGCTACGAGATATTAATTATGACCTGCTCAAACCAGATATGCAAAGACTTTTGAAGAATATGCCCTTCATATTGTGTGTTCTTACACTTGTAAACAATTGCAGCTTATTCATAAAGATGCATGGGCTTTTATATAAGACAAACAGCTGAAAAACAACAGTAAGGGCCAGAAGAGGTATAGCGGTCAATGCATTTATAACATCAAAACATTCTATGTGTTGATAGCAATAGAGCATAATTCTGCTTCTTGTCAAAGATTCTTCAGCAGCTGGTTGAAGGCAAGCAGATAATTGCAACGCATGGACAGGAAGTAATCTGCAACTCTTGTAAGAGAAATACCTTTATGGTTGTCTTCCTGTCTTTTGATGTGGCCAAGCAGTAATGATATTTAAGAAATTTTTATCCCACCTTGGTGGCAGCGCCTCTACTGGTAAGTAGGCGTCCTCAAGAAATACTGCATTGCCATCTTATCAACCATTGATGCACAGGCCCTGGCTGGAGAGTGACATAGAATCACATGAATGAATATGTCTAGGATTAGCTGGAAGACAACTTTATATGGCTTGCAGTCTCTGAATACAGGTAAGTTAACAAAATGTATTTTCATAAAAATGAAATACTATAAGGCTGCAATCCTCTACACACTTACATGGGTGTAAGTCCAATTGTGCTCAGTGAGACTTCCAAGTAGACAAGCATAGGATTGCCCTGTACTTACAAAGTATGCTAAATTGCAATAAATCAATGCTAAAAAGATTGTGTATCAGATATATAAACCGACCCCAGATAAAACTACAAGCAAACTTAGGGAAAGGATTAAAACTTCAGCAAGTCCTCAAAGTTGTTGATAGGTTCTTGGAAACTGCAACTAAATGAAATGACTTGTAACAAACCAATTTTACCGTAGGCTAATTGATATACATAAATGAATTTATGACATATTTCTGGTCACAAACATCACCAAACTTCTAATTAAAGACCTAAAACACTTCTAACATTGAAATAAGTATGAGCTTTCCAGGCCAGAGAAAACCCATGCAAACGAGGAGAATGTTCAAATTCTACACAGACAGTAGCCCCTGCCAGGAATTGATTTTATTCCCGTCAACTTTAAAACGAAATGACTTACTGTATTTCTTCGATTCTAAGACGCATGTTTTTTCCCAATTAAGCATTTCAAAAAATGGGGTGCGTCTTAGAATCAAAAGTCTCCAAAAAGCACCCCAAAATGCAATTTCCTTACTTACCAGGGCTTGGGGGAGCTTCAGGGAGGCCTGTGCAACCCTCTGCAGGCCTCCCCGATCTTCAGTTCGGTGAAAAACAGCGATTTTCAGCCATTTCTGGTTTTCGCGAACGTGTATTTAATTTGAGTCACGAATGCATCAAGCATCCAAAAGAGAGAAACCTGAATCTTCAATTAATCAAAGCTTCATAATAGAGATCTTCTTTATTTGGATAACAAAGTTAGTACTCCGAGTTCTGTGAGGCCTATAAACTGTTTACCATATAAGGTAGTGGTTCTCAAACTGTCGGGTAGGCCTCATGCAGCATTAAGTGTGTGTGCAAAGTTTGAGGCAGGGCTAACCTGAGGCCCACCACACCTTGGACCTGAGAAAAGGCAAGTCTAGCTACTGTTGTCTCATCCCCCTTGGTTTTGTGCTCATTGCTCACCCGTTACCACTTCTGCTGCCGCCACTGCTTTGAAGAGCGTGAAGAGGAAAATGGAAGTGTATAGGGCAGCGTTTCCCAAAGTTCTCACCCTGAGTAGTGGGAGTCAAAAGTGGTGGCGGGGCAGACTGACGGCAGCGGCCCTGGGATTGTACTGCCGGGGGGGGGGGAGGTTTTTTAACCTTACTGAGGGTCACGCCAGTTAAAAAAAATCTCCTTTTCTCCCAGCAGCAGCGTGATGTCGCCGCATATCGCCCTCCCCAAGGGGGAAGCTGTCTTCCGCTTCTCGTGGTGGGTCACAACCCACCACTTTGAGAACCACTGGTGAAGGGAGAACAAGCGGTCAAGTAGAGCGTTGGTGGAAGTGGGGGGGGGAGATTCTGGAGGAAGCCAGAGGCACTATCTGCCCAACTACAGAGATTTAGTACTGTACCCACCCACCCCAGCTGTCTTAATTATGGGAGCTGTGAAGAGGCAGGGAACATGTGGAAACCTCTGGTTCCCACAGCACCTCCATTCCTAGCTCATTGGTTTTAGGGGGAGCCTGAGCTGCCTTTTGCCAGTCCTCTTCTATCACCACAGGGCTGGATTAATATACTGATCGTTATGCATGCAGCTGTGCATGGGGGAGTGTGTGTGTTGTGCCTGCTAAAGAAAAAGCTGGGGCAGAGAGGGTGGGCAGATGTCAAAAAGTAGAGCAAGTTGAGAAGAGGGCCTGATTTCTACACAGCTGTAGAAGTGCTACGTAGTATCAGCAGTATGGAGCAACTTTGCCACCTGCTGGTGATTCTGTGTCTTTGTTGAGAATCTCCTATAGCCCTATTGTTTGAAAGGACAGGCATTTGTACGTACAGTACTGTGTTTTATTCTGTGTCTGTAGGAAAGCGTTATGTGGCACTAAAACTACGCCGACCTCATTTTCAGAAAATAAAGCATTTATTTCTTACCGATTCACTGAAATGTAAGTAAGAAAATTGCTGGATGGGACAGACCAGCATGCAGAGGGAGTGCAACCCCATTCAGGACAGGATGATACTCTAGCACCGGCATCATGGAGTTCCAAACCAGGAGAATCTTTGTTTTGTCCGGATTTAATCTCAGCTTGTTAGCCCTCATTCAAGTCCAAACTTCCTCCAGGCAGCACTCTAGAACCTCAACAGCCACCCTGGAATCAGGTGGAAAGGAGAGATAGAGCTGGGTGTCATCAGCATATTGATGGTAAAGGTATCCCCTGACAATTAAGTCCAATCGTGTCCGAGTCTAGGGTGTGGTGCTCATCTCCATTTCAAAGTGGAAGAGCCAGCGTTGTCTGTGGTCATGTGGCCGGCATGACTCTCCTTGCCGTAGCGCGTAGCATGCAGCTGGAACACGGAGCGCTGTTTACCTTCCCGCAAGCGGTACCTATTTATCTACTCGCATTGACATGCTTTGGAACTGCTAGGTTGGCAGGAGCTGGCCAAGCAACGAGCACTCACCCCGTCGCGGGAATCGAACTGCCGACCTTTCGATCGACAGCTTATGGTTCAGCGGTTTAACCCGCTGGCCGAACTAATAGATGGTACCTAACTCCAAATCCCCGGATGACCTCTCCCAGCAGTTTCATGTAGATCTTAAATAGCATGGGGGACAAGATAGAAACTATAGGTTTGCCAGAGCTAGGCTTTGCAATCAAAGGCAGGGAGCAGATCTGGACAGCGAGCATGAGAAGGGTTAGGGTTAACCTATGGCACAATTGAGAAAGCACTCTCACCAGTGCTCGCCTGCCTAACTTCAGGGGTACATGTGCAGTGAGGGGAGAGAATAGGGATGGCAACCTATAAAGAGCCTCTAAGGAAGAATGTGAGGTTTGGACAGACTGATGTCCAAGACCTTCAGGAACCCAAGTCCCAAGCTGTTCAAGGCTTTAACTGCAATAACCAACACCCAGAGTCGTGCCCAGAAACAGACTGGTACCTAGTATAGTAGTTTGACCACTGGTGAGACATGTTCCCAATAGCTGGTGCCACTTGGTAATCTGGTCTCTACATTCTGTACTACATGGAGTCTTCAAAAGGCAGCCCCACATATACAGTCAGCTTGCATCTTACGCAAGGTAGACTCATGCAAATTCAAGCGTATGTGCTCGGCCCACCTCCCCCAAAGTCAGAAAAACAACAGTTTCAATCAGGGGTGTCAAAACGTGTTTCATATTAGAGTAGACTGAACAGCATTCTTGGGGCCAGCTGAGGGCTAGGTGACATCATTAAGCAGGAAATGATGCCACTAAGCAGATGATGGTCAGAAATAAGCACTTTGATCTCAGATAGGTAATCATTAGCTGCAAATGATGAGAAAATATGCAAATCTTGATCATAGCTTCAAGCAACGGAAGAGCCTAGTTATCACACGGGCCACCCTTTCAGCAGCACTGCTTCTGCCAAGGTGTCACTTCACAGCCCAGTAGTTGAGAGGTGCTCTGCAAAGTGATGCCTGGTCGAAGCAGTGCTGTTGAAAGGGCAGCCCGCATGATAATTGGTAGAACCCCAAAGGCAGCAAAATATGTGTTGGGATGTGTAGTATGTCTTGCCTGAGACCACCTGGTCAGCTCATGGCAGAGACTACATTTGAACCAGGGGTGTTCAAGTCATAGGTTAGTCTCTTTGCCATTACACCAGCTCTACTACAAACCTGCCAAAACTGTCTTGGGAGGAGCTGCAGATGAGAGTGTCACGCCACGCTCATTTTTTTGTGAATTTTTGAAAACATCTAGTTTGATGAAAAGTTTTGTGTAACAAGGTTGCGTACCATGTTTTAAACCTTGTTGGTCCTAAAAATGATATTGGTTTACTCGGTCCCTGTGAATGTTGTCCGCGTATAGACTGTGCACCTTTGGCAGGCTCTTTCAGGTCTCCGAACCTATTGACATAGTAGATCACTAGGTTTACCTGGCAATGTTTATCTTGTAACATCTGTGGTCTGTTTCTGTTGAACAGGTAGGAGGGAGCCTAACCCCTTACTGATAGAGGCAACCCTGGGGTATGTGCTGGTTGTACTTCCTTGAAGTGGCAGCTCCAAGATATATTAGTGGTCCATTATCTGCCTGACAAGGCCAGCGGGTGGCGCAGCGGGTTAAATCGCTGAACCATAAGCTGTCGATCGAAAGGTCGGCAGTTCGATTCCCGCAACGGGGTGAGTGCTTGTTGCTTGGCCAGCTCCTGCCAACCTAGCAGTTCCAAAGCATGTTAATGTGAGTAGATAAATAGGTACCGCTTGCAGGAAGGTAAACAGCGCTCTGTGTTCCAGCTGCATGCTACGCGCTATGGCAAGGAGAGTCACGCTGGCCACATGACCACGGAGGCATCTTTGGACAACGCTGGCTCTTCGGCTTTGAAATGGGGATGAGCACCACACCCTAGAGTCGGACACGACTGGACTTAATTGTCAGGGGTCACCTTTACCTTTATCTGCCTGACAGGGAGCACATGGATATTTTCATAATGGCTACAGATTCCTCTCAGCAATCTTGTCACTACCACAATCATATCAATTCAGGGAAACCATATTTTGGGGGGGGGGTAGTGGGAGATTCATAATAAAGTTCAAAGGTCTGCAAGTTCATTGACACAGGACTGCCACCACCTTCCCTACCCTGCTTTTGAGTGTCCGGCGTGCAGGGGCCCAGTGGGCAAAGCTAGTAAGTTGACCACAGTTAATGGTGTTTCTGGTGAATTTCCTTGAGATCAGAAATTGTTTATGTATATGTACCGTATATGTATATGGAGAGATAGATAGAGATTGATTGTGTTTCACCAGTGTGGTGATCCAAATAGTGGCACTAGGACGAACCAGGCACGCACCTCCCATGAGCCCAACCCCCTCTTTTTCCATCCTTGAGTCACTTATATTCACTGACCTGATGGAATCTTCTTGCGCCTTGACCCAGCTGGTCAACTTTTTGTCCCTTTCTGGAGAGGGTAGCACGCTGATGTAATGGACCCCATTGATTCGGACCAATGAGTAGGTGTGATCTTCTACTACATGTTCTAGATAAAGTCTACTTTGGGGTGTGTACAGCGAAGTGCTGGCAGATAAGTGAAGGTGGCAGGTGACTCCCAAGTTAGCATCGGTACACAGGTTGGGTTGTCATTTCAGAGCAAGGTGCCTGTTTGCTACAACCAGCCTTCCTTAAATGGGGCTTAAATTTAGAACAGACAAAAGAAAATATTTCTTTACCCAATGTGTCATTAATCTGTGGAACTCCTTGCCACAGGATGTGGTGTTGGCACCTACCCTAGATGCCTTTAAAAGGGGATTGGACAGCTATATGGAGGAAAGATCCATCACGGGTATAAGCAACCTCCTGCTTTTAGAAGTAGGCAATCTCTGGATGCCAGATGCAAGGGAGTGGTGACAGAATACACGTATCTCGTTGTCTTGTGTGGTCCCTGAGGCATCTGGTGGGCCACTGTGAGATACAAGAAGCTGGACTAGATGGGCCCTTGTCCTGATCCAGCAAGGCTCTTATGGAGTTCCTGCTTTCCATATGTCCAAAATGAGCAGGCAACTTGGTTTTACAGGTTACTCAACCTGCAAAATAATAATAATAATAAATAAGGGTGATTGCACTTCCTGTGATTTCGCTCCATTGAGCTCGCCCTCTTCAAGTGGTTTTGAGTGTTTACTAAAGGTGTGACTAAATGGGAAGACAAATGGAGGATTATGATGCCCTTTAGCACAGTTATCTTGGTTAGGGAAGAACATGCCAGCACCTGACTTGGGTTACCTAACAGCTCTAGTCTGCAGTTATTCCTCTTTCTGTTCAGAACTGTTCTGTGTCAGAAGGTGCAGTTAAGATCATATCGAGTCCTTGAGCGCGAGGGTGCATAAGAACTTTTAAATGGCTAAAAAAGAGACCGTGCAGAAACAATATACACATCTCACTAAGGCTGGAACTCAATTTGTCATTGAATTACATGGTTCTTTCCTTTGTTTTAAAATCTATATAAATAAAAACACAAATCAGCCCTGGATAGAAAGAGGGTGGGTGGTGAGAGACTGATTAAATCTTTCCCCTCTAGTCTTTTTCAGCTCAAGCTGCTCAGGACAAGCTGCTTGTTCACCTATGGGGTGATGGTGAAGATAGAGGGGTCCCAGTTATTTCCTCTTGTGAATGAAAAAGGCAGCTTGGGAAGGGCAATTTTGAGCTGGGAATGAGGAGAAAGGGGAGAAAGGGAAAGGTTTAAACAGCTTCTCTTCGCCCTCCCTTCTGTGCTGTCACAGGCTGCTATGTGCTAACAAACTACAGAAGAGAGACTTGTGGAACTTTGCTCAATGTGTAGTTTGAGCCTAAAGCAACTCCCATTTCTGCTTGTTTTGTCCTGTTTGATATGGCATCTTATTTGGCTGTTGGAAGTGTTTTTATTGAAATTGTAAGCCACCTTGGAAGCTCCTTTATCAGATTAGAAAAGCAGCTATAGGCAGTTTAAATAAACAATTCATCCCTCCTAGAAGCCTTGCGCATAGAAAGCCGCCATGCCTGGGGAAGTTTACCCTTCTCACTTATGTGCTTGGTAGTTTTCCATGCATGGAATTTTTTTTCCTGAAGCATTCAAACATGCAACACCCCCCCCCCCCCCCGCAGCTTGAAATAGTACAGTCCAGGAAGGTCTCTACCAGGAAATTCTGCTGATTGTATAACCAACCTTCTTCTCCATGGCTGCTTCCATTTGTATGTTGCCCTATACAGATGGGCTCTCTTGGTTCTTTCTTGTGTGAATGTTCCCCCTCCTTGGACCTGAGTGAGATTTGTGAGGGAACGAGCCACATAATTAGCCCTGCCTTTGTGGTATCATCCTCTACTTGTTAGCCAGAGAGAGCAGTGTGGGGAAAAATCACAGCTGTGCCCCCCCCCATGGTCATGTATGGATGGGTCAAGTGATTTGAACACTTCTAGAGGACAAGGATTCTAGGCTAAGGAGCAGTTGCCCAGAAGGCTCTTCTGTACTTAATACTTATTGGAATGAAGGATCCCAATAACCGGGGGGGGAAGGGAGGGGAGAGAAGAAATCCAAACATTTTTCCCTCATTTTTTCGAGGTAGAAACCCACATACGTCCGGGTAAGACTACGTCGTTTCCAAATACTTGTAACATCTGGTTTTTGTAATAAAGTAACTTTACCTTTTTCCCTCACTTGGTACATTTGCAATTTTCCAACACTGCAGTGAAAAAAGTGTGTGTCTTCGCTTTCTTTTTAATAAACCCTTTCTATGCCTTACTGTTTTACTGGCCTAGTACTAGTTCATACAGGAGGGAGGGGATTGCCGTGCTTACCAGATCACTCAGGGTCTGCTATTGTCTAGTTTTGAAAAAGAGGGAGCACTCTGGATTTGGGGGCTCCCTGAGAACCTGAGTAGGGCTTTCTCAAGACAGCCTTTTTCTGTCACAACTTCCTAGTCTGGGGTGGTGGCAGTGGGAAGACTGCCAGTTTCCCAGTACAGTACTCCCCCCCATATCCACTGGGGATATGTTCCAGGCCCCTCCATGGATAATGAAACCGTGGATAGGAGAGAACACCCCCTCCATGGTTTCCTGAGGGCCCCCCCACCCTGCCTCCCCTGCAGGCAGGTATGCGTGTCCCCCCCCCAGCTCTTATTTTTCTTTCAGCAAGCTTTGTTTCTTCCTTAAAACAAACAGAGAAGCAGCCTCCATTGCAGGCAAGTAGAACGAGACTAAGTCCTAGAGAGGCTCTGCAAGGTTTCTGTTAACCTTGCAGAGCCTCTCTAGGACTTAGTCTCGTTCTACTTGCCTGTAATTCTCCTGTTTCTTTAAGGAAGAAATGAAGCTTACTGGGAAAAAAAGTAAAAGCCTGGAGGGGGGTCCCCACAATCCATGGATAACTGAAACCGTGGATAGCGAATGCGTGGATATAGGGGCCCACCTGTATATCCCAGTCTGAACTGTAAGAAGACCAAAATGTATTCTCTTTAAAGGGAGTGTATTCTCCTAGTGTGACCTCAAGGTTAAAAAGGTATGAACTTAGGGACACAATCTGCTAGCAAGGCCTCCTATGAAGCTCCCTTTGATTAGCAGGGTGGAGCAAAAGCACACCCTATTATCCTGTAGCAGGCAGCAAGCCTGCACAATTTGGGACCCACCGTGCTGAGCCACCAACAGCCATCTTTGAGGAATGATATTGGCCACTCTGAGCTCCTTAGAGGAAGGGTGGACTAAAAATAACTACGGCTAATAAGCTTTGATCAGAGGCAATTTCAAAATGGTACTCCAATTAGCCAATCAATTGGAGGGCTCCAGCAGTGACAACAGAGGTAAAATACATTACAGTGAACTCTTGATTTAACAGACTAAATCAAGGTGTGTCTGTTAATGCAAAAAAAAAAAAAATCCATTAAATCTGGACACACTGTCCCCACATTACTCCATTACACCTTTGAAAGTTCTTTCAGTGCTGCAACTCTGCTGCCCAAATCATCCCCCATGAATGTCCACCCGTGTGTGTGTGTGTGTGTGTGTGTGTGTGTGTGAGTGTGTGAGTGTGTGTGAGAGAGAGAGAGAGAGAGAGAGAGAGAGAGAGAGAGAGAGAGTTCACAAGGAGCCTGTTTTTGCTACATGCAAATACTGGAGAGAATGTATTCTGTTTGGGGTGAGCTATAGGTGGGAGGGACATTCCTTACCCTCTGCCCTGTCATTCATTTTATCCTTGCTTTAGAGTTTTGCTTGAAGGAACTACTGCGAACTTGTATATGTTTGCAGTAATTTGACATTTGATTTACTTCCAAAATGGGCAGCGAGACCCAAGCATGAATTATTTTTAGGAACTCTGGCGTAGTGTTATCAATAAACGCTGCCAGTGCTGGAGCCCCCAAAGGCGTAGGAGGTTGCTGCATTTAGCAGATCAATGAAAGGAAAATTATGAGCCTTTAAAGAATGACTTTTTTCCCCTCTTGTTTCTGAGTGCTAGTCGATCAATAATGCCGCTAACTCTGGGGAGGATTTTTAGTTGCCTTCATAAAATATTTTAATTATCTAAAAATCATAAAATATAAGTAGGTGCAATTTGCTAGCTACTCGGGAGGGAAATATGAACAATAGGAAAAGACAAATGTTTGCAATCCCAGGAATTTAAATCACTCTGTAAAATATGAAATCTACTGCAGGGGGGAAAACCATGAGTTATTGACAATATTTACCTTTCAAATAATAGAAATAAATATCAGAGGAGATAGCTACGCACTCATCCTCACTGAAAACAGAGATAAATACCTTGCTCAGAATTGTACATTAACTCCCCTCGTTTGCATGTTTTACGATTGCTCATGTCTTCTTTCTAAAGCAATGCTTTAAAAGTTATTAGTGCATTAATACAGGAGGTGACTTAGAGCTTGTGGACAGTTGCACCTACTGAGGGTCAATGGGCGCCCATATTTGCATCAGGCTTTGCCATTAAGATGTACATTATCAGAGGACGACACCTAACATTCAGATCCAGTAAAGAGCAAGGTGGAGTAAGGACATACAGTGCTTTTGTGGAGCTGTATTTCCTTTTGCAATGGTAGAGTGAACACACCAGGGACGTAGACTTGAGTCTATTGACTTGGACTTGAGTCAGACTCAAGTCGTGTCAGTGACTTGATTCGGACTTAACTCGGTGATTGTAAAAGGCTCTAGACGAGACTTGGAACCTTTTATGTCTACGACAAGTTGAATTTTATTTTGGTTTAAGCCCATTTTCTCCATTAGATAGATAGGGACTCGCAACCAAAGACTTGGGACTTGACTTAACTCGGTGATTGTAAAAGGCTCTAGACGAGACTTGGAACCTTTTATGTCTACGACAAGTTGAATTTTATTTTGGTTTAAGCCCATTTTCTCCATTAGATAGATAGGGACTCGCAACCAAAGACTTGGGACTTGACTTGAGACTTGGACCCAGAGACTTGAGACTCGACTCGAGACCTGGAGTCAGAGACTTGATCCACATCCCTGGAACACATTCCCTCAATGTATAGGGTAGATGACATGGGGTGGGATTTTAGCCTAGGGGAGGTGATGTTAATCAGGTTTAAACCCCTCCCTCACTGAAGCACCTGGCCTCTCACTTGTACTTCAGCCTTAGAATTAGTGAGGTCATCAATGTTTGCAATTAGCCATACAATGAGGGAGTGTATTCACTCTATCATAGCAGAAGGACATACAGCTCCACGAAAGTACCAAGTAGGCAGACACAGGCAATTTGGAGCCTGCCCCCTTTCCATCAGGTTTACTTACCAGGTGAGCAGCTTGCCTGGTCCACATTGCTTCTGTTTGATATGGGCAGAAGTGGTGCAGGCTGAGAACTCGGACTGCACCACTTCCATTTCAAGGACCAGGCAGGATGCAGACCACACTCCTGGTAAGTAAAAGGATGGGACTGCGTGTGTGAAACCCCCCCCCCCCCATCCACAGGGATGTGTGCATGCACTCATGCACAGAGGCAGCATTGAAGGGAATGAGGTGGTGCGGGGACATGCTACCTCGGGTTCCAAGAGGTCTTGGGCTGGCCCTGCAAAGGGCTCATGTGAACACAGGTCAGACCCTTTGGGGCTACGTCTCAGTGGCAAATTATGCATAACAAGCTTGTTGGGGAGTTGGGGCTTGTGGTCAGCAGTTTTTACACCTTGCCACAAAAAGATATTAAACTGTAGAAGGGGGAAAGTGTCTCCATTACTGAGTCATACAGACTGCTATGCCTTTGCACTGGAAAGGGTATCTAAATGCAGGCATGGTCCCCCTGCATTCCATTGCTTTCTGCGTGGTGCATATCCCATTGGAAGGAAACACTGGCCATGTTACATTAGTAATGGAGGCATGTTCCCTCTTCTCTTATCCCAGCAGCTGGGGGGGAGGGGAAAGAGAGAGAGAGAACGACTGCAGAGGCAGGCATGCACGCACACATGCAAGTATAGGGAATTTCAAGTATTTCAGGCCATCTAGAACAGCAACTGATAACAAAGGTCCGCATAGTTAAAGCAATGGTATTCCCCTTAGTAGCATATGGCTGCGAGAGCTGGACCGTAAGGAAGGCTGAGCAAAGGAAGATAGATGCTTTTGAACTGTGGTACTGGAGGAAAATTCTGAGATTGCCTTGGACTGCAAGAAAATCAAACCAGTCCAAACTCCAGGAAATCAAGCCAGACTGCACACTTGAGGGAATGATAGTAAAGGCAAAACTGAAGTACTTTGGACATATAATGAGAAGACAGGATACCCTGGAGAAGATGCTGATGCTAGGGAAAGTGGAAGGCAAAAGGAAGATGGGCCAGCCAAGGGCAAGATGGATGATATTCTGGAGGTGACAGACTTGACCTTAGGGGAGTTGGAGGTGGTGACGGCCAACAGGAAACTTTGGCATGGGCTGGTCCATGAAGTCACAAGAGTCGAAAGTGACTAAACAAACAGCAATAAATTATTTCTAATAAAAGTACTTCTCCCCCCCCAACCCCCCCCAAACACTAGCAAGCTGTGCCTTTTTGAGTCGGAAGCGACTGAATGAACAAACAACAACAGAAGAACAGCACTTTTTGCAGCAAAACTCAAATTTACAAAATTCAGTGTTCCCAGTCTCAGTGGTCATCGTAATAGAGAATGATAAAAGGAGCGGTCAGAATGCATGTCAAAATAGTCTTGTTGGCTTTCTTTGATCCTCACAAGCTGGTTCACTGAACCAATACCTAGAGTTATCCGATTGGGAGAATAGAGGTTTAAATTGCAGTTAGAATCAATGAAGGAATCAAAATCTATTTAGCAGTGATGAATACCAGACAACCCCAGGACACGTACCTGAGTATTCAGGCCTTGAGCAAACGAGAGAACACAATGTATTCTCAAAATTTGATTCAGCTATTCTTCCTTCTGGCCTTTATGTCAGTTTACAGATGGCTCCTTAATCTATGTGGTTTAGCGACACAACATTGTGCTTTCTAATGGCAGTTATGTGATCACAAGGGGGACAGGTTTGATTAAATACCTAGGCTGTTCTCTACATATTTACCTAGGCTGTTCTCTACATATTTAAGAAGCAGTTCAGTCCAAGCCAAAGGCAAGACTCTGTTTGTTGGAAGTTGAGTTATTAACTTGATCTGGCTTTGCCAGCTGCAATAAAAAACAAAAACTCTATACATGAGAATCAATTGGGGAAAGTCGTTCTGAAACTTAAAAAGAAACTTCACAAAGGGAATGTAGGAGTTTCCCTCCCTCCATGGGGTACATTCAAAATATGAATCCTCCCACAATTTGAAATGTAATGCCAACAGGTCTGTACCCCAATATTATTCCAAAGGTCTAGATCTAGTTTAGCCCTCTTTTTTCAGCTCATAGCACACCTCTGACGCATATCTAACTTCCCATGGGCCATTGCCACACCAATGAAGCTATATAAATGACACGTTCTCATCCTTGTACATTTGGAAGAACTACAGCTCCCTCATTTTCCCCAGCCAGAAGGGGACTAGAATTCCCATTTTACACAAAAACATGCACTGAAAATGTGTCATTTTGTTCCTTATCCTTTCACTATCCTGATTGCACAACCAGATTATCATCCTTTAGTAGTTCATGGTTTAAGTTCTCACAGAGGCAGTCGCTTGTGTCTGAGTTGAACCACATTAGACTGCAGGAGAAGGCTCATAATCAAATGTTCTTCTTCCCTTCTTTCGTTTGGAAGAGTTTTTTGTAACGTGCGAGTTCTCAGCCAGAGTCTGAAGTAGTACAAGCCAGACAGTGGTTTATCAGTTCTTGGCTTACCATATCCCTTTTCTTGCTGCTGGCCAACCTAGTCTATCCACCTCTCCCATCTCTCTCCTCCTCTTTCCATTTGTGGATGGTTCTCTCTCTCCTAAAGTGAATCGCTAGTTAAGAAACAGGCATGGGCACTTTCATGCAATATCATTTGAAAGCCTTGAATATTTTGCAGCTTTTGGGGTTCATATGCAAATCATTATGAATTAAAAATTAAAAAAATGTTAACATGAAATAGAGAGAGAGTTTTTCTGGGCCTTTCCCTTAGCAATTACAGAAGAACACAGTGGTCACCTCAGTGAGTTTCCCAGCTTATAGCTAGACTTCCACTCTAGGTGCTCTTATCGAGACAAGATCAAAACATACATTTCAAATTTATTATTCGCCGGGAATGCTGCAGTGCTTGAGTTGTCTCCTCCCATTATAGCTTAAATGCCAGCGTCACTCCATCCCCCATTGGGATCATGCTTATATTCACTCGTGTGTCGTGCAAAATCTTTTCATTCAGCTGGTGCAAGTGTTGCGACTCCAAATCATCTTTGCGTGGCTTCAGCACTCTCCCTGACCACAAAACCTATTGGAACCAGGATGGTGGGGGGGCAGGGGAAGAGAGGGAAACAAAATATAGCCATTTTTAAAAAGGAAAAGCTCCACAGCCCATTTTTTAATGGTTATGTTCATCTGCATGTACAGCTGAGGTCTAAAATGGCCATAGAAGTGGAACTGCATACTACCAAATCTGAAGTGAGTAGTCGATTCATCAGAAATAACACTCATATGCACTGTCTACAGCTCTGAAATTCAGGTTTAAATCATCTAGTACAGCGGTTCTCAAACCCTCCCCCACCATGACCCACCTCCGGAGGCTGTGCCAGGCCCAGCACGATGCAGGAGTGGTAGGACAAGGTGAGTCACTGCTTCCAATTGCTTCTGTTCAGCTCCAATTTGGAGCCAAACGAAGGCAAGGGGTGGCGGGTGGACCCAACTCATGACCCACCTCAGCATCGGGTAGCAACCCACAGTTTGAGAAGCGCTGAACTAGTAGGCATGTGCATTCCTTCTCTGCATGAAAGGGAGATGCGTATATTATACATGTGCCCCATTCATATTCCATTTCCATTTGTTCCGAAATGGAAGCACCCTGGAACAAATGTAGCAAAGAATGACATTTTAGGAACCGCCATTTGTTTTTGAAAAGAAAAAGAGTGTATTCTTACTTTCACTGTTGGCTCCAGAACCCAGCTGCCTCTTCCCAGTGACCATTTTGTTTAAATACCTGGCCTCCAAGTTGCTGTTGTCACAGTGCATTTTTTTTAAAAAGTCTACTACCATGACAGACATTTTAAAGAAACACACACAGACATTTTTTTAAAAAAAAACCAATGCACATGTGATAATGGTATGTCTTGGGTAAAATATTTAAACAGAATGGTCCTCGGCCATGAAAACTCATACCACTGCAATGTGTTAATTCTGAAGGTACCACAAGACTTTTCACAATTTCTATTGTACTTACATTGTCAATAGCTATTATTCCTCCTTTTCTTATGAGCCGTAAACATCTTTCATAGTAATCGTTGTAACTCTCTTTGTCAGCATCTATGAAAGCAAAGTCAAAGGTTCCAGCTTCGCCATTGGCCAGAAGTTCATCTAGATACAAAACACACACAAAACACACACAGATTTTTAAAAATGTTAAAAAGTACACAGTTAGAATATTTATGGGATTTCCAGCCATTTTTTTTTATTTTTTTGGAAGAAGAAATAAAGTTGTTTCTTACAATTGACTGAAGCAACTTTATTTCTTCTTCCAAAAAATAAAAATAAAAATAAAAAAATCAAAAAATGGCTGGAAATCCCATAAATATTCTAACCGTATATAGCTACAAGCCATGAAAATCTGCATGCTTTCTTAATGTTAAAAAGATTCACTATTTAAACAGGGTGGAGCTCTCAGGTGTTTTCATAGGGGAGCTTTCAATCTCAAGTGAAGAGAATAGACTTGAGAATGGAATGTGTGAAATCAGCACACGATGGTGTCACATTGTCAGGGGGGCCCCCCCGTTAACCGTGCCGCCATTGACAGAGGTGAGGGGGATGGCGGCGAGAAATAGGGCCTTCTTGGTGGTGGCACCCCAATTATGGAACTCCCCCTGGAATTAAGAACGGCTCCCTCAAGACGTTTTTATTTAGGTTGGCGTTCGATAGCTGACATGGAGGACTGGCTTTTTAAATCTAATGCAATCTTAAGGTGACCCATTGGTGTTTGTTTTAATTGTTTTCTTTTAAAATTATTTTAATTGTACTTTGTACTATTTTAACATTGTTTTAATTCTGTAAGCCACCTTGGTTGCCCTGTCGGGAGAAAAGTGGGGTATAAATTCTTTAAATAAATGAAATTATTAAAACTAAGTAGGGGCGTGCTTGGATGGGCAACTCCTTTACAAGCCCCATGTGAACCAGACCTGTGGTCTACAACACAACAAATGAAAAGTCAACCTGCACAATCAGTACCTGAAGAAGCTTATATGGAAAGGGTCTTGGACAGTGCACTGGGTTTGGCCTCGCCACACTAATCCATCTTAAGCTGCTTTGCTTGGCATAAAAGCAGCACATGTTACCTCTCATTAAACTAAATGCAAGCAGACTATTATTTATATAGCACCATTAACGTGCATGGAGCCTGACAGAGGTTTTTAAAAAATGAAAAAAAAGATAGGCCCCTGCCCCAGGGGGCTTACAGTTTAGACACTGACACTAGGTAGACAGAGATAGAGAAGCAGATAGAGGCAGGGGCAGATGGGAGAAGCATGCACTGTCCTTGGAAAGAGTCAGGTGAGAGTGATACAAAGCATTTCAGACACAGATTATTATTATTATTATTTCAGGCACAGATGATGATGACGACTATTATTATTAGCCATGCCAAACAATGAACACTGCAATCCTTTCCACTCTTGGAAAATCAGTTGCCTAGAGAAGATGAAGTATGCAGATTGCATCCTAGAGAGTGACTCCCATAACCAGTCACATGGCTACTCTCCATCTTTATAGTCAACATTTTTTTAATGCATATTGACCTACCTAATGTTTGGATGGCTGGTTTTATCCTTAGGTCAATTTTATGCTCCACTCCCGCCTGAAACAAGAGAAAATGTTATTTCCTACGAAAAGACACCTGAAAGGGAAAAGTAACGGATTATTTTTGAGAAGAGAAACTCAAAATTATCTAATCTATTATTGCTGGAGTCAGAATACTGTTTGGCTTAAAGAGGAAGCTCCACCTGGCCTGCAAACATAAGGCAGACCATATGTACTTTTTGGAGCACTAAGGGCGCAATCCAAACCTACTTAGGCCGCCATTGTAACCAGCGACCCAGCGAAAACGGGAGGCCCCAGAACAGAAAGGGGATTCAAATCCCCTTTGAATTCCCCTTTTGGAGGGGATTTGAATCCCCTTTCCGTTCTGGGGCCTCCCGTTTTCGCTGGGCCGCTGGTTACAATGGCGGCCTAAGTAGGTTTGGATTGCGCCCTAACACGTCTACAAAAGTAACTTGCCCATAAAAAGCTTTAGTAGCCCACTTGACAAAACATATTTATGGTTGTCATTTGTGGTTGAGAATAATAAATTTTTTGAAAAATGTCCCTATCTGGAAGCAATTACTATGCACCACAACTAACAAGTTACACAATTTTATTAACTGGAAGAGTTAAGTGTGCACTTGAATCTCATCCACTGAAGTCAATGGGACTTTAAAGTGCTTAAATTGGGTAGTATCATGCCCAGTGTGATATGCCTGCAACTGAAGCCCTAACTTGAATTCAGGCAGAGCTGTCTTGTCTTTACCTATGGGCACAGTGGGCAGTTGCCCAGATGCCCCATCGTTTGCTTAACAATAGATCATTCTGGCCATCCCAGCCCGGAGTTCATTTTCGTGCCTTTACAATGCCTTGTGTTCTAAGTGCTATTTAGCCTGGCTGAAGTGAAAACAATTCTCTCTCTAGCCTCTTCTTCTCTCTCCAGAGGGGTGCTAAAAATTAAGCCCTCCCCTCTAGCTCCAGCAATGCAGCTGAAAAAATTAACCCTTCCAGCCCCAGGATACTATGGAAACTAAGATATTGATCCTGCAACTTGAAAGTTATTGATCCTGCCACTCAGAGGCATAACAAGGGTGGAGCGAAGGCAAGTAGTTCTGCAAGACTCCGTTACACTGGAGTCAGAGGCCCCTCCTCCTTGCTGTTGGAGCCATTCTGGCAGCAAAGGCAACACACAGGACACTCCCCTGTTGCTGCTGGAATGGCTCCAACAGCAAGGGGGAGGGGCCGCTGACTCCAGTGTAACGGAGTCTTGCACAACTACTTGCCTTCGCTCAACCCTTGTTTCACCTCTGCTGCCACTTGAGTGCTATTGTTGATCCTGAGCCTGCCACTTAAGAGTGTGTTCACCCATTCCACTCTCACCTTTCCTACAGTGGAAATCTGTGCACAGCTGTTCAAAGTAAGTCCCATTGAGTTCAGTGGAACTTACTTCCATTCCAGGTAGGATGCAACACCCTCTCTGAAGTTCATGTTGCTGACTTAAAAAGAATAGCAGTAATAATGAATAGGTTATCCCTCCCTCAGCCAGAAGGTTAAGATAGCAATCCTATGCACCCTTACTTAGGAGTAAGTAGACTCAGTGGGAATTATAGCTTGAGAGCCTATGTGTTATTACCCAACACTCAAATGTAAGTAGATGTCATTTATTTATCTATCTATTTATATGTTGTCTTTACACCTCCTGTGACATCACTTCTGGTGGAAGTGACATCATGGTTGTGTGACATGCCCCTGTGATGTCACTTCTGCCCCCTTTGCATCCTGGAAAATCTGGGAAGGCTAGGGGCCCAGTACACTGTTTTGCCTGGGGGCCTATAATGCTGTTAAGACGGCCCTGAATGCAGGCACCACAATTCTAAACTACTGTACAGTGGAACAGCTGTATCAAGCATAGACTGTCCCTGTTTGTAAGCAAAATCCAGCACATCACAGTTGGATGCTAAATACAAGTGAAATTCAGAGCTCCCTGCACCTGCTTCAGATAGACACACACAGAGATCGAGATCTGATCACAGATCTCCTGCACTGTGGCTGCAATCCTAGGCACTTTCCTGAGAGCAAGCCCCATTGAAGACAATGGGACTTACTTCTGAGTAGACAAGCTCATAGGATTGTGCTCTGCATGTGGTTTGGACCCCATTCCCACCTTTTCTGGTTCTTGGGAGCACCAACATAGCAGATTTACCTCTCTCCACACTGGCTTTCCAATATTGATAAAATCTTCATTTATATCACAAGCAATGACTTTGCCATCCACTGGTAAGAGTAGAGCCATGTTTAAGGTGTTGTACCCTGTAAAAACACCTACAATACACCAAGTTGGAAGAAATGATTAGATCTGGTTCCATTACAGACAGAACACTTTGTTCACTTGGTTAAAGAAAAAATCCAAATGGTACCATTGAATACTACCATTGGTAGGACCAACCAAAAGACATAAAAGCTTAAGCACTCTTTTGAGTTCAAGAACTCAGTACCCAGCCTGGTGAAAAGCAGCAGCAGCATGTGATGGGGGTTGTAGTGGCAGAGCATGGTGTAACAGCCTCCACTGACATACAAGCGGAGATAAGCAATTGATTAGCCTCATTAGGTGCCTGGTCTCAATTTGCATCCATGTGTGCATATTTTGATGAAATGCATGTCTGCATTCTCGCCAAAGCACCACCCCAAGCAGCCCTTTCTAAAGGGATGGGAGATAAACGCTTGGATGCAGAATGGAACATTTGCAGTCTTGAATACTTCCATGTAATCATTTTGAGAATGCTAGAATGATGATCTGAATGATTAAAACCCCTTTGGGCCAGGGTGATCTCCCACTTGCTTCGAGGAAGGCAGCGATGTCTGCATGTGCACGCATGCACCCTCAATCCTTTGGATAGTGGGCAGGGGCCAGAGTGCCCTTGCTTCTGTAGCCACGTAGCAACTGGCCATTGCAGAAGAGCTTTTTCTGGGAGGGAGCAGGCTCCCAGCATCTGTCCAGTCCTCTGGCCAATAACTGGGACAGTGCATGGGAGCGCCTAAGACCTCGGAGAAACCTACAGTTTCACCCACCTCAGTTGTCTGCTCTACAACTGGGAAATAATGCAGAAAGGGAAATGGTGTGCACTGCAAGTTCCTTTTCACAGACAGCCCTCCGACTTTTCTTCCTTCTCATTTAGCCCCATCATGCCCTTCCCATAAGCAGCTCAGATTGGTACAGTCGCCCGTGGGTTAAGCTCTGAAATGCAATTATTTTGCACTTACTTATTTATAGTATTTGCCCTTGTGGCTCGACACCACACTGAGCAAACCGATTACAACCAACATACATTTGCAGGAGCTGCAAGAGCCCCGAGAGCATAGCCCAAGGTATCTTTGTAGCGCTGCCTGTTCAGAAGCCACTTCTTGAAGAAGATATACTGTATCTCCAAGCAATTGGCCTAAGGTCACAGCCTGCTTAAATACCAGATGCTTACTTTTCTTTCAGCTTTTTGCTCTAGCCAGCTGACTGGTGTGTAGGGAATGAATGAGCCTGAATGATCCAGATGGTGCCAAGGCATGTGGCTGAGATAGCCTTGGAAACAGCCAGAATGCCTTACAGAGGTCCTGTGATTGAATATTGCAGTGAGTTACATTATTATTTTAGCTTTTTGTTGGCAGAATTTGGAGTATGTGTGTCCCTCTACCTCAATTCCCTAGTCTGAAAAGAATTAAGACTTTTAGAACATTGTACAGCCAAGTATCATGGTCGGTGCAGAGGAAGAGATATCGCAAAGTGGTGGAAAATGGGACAGAAGAGAGCCTCTACACCGGATGGAAGCTCCCTTCTCCTCCCCAAATGCTATGAAGACAGTGGCCATCTGACTCACAATTTGTACAACTGATTAAAAGTTGTACAACGGTGAGATTTATAGTACAATCCTAGCCATCTCCAGTGCCAGTGCAGCTGCAATGCATCCCCGAGGTAAGGGAACAAAATGTTCCCTCACCTTGAAGAGGCCTCCATGACTGCCCCTGCACTGCAAAATGCAGCGTGTGCCCTGTTGGCACGACTACACCGGCGCTGGTTAGGATTGTGCTGTAAAGCTCGCAGAGATTCATGACACTCATGAGTTTACAGACAAATTAACTTACCTATTTCAAGTACTTTCTTTGCTTTGAGAAGTCTGGCCAGGTTTGCCATTAACTGGGCCTGTTCACAACACACCATCATCATATTCTGGGGATGATCTAACGTGAGCTAGAAAACAAAGTCTCTTTCTTACAAATTGATTCATTGCCCAGTTACTCTGTGCTGATAGTTACTGCGATCCTATAGCTCAGTGGTTCCCAAACTGGGTGGCGTGGCTTCCAGGAGAGCTGCGGAAACCAGCCAGTGGAGCCACAGAGTGTCACGGAATCCTCTCAGAAAACAGTGCAATGCAAATTGACTGGCATCAACATAATATAATGGGGAGTCATGGCCAATGGTCGCCAATGGTCAAGGGAGCTACAGGTTAAAAATGCTTGGGAAACACTGCTATAGCTGAACAACAACCTGTGCTCTAGTTCTTGGCCATCTAGAACAACAACCTGTGCTCTAGTTCTTGGCTATCCAGTCATGGATTTTGTGATTTGCCCAAGGTCAACATTCCATCGCACTTCCCCATTTGTAAAACTGGAACAACTTATCTCAGAGGTGCATTGTAAAGACAAATGAGACAAGGGTTAAAAAGGACCTTGTCCACTCAGTGATAGAAAGGACATTAATTAGAGATTGAGCAGGTAAATGACTCATGGACCTATGTACATTGTTACATGAAACCCCCAATTGCTATTAACCATCAGAATTTAATCTGCAACGAGAGGTTCTGGAGTTCAAGTAACTAGAAATTGCCCCTCTGATCCAGGTTACTCCAAGCCCAGCTTTGGAGGGGCTCCTTGAGGTTTCTCAGTGGCAACCCTTCCCCTTAACACAACCCTGCATATAACTTCTTCCACACTCCTCGTCTTATTTGTGCTCAGTCTTACCATAAGCTCCTTTTAATAGTCTGCTTGTCTTACAACACTTAGATATTGGATTAAACTATTCAGTCTCTGCACCAAGAAGGGAACTCTCTTTGCTGGCTAGGAGTTCTTTCCAAGCAAGACTCTAAAAAAAAGACCACTCAAGATAATGGGAGGAGACAAACAGTCAGTAATCCAAGGAATGCACAGCGCAATCTGGCTTGCTCAGAAGTAAATACCAGTGTGTTCAGTGAGACTTGCTCTCTGGTAAGGGTGCTTAGGGCCCCAAGCCTTAGGCTACAATCCTATAGTTGCCTGGGAATAAATTGCCTCATTTAAATCAGTGGGGTAGACATTGAGTAGACATGTATAAGATTGTGCTGCGAGGACGTTTGCAGCAGTGAGGCTGAAGGAGATTTCGGAGTACGCTGTCTAAAGCCTAGTTCTCACAGCTGTATCTGGACTAAGCCACTTCAGACTACAGACTGTGGCTCTTCATTTTTTTATCATGAAGAAAAAAAAAACCTATACAGACAGAAGTGTAACTTACCTCCGTAGTGCCCGGGGCAGTGACATCACAACAAACATTGTGACATATGTCGTGATGTCACTTCTGGATTGTGAGAGAACCCGGGAGGCGCTGGCAGTGGCCACGGCCGCTCTCTCCAAGCAGTGAGAGAGAGAATGCAGAGAGCTGCCCTGGCTTCACAATCCAGCCATGGCCACCCCCTCACAACCTCCTCCTTGGGGCATGCTACGGTTTCACATTGTGACCGGAAGTCACTGTGAATTGGTTTTTTTTTTTAACTCTACACAGCCGTTTGAAGTACTTGGAAACTGAGTGGGAGTCCAGGAGTGGGTGGTGGGTTAGCACGTTGCTAAAATAAGGTACTGTGATGCCGCCCAGCCCCTGCCTCACAACAGATTTGTTTCAAGGTGGTTTTTTTGCATCCGCTGGGGGTTCAGGAACCGACTGCATTTCACTTATGTATGAGTTTTCCCTCCCCCCTTTTGTTTTGTTTTTTTATTCACAAATAAACACTACTGGGGCAGGTGGGCATGATTTAAATAAGTAGATGTCCGGGATCGGGTGTGGAGCTTGTAGAATGCATTAAAGTCCCCTCCCCTACTTTTTTCACCACATACATTTGAACACTGACTGGGAACAAGGGTAGCTTGATTGCCAGTTCTCCTCCGGCTTTAATGTCAGTCCCAGCCTAACTGAGGTCCTGTACTACATGTATGCAGCAGACAAAGCTTAGTCAGAAGAGCCTGGAGCTATTCTTGCCTCTGAGAGAAATCAACCCTGCAATCCTAGGCATTAACTCCTTTGCTTTCAGTCTTCTGGTTCAGCACAGGTCAGGCTAAGCCAGGCAACACGGTGCAAAGTATTAAAATGCTGCGAGAGCTCCAGCCTCCTATGATAGGCAAAAGCAAGGAAATCAGGAGAAGCAGCTGACTTGTATTGGAGGAGGGTAGCACATGAGTCCAGAGTAGATTCTTGATATGCAATAATAATAATAATAATAATAATAATAATAATAATAATAATGACCTCCCTGACAAGCAACTGGCACTTGGCGTATACTGTTGCTTCTCACCTGTGCCAATAGGTAACTTCATTCAGACTGCATATGAAAACCGAAATGTGAAAGGTCTCTTAATAAAAGACAACCAGTCTGACATTAGAGCCAGAGGAGAACTGGAGACCTTTTCTTCTCATGAATGTGTCTCAATAAATAAATAAATGTTCACAGATCAGGGCTTCTCAAAGTGTGGGTCGCGACCCACTTGGTGGGTCGCAGCCTGAGGCGGAGGTGGGTCATGCCCACCCACCTGCCCGCCCGCGCCTTTATTTGGCTCCAATTTGGAGCCAAACAGAAGCAACCAGAACCCACTTCTGGTGCCCAACCCATCTCCTGGCACTTCTCCCTCATCTCTCCTGCTCAGGGATGGCCTCTGGAAGTGACCTGGAAGTCACTTCTGGTTTCGCCGACATGACTTCCAGTTGTGTCAGAAGGCCTTTCCGAGTCATGCGGAGGCCATCCCTGGGTTGGAGCAACGAGGGAGCAGCACCAGGAGATGGGTTGCGACTCACCCCTGGAGGACAGATGTGGGTCACGGCTCCAGCATGTTTGAGAACCACTGGTCTAGATCATTCATCATGTCAATGGCAAGCACAGTATTGGCTTTAAATCATGTCGAGCAACAGTAAAAGAGTATGAGGCACACAATATAAACATTCATGATATCCTGCCATGACTGGTGTGTTTATGTCATGTGTAGAGACCACTTATGGTTTCTATAAGCACAGAAGAGGAGATCTGGTTTTAGGGGGCAATGAATTCCGAAATGGCCTCTCCCGGAGCATTCATTCGAGCAGCTCAAGTCGGAAAAACAGATCCAGAGAAAATGCATACTAACCAGTCTCAGTTTCTTTAGAGCTGGGTGTTCCCGTAAAGAATAATCCTGAACATATTGATGTAGTGGACTCCTTTTCCCTAGAAGACCGGATGCACTTTTAGGAGTTCCAAATGGTAATGTTCGATGATATCTTCTACCTTTCAAGGAACAAACATAACTTTTACAACTGAATCTAAAAAAACACACATGTAGACTTCTGAAATGCTTCACATTTCTCAAAAGGGAATGAACCACACCAAAAGCCATAGAGGCCCCTAGAATGCTAGTCCCATTCCATAAGTGGTTCAGGAGGTGGACTTAGACCTGGAAGATCCAGGATCAGATCTCCGCTCAGTCATGAAGCTTCCTCCTGGGTGACCTTGGGCCAGTCACTATCTTTCAGCCTCACCTACCTCACATGGTTGTTGTGAGGACAAAAGAAGTAGTGGAACTATGTATACAGTACCACCTTGAGCTCCTTGGAGGAAGGGCAGTATAAAAATGTAAAAAAATAAATATGCTTACCATGCTCAGACGGAATCTGCTTGCACTTTTAAGTCCCTTGGGGCGCAATCCTATCCTACTTACACTACCGTTGTAACCAGTGGTGCAGCGAAAATGGGAGGCCCCAGAACAGAAAGGGGATTCAAATCCCCTCCAAAAGGGGAATTCAAAGGGGATTTGAATCCCCTTTCTGTTCTGGGGCCTCCTGTTTTCACTGCGCCACTGGTTACAAGTTACGGTGGCGTAAGTAGGATAGAATTGCACCCTTAGTAGTATAGTTGAACCTTGGTATCCATGGGGGTTCCATTCTGGACCCCCCACAGATACTGAAATCCACGTAAAGCAAAATCACTTTAGCGCAGATATGGGGTTCAAACTTCTCCATTTCCAGACTGTAGACAAGTGAAATCACGCTCCTACAGCCTCTTCCGGGTAGCACAACTTCCCCCCTCCCCTTCCCCAGGCTCGGCGCAATGCATTCTGGGGCGACCTTGGGGAAGTTGTGCAACCCGGAAGAGGCTGTAGGAGCACGATTTCACCATCTACAACCCTACAAATGGAGCGGTTTGCCAGCAAAAAGGTAAGGAATGCTATTTAACCTTTTTTAATTTTTTAACGGCATTTTTAAAGTGACCCCTGTATCCGCAAGCATTTGCATTGTCAAATCCGCGGATGCTGAATTCACGGGTACGGAGGTCCAACTGTACACTGATGGAACCTGAAAGTGATCAATAACTTAAAAAAAAAAAAGAGCCAAAGACAGAGCCGTGCCCTGATGTGGTGCCCTGGGGTGGTGGGCCCCAGGGCGCAAGGGCGGGAGGTGGTGCGGGGGGGCGGGAGGCTCCGGAAAAAAGCGGGAAAAATTTGAATTTTTCCCGCTTTTTTTCGCCGATTTTCGGCGATTTTAAGCCTAGCGCTGGGTTTTTTTCTAAGTATGTATGCTTTACCGGCACTTTTGTGTGTATGTACCGCTCCCACGACGATTTTAAGCCTTCTCCCGGCCTTCTTCTTGCGCCTTCTTCTCGCGCAGCTTCTCCGTGCACCCCAGAAGCAATCTCCGTAGTTTGCGCATGCGCAAACCCACGGAGTCTCCAGGGACGTTCTGGGCATGCGCAAACTACTCCCTGGAGCGTCCCTGGAGATGCCGTGGGTTTGCGCATGCGCAAACTACGGAGATTGCTTCTGGGGGCGCACCAAGTGCTGCACCAAGTGAACGGCTGAACGGAGACGCTGCACCCCCGGGAGAAGGCTTAAAATCGTCGTGGGAGCCGTCCAATTTCACAAAAGTGCGGGTAAAAGCATACATACTTAGTAAAAAAACCCATTTCTAGGCTTAAAATCGCCGAAAATCGGCGAAAAAAGCGGGTAAAACTAATTAGCATAAATTATGCTAATTAGTTTGGGGTTGGGCGTCGAGGATGCCGCCCCCCCTGCCAGATCGGCTGGTTCCGCCACTGGCCAAAGAACAACAGTCCTTGTTTTTTTGAGATGACCTACAGTTAGATTGCAGTTCAATTAATCTCATAGTTCAATTAATCTCACTAATGGGTATCAAAAGCCAAAAGCTCCTTCCCTCTCAATTCCCTCCATCTATTGTATATGGGAATGAGTACCACCTTAGACATCTACCTTGGAAAATTTTCAAACCCAAAACACACAAAACTTCATAAACCAAGTCTGTTTTCTTCACTGTTTCAGTTGGGAAAGACGTGGCCTTTAGAGGACAACAAAAATGGTAAGCAGCATGAATAGAAGAATGAACAAAATAGTCATTGTGTCCTCTTTTCTGTTTTTGACAAGACCGAAAACCCTGGATTCAAGCCTCTCTTATTCTTACTAAGCTCCCATACGTCTACATCAGAACATACAGCCATAGATCCTGTTGAAAGAGCCCCAGATCCTGTTGAAAGGAAGTAACATACGGTATACAAGTGCAACTCCCTCTATATTAAATGGCTTAGATCAGATGGAGGAGCACTTCTCCATGGCGGCACCACAGTTGTGATTACTTCCTTTCAACAGGATCTGGGGCTCTTTCAACAGGATCTATGGCTGTTCTTAAAAGACATCCTAGAGATAGCAGTGTCAAAAAAAAAGCGCCATAACTTGCTTCTGGATTGCCCAGGTTCCAGTCCCAAGTCACACACATGCATCGGTTTGGAAGGTTACAGCCCAGTGCACAGTAGCTCCCACAGTGACACAAGGAGAGGCTGGCAAGCTTGCTATCCCAAGCCAGTGAGCAAGGGAGACAGAATGGCTCAAGGAAAGCTATCCTGTTTTCCCAGCAGAAGTACAACTGAGTCATAGGTGATGCCTGCCTGTAACTATGGTAGACCCTGAGAGGCACCTGCCCCGGGCGCTCCGCCAACAGGGGCGCAATCGGGATTCCACCCCTCAGGCTCCAATATGGGGAGGAGATTATGAGGAGGGCAGCCGTGACCATTCACCCCTGAGAGGGCGAGTGGCTGCAGCTTCCCACTGCCTCCTTGCAACCTCCTCAGGGCGCACACCAAGGAGGAGATTGCGAGGAGGAGGGCAGCTGTAACCGCTCACCCTCTCTGCTGAGGGCGAACGGCTGCAACTGCCCGCCTCCTCCTCACAACCTCCTCCTCAGGATGCACCCCAAGAAGGAAATAACGAGGAGAAGGGCAGCCGTGGCCGCTCACCCACAAGAGGGCAAGCGGCCGCGGCTGCCCACTGCCTTCTCGCAACCTCCTTCCCAGGGCGCACCCTGAGGGGGAGATCGTGAGGAGGGTAGCAGCACCTGGAAGTGATGTCATGATGTGACAGCATTGCCCTGGGCATGGCGGCGGCACGTTACGCCGCTGCCTCTCCCCAAGGAGGGAAAGAGAGAGGTTCTGGCAACCCCCATCAGCTTCAGAGGACTATTTTTACTACTTGTACATTTTTCTTTTTCATTTTTAAACTCATAATTTTCCCACAATGCTGGGGTTTCTCCTGGGACTGTAGAATACCCTATTGTGCCTGAGGTGGTTGTTCCATTTGACTAGATCCCAAGGAAGGCTCCTGTTCTGTGCACGACTGAGCAGGAAGTCGACTGGGTCCAGTCTGTGTTGCAAGCCAGAGGAAAAACTGCATGTACTGAACTGCCAATGCAGTTAAAGGATTAGGGGCTGTCTTTGTTTCACATGCAAAAGTCTCGTCACTGTTGCTGCCTCTAGCTTTCCAAAAAGCTAAGTTACAATAATGAGTTTCCCATGCTGGGCTCACTCAAAGAAATAAGTGGCATATCCACTGAAGTACTTGCCTAGAATTACACAGAATTACACAGAATCCACAGGAGGCTAGTGCTTTTAGTCAGACCTACCAACCCCAAAGAAGCAAGAAATCAAATAGCAAGCTTTCAAGTCACATAGAATTCTTCAGTAAAAGTGGACACATAATAACTCCAGCAAATGACCCTTCCCTCAGTTCTAGCAATGGGTGAATTACACATACAACCAGCAAGCTTCACGACTGGGTAAAGTACAACCAGCTTCACTCCTCCCCCATTCCAGATTTAGGCTGATGACACTTCTCCTTCCAAAGAGAGCTAATGCATTGGCTTTCACTCATGCTCACAACTCCGGCTAGCAAAAATCAAATAAGCTTATTCTTACCTATTAGGAGTCCAGCAGCAAAAGTTACCCCAAGAGCTGCAGTCCCAATCGCTGCTTCTTTTGAAATATTGAAAACAGGCATTTTGTACGATACCGAGAGAGAGAAAGCCACAAACCAAAACAAGGAAATGAATGGCTGCTGATTCTGTAACTTTCACAATGACTCTAACCTTGGGAGGTTACTTATCTTGCAAGAATCACATGTTTTCATTCAAAGCCTGGCTAAGCATCCCGGTCACGTGACTGTTACCAGACAATTGTGGTGCAAGAGCAACATCTACAGGCCAGACCGAAGCACTAGTTCACAGAAGGTTTATATATTAATTTATTTGTTGGTCCCTAGTCCGAGAAAACTGAGCATCCTAGTAGTAGGAAGGCAGCATCAACCACAAAGAATGTCAACACATCTAGAGAGCACCACTGCTAGCCTACTGTGAGAAAGACCAGGACAAAAGGTAAGCCCAGAGTAACCCACTCCGACTCTGCATGATGTGCTCTCTTTGTCCTGCCTCTTTAGCATTTGTTTCCACGTGGCAGAATTAGCCCATACACAACAAAGATTGCTGGGATCTTCTTTCCTATCTGCTTTCAGTCAGGAGCCAAACCCAGAAGACGAGGGACCATGCAGACTTTGAGGCATGCTTACCTGGGAGCAGGCCCTATTTTGAACTCAATGGAACTTCCTTCTGGGTTAGGCTTACCAGAGTCCTGGAATCGAGGTGTGCTTTGGCCTAGAGAGGACCCAAGCTGCTACCAAGAGTGCACCGCGGCTGCCCAACTTGGTCGCCTCGTTGACCGAAAGCTACGGCCAGCATTGGGCAGCCGCGGTGCACTCTTGGGAGCAGCTTGGGTCCTCTCTAAGCTGAAGCACACTTCGATTCCAGGACTCTGGTAAGACTAACTCAGAAGGAAGTCCCATTGAGTTCAAAATAGGGCCTGCTCCCAGGTAATTCTGAGTAGACATACATAGGATCTAGCTGTTAGAGAGTTGGGGAGGGCTCCTCCAACATGCTTACAGCACAAGCCTGTGCAAGTTTACTCAGAAGTTGGTCCCATTGTGTTCAATAAGGCTTATTCCCAGGTAAGTGCGTACAGGATTGTAGCCTGATATGCTCTCAAAGAGAACCTTTGGCACTATAAGAATGAAGTACATCTCCTTTTATAGTATACCTATGGTGTCTTTAAATAGGCTTACAAGATCTCCAACTGAGACAGAGTGCCAGACCTTTAGGAGAAGGAATGTGGGCAGGTGTAGCTTGTTAAACCTTAGAGCACAATCCTGGGCATGTCTACTCAGAAGCAAGCCCCACTGAACACAATGGGGCTTGCTTCTGAGTAGACATGTCTAGGATTGTGCTCTATGGTTTAAGAAGCTACACCTGCCCACATTCCTTCTCCTAAAGGTCTGGCACTCTGTCCCGGTTGGAGATTTGGTAAACCTGTCTTTAAACATATCTGCAGTCACATACTGTAAGAGCCAGATTGCCTGTGGCTGGGGATGCAGCAGAGTTTTGCAAGCACAGAGTTGCAGTCAACTGCAGAGAAAAACAGCTCCCACTCGGTCATGAGCAGCTAACAGAAGTAGTTGGGGAACCAAATACGTTGTATTTTTATCCTGAAGATTCCTAGGAAGTATCTCCCTTCTTTTACAACTAGGGCTGCTATCTTTTTTTTTTTAAACAGGCCTCCTCTGCCTTTAACAGGTGCATGGCTGACAGAAATTCAAGAGGTGGAATTTCCCCCATAAATCTATGCCGAACAAAAACACATATCTGGTCAATCTCTGTCCATCATACAGCTGTTTAAGGGCACAGGAGCCCTGCCAGAAATAAAGGTGGCCGTATGATCTGAGTACAAGGAAGGTGAGGCAGTCAATAGAGCCATGAAGCTAGGTTGTCAGTAAACCAGCTGGGTTCATCTTCTGTCACTTACCTTGTGTATGATTTTATGTAGTTTGCTTTGCTACAGTGTAATTTGTTTCTTTCTGTCTTTTCAGAGTGGTGATTGAGCAAGAACAAGCAAGAGATATTGCAGGTATTCACAAAATAAGCTGGGCAAATGCAGATGAGGAGAGCGTTCCCCTGTGCAACACAGGGAATTTAAGTGAATATAGCTTGCCATGCAGAGATGAGAAAAGCTGTGCTTGCTGAGGTGCCTTCCTCATCACAACTATTAAATGCAGAGGAGCTCTGTCCTTCTTTGAATCTAGCACCCTGTAGGAGAAGTTCACATTTTCACAAATCTGCTGATGTCAGCGCAGTTACAACTTAGAAGGGGAGGCGGTGTTTGGATGACTCAGCATACTCGAGGATTTCTAGCACAGAAGGCACATTGTTTCTATATGGTTTGCACAGGGCTGGTCTTGCATGAAATGACCTGAAATGGTCACATGGAGTGGTACCCTTGGAAAGGTGGTGCATGAACAAGCCCTCAGCCCAGCTATGCTCCACCCTCTCCAAGCTGTCTCTCCACCCTCTCCAAGCCCTATCCAGTGGTGCAGCTTGGGCATCTGGCACGCGGGGGCACAATTTTTTTAATACCCCCCATAAACCCCCCCCCCGGCCTTGTTGATGGAAAACTGGAAGTGCCTTTCAAAGGCCTCCAGGACACTCCCTGGAGGCGTGGTACCCGGGGCCGAACCCCCTGGGCCCCCCTTACCTACGCCAGTGTCCTGATCCTCTTCTGATTTGCTGGCAGCAAGTCAGTAGAGGATCACAGAACCAGCAGCCCTTTCTCCTTCCAGCACAGCTGGAAGAAGGGCCAAAACAAAGCAGCTTCTGTGGCTCCAGATTACCTCTCCCCACCTACTTGGTGCATACAAAGCATCAAATAGGCAGGGACAGGTAATTTGGAGCCCACACCCCTTCCTTTTACTTATGAATAGGCTTACCATATCCAAAGGGGGACAGGGTGCCTACACCTTTAACCATTGTAAAAAGAGGGAATTTGGGCAGGTGCAGCTTGTTGCACCCTTCCATTATGAGCTGCACCTGCCCAAATTCCCTCTTTTTACAATGGTTAAAGGTGTAGGCACCCTGTCCCCCTTTGGATATGGTAAGCCTACTTATGAAGAGTGCAGCATGCAGCCTCCTTACTCTGCATCACTTCTGTTTGCAATGAGCAGGAGCAGCGGATGCTGAGCTCCCAGCATCCTCTGCTCCCCTTCATTTCAAAGAGAAGTGGCATGGAGCAGGGAGGCTGCATGCTATGATCTTCATAAGTAAAGAGAAGGGGGGATGGGAGTGTGCTCACTAGTTCACCTGCCTGCTTTCCTCCCCCCCCCCCCCACACACGCATGAAGTGGTGGAATTTGGTGGGGGTTCAGGCAGAACAAGGGCAGGCACACACCACCCCTGTGTAAGCAGATGCAAAGGAGGGCAGGATTCCTGTACCTTTATTGAGGGCCAGGCGGCTATATGAGATATTGGAGTTCCATGAGTGGCACTCCCATGTCCTTAAGATAAAAAGGTAAAGATGACCCCTGATAATTAAGTCCAGTTGTGTCCGACTCTAGGGTGTGGTGCTCATCCCCATTTCAAAGCCGAAGAGCCACCGTTGTCCGAAGACGCCTCCGTGGTCATGTGGCCGGCATGACTCTCCTTGCCGCAGCGCGTAGCATGCGGCTGGAACACGGAGCGCTGTTTACCTTCCCGCAAGTGGTACCTATTTATCTACTCGCATTGACATGCTTTGGAACTGCTAGGTTGGCAGGAGCTGGCCAAGCAACGAGCTCTCACCCCGTTGCGGGAATCGAACTGCCGACCTTTCGATCGACAGCTTATGGTTCAGCGGTTTAACCCATGTCCTTACATTTCTTTTAAAAGCAGCTGCTGGGAGAGGATCAAGACTGCAGCACGGATGAGAGGAAACTCGTCCCCTGTGCTATTTTCCCAGTGTACCCCCAAAACTGCTATTTGCCCTATTAGGGCAAATAATAGAGTATATGCCCTGCTCTATGGTGTTCTTGATTTAAAAACAGAGGTTGTGGCTTATGCAAATAGCAACAGTCAGGGATGTGGATCAAGTCTCTGACTCCAAGTCTCGAGTCAAGTTCCAGGTCTCTGGGTCCAAGTCCCAAGTCTTTGGTTGTGAGTTGCGAGTCCCTATCTATTTAATGAGGGAAACAGGTGTAAACCTGAATAAAATTGGACTTGTCGTAAAAGACTCCAAGTCTCAAATCGAGTCTTTCGAGTCTTTTACAATCGCCGAGTCAAGTCTGAGTCAAGTCATTGACGATCCTGAGTCAATAGACTCAAGTCTACATCACTGTCTGTCTGTCTGTCAAATAACTCCTTACTACAAGGCTTTGCCAGTTCTCCTTCTTGCAAAAAGGCAGTAAATAATCTATTTGTGAAGAGTTCAAGGAGGGAAGAGTTCCTTAAGATTAGACACCGAAAAAATCATATCTTTGTACTTGTAGGAAATACACTGCAGCATGTTTGTTGTCAAGAGGGCAGAGCTGAAATATATCTATCTTCTCGTCTTCGGTTTACTTTGGGAGTGCATGAATAGTAAATGGCAAGTATGCCATAACTGCCTTATGTTTCGTTTGCACCAATCCAAATAACTGCAAAGTGGACCTCAGGCTCCCTGCAGTCGCAGGTTTTGCAGGATGGGTTGCTCCTCCAACCCTGATTTGAGACCACAAAAGGCTAACCACTAGAATTATTTTATATGCCATAAATCAGATTTGTAGCTGTCTGGCTCCATCTAGTGGTTATTCTGAGTAACCATGAGAGACAATGCATAAGTACTGTACTTGTAGTACAGTACAGTATTTGCCGTCTAATGCTGATGTAATTGCTGTCGTGTGTGTGTGTGTGTGTGTGTGTGTGTGTGTGTGTGTTGGGGGGCACACTCTTTGTATAGGTTTTTATGGCCCAAATTCAAGGTAGTTAAACATAAGTTTAACTTTATGTTTACATTTATTTTAGCTTATGTTTGCCTTGGTAACTGGGCAAAGAGGCACCTTTTTAAGGCTGAAGCTCAAATATTTTGGCCACCTAATGCGAAGAGAGGACTCTCTGGAGAAGACTCTGATGCTGGGAAAGATTGAAGGCAAAAGGAGAAGGGGAAGGCAAAGGATGAGATGGTTAGACAGCATCACCGATGCAACGAACATGAAAATGAGCGAACTCAGGAAGATAGTGGAGGACAGGAAGGCCTGGCGGGATGTGGTTCATGGGATCACGAAGGGTCGGACACGACTTAATGACTGAACAACAACAACAACAACCTCTTATATTTAGCAGGGGGGGGGGAGAGCAACTGTCCCTCTTCACCCCAGCATGGCGTCTTTTCCAGTAGCTGTTGTTGCTGTCTCTTCTCCATCTCTTTTTAGACTGTGAGCCCTTTGGGGACAGGGAGCCATTTATTGATTTATCTTGCTGTGTAAACCGCTTTGTGAACTACGTTTTTTTAAAAAGTAGTATATAAATATTCTTAATAATAAGTATTATTTTATCTGTAATTAGTAAAGCTATTCTAGCGTAGTAGCTGGGAGACTGGGTTGTGAGACCTGGGGTAGTGCAATGGTTTCAATATCTGAGCTATGAGTTAGGAAGGTCAGTCTTCTCTGAGCCATGAGCAGACGGGGAGGGCCACCTTACCCTTGTGCAAGTCTTGCTGCCCCAGCTCTCTCCCTCTTCCTCCCAGGTCAACAGGAGGAGGTGGAGCAGTGCGCCAGCAGTGTGCACTGCGTACATATTGTATGGAGAGGGAGGGGAGCAGAGGAGGAGCTAGGGTCCAGTGCACCCAGCAGTGCCCATGAAATTTTTGCACCCCCCACCAGTCCCAACAAACTCATTACATATAATATTAACTGTGATAATAATAATAATAATAATAATCTCAAAACGTTCACAGAAATGTAACATTTCAACCCCCCAGACCCTTACAGTACAGTACACATCCTAATAAAAAATGGGTCCCCCTATGGGGGAGAAAGGTGGGGTATAAATTCAATGAATAATAAATAATAAATAATAATTTATTGCTATTAAATGGCACCCCGTAGCACCCCCAGAGGCCTGGCATCCTGGACCCCCAGCCCCCCACCTTAGCTACGCCATTGGAAGGGAGGCAGCCCCTCAACACCCGAGCATTGGGCTGAAAATCTCATCTCTCCAGCTGCCTAGCAGGTGAGCCTGAGATGGCCCTTGAAAACCTGAGCTCTGGGCTGTGACGGTTTCCAATTCTCTGTTCTCCTGGTTCCCTTCTGTGATCCATTGGACTCTGTCAGGGAATGGAGCCCCTATACTTGTTACAAAATCACCCTTTCATAAACTTGGCCCTGCAGTGCAGGTTGTAAGACTGCTCCATTCAGCAAAACCATAAACTGTAATAAAATAAGGAATAGATTAACTCCCAATGCAAGCGCTGCAGGGCAAATAGTTTTTGATTTCCAATGGCCTACTCAGTTTTTCTTTTTCTTATGTCCAGTTTTCATAGCAACAATCATACTGGCTGAATGTGTCAAAAAAATAAATAAATTGCTGTCTGGAGCAGTAAAACTTACTGCCTCATTACCACAGCTGGGGAATGAAAACTGATCCACCTCACAGTGGCCTGCCCAAGCCTCCAGGCCAGACACAGCCGCACCAGTCATGCATCCCAGCTTGCCAGGTGGGTCGCACAGGTTGTGCAGACCTCACTTAGCAGCATACTGTACACCCTCTTCTCTCTTTCGCCCACAAAACCCAGCAGTGAAACTCTAAGTTGTGAGGCTCCTCGAGCCATACTCTGCATCTGGCCCTATTAATCTTTCCTTTGTCTGCTACTGATGTTATCTGCAAGCGCCAACCGTGTGTAGGCTTCAGCTGTCATGAAGACATTGTATTTCAGGAGATGGTAACTTGTCGTGATAAGCTAGTGTGGATATCCCCAAGGCTTGGGCTGAATTAATGCCTGGGGGGATGCTGGAGTGCCTGGCTGGGCTATTCCCCCAGGCATTGGCTGCTTCCATTTGGGGGATTGAGACATTATGAATAGGCTTACCATCTATCCCAGAAACCCCGGGACCATCCCGCGTTCCAGGCTCCGGTCCCAGGTACATTCAGGGGCAACCGAATGGTTACGATCTCCTGATTGGGGAGTGGGGAGGGGAGACTTTTGCATGGGCACTTCTTCCTCCTCCACCTCAGACCAATCTGGTTGCTTCCAGGGGTTTTCTGTGTGCAGACATGTAGAGTCATGCCGTGATTCTAGATATTCGTAACTATTTGTGCTACTTACTACCATAGATTTTTAGATTGTCCCTGCCTTCAGAGCCCTCCTTGGGTCCCCTGCATGTGCCTGGGCAGGGCCTGCCCTCTAGTGCCGTCACTGAGTTAATGTTGGTTTAAATCAGTGTTTCCCAACCTTTTTGGCCCACGTACCACCTATGCGGGCTTCACATACCAATGGAAGAAAGTGCCGATGACATCATCGGCACTTTCTTCCGGGTTCATAGACTCAGGTTCGTAGACCCCGGGTTCGTAGTGGCCAGCCAGAGCTTGGAAAAGGTAAGACTCAGGGGAGGGCCATCCCCGCCGCTTACAGCCTGCATGCCAAAGGGCTGCTTTTCAGGCTTGGATGTAGCACCACGCGACCGAGATGGTGGTCACCATCTTGGCCTCTGGCAGCCCGTGTACCAGCAGCCTGTGCTCTGCATACCACGTACCACAGGTTGGGAACCTCTGGTTTAAATGATATAAGTAAACTACAGATTAGAGCAGTAATTAATTTGCTTAAAAATATTCTTCTCTGTGAATGTTGATGGTGAATATTCTCTGGCTGTATGAGCATTCAGTAAACATTTGATATGTTTCATATCTGCATTTGACAGGCGTTTTGCAGCAGCAATCAACTTTTGACAGTACTGCATTTGATGGCTGGCATTTAGTCGTCGTCGTCGTCGTCAATATTTGCCAGTGTCTGTCAGATGACTTGCATTATAACAGTAACTTTTATTTTGGCTTCATTCATCTGTACCAATCAAAACTGATGAATTTCAGACAGGATTGCAGCCTCAGAAACACCTGCCTAGCAGATACGGCCCCCGGAGCTGCTGGCCAGTGTGTATGTCCAGGTGATGCAAAGGAAAGGAGGAGAGGCTCCTTTTTATATTAATGTGTAGAAGAGGGAATGTCAGTAGGAGCAGCTTTTCTCATCCCTGCATGAGAAGCTGCAGCTACCAAAGTGCCTTCTTCTGCAGAAAGGGCCAAAAGCAATGTGGAAGCCATAGATTGATGGTTTGATTTTAGAAAGAAGTTGGGCAACTGATTTGGTCCTTTGAACTGCAGTGTCCTGCCCCTATTTCAGGACTAGGCTTACCAGATTTCTTCCCGGGACAGAGTGTAGCCCTTTAGGAGAAGGAATGTGGGCAGGTGTAGCTTGTTAAACCTTAGAGCACAATCCTAGGCATGTCCACTCAGAAGCAAGCCCCACTGAACACAATGCGGCTTGCTTCTGAGTAGACATGCCTAGGATTGTGCTCTAAGGTTTAACAAGCTACACCTGCCCACATTCCTTCTCCTAAAGGGCTACACTCTGTCCCGGGAAGAAATCTGGTAAGCTTATTCAGAACCATAGTTCAGATATGGCTGGAAAACTGTTGCAGGAGCGCAGGCCTATGGGCCCAGCCTTGTGGATGCAGCCCCTGGAGAAAAGGAATGTCTAACCTGGTACATCCATAGTTATAAGAATTGATTTCTGGGAACTGTTTGAACGAGTGGGTCTCATTCATCACTCATCATCATCACCTGGAAAGGCAGTCTGTACTTATGGACACACCTGGCTAGATGTTGTTGTTGTTCAGTCGTTAAGTCGTGTCCGACCCTTCGTGATCCCATGAACCACATCCCGCCAGGCCTTCCTGTCCTCCACTATCTTCCTGAGTTCGCTCATTTTCATGTTCGTTGCATCGGTGATGCTGTCTAACCATCTCATCCTTGGCCTTCCCCTTCTCCTTTTGCCTTCAATTTTTCCCAGCATCAGAGTCTTCTCCAGAGAGTCCTCTCTTCGCATTAGGTGGCCAAAATATTTGAGTTTCAGCCTTAGTACCTGTCCTTCCAGGGAACAGTCAGGGTTGCTTTCATTTAGGATTGACTGATTTGATCTCCTAGCAGTCCAAGGGACTCTCAGGAGTCTTCTCCAGCACCACAGTTCAAAAGCATCTATTCTTCGGCGCTCAGCCTTCCTTATGGTCCAACTCTCGCAACCATACATTGCTACTGGGAACACCATCGCCCTGACTATGCGAACTTTTGTTGGCATGGTGATATCTCTGCTTTTTATTATGCTGTCTAAGTTTGCCATAGCTTTCCTTCCAAGGAGTAAGCGTCTTTTAATTTCATGGCTGCTGTCTCCGTCTGCAGTGATCTTGGAGCCCATGAACCATATCTAGATGTTACTTCTTCCATATAACTGCTTCCAAAGGGCTTCTTTGTCTGGAAGCTTTTCAGTACTTCAGCTGGCCATGAGAGTGAGGTCGTCTTTAAGGAGGAACAAGTAATAGTTAGGGGACACATGGGCTTCTTTTTGTGTCTCCCCCACCTTTACTGTATCCCCTACTGTCATCAGTTTTTGTGCTTTGATTGGGTGTGAGCCCTTCATCTCTGTAGGGTGAGCCCAGCTTCCTTCCAGTTCCCAGTTTGCATGATGGACGTACATGGCTGCAAATCGAAAGCTGGTTCAGCCGTCAAGCCTTGTCCCTCCCTCTGCGCTTCAGATTGGGCTGTTAATTTATGACTCCATAAACCTCAGATCATTAAATCTGCAATTGGTGAATGCTTTAAACATTATTTTCAACGCAGAGACATTCTTGATGTGTTGGTAAATATGTTCATGTCTTTAACAGGTTTAGCAGCCAACATTTTGAATACATACATGATAGTTGTTGAATACATACATAGTTGTTGAATACATAGTTGTTGAATACATACAACTATCATTTCTGTTGCATTACACAACCTTGTTTTGACTTTGGACTTAAATTTCAATAGAGAAAATTCACGACAGTAAGTGTAACTTTCAGGCGGGATGGATGGATCCTATGGAACTGATTCAGCCAGAATCAAGGAAGACAAAGTCAGTTGTGGTCCGACTGGTGCAACAATCAGTTTCTTCAGTAGCCTAACTCAATGAAACATATAGGATACTGCTTAAGCCATATTATCTCTCACAAACGTTTTGGGAAGCATGTGTGAAAAGTGGGATGTGTGAAGTGCTCAGTGATCCCCACCCTGGAACAGACCTTAGGATGCACAATCCTATGCATGTCTACTCAGAAGTAAGTCCTATTGTGTTCAGTGGGGCTTACTCCCAGGAAAGTGTGGATAGGATTGCAGCCTCATGTAGGAACTAAAGAAGATTCAAGCTTGTTGAACGTGGTCAAAAAACCCGAAATAATTTTTTCACCTCAAGACCTTATTTATTTTTCTTCATGGCTCTTCACCACTGTTTCCTCTTTCCGTTCCTTCTTGGGCACCGTTTCCTAGTCCCCTCTCACTGCAGGACCCCAAAGACATTATAGAGTGAGATGCTGCTGCTGATGTCACACCATCATGCAGCAAATCACATTGTCTTTATGCAGTGGGCGTGAAGAGGACAGGAGTGTTCCCCTGTTGCTGAGGCAACAGGGTCTCCTGGCACAGTGCTGAAAATGAAAGGTGTCCCCAGTTGCCTAGGCAACTGAGGGACATGTCCCCTCTCTTCCTGACCTGCAGTAGTTTCACTGTCCACGTTTGCAGTGCAGTTCCAGGGGCTTCCACCTAAAAAAAAGGGAGTATGATCCCTTCCCCTGAGCAAGGGTGAACTTCACTCTGGTGTGAACCAACCCTTTGGATGACCAGAGACTGCACATGGCGGCCACAGAAAGGAATAGCCCAGAATCTCTTCATCTCTCCCCACCCCGAGTAAAGTCTAGTAAACCCAAAACACGGGACATGATATCATGCTGTGGGTATCACAGTTTTGGCCACTGTTCGCGGAGTCTCACATGCGTGACAACAGATCACACATTTGGGTTTACAGTAAACCGTTTACATGAGTTTATTGGTGGAGAGAGGGAATGTGATGCAGCATCAGCTGCCTAATCTCTGTGAAGTCTAGCTTGAGCCATAGAAAGTTGAAAAAGGAGCATGTGCTTTAATCAAATCTGAAATGTAAATTGAACAGGGCAGCAAAGTTTAATAACCCTGATTCTGCTGTGTCTCCAGACACTTTAATCACCTGAGTCCCCCCCCCCATTGTTTTCCTTTCAAAAAACGAAACAGAAAAGAAGTTTGATGGAAAAGTCCTGTTTCCTCTCTTCATTTATAGCCTGGACCTGGCTTCAAAACTTGGACCATAAACTTATTTTATAAATACCATTTTTTCTTGAAAGCTATATCTTACGGCAATGGCCAAAGTTTTGTCATGTGCTAGATTAAGATGTCTGACAAAAATCAATAATGCTGAGGTAACAACATTGGTTTCTGCAAGGCTCTCAATTACTTTCTCGGTTGTTTGTCATTGGGAGAATATATGATGGCTTGTTTTCCCTGCAGGCTGTAAAACTAGCCTGTTCGCATGCCATCAACTCTGCATACGTCACTTTTACACTCCTAAGTGCATCACAGATGTGTTTTTTAGAGTCATGCAGCACAATTCAATGGGCAAGTTCTCTTGCACAAGCCTCAGTGAAATGTATAGGAAATGTGCAAAGAGCTCTGCTGCACTCTTGCACTGCTCCCATTTATTTCCATGGGGCTTGCACAGGGCAACTTGTCCTGGGAGCTGTGCTGTTGTTGGATCCACGGAATAGCAAAATCGTTCTTGTCTGTATTGTCCATTTCAAAGGTGAATACGTTTTATTGTGTTGTGATTGTGGCAGTAAAACTCTGACGCTGGCTAAGCTGATATGATGGAACAGAATGTTTGTGAACATTCCAACAACAGGTCGGCAGCCAGAATCCTTGCAGCCCAGCTTCTATGAGGGAAAGGCAAGTTGTCAATTTGTCTGGAATTAAAATCTCTTGGGGATCAAAGTAGTAGAATTTTGACTGGGCAATGAGGGCAGGAGATATGAAATTCACATATTTGTTTGATCAAACCAGCCAATTTTTTGATTTTAGGCCTTTTGTTTCCTTTTTTTTTTGCAGTATCGTTAATAGTCCCCAGCAACCTTTTGCTCATTTGTTGTGATACTTGCTCAGGAGATCTTTTTGTATCGCTCACCTTCTTTTTTGTTAGCTTCACAGCGAAAAGTCTCAGAATGGAAGCTCAGTTACCCCATTGGCATCTCCCACCTCACATACAAGACTTAAGCCCATCAGCCATGGCTGACATTCCTGGCTCAGACAGCTTTTCCAGCAGAATTGTTCCTTTTTTTATATCCTGCCACTTGATATCACCCAAGGTCCACCCACATGACGTTCCTGTAAATCAACAGCGTATATGGCTATTTATATGACCTACAGCCCAAGCCTATGCATGCTTGTCAATGAACCGGGATTGGTTGCAACTCTCTTCAACCTGAGTTTGCCGTCATAATATGTGGAGTGTCCGTCATACCACAGACAAACGAAAACTGTCAATCAGGCCTGCACAACCTGTGACCCACCAAGCCAAACACAGCCTTTCAGGGGCTCAGTAAACTTCCATTTGGACTGGTGGGTCACACGTTGGGTGTGCCAACTGCTGTCCTCCTACTGTCCTCCTCCACCAATTAATACCTTTACTAACACGCCCAAGAAGGAAGATGGACGAAAAGGAAATGCAGAGGCTGTAGACAAAGAGCATAATAATAAGCAAACTTTGGTAAGTAAAGGTGTGGACGGGAAGAGCCTCAAGCCCCTTCAAGCTTGATCAGAAGAAAGAAAGAAATGGCCACCCAGTTCCTTCTCTGATCATGAAGAATTACAGAGCTTCATCTCCCTCTGCTGCCTGCTTCCTCTGCCCTTGTGGCTGTCCAAGACCAGCCCAAGACCTCCTTGCGCTGATGCGGCATGCCAAATGCGCCCCCCCTTACCTAATGATGTGCCAGCCACTGCACCTCCCACTTGCCAATCTTCTAGCTCAGTGGTCCCCAATCTCCCCTGCACCACAACTCACCTGGTTCTCTCAATGCTGGGCCTGGGACACATTCAGAAGTCACTTCCGCGAAACCGGAAGTGACTTCCATTCGTTTCTGGAGGCGTTCTGAGGCCTGCGGAGGCCCAGGGAATGTGTCCCACGCCTGGCGTGACTCGGGAGCAACCTTCAATTGCGTCAAAAGAGCTCCAATTTGGAGCCAACTGGACGCAAGGGTGGAGGGGGGCAGGCCCAACTCGGCAACCCAAAACACATTGGGCCACGATCCACAGTTTGGGAAGCATTATAGCTCAACACTCTCCTCGCCTCTGCATTTCCTCTTCCTCTAGGTCCCCCTCTTCCTTTTCCAATCCAGGGAGTGGAAGGAGAAGGAGGAGCAGTGGAGGCAAGTAGGTGGACAGAGATGGGCGCCCCCCCACCCCACCAATCGGTTGCCTGAGGTGACTGCTTCAGTTGGCCTTATGGATGGACTGGCCTTCCATCCAAACTATGTCCACTTTGTCACTTCTGTACATAAGTGTCAGCCCTTACTCAGAAGCAAGACTTTACTTGTGAGCCAGCTATTGTTCACAAGGAGTTTTCACTCTGGATTAAGGAGATTGTTCTGGGCTACCATAGCAGGAGTATCGTCCTCAGACACCTAATGCTGGTGGGAAGAAATGGCCACCTGCCTTCTCATAGCAGAGCTGCTGCTTTCACCATGACTCAGCTCTCCGCGTTGTCTTTTGCTGCCTTCATTTTTCCCCTGTCAGGAACCCTGCTCCGAAGTCTTAACATTTAAGACTAACTGAAATGATTTTAACAGAAAGAGCCAGAGTTTGTATAGGTGATGACCTGCTTCATCCAGTGCTGGAGTGGAATTGGGGAAACTAGTTGGTGGAATGTTTGCCGTCAATCTTCCCCTCATCTTTAAAGAGACAGTTACCTATGCTATGAATTATACAGCAGAACATTTCGGGTACAAGATCAGAAGTGCTTCTCATCATTTTTACAGTGTGAAGAAACCATAGCCTCTTCCCAGGGCCTGAGCGACACAGTCAAATGTTTGAATGTATTCCTGTTGTACCTAAATCAGCCAGATTTTACCTTCCTGAAGATGACTACTCTGGTGTAGGGTACAGGGAGGTTAAGATGTTCCCTCACAGATTTTGTTTTGTATTTTTTTTAATGTCAGATTTATGCCCACACCGTCGTTTCCTCAAATATAGGAGAGGTCCCTTTGTGTTCCAAATCCCTTACCAGGGGGATCTCCTTATCAAGATCAAAAGTATTTGTTCTCCTTGCCAGGGCAAAATTGCAAAGCCATTAAGATATAGTGGCATCATTATCTAAACCCTTCTTTTGGCCCCTCTTCTGAACCTAATGGAAGCTGTTTCTAAGCAAATATAATATGGCTGTAAGGATTTTATTGTATTTCCAATTTTTTTCTGGTTTTAATGAAGAGACATTTCACCTCATCAAGTTCATGGTTTTTCATCCTCCATTTTTGTTTTATGTGCCTAATCTATTGGTCTGCTATGGCACAGATCATCAGGCTATGAGCCTGGTGGTTCACCACACCACCGTTGACTGCTAGCCTATATTGCACCCAGCCAAGCTGAGCGCGCGAGAAACAGATTAGGCCCAGATCACTTTCGACTTCAAGGATGCTCCAGTCAGATATCACTCCAGCCTCTTGACATGCATAAGGGCCCAGATTCAAGTCCTACCACTTCTAGCTGAAAGGATCTTGGGTAGCAAGGGTAGGAAAGACCCATGCCAGAGACGGGTGGAGAGCCACTGGCGATAGTGTCCGTCTCTGTTCAAGGCAGCTTCATATGTTCAGGTGTTTCCCTCGCTCGTTAGCTTTTCAGTGGTGCTGAGCAGTCTGTTTTCAAGCCATTACAATTATAAGTAAGCTGTTGGAAGCACATTGCAAAGAAACGTTATAATAACCAAGCTGGAATACTTCTCTGCACCTAAACAGGGCCCAGCTGGCAGGAGGAGTGTTGATGCCGCTAGACCTTTTGTCCGTGCTCTTATTTCACCTGAGCAACAGGAGCAAGGGCCAGAGAATTGGGGGTGTGTGTGCCAGAAGGTGGAGAAGTATGCAGCTGGTCTCCTGTCTCCCAGGATTTGAGGTTTTACTGTGTACCTCTGGACCTTCCTGCCAAAATGCCTTTTTGGATCATCAGTGCTATTTGTTCGGTTCACGGCAAAGGCTGTTTCCCTCTGCAACTTGAATGAATGGAGTTAGCAACTCTCTTCTTCTGAGCCAAGCTGCAGCCAAATTCACAAATGAGTGTTTTTCCTTCTTAACCGTTGTTAATGAGATGCCCACGAAATGGTGGGAAGGTGTCCTCAAATGTGGCCGCAAAGACAGGTTGTAGCTATGTGTGGCAAGGGACTCTTCTCTCTCTATCTGGTTTTGCCCCCGTGTTCTTTTTCTTGGGCCGCAATCCTATACACACTTACCTGAGAGTAAGTCCTATTAAACTCAATGAGGCTTACTTATGAGTAGACATGCATAGGCTTGCACGGCTGGCAAGCTCTTTCCTTCCTCTCCCTTGCTTCTCTGACTCTGCTTCCCCACGTCCTACATCATTGCTCGGCTGTGTTTTGCAGACAGGAGCTGTGTGGTTGCTCATCTTTGTTAGTCAACATTCATTCTTGATCGTTTGTATTTAGGCCTGTTAAGCATGGCAACATTTGTCCCTTTCCTTGGGGCAAGGGGTGTTGGTTTCTGGGCATGCAAATAGGTCTGAGATTAGGGTGGGGACTGGACTGATAGGTGCTGATGTCACCAGGGGTGGCATCAGCCAGGTTGAGCACTAGCTGAGAGTCCATGCCCATTAGAGGTCCCACCTGGCCAGGTTGACCCCTGAAACCTCAGTATCAGGGGGCAATGGGGGCAGTTTAGACCAGGGCTTTGCCTGAGAGTCACCAGCAAACAGGCACTGTATGGATGTCCAAAAGGCACTGATTCTGTGTTTAAGCAGAGGGAAGCGGTGTCATTGCACTATGCAATTCTTTATGGGGAAGAGCCATTTAGAGGCTCTTTTCAAGGTGAAACGTTGCAGGTTCCATGAACACAAACTGTTGCCCTCCTCTCCCTTTCGGCTTTCATACAGTGCTTCTCCTTCTTATATCGGCAAAGAGGTTCAGGAGGAAGAGGTAGATGGACAGAGTTGCAGAGGCACGGGACATTAACCTGGAAGTTGTGTTGTGGTGGTGCTGTACATGCGTAGGGGTTCCTTACATAACCAAACTAAAAGGTGTCCTAAATATATGTTGTTGTTTGAGGGCACACTGGCCTCAGAGGGGTGGGTAGGTTCGTGGGTGGGTAATAATTCGAGAGATGGTCATGACTGTACCCTTTTCATAGATTCTATTGCTGAGACTTTTGGAAATTACACATATGACTGATTGTTTCATGACTTGAATCCAGACCTGCCCCAGTGGGCGGTAGAACACTCTGTCCTATCAGCCAGTTGTTTGCCTTCCCTTGGCATTTAGCAGAAGCAGTTTCTTAAGGGGGGTAGATAGAAGATACTTTCGAAACCACACACGAATGGGATTTGCCTTGAGAATCCTCCCTTTAAGATGAGCATGTGGGCTTTGAGGCTCAAGCTCCTGCTGTCCTTGGAAGAGGTCAGAGCCGCAAGTAAGATGCAGGTTTTCACATCTGCTCTGTTGACAAGCAACCAAATGGACCCTTTTGGACAGCAGAAGGCTGCGTTGGCAACTGTACCCTTTCTGTTCCCACCCTCCTGCACTGCGATGGGAAGGACAGCAAAACGATGCTGCTTTTTTGTGTACTGGTGGATGGGTCAAATACCTGGGCTGCCTACAAGTCGATTAGCTGAAAGTTATCATTTCAGTTTGTTGCCCAGTCCTCGCACATAACCCTCTTGGATAGACTGCCTGGCCGGCAAGACTCACTTTCTCTTGGCATCGCTGGGAGCTATTTAACACGCTGCAATTTGTTTGTCTCTGCTAGCCATCTTTAAAGAGGCGTGACAGGCATAGCTACAAAAGAAATTTAAAGGTTCAACCGGATGCCTTCATTGGTCCTGCATGGCCATTACAGGGAAACGCTCTCGAAGTGAAGGCACTGCATCTCTTGACGTTAAGTGGAGGACTATCTTTCTCATTACTTGTTTGATTGAATTGCTTGTAAAGACATTAGAGATACATAAGTGGGGACCTGCAACAGAAAGTGTTTCAGTGTATCCACAGCCCTTAGCAGGGCTCCAGTCAGTCTGAAACCTTGTAGTACTGTTTCAAAAGATCATAGCACTAGGGGTGCTTCAAGGCCATCTAGTCTAACCCACTATTCAATGCAAGAAATCCAGAGCTACAGCATTCCCAACAGGTGGCTGGCCAGCATCTGTATGAAGATCTCCGGTGAGGGAGAGCTCCCCCCCCCATCTTGGTAACAGGTCCCATTGTTAAACTGGCCTTGCTGTTAAGAGGCTTCTCCTAATGTTAAGCCGAAACCTACCCTCCTCTAATCCCTTTAGATCTAGTCCTGCTCACCGGAGCAGCAGCAAATAAGTTTTTGCCCTCTTCTAGTGGTTAAGACGCTGAACTGCAGACCAGAAGGTCGGTAGGACAGCAGTTCGAGACCCGAGTGCCGCGTGATGGAGTGAGCTCCCGTCTCCTGTCCCAGCTCCTGCCAACTTCGCAGTTTGAAAGCAAGAAATTGCAAATAGATAAATAGGTACCACTGCGGTGGGAAGGTAACAGCGTTCCGTTAGTCATGCCGGCCACATGACCACAGAAGCGTTTTTGGACAGCGCTGACTCTCTGGCTAGAAACGAGGCTGAGCACCCGCACGCTAGAGTAGGACACGACTGGCTTTCAAGCAGGGGATACCTTTACCTATGTGATAGCCCTTCAGGTTTTTGACAAATGTTATGATGTGTCATTCTCCCCCCCCCCCCACACACACACATCATCAGTCTTCCTTTCTCCAGGCTAACTATACTTACAGTCCAATCCTATGCATGTGTACTCAGAAGTAAGGCCCATTCTTGCCAATGGGACTTACTCCCAGGAAACTGTGCATAGGATTGTGGTCTTGGATCTTTCAAACCTTCCTCATAGGCAGGCTTACCAGATCGTCGCCGGGACGGGAGCGGTCTACCCTTAAGGGGGCGGGGCGTGGGGGGGCCAGAACGTGATGCGTTCTGGCCCCCCACACCCCACCCCCTTAAGGGTAGACCGCTCCCATCCCGGCGACGATCTGGTAAGCCTGCTCATAGGACTTGCACAACAAGCTGCCAAGGCTGTGCATTCTTCCAATTTGCAGAGGGGAGAAGGACTTAAGGTGGATGGGGTGATCTTTCCATCACCTGGGACCCACCAGAAATCAGGTTGCGACCCACCAAGTGGGTCTCGACCCACAGTTTGAGAAACACTGGGGTAGAAGAAGTTCAGCTGTTCCACAGAGGAGACAGTAAGCAGTTGGGGAAAAGGCTGTGGCTTTTTTCGTTTCATGATGTTGTACAAGTTTGACTGATGGCTTTGATGGGGTTCCTCCCCCCCCTCTTCTGGGAGAAATCCTGCTACCACAAAGGATGAAAGGCAGCTTTGCTTGACATTTGGTTGAGAGCAGCACTGCCTCGGGGTGCCAGAGATGCTCTTCTTGGACTGCTGTTCTGAAGGCAGCTAGAACAGGGAAGTGACTTGTGTCACATTCCTTCGCCTAAAGGTCTAGCACTCTGTCCCAGTTGGAGATCTGGTAAGCCTATGCATGCGTGTCTTTTGTGGTGCAATCCTATCCCATGACTGTGCTGGCGCAGTGGCGCTGTGCTTGCCTAGGTTGTCACAAATGTGCCATAAAGGCATGTTTGCAGCACCTGGCAAGTAGGCCTGTGCTGCCCGCCCGCTGAGCGGCAGAAGAACCTGTGCCGTGAAGCGGGTGAGTGCCGCTCTGAGCAGTGCAAGGCCTGGGGGAGGACGGGGGGTGGGTTGATCGGGCCTGGGAGGGGGAGGGTCTGGCGTCGGTGTCAGATGCCGTATTGTATCCCCCCTCCCAGGCCACAAGCCCCGATACGGGACTGCTTGATTCTCCGCCAGCTAAAGAGCTGGCGGAGAACCAAGTAGCCCCATTGTGGCGGCTGGGGGGTTACACAGGGTAAGTGGGCAAATGCTTGCTTCCCCCGAGTAGACCTCCAGCCTGTGCCTTCCCTGGATAGGATTCAACATGGACCGTGTGACCTGCACTGAATCGTCTACGCCAAGGGAGGATAGGACTGCGCTGTTGGTGTCTGTTCTGGGAACAAGGGTCTGCATCATGTGGAACGATCAGGAGCAACTGTATCTGGAAAAGGGTGTGTGTGTGTTGCTAGAAGAGTTGTGCTCCACAACCCCTTGAGTGTTGTGTTGAAACAATTGCACAATCTTTTCATGTCCCAGCAGAGCTCCACCTATCCAGGCTACCCATTAGTTCCCCTCGATCTGGCTTAGCTGTAAATGCTGCTGGGCCAAGAGCCAGGTTCTGGGCTAGCCAGTACATTTCTCCAGTTGTTTTCCAAGTCCCTGTCTAACTTTTTCACCTATTTCTTCGCCGCCCCCCGCCTGCCTTTCCAGCTCTGCTAAATGATTATATCCATACGTTTTCTGTAAGGGGGTACGTAGCTACTTGGGAGGGGATATCAGCAAAACAGTACAAAGAGTTAATCCCCCTTCCTCAGTGTCACAGTCTCATTCAAATCCAGCCCCCCCCCCCAGCGGCTTCTTATAAAAATTTTCAGTGAGGGTCCGTTGAATCATGGATCATTACCATTTCATCTAGTTTGGCCCTCCCTCCTAGATCCTCCTGGTGTTCCCCTCTGAGCTCCAGGCTCATTTTGCTGGCACTCAAATTTTCAGCAGTTTGCATCCCAGGCAGTCCACGCTTCAGTGTTGAGAGGGGAATTGCGCCCTTCCCCACTTAGTAAGGCGGCTCTACCTAAGGGCCTGTACACATTCCGAACATATACTGTATTGGCAAATGTTTCATTGATACCAGTTTAACTGCCATGGCTTCCCCTGTAGAATCCTGGGAATTGTAGTTTTGTGAGGGTGCTGAGAATTCTTTGTCCGAGAGCTCTCGCCTTTCTCACATAGGACTACAATTCCTAGGGTGAGGAAATTGTAGACCACGTTAAGACTGCAATCTAAACACACTTACTAGGAAGTAAGTCCCATAGAATACAGGGAAATATACTTCCATGTAAATATGCTCAGGATTATGCTTCACAGGCATTTCCAGACAGGTTTTTTTTAGAGCATCAGCCAATTTTTGCTTTTCTTCTTGCAGTCATGTGTGGAATTGCAATGTTCCTTCCACGTGGCAGAAACAGTAGGTTGACCCTCCCCCCCTCATTACCCTTTCTGTTTCTGTTGTTGCTGGATGTATCTAGGTATGTCCCTATTTAAAAAAAATGGAACAGTAGGGCTGAACAGTCTACACTGCCACCCTTGTGCTACTGTACTGCTGTTCTCATTATCAAAGGAATGTCCCCATTAATTAATGTCATTATTCAACTACAGGAAGATGCGGGTGGACCACAGATGGATGATGATATTGGGTGAACCACCTATAACGAAAAGGTGTGCGAACAATGTGTGACAATCCTGGACTTAAGACTCCGTCTAGAAATGCCTCCAGTCTGTAATTGAAATATGCTCCAGGATCTGGGTCCCAAACCACCCTGCCCTAGTGGATTAATGAAACAGGATCGTGTGTGTGTGTGTGTGTGTGTGTGTGTGTGTGTGTGTGTGTGTGTGTGTGTGTGTGTGTGTGTGTAATCTCACACAGTGTGAATGTCTATGCGTATATATTTGTGTGTGTTTGTTTTGTATTCATTGAGATGCATGATTCGAGTCCTCTGCTGGCCGAGGATTGCAGGGCCGAGGGGCATAAAACAAAGCTTTTGGCACCTGGAGATTTATAGAGTTGCTTATGCAGTAGCAATTTGTACAATGCAAAAGTGCATTAAGGGAATGAGAAAATATTCTCGGGTAGGAAACATTGTACAGCTTTAAAAAGCAAAGTGGCAGCACCTAGGAATCAGTATTACCTGTCAGCTGAGACCAAGAGCAACGAGAGGGCAGATCGGAGGTTCTAAATGGAAAGCCAAGCATCTCAGCACTTTGAAAACTGCACTTCCCCCCCCCCGCCCCATGGGGGGGGGGAAGGAGCCTTACTGTAAACACCAGCCTTCCAATTCAAAGTCCAGCAAAGGAAAGATGCATATTGTGTGGAAGGTTTAGGTAGTGCTGCCACCTTCTGGGGTGGTGCATGATGAGAATGAGTAATACTTATGTAGTATTTTTTTATGTAACAATGTAGACCAGATCCCAGACCCACCTTCAACCCCAGCCTGCAACATGGGGCTGTCTCAGGAACCCTTTAATAAATGCTCATGGCAGACTAGCAGTTCTCTCATGGAACACTAGTGTGCTCCAGTCCACAGTTGGGGAATCAGAGCAGTGCCTGTATCAGCTTGTAAACTGAGCGTTTGTATCTGACAATGTGCTTTCATTTCCTCTAACCGACTTTCTTGACAAATATATTTATTTATGTTCGTTTCGGGTATTATTATTATTAACAGTATTTATATACCGCTTTTCAACCAAAAGTTCACAAAGCGGTTTACAGACAAAATCAAATGATGAAATGGCTCCCTGTCCCCAAAGGGCTCACAATCTAAAAAAGATGCAGAAGAACACCAGCAGCAAACAGCCACCAGAAAAGACACTGTGCTGGGGTGAAACTTTGAAGCAGCCAGCACCGTTCTTCAGTACTGTCTGAGTTTTCCAATGTGGTGCCTGTTCAAATGACATGGTGTGCTTTGCAATTTCCTGTGAGTAGCTCCTTCTCTGCCTTCCACCCCCTGTGCAGTTGCATGCATTTGTTCCATGCCTTACCTTTTTGGAAATTTTTATGTGTTTAGCATTCCAGAGCTGCAACACAGATCAAATCCATCTTGGGCATGGGGGGCGGGGGGGCGGGCGCGGGGGCGGGGGAGAGACAAGCACCTGAACCTGGCAGTGAGTGAGTGTTTGTCAAGTTGCAAGGATTTCTGTGTCGCGGCTTGAAAAAGCACATGCTATGTGCCTCTGCTCTTGCTGGCAAGTGAAGAACGGTGCTGGCTGCTTCAAAGGCCACTGCTTCATGTCTGGGGCACCATTTGCAGCACTGTGATGTTAATGCAGAAGAGGTCATTTGCTCGTAGTTTTGAGTCTGGGATTCACAAGGCCAGTGTAGGGGCTATAGCGTTTCAGGATGTAACAACACGGTGGGCTGCTGGAGTCTTCAGTTCCTCAGTCCTTTGGACAGGCCCTGTATATGCACAGGGCTGTGTGTCGGTGGCATTTTCCCCACCTTGCCCCAAATCCAGATTCCACACCAAAGCAACATGTTTTGCACTCAAAGTAAACCATGCTCTTATATTTTATTTATTTTGAATATATGACCCGGCGTTTATACTGAAGCAAACCACTGGGTCTGTCTCGCCGTGCACATGTGCCTTGGAGGATCTGAATGTGGTTTTTATTATGTTGCAATCTCCTTCAAAAGTGGGGTCTAGACTGGGAGGTGGCATACAAACTGAATCCATAAAATAGCCTAGTGCTGGTTATCTTATTGCTTGGACACCAGCAGTCCAATGTCTCAGATTTTTCCCCCTTAGCTTTGGCCCTTTGCATGTTCATGATAGGCTCGTACTGACCTCAGCATGGGGGTGGGTCAGGAAAAAAAAAAACTTCTGTAAGGAGAAAGCTAATGGATCGGGGGGGGGGGGAAGGTTTCAGTTTAGCCTTCTCCCTACGATGCTATACAGTATTTCTATTTTGAGAAAGTGTTTTTTTTTTCTTCCCAGGAGAGAGCATTCAAGCACGCATATCCCTTCCTTTAACTTGAAGTGGGACAGTTCATGAACACCATTACCACTGCTTTCTGCTAAATGTATAACCTGGACCTCAAACAAAGCCTATTTCAGTGGTTCCCAAACTGGGATGCGCGGCTCCCAGGGGAGCCGCGGAAACCAGCCAGGGGAGCTGCGGAGTGCCACGGAATCCTCTCGGAATACAGTGCAATGCCAATTGGCAGGCATCAACATAATGTAATGGGGAGCTGCGGCCAATGGTCAAGGGAGCCGCAGGTCAAAAAAAATTGGGAAACACTGGCCTATTTTGATAAAAGCAGCAATGGAGACAGAAGACATATTTCGTCTGTTTATTTAGGAGAGTTTATTGCAGGGTATCTACGTACTGGACAAATCTTTTTGGGAATCGTCCCACACTATGCCTGAATAATGGGGTTGTGTTGCAGTAATCTGTCTGTTTTACCTCCCATGCCACCCTGCTGGACCGATATTGGCCTTTGCCTCTGCAGTCCTTATCACCCAGAGTGGGCAAACTAATGGAGGCCACCTGGAATCCTTCCTTGTCATTATTTCTCCAGTCAAAGAAGCTCTCTTGTTTTAACATGTGAAAAATGGATGCAATTTAAGAAAATTAGACATTTAGTTTGCATAATGAACAACCCGTTTTTTTTAATCAATTTGCAGCTCTATTTTCTGCAATGTGACAAGTTTAAATGGCATTCAAGTAGCTTTTCACATAAGGTGTCACTCTGTTTTCTTACTAATGCCTGAGCAAGTGCCTTGCCTATTGTCAGATTGTTAATTCTCTATTATTAAGTACTCAGGAGCTTCTTCCTTGAAAGAGCTGTCAGTTACCCATGTAGAATGGCTGAGCTTTAGAAACCCAAGGACATGTCAGGTGTTCTATACTCCCTGTTGACTGGCTGAAAATCCAAATTCCAAAAGCAGCAGCTTTTTTGAAGCCTCACCTGTCTTTGTCAACCTGTTACAAATGTACATTGGGTGGTGGTGAGAGAACTGCCAAAGGAGGAAGAAGGCATGGCATTGACTCGACCAGTTCATGCCCACCAGTGAAGCAGAAAGCAAGATATGACATGGGTTTTCTATCGGTATATTTTGAGGGACGTTTCGGACAATGATGACATTTGTTGAGTGTCAGGTGGAAATAGAAAAAAAAAAATCTCTTGCAGACATGATCCATCTTGTGGTCTTGTCCAAGACCACTGAGCATGACCATCCACAAGTTTTTGCTTCTGCAATCAATAGCAGCTTTGAGGGCACGTGAAGGCAGAGAGTCTTCATGGAGAAAGGGTCGGGTTCCTTTCTGGTATGGACACCTCTTGACATGGTTGGTGCCATGACGATGATCCTAATGACTTCACTGCCATGACCGCTTTTACAAGAAAAAACTTCCATTGGCGGTTTCAGTCATGGCACTCCAATGTAATGTGGAGTTTGGTCCTGAGTGTGTAGTTCAAATTGGAGCACACCATTTGTATGAGAAGTCTTCTAGCTTTGGAGATTATCCTAGAGCATCATCAGGGTCTCTCTCTCTCTCTCTCCTGTTAAGGTGTTTGGAAGGGAACAACAGAGGTACTAGCATATGAAGTTGCCTTTGGACTCTAGGATAATCAGCAAAGTGAAAAGAGCTTCCATTCAATTGGTATGCTCAAAACAGCTTGGCAACAGGAAACAGAATGCCATCAGATGTTAATGCTACCATGAGCATGGTCTGATGAACTCTTCTGTTAACCAAGCATGAGGCCATGCTAAACTTGAGCATGTTCAGGTGTTGTCAGGGCCGCTTACCCATGAGGCCAACTGAAGCGGTCACCTTAGGCATTGGATTCGGGGGGGGGGGAGCCCATCTCAGTCTGCCTAGTTGCCTCCACTGCTTTTCCTTCTTCCACTCCCTGAAGGGGGGGGGCTGGAATAGGAAGAGGAAACGTGGAGGGGAGGAGACTGCTGAGATGGAACATTGGAGGGTGGGAGGAGCAGAGACTGCACAGCACCAGGTACGGGGGGCAGCATTTGGCCTCCTGCCTCAGGCATCAGGATGACTTGGGACTGGCCCTGGATGTAACTATTTGGACCAGAAACAACAGAATAAAGACATATCTAGACTTCAGAAATATATCTGTTTTGTACCAGCTTAGTTGCCATGGCTTCCCTGAAAGAAACTTGGGAATTGCAGTATGGGGGCGATGGTACTATCGGCCCAATCCTATCCTTTTGGTATGCTGCTGTACTGCAAGGCCTGCCGTCACGGCAGTCACTCCACCAGTCTCCGCAGTACTGCTGCCAGTGCAAGAAGGGCCAGGAGGCTGCATGCTGCCAGCAGCTCAGCACAGATCGGCTGCCAGCGGGGTTCTGCCAGTAGAGGGCTGGGAATCAGGGGCAGCACAGGGGCGGTTCTTGGTGGCACTGGTGTCTGCCATATCCAGAACTCCTGTCCCCATCCTGACAACCCCCCCACCCGGCAGTCTCTACAGATGTGGAGTAGATCTGAGGAGTCCCATCGGGGACCCTGAGTTTTTCTTTTCTTACCTCTCCCAACTGACCTGGTCCCTGATTGGCAGGCAGCATGCCGCAAATGCCATAGCAGCGGTCCAAATGCTGTACCAGTGGGCCGTAAGAGTACTGCTAGCAATCAATCCCTCTTCCCTCCCCCTGAATTACAGAGCCCAGGGTTCCCTGGGGAGATAGAATGGGGATTTGCCATTTCTTAGCTTACTTGAAATACAGAAGGGGAATGGGAAAAGAAGGGAGGGAAGAAACCACCTTTTAGTTGCATTAATGTCAGGAACTTCCTTTTGCTGCTTAGAACGGAGGCTGGTATCCTAGGTATTCAGGGCACGACCCAATCCTCAGTTTCACAATAGCTCGTCCATTAGAATCTGGACCCCATCTCACAAGAACAATTACAGTTTCAAGGTAGATAAACAGAAGAGCTTTAATGAGTCCCAAAACAAATGGAATTCAGGATTTGAGTGGGGAATGTTTCAGTGGAAGCTGGAACTACTCAGAACCATTTCTTCAAACTCCCTTAAAGAAATAATGTAATTTAGTTTTTCATCTAACAAACAATCAGAATATAAAAATCATTTTACAAATATAGTTCCTTTTTGTTTGTGCAGTTAACAATAAATTATAAGCATTCAAGACAGTGAACATTTAAGAAAAAAAAAGCTGAGAACCGATTGAAATAGATACTGTATCCGTAACAGTGAAACATATAACTGCAGCTGAATAATAGTGCAATTTTAGCCTAACTGTTCAATTCCTTAGTAAGTTTTTTCCAGAATATTCTGATTGTACAAATTATTCTGGTATATCACAGACCAACTCCAATTCTCCTTATCACTTCTAATTCTCTTCACTTCTTCCTTACCTGAATGTCTCAGTTTAATCAAGTAGAGTGTATTCCATGAACTTTTAAGCCAATCTTCTGTATTGTGGCCTGAAGTTTTTTTTTTCTTTCATTTTTCTCAATTCATGTATAATTAAATCAATAACTTTCTGGTGGTTAAAAAGGGCTCAGTCCTATCTGGGCCTTGTACTGCCAGAACTCCCATTCCAGTGGCACAAAGCCCTTTACGGCAGTGTGAAAGCTCGGCCACAATCATGTGCTTCTGGGCCACTGCCACAAATGGCAAGAGGTGTGGCATACACAGCAGTGGCTCCTGCAGGCTCCACCAGTGCTGGTACATTGGTGGTGGACTGCCCCGGGGCTGCTAGACCACACCTTGGGAGAAGGGGACATTTGTTCCCTTCCCCAGGTGTAAGCGAGTCAGGGGTCCCCTGGGCCTCCTTGGATGCATGCCAGGTCCAGACCTGGCGTACATTCAGGGAGGCGGTGCAATGCCAGCGTAGGCTGGGAAGGGGCTTAGGATATCGCTGCCAATATCCCTGCCCCCTCCCAGCCCAGGCTGGCCAATGGCCCCCCTCCCTCGCAGCCCCATCCCATCCTCCCGCCGACTAGCGTGGGACATACCTGCAGTGGCCAGTTGACTGAGTTCCGCCTAGTAAGCCTACTAAGCAGTGCTGGCCTCTGTGCCAATGCCGCTTACTCTCTGGGTGTCAGACATGCTTCACGGCACATTTACGACACCCTAGGCCAGACGGGTGCTAGGTCCGCCGGCCTATATTTACACAGGATTGTGCTGTAATGTGCTTATCTTAAATTCTTATCTTAAATTCTCCACTGTAAAATATAAGGGTTATTGGCGAGGCATCCAGGTTAATGTAATTGTAATTTTCTTGCAATTGAGTAGCAATGCATGGAGGTGGGGATTCTACCCCCCCAATTGGGTGATTTCCCCCCCCCCCCATGCTCCTTACAGTATTTGTTTATATTGTCCTCTGTTACCTTTTTGGTAATGTCATCATGGAACCAAATCTGATTGAACACACGGTGTCGTAACATGAACCTGGGGTCACTGTGCGATCCTTGGTCCTATCCAAGAAGCTGTGGCTGGGAAAAACGGTAGCTCTGAACAGGGCAAAAAAAGGTGAACATTTTGCATTTATACGTTCTCACATGGTTAAGACTTACCACGTCTTAACCACAAAGCAATTGAGATCATTAAACACAAACATGCTGTTATTCGGAGAGAAGAAGTGCTAAGAATAAATTCGAACTGGTTACTGATAATTAAACACAAAAACGTTTAAAACAGAGAAGGTTTGAGGTACAGAAACCATGAACAATTTGGGAGCTCTCCTTTAAGGCTGTCATTTAAGGCTCCTTTAAGGCTGATGTTCCGTTAAAGCTGTGATCTCTGATGATGCCGGCAACACTGCTGTGCGAAATGTTAGGAATGATTTCGTCCTATTTTAACTCCAATAAACGGCCTGACACCTCAAGACTCTTTAATTTTTAATTCTAGTATTTTGCATTTATCTAAATGTGATCACATCACTGGGGGAAAGAAAGTCTAAGGTAAAGGTATCCCCTGACAATTAAGTCCAGTCGTGTCCGACTCTAGGGTGTGGTGCTTATCCCCATTTCAAAGCCGAAGAGCCAGCGTTGTCCGAAGACGCCTCCGTGGTCATGTGGCCGGCACGACTCTCCTTGCCGCAGCGCGTAGCATGCAGCTGGAACACGGAGCACTGTTTACCTTCCCGCAAGTAGTACCTATTTATCTACTCACATTGACATGCTTTGGAACTGCTAGGTTGGCAGGAGCTGGCCAAGCAACGAGAGCTCACACTGTCGCGGGGATCGAACTGCCGACCTTTCGATCGACAGCTTATGGTTCAGCGGTTTAACCCGCTGCGCCACCCGCTGGCCTACAAAGAAAATCTACCCCACTGAAATAGTTTCTGTGTGAAAATTGAAATTGGAGACTTCTCAGTGCAGAGGGGCTGAAACCAAGCTGGAGGTTCAAGAGGAAGGCTGAGGCTGCCACTGCTGGTGCTTCTGCCATTGCTGGGCTCGGCTTCAGAGACACGCAAACTCTTCCTGCTCTTGTCAGGATAGTTTTTAAACAATCTCCAGAGCCATAGACGTTTCAGCCATTCAATGAGCAACTGGGGAAGCTGACCCAGGACGCAATCCCGCCCAACTTTAGAATGGCGGAGTGAGCGCTCCTCCGTTCTAAGCCATCGCAAACAACTGGAGAGTAAGGGCGGCCAGTGCAGGAGCTGGCCGCCTTCACTCCATGGCCGGATCATCCCTGTGGCCGCCGGAGAAGGTAAGTGATCCCCTGGCGGGGGCGGTCCAGACAGCAAGGGAGGGGGCCATTGTCCGAGCCAGCACGGGGGAGGGGAGGGGATGGCGGCCACCATATCCTTGTCCCCTTCTGCTTTTCCACAGCCTCCTCCGACTTCTGCCAGCTAAATAGTTGGCAGAAATCCGAGGAGGCCCATTAGGGCCTCCCCACGTTACACCAGGGTAAGGAAACGAACGTCTCCTTCCCCCGAGGAGACCGCTGGGAATGGGGATAGGATCTGGCGGGCGGCCTGGGCAGCCCACCGGATACTTAGGCAGGATTGGGCGGCCAGTCAAGTAACCCAGACAAGAAAAGCCCTGATGAAGGTTCTGACAGTGTATTTGAAGACGCCGGCTCCCGTTTGGGATCTGACCAAAGATAGCCAGAAACATCATACATGACACAAGGAATGATTCTGCCTGATATCCACCGCAATATCAACAAGCTGCATGGAGTACTATGTTTTGCACCAGTCCTGTCCCCCCCTCCCTCCAGAAAAAATACAATAAGCTTTGTCCTTTCAGAGAAGTGATGTATTTCCCCCCCCCCCCCCCGGCTGCCAGGCATATAATTGACTCCTATGGAAGGGAAATTGTGAAGTACCAGCTTGAAACTGACAAGGCAACTGGCATGGAGACAAAAGAACTGAACAGAAGCTTTAAAGCTGTTCCTTGGAGATCTGTCTCCTTTTCCTTGAGCAGTTCTGCTTCTGGAGAAGTGAGTTAAATGACCCTTAATAACATGGCAAGCCAACTCACTCTGGAATCTGGACACAAACTCGTTGGACACAGGTCTCCAGGGACTTTTTCCTGTGCACCAGGATCTCTTCGAATCTCCTGTGGTCTCTTCGAAAGGTATAGGGGTGGACTACCATGCCCCAAAGTGTCAGTACCTGTGCATTGAAAGGGATAGCTAAAAATCCTGATATAGCCTGGCAACAATTTTTAGCAAGACTCTAGTTAGATTTTTACATCCGAAGGGACTAAACAGCGTTGATTTAAATGTGACAGCTACTATGATGGATGTCATCAGAAACCAATTCCCCATGTGGGTGCTTCCATGTGTCAGGAAACTGAGGCAGAAATTGCACATGGCACTTTCCCTCCTATTGATTAACATGGGACACACTCCATCAGGAAATGCTCTGGTGCAAACCCCATTGAAATGAATGGGAATGGTGCATAAGCACATAATTGGCTTATGACTTTTGCCTGGAACTCCCTAAAAGAAACTTGGGTGGTGCCAACCCCGCTCTTCCTTCACACTTCAATTCAAAACAAACACTCATTTAGCCCCTTTGTTCTCACACTCATTTAGCCCCTTATGACTCAATCCTCTCTAGTCTTTGACCGGAGGAGCAAACACTATTGCCAGTCCAGGGTGTTGCAAACATGCATAGGGTGACTTGTGTCGCCCTAAGAATAAATGGCACCAGCGGAGAGGCTTGTGCCATTCCTCCAGTGCTGCAGAACAGTGGAATGCCACGGCAGAGAGGTGAGTCCCCGCCGGGTGATGGAGGGGCATGTGGAGGGTGGAATGGGGCGTTCCGGGGGTGGGATTGGTTGGCTGGGCCTGGAAAGGGGAAGGGATCAATGGCAGCCTCCTCTGCTGAATCCTATCGCCCTTCCCGGGTCTGGCTACCATTACACGGCCAGCTTGAATGTGCACCAGCAAAACAGGATTAGGCTTCTAGTTTTCACTCCCAGTCAAAATGAAGATTAAGTACGTGACTCTGTTCACTCTCGTTACCCTTGTCAGTTGCCTCTCCTTTCCTTCCCAACCACTATGTGTCCCCCATGGTCAAAATCGTAAACTCTTTGACAGTGCTATCCTAACCAACCTTCCAGTGTTGATGCAGCCACGCCAATGGGGTGCATGCTACATTCTGATGTGGGGGTGCAGTCACGGAGGCCTTCACAAGCTAAGGGAACATTTGTTCCCTTACCTTGCGACTGCATTGTGGCTGCATCAGTGCTGGAAAGAAGGTTAGGGCTGGGCTGTGAGGCAGATACCTTTTTTTTTTTAACTTATTCTACTCTATAAAGTCATATGTGCACTGATAGTGACATAAGTATTATTATTTATAATAATAATAGTAATAATAATAATAATTAATGATATGGCTGAAGATAGAGGTAGATGGGATCTTCTTAGCCTCCATTGAAATTTCCATCTCTAGTAGCCTGGCTGGGCTAGGATTTATTTTCTGCCTTCCTAGACCTTTGGGTTAGGGGGAAAAAAATCACTGCTCACTAATGAAATTAAGTCTGGATAATTGATTCCTAATTGGATGAACAGATTTATTTGTGATGCACAGGAGAAAGCTTATTGCTGGACATAAAAGATTTTAGTGTAGTTGTTTGTAAATCTCAATTGCAAGTGACAGTCCGGTGTTGGTCTTTAACATTTAACCATAGCAAATGACCCCTCTTGGCCTCAGTGAGATCTATTTTGTGGTGGGTATCTACAAGAAAAGAAGAAGGGGGGGGGGTGTTGTCAGATTTTCCAACAGCTCCCACATGATAGGAATTGCAGAAAGGACAAGTGTGACATCATGTTTCTTGGTTGGTCTTCATTCAGGATGATCACCAAAGAATTTTGACCTAAATCGCATGATTGCAATGATCCAATCCAATTAATGACTCTGTCAGTGCAGGTTACTTATGAAGCCAAGAGATGTTTCTGAATGGTCTATTCAGATTGACCATTCGCCTAAATTAAGATCTATTTGTGAGATCTGGCTTTGAAGTGTTTGAAACCTTCTGTCTCCGCAAGATGTCTCCCACTTACATAACAAATTCTTTCCGTGCAATTAAAGAAAGCTCAAATAACATTTTATTTGTAAAATGCCTGGTGATGTGCAACAGTCAATTAAATATATATGGCTCTGAAATGTGTTTCTAGCTCTAGATTTCACACCACATCAAAAGAAGTTGTCCGTCAAGTCATCTTCACATTATCTATCATTACCTTCATTAGTGAACCTTTCCTGCTGTAATTTTTGTGCAGTGTCTCAGTGCTATACTCTTCAAAGCCATTCACAACTCTTTCAAAAGAATGTCTTGTCCAGTCAGGGCTCCTCATTTCTTGCAATATTGCTAGGGGTGGAACTCTGGCAGTCACAGGCCCCTAATTGGGCTCTGGACTTTGTCAGATCAATATCCAGCTGGAAGCTGGATCCCGAGTCCTGCAGTTTTGGAATCCTACCAGTTCTCAGGGATCTGTTTCTTGTGTACGGTGGCAGGGGTCTCAAACTAGGGGCTCTAGGAATAGGACTCTGGCTCTGGACTCTCAAGCAGGGAAGCAGGGAAGACCATCCTAGAACAGCCTGACCTTGAGCAACAAGTTGTTCATGGTGAGGAGACAGGCCAGAGTCTGTCTTGTTAGTGGCACCTTAGGAGCTGCGGGGCCCAACTGGAAGCAGTTTTGTGGGGCCCCAGGTTCGCAGCCAAGGTCTGTAGAATCTTAGAGAATTCTCAATCTTAGGAATTCTCAACTTGTGGAGTCCTTGAAGGCAGTGGTGTTCCTACACCCCCCTGTGGGGGCGGCGGCAATGTCACACCCCCACCTGATGCCACAGGCCCCACCCCCTGGAGGCGTGACATCATTTTCATGTGCCACCGCTGCAATTCGGTGGCGGCGTGGCATGAAAACACCCCCCTGCGCTTTTCGACCTCATTTTGGAGCCTAATGGAGCCCAGGTGGACGGGCCAATCTTGTGGCAGAAGACGATGAAACGAAGACAAAAAGTGGTGGAGGGGGAGACATATTCGGAGGCAAGTACACCCCCCTGCCACTTGGTGCCCCATCGCCTTGGGGCCTACCGCCCCCGCCCCCCAACGGCGCCTCTGCTTGAAGGATTTGTTACAGGAATCTATTTGGGGAGAAGACCTGAGGCTGGTAGAAAACAGACCAAAATACACACAAAACACATCATGCAGCACTCGCAGAAGAGAAAGTCACAAAGGCTTGGTGTGTCATCACTTTGACTGCACATGAGAACAGAGACAATAAAAGACAGAGGGGGAGTTTGGGTCTTTAGCGAGGCTGTGCTGAGGACCTGGGTCTTCGATCTGTTTCTGTGAAACTTGAGAGCATTGCACTGCAGGGCCCACAGTGTCATGGGGGCCAGGCCAAGTGACACTCTCTGAGTCTCACAGACAAATGGCTATAGAGTAAGTTTTTGCATGCCGTTTGGCAGCAGCCTTGATAACGGGGAGAAGCAGGGCAAGGGAGGTCATACTACTTTCCTACTGACAGAAGGGGTGCATTGAGAGGCAGCCCACAAAGTTATCCGACCAGCCCGCCCTGGCTCAGCAGCTTCGGTTGTGCTCCAGGAGGGAGACCGGGGGGGGGGGGGGGAGAAAGGAGAGAGAGAGAGAGAGAGAGAGAGAGAGAGAGAGAGAGAGAACACAAGGCTGGAAAGGAAAGGTGGTGTGGGGTGGCAGCAGTGGGGGTTAATGCTCCACAGACCAATGGCAAGGCAGGATAGTGGGCGAAGAACACAAGGTACTAGTGCTCAGGGTTTTGCTCCAAATACTATTTCTCCATAGAATCCTAAGTCAGGACAATAATCATCCAGAGAGACACTATAAGGAAAACAAACAAAAATCCAGCCTCATTTGCCTGGGCAATGCAATGCAAGAAGGGTGAGTCATTAGGGTTGGTGACACCTGGGGAGAGATTTCATGGTGTCATCCCCATGGATCTCTTCCCATACCAGACCACATGATGTGGAGGCCTGGGAAATGCGATCCCCGTGCAAGTCGCAGCGGGGATCGGGAAAAATTCATTTTCTACCAGTGGTGCGTTTTCGTACCACCGGTAACAAATAGAATAGAAAGTCATTTTGGTGTCACCCAATGGCATCGCTCCCGTCAAGTGACGGGAGCGGGCCGCCACGGGGTGACGCGCGCAAAGGGGTGACGCGTGCACCCCCGCGCGCGTCACCTCCGATGCGCGTCGCCCTCCGGACGCTCCGAGGCCGGCCCGGGAGCCGGCCTCGGAGCGTCCGGCCCTTGCCCTCAAAACGGTCTCTGCGCATGCGTGAAAACAGTAAATGTTCGCGACGCATTGGGCCTTCTTTCCGGGCCGGACGCTCTGAGGCCGGCTCCTGGGCCGGCCTCGGAGCGTCCGGAGTGCGACGCGAAGGGGTGGGGGGCACCCGGAGCAGGGTGCAGCCGGGTGGTCCCCCCAAAAAATCGCATGGGGGCATCACTAGGGTGACGCACACCCCGGTGACGCGCGTCCTAGCGACGCCTCTGGTGTCACCCCTCCCTGGCCCCGCGAATAGCTTCTGGATGGTTATAGGTGTCAGGGATAGCCATGGATAGCTGAGAACAGACTGCAGATAGCTGAGAACAGAGCATGAATACAGTGTCAATCCTGTTCCCCACAGTTAAGCAAATCTGTGGCTTGCAAATCTGCAGGTAACGAGGATTGACTGTATTTGTAAATCAAGCTATTAAAGGATACTTAACCCGGGGCAGTCAACCCCCTTGCCCCCCCTAGTGAAACCCCTGCTGGAGTTAAATGTATCACCAGAGCTGGTAGGATCAACTCCCAAGGATCAGGTCAAAAAATGAGTCAAAGACAAGATCTTTATATTTGCTGCCATCTTTGATAGGAGAAAAATCCAAATTATGTATTTCTCACAACTGTGCTGTCACTACAAAACTGAACATTGCCTCCTGAAGTATCAGTTGGAACTTTTCCTTGAAAAAAATACCCCACCAACCTATGTTTGCAAACGATGCCTTTGAATTCTGAGATGGTGCTCTAGAGGAACACTCTGCAAAGTGATTGCTTCTATATTTGTTCTGTGGACAAAACGAAGATGTGGTGCTTTATCTGTTTTGTCGCTCTTTTTACAAAGAGCAGAGAACAACTTCTCCATGATCTCATCATTAAATTATCAGACTCTACAGAGGTCCAGAAAAATTTGCTCTCTCCCTGCAGATATAGATGTGTGTCTGTGTAACATTAAGAATTGCTCTGTTTGCCAAAGCTGCAGTGAATCTTAGAAGGTGAGGGAGATGGTGGGTGCTCCTTGTTTTGGAGATAATTATATGTAATTCTATTCCTTTTAAATGTGTCTTATTCTGCATGTAAATCTTTGCTGCTTGGTGGAACTGCAATGATCTTGATTGCTGCAATAAAATGTCTGACTTATACTATTCAGAGACATGTCTACTTAGGAGAGTAATTGTGAAATTCAGGCTTTGTTTGGCTCTCTCTCCAGGACACTAAGCAAGCAAGATTACTTAGTCAACAGCTGTATTATTAGGATTTTCCAAAAACAAGGGCTGATAGCTACGGAGCAGAATGGTGTGCTTCCATGACATGGCTAGTTAAGGTTTGTGCTCTTTTGTTGAAGAGATCTAAATATGAGTAAATTGCACAATAATAAATACAATGTATTTACATATTTTAAAAGTGCATGCCCTGCCTTTCCCTATCAAGGTGACTTACAAGAACAAATTAGCATTGAAAAGGCGTAGAAACACAATAAAAGCAGCAGAGCCTAAGAGCTAATACAGGACCTGTAGTGAGTGGTGCTAAACCCATATTGTGTTTTTTTGCCCTTCATTCATTCTTTTACATAGAAAAGCAGGTTCTAATGCAATGGGCATGATTCAGCCAAAGCTGATCGCTTTGGAATTCTATTTGTTACAATGAGAGAGAGAAGAATGTGCCCGTTTGCCCTCAGAAAGGTTCTGCGCATGCACGAAAGGGAGTAAAAGGCGCTTCGACATGCAGAACCTTCTCAGAAGGCCCGGACTGCTGAGCTAAGCGGTCGCTCGGAGTAGCGCTTCTCCTGGCTTCGGAGCAGAGCCTCCTGAAGCCGGTGATGCTTCTGAGGGGCGCGCCACCTGGGCTCCGGTGCCGCGCCGCGCTGCGCAGCCCCGAGCCCGGCTGCCACGCCCCCCGGAAGCTCGGCGCTTGGGGTGGAGCACACCTGCTCCCCCCATGTTAGGACGCCACTGTGGAGACCTCCCAGTGAATAGTGCGGAGATATTCAAATGGCCCTGCGAATAGCTTCTGGATGGTCATAGGTGTCAGGGATAGCCATGGATAGCTGAGAACAGACCACAGATAGCTGAGAACAGAGCATGAATACAGTGCCAATCCTGTTCCCCACGGATAAGCAAATGTGCGGGTTGCAAATCTGCAGGTAACGAGGATTGACTGTATTTGTAAATCAAGCTATTCTTACAGGATACTTAACCCAGGGCAGTCAACCCCCTTATACACCAACAGTGGTGTGCCTTTCACAGTGCCATAACCGTACTTACAGTATATCTCATAAACCTCTGCTGTAAGCCCAGGATAAGATTGGGGCTTAGGAGCACTTGACAGGATGGAGGAAGTGACAGGCTGATTCCTAGGTCACCCTCAATGTATCCAGATGGGCTGTCATTTTTTGGGGAGGGGAGATAATAGATTCCTCAGGAGAGGGGTGCTGGATCAGAACATCTGCACTCTTAAGGCCTGCTTCCAACCAGCAGCAGGACCTCCTTTTTCCTTTAAAACATACACACAGGGCTAGCATCTTGAACCAGAGCACTTTAAAAAAATATCATCTACTATATTGTAATCCACCCTCCAAGGTTGTACTCTTGGAACCAGAACGTTCAGTTAAGGCACAAGGCTTGAATTCTCTATTGTAAATCTTTGAGACTGATTTTGGACAGAAATTTTTTTGCCAAAGATGTTTTCAAGTGTAGTTGATGTAGTCAACTGGACAAGAAAGGTAGGTGTCTGATGTTCTCGAAACATCTCCAATAGTCTCTGTCTCAGTGAACAGTGCTTGAGGAAAGCTCCTGTACATTCTCTTTTTTAAAAAGAGAATTGTGCTGGGCTGGGAAGAAGTTTAGACCATTTTGCCAACATGCATTCATTTTCGCTTTCTGCAAGTTCGGTTTTATCTGCCATTGTGTTGACCAATTCCCCGGTGTTTTCCTCCTCTTAGGTAGCGTAATTTGTCAACAGACAGCTTCTGCTGACCCAACGTGCTGTTGTTGCCTAATGTCGCCAACGCAGGCTCCATGGCTAGCCTCTTCCTCCATGTTATACTGACTTCTCTGGGGTGATGGGCCCCTGTGAGCGCAGGAAGCAAAGTCAGTGAGGGGAAAGGAACAGAGTAAGTACAGCATTAACGATTTGTCATTTTACCATAGACCTTTCAAAAAGGATGTTCTCGCTTTCGATGGCTGACTTTGAATATTTCATGAAACCAAACTAGTTCAGGAGCATCAAGTAGACTTTTTATTAAAGTGATTTACTAGCGCAGACTTAGCATAATATTTGTGGGCTGCAGACAGCCAGGAAACTGTCAAGCCTTTGCCTCTGTTTCCTCAGCCTTAATCGTCTAAGACACATCACTTTTGTGCTTCAAGGCATCCCACCAAACAAAAGTTCTCATGCTTCTGAGCTGCTATCAAGACCAGCGCGCTTCCTCTAGAGAGTAATCTGGCAACATTTTTCGAGCTGGTCCAGAAAGGGGACACTTCAATTTTTGCATCACTGCACCAACAGACAAACTGTCTAAAACTGTTTAGAAATGGCCATAACGAAAGACTATCTTAAGCAATTCTGCGGTAAAGACTAATGGCATATGCTGATGAACACTGAACATATTGCATAAATTACAGGGCAAAGCAAGACTGTAGCTAGCTCTAGAAATAGACTATTTGTATCCAAACGAGTGGAAGCGGAAGAAAGTGTGTGGAAGGGGACTTTCCTGCTCCCTCTTCCTCACTGTAGCTCCCCATAAGTCACTCTTGAGGGCCAGAGGATCCTTGGGCACAAGTTGGCATGCGTTGCAGGGGTATGGGGGATCAGATAGAGGGGCTTTGCATGAACAGGCAACATATAAGGGCTAGAGATAGCCGAACTAGGGAGTTCAGCTGGGTGCATGAACCCTTTTCCTCTGTCCAAGGCTTGAGCGAGAGCTCTGGGCCAAGAACGTGGTGCTCCCCACTAAGTTCTGCCACAATCCCCTACAACAGATCTGTTGGGTTGCATTGCAGTTTTGTCAGCAGGCTCCATCCACTTCAGGCATTAATGTTTCTTCATTCTATACACACCTCTCCCTCCAGAGCTGTTGCATGACAGTCTGCATTATAGGAGTTTTAGACAGTATAAAATGTAACATGCCCTCCAGGCAAATAACATTAACCAAGCCAGGGCAGGAGTAATCCAAAATGAAAATTAGAGAGTTCATAATGGCACCTTACATGCAATTATATTAGTATTAACTTTCAAGGCCAGCAAAACAACTGAAAGGAGAAATGTTGGAACATCATAATCTGTATTTCTATACTACCATTCTTGTCGTCAGATTTCTCCTCAGACTTTATTCAAGGTGGTTTACCTAGGCAGGCTTGTCTACCCCCCCCCCCCCCAGTAGAGGTTGTTACAATAATGTTCTATTCGCATAGAACCCTTTTCATTCTCCAGATGTTTCCCTTCAATGGTGTGGTTATCTCTCTGGCTGCACAGCACACGCCTTCCGAGCTTGCTCAATGGCGACTCCTCTCTCTCACAGAGGGTTAACACAGGTTATCTTAGCTTGTCGGCAGCTTCCGGTTGTCTCGAACTGGTCTTGTCTTAGCTTTTCTTCAGGCAGGTGGCACCTCTGCCACTAGACCACACCTCCTGCCCATATTTTTTTCTACATTTTTCTTTACAGATGGTCCAAAGTGCTGAACCTGAACTACTTTTCACAATTCAGCAAATTAACCCCAGAACTCTGGTACCTTGAATACAACAAAGGGACCTCCCAACCCTAGGTTGGCAGCCCAAGGACATCCTGAACTCACAAGTGACACAGACTGGGGTAAGCCTTTGTGTTTCATTTTCTGGAGCTGAAAACTTTGTTTTCTGATGGACAAGATGTGATTTTTCTCCTGTATCTTTTTTTTTAAACCCACATGTTGCCCACAAATAATATTTCCTCCCTCCACTTGGAGAACTTCATAAAAATATGTGCATCCCATGCTTTGCAAATGACCATTTAGTTAACAGTGTCCATGAATGATTCATGGTACCGCTATACATAATGCATAATTAAATCATGGACTGATGGAGTGGAATGTATTAATTGTGAATACACATGTGTTACCATGATACTAATTTATTTATTTCTATTTTATTGGCATATTGTTCACTCATCTGTGACTGCCTGCTTTGTCGCATTACGTTGGAACCGTAACGTGTTGTTAAAATTATCTGGACATTTGGATAAGCTGTTTGTTCACTGATGGGAACAATATGTATTTAGCAGGAAGACTTAATGTAAATTATTATACAACCAACATTAGCATAGCGCTGTGTACCATCTCATTAAACCTATGCTGATGAACTGTATTGACTTCTCAGAGGCAGAAGGTTTACCGAAAACACTGAAATTAGATGCGTTAATTAGCAAGACTGAGGACACTGGCGAATGTAGGGACACTGATCTGTGAGAGTCATATGACAGCTATCCAATGTTTGAAAACTCAGCATGACTTCCTGTTAGAAGAGACATCTGACTACATCTGACGTGACCATTCATAGCAACAGGAAATACTGACTTCTCAATCAAAGCTGGCCCATCCAGGCTGAGGTAGGACTGTAGCACATACCTTTTAAATTGGCTCTACAGTCCCATTCTTATGTTGTTCCTGTGGCTTCATCCCATTATGCGTTGGTAAGGTAAGGTAAAAATATGGAAACCATGCTGGCTCTGAAAAATATGAAAAAATCTGAAAAATCTGAAAACCATGCTGGCTCTGGAGGCCACAGCTGGGGATCACACTGGTGCAGCTGACTGAGGGTGCAATCCTACACACACCTACCTGAGAGTAGGTCCCATTGAACTCAATGGTGCTTCCTTCTGAGCACCAATTCCTTCTGCATAGGATTGGGCCGTGAGGCACCACTGGAAGTTCCAGTGTTTAAGATTTTAGGATTCAGATTCAGAGTAACTGAGCACATGAAGATAGGCAGGTGCCTTATACTGAGTCAGATGATTGGGCCACTTAGAGCTATATTGTCAACACTGACTGGCAAGGGTTCCCCAGGATGTCAATCAAGAATCTTTCTCTGCCCTACCTGCAGATGGTGGGGATTGAATCTGGGACCTTCTGCATGCAAAGCAGGTGTCTCACCAAAATATCATCTTGTTTATTATGATTAGGGCTGCAAGCTTGAATTCATTTCAGTAGTAGATTTACAGCCCAATCCTATCCCCCTCCCCCAAGTTGGTGCAGCTGTCCCAAAAGCGGGCACGTTGTATCCAGCAGGGTGGTGGTGGTGGATCGGGAAGCTTTCAGAAAGGAAAGGGGATTTAAATCCTCTTACCCCTGCGTAAGCCTTCCACTCCACAATGGGTCTCCTTTGGACCTGTGCTAAAGATTTTGCTAGAGCGAGTTCAAGGAGAGAAAGGGGGTGGGGAGGCTGCTGCCAGAGGGGATAGGATCAGGCGCGTGCCATCACTGCCAGATCCAACCCCCCCCCCGCAGCCTCACCATCCCCCTTACACCCCTCCCCGCCCCATTATGCCCCTCCATGCCCCGTTATGCCCTCCCCTGTCCCTCCTCACCCGCTGGCTTACCTGCTCTAGTCTGGTGGGTGGCAGGAGAGCTGACAACGCGCACAGGAAGGTTTTGGCCTTCCTGCCAGCATCCCAGCAACGTGGGGGTAGTGTTGCTTTGTATCGCAAAGAGGGTACAGAATCCAACAAACCTGGAAATGTAGAGGGACCACCAGGCTCCTTCACAGAATCACTACGAGTAGAAACAGCAAGCCTAAATAGTAATTTAGTACGGGGGACAGGCTATTGCCTGATTCAGCAGGGCTTACGTTACACTTTCTAATATTATTTATTTCACATCTTTTATACCGCCCTTCCTCCAAGGAGCTCAGAGTGGTGTACATATTTCCTCCCCTCCTTTTTGTCCTCACAACAGCCCTGTGAGGTAGGTGGGGCTGAGAGAAAGTGACTGGCCCAAGGTCACCCAGGAAGCTTCGTGGCTGAGCAGGGATTTGAACCTGGATCTTCCAGGTCTAAGTCCAACTCCCAAACCACTACACCATTCTGGCATCCTACACATTATCTGACAAAACCACCATTTTTGAAGATTTGGAAATGTGCACACTTATTTAAGAACATAAGAACATAAGAAGAGCCCTGCTGGATCAGGCCAAAAGCCCATCTAGTCCAGCTTCCTGTGTCACACAGTGGCCCCACCAGATGCCTCAGGGAGCACACGAGACAACAAGATACCTGTGTCCAGTCGCCACTCCCTTGCACCTGGCACAGAGAAAACCCACTTCTAAAACCAGGAGGTTGCTTATGGCTTGTAACCTGTGATGGTCTTTTCCTCCATGAATTTGTCCAAACCCCTTTTAAAGGCATCTAGGCCAGGTGCCATCACCACATCCTGTGGCAAGGAGTTCCACAGATGAATCACACGCTGGGTAAAGAAATATTTTCTTTTGTCTGTTCTAACTCTCCCTCCACTCAATTTTAGTGCGTGTCCCCTGGTTCTGGTGTTGTGCGAGAGGGAGAAGAATTTCCCTCTATCCACTCTCTCCATCCCATGCATAACGTAACGAATGAATTTAAACGTAACGAATGAATTGTGTGGTCACAAAAGTCAGCTAAAGTTTTCTAATTGGTTGGAAGCTGTACCTGGGTATGCTGCAGCAGGATGTTTGCATGAGCCCCAGTGAAGTGAGTGGAAGCTGCACAACAACAACTATTTTGGGCTATTGAGTTCCTCCCATCCATTTTGTCCAGGCTTCCTGGAGAACTGTGATCAATTTTTTGCAGGAACAAAGTAATTAACTAAATGCATAGTTGGTGACGCCAATCTTTTTTCTTCCTTAGATCATTTCCTATTCTCTCCTCTACCATCGTTCACTGCAGTTGCTTGGCACATTTGTGTTAAGTACACTTTTGATTTAGGGGAAAATGCTTGTTTTGAATACTCATGATCAAGATGGTTTTGCCTGAGGCAAAGCCATCGGCTACGAGTATTTCAGCAGGCCAAATGCAGTTTCAGCACTCCCTGGAAACCATGCTAGATAGCAGATCTCTGCCTTTGAACTAATATTTGAATACCAGGCATCCCTCTTGGTTAGAATATGGGGAACTCAACAACCCAGATTTGTTAGAAAATAACTAGGTTTTAGGAAAACCCAGAACAGAAGGAATTTCGACAGACTGAAAAGAACAATGGAGATATACTGATTTGCACTAGCTGATGAGCTCTTGCCATAAAGTATTTAAATGCTATCTTGGAACATTAATTCGGAGTTAAAGGAACAAATTTCAGAATGACACCGTTTGCTAACTTTTTAAACATCCAATAAAGCACAACGTTTGAAAGGGCTTGCAGCAGATGTCTGTCTCATTGAAAGATATTTTGTATAGATTTTCTCACCTTTTAAACATGGGTGCAAAGATTAAACTTGCATTCAAACTTCCAATAAAGAATTATGCCATCAAGGTACATACCAGTTATCATGATATTTCTGTGGTCAAAGATGCTATTGCATTACAATGTGTTTTATACCTTTTCTGGTCCTTTGAAGGAGATGTATGGAGGAGGCCCCCCCAGCCCCATCCCACATGAAGCCTTTACACACAATTGGGGCAGAGGCGTTTCTACGGTAGGGGCCCTACCGTAAGTTGCGCCCCATCCTAGTACCATGTTTACAAACCGGAACAAGGAGGCCCTGCCCCCTCGCCAGCGGAGCCATTCCACGCTGCAAAGGCGAACGGGCAGGAGACTCCCTGATCGTCACCTTCGCAGCGCGGAATGGCTCCACCGGCAAGGGGGCGGGGCCTCCTCGTTCCGGTTTGTAAACATGGTACTAGGACAGGGCGCAACTTACAGTAGGACCCCTACCATAGAAACGCCTCTGAATTGGGGTGTGTGTCTTTGCCTGGAGTTCCCAGTTCAGATGACATGTCAGCTGTGCAGGGAGGTGGGGAAGGAGTTCACACATCCTTCTACCGTGAGAATTGAATACTGACCCCGATCTGGAAAATGTATGAATTTGGGCTATACAGTATTTCTTAGGAAGTTCCTTCACATTGGAGTAATCTTCTGGTTTCCATTGGTGTGGTTTTAGAAGAAAAGCTTTGGTTTTGGTTTTTAATAAGTTGCTTTTACCCGTTGTCTTGTAAATCTCTCCCTTTATTCCTTCTAAGTGTCTGGGCTTTGACCTCAGCTTTTGCTTCGTTCTTTAGCTTGCATGGAATATCTACAAAATAAGAGATAACATACTCTCTTATGTAATACACACATGACCCTGTTTTAAGAACAGAAATTCAGTTAATGTCACCCTTACTTTGGTGACAAATTAAGGGCAAGAAATGGCTTCTGTTTTCTGAAACATAAGGAAGAAAGCTTTAAATCACTTTCTGAGATCGCAAAAGATATTGTCATCCCCAGTCTGAGAATGGCCTTATAACATGGAAGATTGGATTAGGTTTAATACTGTGCCTTAAAGTTTTTGTAGGAAACAATAAAGCAAAGCAAGATGGTTAGTACCCCAGTCCTATTCCCCACCACTTGCACAAATGCAGCAGCCATGCAACGGAGGCGCACGCTGCTCCTATGGTGGGAAGGGGGCGATCAGGAGGTGCTGCCAATATCCACCCCTTCCTGCCCCTGACATACCTCCCAGTGACCCTGATCCTAACCCCAATCCTCCCGCTCTTCCCTGTTACTCCCACTCCCCGCCCGCTCCCCGCCCACCTGCCCTCACCAACTTACCAATGCTGGGGGAGCCAGATGAGCCGCTGCCACGCCGCTGGCATTGCTCGCCATTTGCGGCCAGCGGCCCAGCAACATGCTGCAAAACACATATTTTGCATAACATGTTTTGCAGAACAACATGTAAGTTCTGACAGCACAGATGGAGGTGGGGATAGGACTGGGCAGTAGGAACAGCAATAGAAAATCTCTTGAATGAGATTTGTGAGTGTTTAATTATGGTGACTCCAGGGCTGTTACAAGCATGTTCCTATTTTCATTTGTGAAATGTTGAGAGGGTATGTCAGAAATAAACATGCCATGTACAAGTCTTAAAATTGACAAAAAACGAGATAGCACCACACTGAATGCTGCGAATATACAACGGAATTTCCATGCAGGAAGAACAGATTGTTCTGCAGGATACTGCAGGCTATGCAGTGCGTTGAAGGTTAACTTGCTACACTCACAGCCTGATCCTATCTGGGCCTTGCACTGCCGGGAACTCGCATTCCAGAAGCCAAGGCCCTTTGCAGAAGTGTGAAAGCCGGGCTGCTGTTGTGTGCTTCCAGGCCACTGCTGCAAATGGGCAGAGGTGCAGTGCATGCAGCAGCAACTTCTGGAGGCTCTGCTGCTTTTGGTAAGTTGGCGGCGGTTGTGGGAAAGGGGATGATTGGGGGAATTTGGGGGCAGGGAGGAGAGAGGGCAGGGGGCATGTCAGGGGAGGGAGGGGATAGATACCAGTGTGCGCCAGGATCCTATCTCCTCTTTTCGAACCCGTCCCTCCTCTTTTCTCTCCTTGGACTTAGCCAGCTGTGTAACTGGCATCGGTCCGAGGAGACCCATAGGCCACCAGGAAGTGGGTTGCTATCACCTTGGGGAGCCGATCTGAATTGTGGGAAGGCCTGCAGAGGGGGCCACGGACCTCCCTGCACCCTCCAGAGGGCCAGTGCAACTTCCAGTAAGGTTTATTAAAAAAAAAAAAATTCTCCCAGCAGCGGCAGCAGGATGTTGCTGACGTCACTGCATGTCGCCACCCCCCTTAAGGGGGTAGTGACGCCTTTTGGTTCTCGTGGTGGGTCGTGACCCACCACTTTGTGGACAACTGCCTTAGAGGACGGTCACACACAGATGCTCTGCAGTTCTACAGCTTTCCATTCTGATCAACAGCCCTTTATCAACCTGGTCTTGATTAGAGGAAGCCGTGTCTCACCCCCTCCAGAGCGAAGTCCTGGCTGACTCTCAGTACTGTCTGTTAAGGAACCAAGATGGAGTTAGGTGTGTGAGACTGTGCACATTTTGGAAAGTCAGGTCATTGGCAACAGAGGAGCAGCAATGGGGGCAAGTGGTAACGCCCTGCCAAACTGCTGCCTGAGATGACTACCTCAGTCATGGCCCTGTTTATTTGTCAAAGGAAATACAATTTCAAAGAAGTGAAATATCTCAGGCACATGTATGTGCATATGTACAGTGTATGAAAACCAGGCACAATCTAGTTGGAAGTTCTCCTGCACAAGCCACATTGAAACGAATGGGAGACGCATAGAAGCACATTGATTTCAGCGGGGCTTGCACAAAGAGAACTTCTCACTGGACTGTGCTCATCGATTTGTGCCTCCTAACAAAATGAGGGATGCTCATAAATCTTTACATCATATTTTAAAACAGGAAACATTTAGATACCCGTTGCCACCTAGTGGACTAACTTTCCAACTCTTAACAGGGTCTGTAAAGAATCTGTAGCACTTGGTCTAAAGCAAATTATGCTGTATTTCTGGTTTGAAAAAGTTGCATTTTTGTCCTGCTTTTATCTAGTTTATGGCATACAGTGTTGGCATAACGTGAGGGGTCTTGTGTGCATGCTCTTGTCCACCTGAAATGCTCAGTCTCTTTCCTGTATATTTGCTTGCGCGGTATGTTCTACAGTGCAATCCTATGCGTATCTACTCAGAAGGAAGCCCTGTTGTGTTCAGTGGGGTTTACTCCCACAGGAGTGTGTATAGTACTGCAGCCTTAGAGTGCTTCCAGCCATCCAGCGAAAAAGCCATTGCAATCTAGGTAGCAACACTGCTTGGGCATTGGGTGGGGTGAGTCTTGAGTTATGCAAACAATCTGCTCTCCCTGCAGACCAGTAGGATACAATCAATGATTGCAACTGACTTGGGTTGTTTCCAGAGCAGCTTGAGGTAATGTGGTTGCCCTCTCTGTAGAGTCGTGGCCTGAATGATATTTTTGGCATATAAAAGTGCTCTCCTAACTGGGCCACAAGTTGCATAAAAGACTCATTAATCATGCCTCATTTTGTATATTCTGTTTGCATTTATCCAGGCATGCCATGGTAATCTAGGAAGTTTGATTTTTAACATATAGTTCTGTCACTGTGGACAATGATCCCAAACTACCCCTCTCTCGGATTCTATCCAATTTAGTTTTTGTCAGGAAACAGAAATAGCAGTGATTGGATGCGCAAACTCTTTTGCAAGCTAGGAATGGAAGATTAGCCTAATCTGATTAGGATTGTACAACTGCAGGGGTGGAATCAGCAATTGATCAGGTCAGGCACTGGCAGAAGGCACCACCTGGCTGGGCTGATGCCTGAACCCTTAGTACGGGCAGCACTGGTAGCTCCTAAGTCCACCATCAAGTAGTGAGGATCTGAGAGGGATTTGTTAAATTACAGACTGGTTAGCTTAACATCTGTTTCAGGCAAACTGGTGGAACGTATAATAATTAATGATAAAGTTATGAAGCACATAGAAGAACGAGCCCTGTTGAAGGAGTATCAACATGGTTACTGCAAAGATACGTCTTGCCTCACTAACCATCTAGAGTTCTTTGAAAATGTCAAGAGGCACATAGATAGAGGCGATCCGGTTGACACTGTATACGTGGATTTTCAAAAAGCTTTTGACAAAGTTCCTCTCCAAAGGCTCTTGAATGAACTTAGTAGTAATGGAATAAGTGGGCTGTGCTGTGGGCATAGAAGGGGAATAATGGGCATGTTGGGGAGGAACCAGGGGATGTGTTGGGGGAGGGTGAATCCAGTGGCAAAAACCTGCACCTGGATCCTATACCCGAAACCCCTCCCATCCCCTGGCTCTCCTCAGTAAAACTATTTTTACTTACCTCCAGCAGGCTGTCTGATCACCCCCTCCCCACCAGAGCATGCAGCACAGTCTCGACTCAGCTGCATGCTATGACGTGGTGGTGGGTTGATAGGATTGGGCAGTAAGACTTATAAAATTATGCATGGCATGGACTGGAGGGAGAGAGAGAGAGAGAGAGAGAGAGAGAGAGAGAGAGAGAGAGAGAGAGAGAGAGAGGTTTTCCTCCTATCACAATACTAGAATCAGGGGTTCTAGTATGGCAATGAAACTGCCAATTTCATTGCAGTTTCTGCCAATGAAACTGATTGGCAGTAGATTTAGGATGGACAAACTTAATCTTCGCACACCACATCATTAGTCTGTGGAATTCATTGCCACAAAATGTGGTGATGGCCATAGCTTGGATAGTGTTAAAAGGGATTAGACAAATTCATGGAGGACTGGTCTATCAATGGCTACTAGTCATGATGGTGATGCATCGACTCCAAGTTCAGCAGCAAGTAGTATACCTCTAAACATCAGCTGCAGGAAGCAATGGCAGGAGAGATTTTCTCTCCTCCTTGTGCGCTTCCCAGAGGCAGCTGTGGGTCACTGTGGGAAAGAGGATGCCAGTCTAGTTGGGGCTTTGGGCTGTTCTTATATAAGGGTTCTGTGGAGGGCAAGAGAATGTGCAAAGTGTTCCTGAAAGTCAAAATGTCAAAACCCACCACCCTAGACCTATATAAAGCAACATCCTGGGTTTATGGTGTCGTTGGATCAAAATGTTTCCCAGCTCTTGGGTTATAACAAAATAGCTTTCTTTTACCTGCTTCCCCCGCCCCCATTGGCTTGGTTAGGACTCCTAGTGGTGATGTGGCTTGCAACTAAATGGAATGTTGTTTTTGGGTCTCGGTCCGGAATCCCATCCATCTAAATGACTGCTCTGCTTGTCGGAGCTGTCCAACACAAATACTGTGGTTGGGACAGAGTCAAGGAAGTCGTGCCCTAATGTTGATTCTTACTGAGGTCGGCATTCCGTAAGGTCAGCTTCACGAATAAAGAATATTGGCAGAGTGACCAAAGTTTATTTGGATTATCTTGCCCTGCACCATTAGGTCAGGCGCAGTGTTATTTGACTTGCACCACCGGGCGCTGCTCAATGAAAGACAAATTCTGGTCTCCCAGGAACAACTGAGCAGTGTTGGGAACTTTCCTCAGTGAAACAAATTGTTGCAGGGTTATTTATTAGCATAACTGGAGAACGGATGAGAAGTGGAACACGCTAGGTTGTGTACAGAGGTGCTATGCAAACGGGTTCATGCACTTTTTTTCTGCTGCGGACGGAGCTTGGCTCCCCACCCCCCACACCTTTGCTCCTCAACTGACATACCTACCTCCAAATGCAGTGCTGATTTGTTCTTCCTCTTCCACCCCCCCCCCATGCTTCACTTTGTCTGTCTTTGAAAAATATGTGTAAAATGTCTGGCATATATAATCAGAAGCAGGGGGAGGCAGTGGCATCGCTATGTGGCCCCCATGACATCACTACCGGAAGTGACGTCACCGTCGCTGCACATCCCAGCGGAGGGTGGGCCAAACCTATCACCGCTTCTCCCACCACCCAAATGGAGCAGTTGTCTCCGCTGCCCGTTTTGTTGCCCCCTGCATGTCGCCCAGGGATGGATCGCCCCCCTCCTCCTTGGAGATGCCCCTGGGGGGAAGTGGCTTTGTGACTGTCATAAAAGCCAAACAGCAATGTGTGCATCTGCTCTCACTGTGAAGATGTATGTGTATGTGTGTGGCGGGATACATGCATGCCTATGCTCCTCTTCATGCAATGAGAGTGCATGTTTCAGGACAAACCTATGCATGTCTACACAGAAGTAAGTTCCATTGAGTTCAATGTGACTTACTCCCAGTAAAGTGTGCATAGGATTGCAGCCTAAGTCTAGATGGATGCTGTTGTCTGAACCGGCCCAAATTGACTGTTCTAGAACTGAGCTATGTAGTATGTAGAATTTTGGACTGTACCACTTCACTCTACGGGTGAAGTTGGCGATATTTTTGTATGCTCCCCCGTGTAAAAAATCACCCTAACACATCAAACAGTTAAGTGTAGCCCTTTATGTGCTACTTTACTACGCGCGGGGAGATGCTTATGTGGAGGAGCATTCTTTTCAGTTCAGTTTATTTACTTAAAACCATAGGTCACCGCAAAAGACAAATAAAAAAATCAACAGCATCCAGCCTTATGTTAAGCATGTCTTACAAAATCCAGGCAAAAGAGAACAACAACAAAAGTACAATTACAACAGAAAGCCTTCCATGAAATAATCTCCAAAACAGGAAAATGACATTCAAGAACATGAGCCCCCCACATGGACCTCATTCTGTTTATTGGGTAACAGGGCTTTCTTCTTACACTGACTGCCTTCACATTGTGAAGGTCATGTTAGACACCCTGGGCTACATGGGAGGAGCTCATGCTGCAGTTTTTCCTCCAACCCAGGGTTGCCTAAAGGAACCACAACCTGAGCCTCTCCCACATGGCTTGAGGCTTTTAGTGGTTCAGGAAAGAAGGCGTTGTTGTTTTTTTAATTCCCGTTTTATGAAGAACACATGCTTTGTAATTTCTTTAGCATGTTCCTCAAACAATTGTTATTATTTATTCAAAATGTCATGTGCCTTTGCCTTTTTGTCTGAATTCTTGTCACCATGCTGCCATGATTATTTGAAGTGACCCTAAGTGAGCCCAGCTTGCTCCCAAATAGTGCAAAACAAGATTTGGCTGACTTTGCCAAGGGGAGGGGGTGCATTTTAAGCTGTCACATGGGCAGCCCAGTCCTGTGTAAGATACGGTGGCCGGCCTAAAGGGCCAGCCGCCATATCCTATGCAGGTGCCGGGCTGCCCCAGGGCAGTCCTGGTGCACCTTGAGGGAAGGGGACAATCATCCCCTTCCCTGGGTGTAAGCGGTGAGAGGCCAATGGGCCTCCTCGAATGTACACAAGCTCCAGAGCTTGCGTACATTCATGCTGGCCATGTAAAGCCGGGCCGGGCCTGCAGAGGGCTTGAGATAAGGTGTATCTTGCCGCCGATATCTCTGCCCTCTCCAGGCCCCGGGGTGGCCAATGGCCAGCCCCCTCTCACCACCCGGGCTGCCCTGCCCTGGCCGGTGTAGGACTTACCTGCTCCAGTGGGCGCAGGGCCGGGCAGGAGCCTGGGTAAGGGCTGCTGGCTGTTGCATCAGCGGTCCTTACTCTCCGGGTGCCATAAATGCACCTTATGGCACATTTACACCACCCTGTGCCGGGGGAGCGCACGCTCCATTTACACTGAATTGCGGCGTTAGAGTATAATCCTAAATAAGGTTACTCAGAAATAATCCCCACTGAGCTCAATGGGGTTTACTCCCTAGTAATGTTGGCAATAGAAGTCTATGCATCCTCAGGGGCCCCATCCTTTGGTCACTCTGCACTGCTGGAACTTGCGTTCTGGCAGCACAGGACGCTTTCCGGTCGTGTGAAAGCTGTGCACTGCTGTGCACTTCCAGGCTGCTGCCGCAAATGGGCTTCAGAGGACTCCATTGGCACTGGTAAGTTGGCAGCAGAGGCATGTCATGCAGAGGGAGAACAGGGGAAGTTCAAGGGAGTGCAGGGGGCAGGGAGGGGGAGCAAGGGGGTGTCCCTTGGCGGCATCAGTGTGTGCCAGATCTTTCCCCCTCTTTCCCAAGCTGTCCCACCCCTTTTCTCTCAAACATATGCCAGCAATATGGTGTACCCAATATGGCGTACCTATAGGCAATCGAGCAGCCTACTAGGGCAGTAAGTAAAAAAAATACTTTACAACTTTCTTGTCTATAAGCCTGTGTAGAAGATATGAGCACACAATAGACACAAACTTGTCTAATCCATTTATGTATATAAAACACTCATTTTCTTTCTTATTATACTCTTCCATGGATTTTGAAAAGTCATCATGACAAAATTATTTTGGAAAAGAATCTGAAGTAACTTTTTCATGACACGTGGAATTTTTTTTTATCTGGAAATCTCTAAGACACACCTTTGCAGAAGCTCAAAACCTGTGTCAGCACAAGCAATCACCTCTAGCTTTTTTTAAACAGCCCTGCAGCTCATCTTGTAGCTGAGCTCATAACTTTTGATCTTCAGAAATGAATATAAGTTTACTGTCAAAGTGTAGCTACATTTATAACTTACTCCCCTTAACAGCATCATCACCAAAAGACCTTTTATTTAGAATTAAGTGAGGTCTTGTCTCATGTTTCCTGGAAGAGAGTCTGGATGTTATAAATTGTGCTGCTTGGGGAAGTTATGTCAGAATAGTTCGGGCTGTTGCAAAAAATATAAATGAAAAAATCTTGTGTGTAGAAATGCTGCTTTTCCCGGCAGGAAAAAGACAATTTGCTGGCAATTGGAAATATTTCCTTCTATGCACCTTCTTCTATAAGCTCACTGCATCCTCTCTATCACATTTTGAATTATGTGTTCAAATGTATCTGAGGGATTTTTTTTTTGACAAGTTTCAAGTAGAGATAAGTTCACCAGGCTTGTGCCCAGAAACGAGTCTTGGAGCTTTGTCATGCTAGCCTTAAAGAAGAGGTGAGCTTCAGAAGCCCCTGAATTCTTGTCTGGCTCATATTAAAATCTGGAGAAGAATTGCTGGTTCTGGTGCTGAGTTAACACAACAAGCTCTTCACTGTTGCCTGCCTATTTGCTCTGTTCCAGAACCCATCTGGAGATGTGGCAGGAGGTGTGGTCTAGTGGTTGAGCTGCTGCCTTGCCTGAAGAACAACTAGGACGGGATCGGTACGAGACAACCGGAAGCTGCCAACAAGCTGCGATATCTCAGCTGACATTGGCCCTCTGTGGGAGAGAGGAGTCGCTGTTGGACAAGCTCGGAGCTTGAAACCGTGTGCAGCCAGAAAAGATACCACACCGTTGAAAGGAAAACAGCTGGAGAAGTTGGGTTCTATGCAAATAGAATATTTATTGTAAACATCCTTACGGGTGTTTAGTAAAGCCTGCCTATGTAAACTGCCTTGAATAAAGTCCGAAAAGAAATCTGATGACAGAAAGGCGGTATACGGATAAATAATAATAATAATAATAATAATAATAATAATAATAATAATAATAATATAATATAATCATCATCATCATCATCATCTATAACAGGGAGTGCAAGTTCCCCATTGCTTCCGTCTGCCACTGAACCGTGACTCCTCTGTGGACTTCAGACACAAATAGCAGAAGAAGTTGTCTACTGCTGAATAGTGTGGTCTCCAGTGATATTTTACAACTGTCTTTGGTGTTGTGTGTAATCTCAAATATGTGTAGCCATAGGCAAGGCTTTTCTTTGTGCTTGGGTGTCAGGCAAGTGAGGCTTCTCTCAGGAAGTTCTTTACACCCTTACCGCTGAAATGTTAGACTATAAACTTCTTGAAGCAGGGAGCTGTCTGGTCTGTTATGTCGCTTTCTGATCCCATGCTCACTGATGGTGTCTGTCTGTCCATCTGCATGTCTATCTAGCAACATAATTTTGTCAACTCCAATGGTTTATTTTCAGTTAGTTGTAATGTGACTTTCTTGAGGTAGCTTAAGTGTTTAAATAGTTTTAAATGAGATTAATTTGATATAAATCACTCACTTTCTGCGTGCCTATGGCAGAAACGTTATTTATGGCCCAATCCACACTAAGTGACGACGCGCTGGCGGAATGCATGTTCCACTGGCGTATGCTGTCGCAAAAGTGCCTCAAAGTGCTTTGCCGGCGGGAAGGCTGGAGCTTTCCAGTGGTGGTTGGAAAGCCTGGTGCTTTCCAGTGGTCGTCGGGAAGCCCACCGCACCAGGTAAGTCCAGTGCAGGGGCAGGTTGGGAAAGGGGTGGAACGGGGCAGGAGAAGGGTGGTGCTGGGGGTGGAGGGTGGGCAGATTGAGCCCAGCAGGAGGGCAGGATTGGTGGCGGCGGCATGTGCTATATCCAAACCCCCTTCCTGGGCCTGATTTGCCTGCATGGGTCAACGCAGACTTGTGTCAGTGATATCGCTGGTGCAGGTCCAAGTTGGCCTATAGTAGCTGTTGGGGCTTACCCCGGGGCAAAGGGACAAATGTTCCCTTACCCTGAGGATACTTTCATCAGCTAAAAATCCCCTGTGGGAAGCGCGCTGCCTGTGCCGGCAGTGGTGTCACTCCGGTAGGGGCGGGGCCGTAAGTATCGCTCCGTCCTAGACCCTTTACTGAGCGAGCAGGAGGTGGCCCCACCCCTTCACTGTTGGAGCCATTGCCGTGCGGAGAAAGCAGCAGGCAAGAGACCCTGCCTGCTGCTTTCTCCGCAGGGGAAAGGCTCCGACAGTGAGGGGACGGGGCCGCCTCCTGCTCACTGGGTAAAGGGTCTAGGACGGAGCGATACTTACGGCCCCGCCCCTACCGGAGCAACGCCACTGTGTGCCGGTGCCTCTGCATTGTTGTGTGGGGATTTAAGCTGGATTGGACTATTAATAAACGATAAAAATTTACACACACACACACACACACACACACACACACACACTTTTATGATCTGGATGCTTTTAAGAATAGGTAAGTAACATAAAATGTGTTATGCGTCCTGATTATTTTTTTTAAGGAAGTATGAACCTTTCTCCTCTCAATGTGGGGTTCTCTTTATAAATCACCTCTGAGAAGTCACTGCTTACATTGCTGGGTGAATTTCCCCCCTTAACTGCAACAAAATGTCAACTACCTGGGGATATATTTATCTTTATTTGTACACAGATGACACATGGATTCTCAATATCAGAAGGATGGTATATGTGTGTTACTCTGAGACATTCTCTATATAAATCTTTTACAGCTGTTCCCTATAATTTACTAGAATTGATTATTCTCTTCACTGATTAGCCACTTTCCACTCTTCACATCCGCTGCTGTAAATTGAAGAAGGAGCCGTATTTCAATGGGAGAAGAGATCATTACAAACCTACCGGGAGATTTATTTATTCACTGTAAGTTAGAAGTTATTTCTGAATCTGGGTTTTCAGTCAATTCTAAATATATATCTCCAAAATGTGGTGACTGTTGACATTCACATATGAACGCTGACAATCCCAGATAAATTTGGTGAATGCTCGAAAACAGAAATATATTTTCCCACTCCCAGACATGCACAAGTGAATGCTGACAAGTCAGCTTAGGTACCTGCCAATATTCACCGTTGTATCTCTGATTTTTGGACACTGAAGGCAATAAGGCAGAAGCTTTTGGGCAGAGCTATCATTGCCTGTGGTGTGTCAACTCTTGTATTTTCTTTTCTTTTTAACCACCACACTATATTCTCTAGTCAAATACGTTTTGCAGGTTGAAGTAGTGGTTTGGAACCCTGCAAACGTGACCATGGGACAAAATAAATGAATGCAATGGCTCTGGTGCAGTCCTTCCAAGAGATTGTACCCTACACACTACTTATGGTTTTGTTTGTAGAAATACATCACTATTGGCTCCTGGGGCAGAACTATGCAATAAATGTATATATGAGCTGATGTATGTATATCTTGGGAGAGTTCCTCTCTTGCCTATTGCTTACATAACTTTGAAGCCAATAGATGAATTGTGTGGGAGTTGGAGGAGGGAGCGGAAATCAATAGCTTGCATCATGCAGTATTTCTAGTCGGATTGCTTAAAGGTCTTTACAGCAAACTCACTCTCCACTTTCCTCCAGTCACAGGGCACCTCTCTCTCTCTCTCTCTCTCTCTCTCTCTCTCTCTCTCTCTCTCTCTCTCTCCAATTCTCTATCAAACATGCTGTAAGGCTTGTCATGGAGGATTAAAAATAAAAGCCTTTTCAGGAGGGATTCCATGCATTCTTGAGCCACTGTAAAATAGAGTTAATTAGAGAGGAAGACAAAAAATGAGGGCAAAGTCTGAGTTAGCTAGCTGAGCACAGAAGGAAAGTGTTGTATCCAATTAGGACTAACTATTACTGTCTGTGCAATTTTAATAACATTTTAGCAGAGAATCAGGTCAAAAAAGTGAAAAACTTGTTAGGTCATCAAAAAACAAAAAACAAATCAACCCAGACCAATACTGTGCTGAATATTTGCTGTTGGGACATCATCTGAAAAACATTTGGAAATGATGCATATTTTTCTGTAAACTCTTGATCCTCTTACATTGCAATCCTATGCGTGTCTGTTCAGAAGGAAGCTGCCACCCAATCAGAACTTTACTAGCTGGATCAGAATTAATAATTTTGAGCCTGTGGCTAGAACTGAAGGATGCAAAGTCAGAAAAATTCCAGCTTGAGCCATTATTGCTGTTTGTGTGTATGCGCATGTGCTATCAAAGAGCAGTAAGGCTGCATTGGGTAGTAGAGGCTCTGCTTTGCAACTACAAATGCATGTCCATTGTGCTCCCACATGGAGCTCTGCTTCTTAATAGGAAGGTAATGGAGGTGTCTGACATCTTTTTTTCTGGATGCATTTAGTTTGTAATGGTCTATCGCTAAACACAATAAATGTGACTTGACACTAACTGAGACTGCATGTTTCTTTGCTGGTCTCCCAACCACCAAGCAGGTGAACCAGAGTCCAGACAGCCCACAGTAGAACCCCTGAGCTGGTTACTGCCTGTCATTTCACCCTATGCAATGCAATATCTGGTGGACAAGGGCCAACCTCAACAGGCCAGGGGTCAAGCACAGGACATCAGATTTCACAGTATGTTTGGACATTCTCCAGACAGCTAAGGAAGTCTTCTATGCACAAAAAGAAGGAAAAGCACTCTACACAGAGAGGTGTGTAGGAATGGGGGGTGGGGAGGGGAGGTCAGCCCCCGGGCAGCAGTGTGGGAAAAAGCAAATTCACCCCGGCCTGTCCGGTTCGCAGGGACAGTGGTGCAGTGCGGGCTCATCTTTGCGCTGCATTTTCAGCATTTTCTCTGCAGCAGCGGTGAGCCTTGCAGCCCTGCTGCCGAGGCTTCCGGACAGTGGGTGAGGCGTTTTTGGCCCTCCCTCCTGCCCTGTGGCTCCGTTGCAGGCCTCTAGTAGGCCTCGTGATGTCACTTCCGAGGGCATGGCTTCCGGGTGACATCACGCGGAAACTGTTAAAGAACTGTTCACTGCTAAGAAACTGTTTAAATACTGGAAACTGGTTCAGAAGAAACAGACAGTCTTGCAATGGAGAGAAGTGAGTTGTGAAGTCCTCCAAGAAGCTATCCTGAGACTGGTACCATTTGACTTGTTCATAAATGATCTGGAGTGAGGTGGGCAGGTTTGTAGATGACATCAAATTACGGTCAGTTCATGTTAACCGTGGGGGTTACGTTCCTGGAAAAACCCGCGGTAATGGAAACCATGGTTACCGAAGCATTGATCCTAGGGGGAAAATGGGGTTAGGTTCTCGTGACCCTCTTCACTACACACTTTTGCTACCCATTACCATAAACACATCATTTCGCGTACTGTTCTTGTTCCCATACTACAGCACATACGGCACTTTCCAGAGCAGATTCACGCACAGATTTATGAATATTGCAGCTTTCTTTGGTGGAACTCATGTCAACGGTGCGCGATAGGCCTCTGAGAATTTTTTTGCTACCGTGCATGGTTGTGAATGGGCGCAAAGAGACCCCGTGTGTGGCGAAATGGGTTACACTTTTATAGAAGTGGATAAGCGAATCCGCAGGATTGGAAATCAGTGGATAATGAGGATTTACTGTATTCTGGATGGGGATTCTAAAGCTGACTGCAAAGTGATCTGAAAATCTTTCTCCAAATTGGGTGAAAAGGCAACAAAATGCTATTCAGTGTAAGTAAGCTCAAAGTGATGTACACAGGGCCAAGAAATCCTGACTTTACATATGGCATCTGAACTGGTGGTGACTAATCAGAAAAGAGATCTTGTGGTTTGGGTGGATAGTGCAATGAAAACATCACTGTGTGAAAAACAAAAACAAATTCCATGCTAGGGATTACTAGGAAAAGGATGAATTATGTCAGCATTGTACTGCTTTTATAGAAAACTATGTTGCTGCCCATCTCAAAAAGGATATTGTCGAGCTGGTAAAGGTGCAGGAAAAGACAACAGAAATGATCAGGAGACTGAGCATCTTCCATTCAAGGAGGGGCAAAAGCATTCAGGCATCGTAGTTGAGACAAAAGATGACTCCCGGGCAATCTTGGTTTGGCTGCTTGCATTGGGATTTGTGTGTGTGTGTGTGTGTGTGTGTGTGTGTGTGTGTGTGTGTGTGTGTGTGTGTGTGTGACACACACACACAGAAATCCCAATGCAAGCAGACAAACCAAGATTGCCCGGGAGTCATCTTTTGTGAGAGAGAGAGAGAGAGAGAGAGAGAGAGAGAGAGAGAGAGAGAGAGAGAGAGAGATTGTCAGATACCTGGTCACACGGCATGGCCGGTAGGTTGCCTATCATAGGCTGGGTCAAAGCCAATGAACAACCTGAAGCATCCGAAAAATCAATCCAACCATTTAAAGCGAGCAAGTCAAACAATCCCCACTCAGAGGGGTGCAGTAGCAGAAATGCTGAATAACACACGTCAAGGGCTTGTTTGGCTTTGAATGAGCAGAGCCTGTTAGTCACTGATCTCCTCGCATCCAGATTCTCCCTCCAGTGCTTCTAGTAAAGCCACCAAAAGCTCTGCTGAGAAGATTATCAGGCCCAGAGCTCCCTCGCTCTCCCTCTCTGTGCCCAGCACATTATCATGCCTGTGCAGGATGGGAAAATATGTTACAGCTGGTCTTTCTGGGCTTGCCACACTCTGGTTTGTTTGTTTTGCTTTTAAAAGAGGTTGGTGTATCTATCAGTAGGTTTCTGGCCAGTTTTCCACACCAAGGCTTAACAAGCGTATGAAGAGAAAAATTCTGGTGAACGCATACAGACCTCACAACATTTGATGGGTGAATGTATGGATGCTCTGATGAACTTACATAATGCTCCGAGTCTCCCTTCAAAGATCACTGCCGGAGTTCGGCCTCCCTCCTCATCACCGATTGCCAACGGCTCTTCTCCACCTGCCATAAACTGTTTTGATTTACTCTGAAATAGCTTATCTTGCCCTGGCTTTGGAAGCAGGCTGTGTGAGTAAATTGACCAGAACAGTTTCTTCAGAGCATTTAATGTCTCTTTTGCAGTCGTTTAACTGTGAGTATTAAAAAAACCAAACCCACACACGTGGTTATTTTATGGTTTTGTGTCAGGCTTTAATTGGCCTGTGTGTCGTCAGCTGCCTTGGGCGCCATTTTGATATGGTGCTCAGGCATGATGGAACTGCTTAGATTAGAATAAGAAAGGTGGGGGGGCTTAGCTGAAGGGAAAGGAGGGAGGCACATGGACTCTGGTGTCACAGGGGTTTTGTCAGGGTTGAATGAGATAGGAGCGAAAGGGAAAGACAGCACTGACATACAGTATTGTGTTCATGTGTATTGCAATCACATTCCTGAGCACCATCTCTCCCACCCACCTCCACTGTGCATGGGGCAGCTAGAGGCCTGGAGGAATGCATGTATTTAGGCACACGGACAGAAGGTTTAAAAGAGATCCCCAAAATCTCCCTCCCACTGGCGTCACTGCAGGGGGGCGGAGCTCTAAGTTCCGCCGTGGTCAGACCCTCTGTTACACGGGAGCACGAAGCGCCCCGCCCCCTCACCTTTGGAGCCATTCAAGTCGGTGAAAGCACCGCCCAAGGTGGTTGAACCGCCGCCGTGTAATGTCGATAGGCCTTGTCTCACTGTGGTAAGAAGCGAGCCGCGCGATCCCCCTCCCTCCCTCCATGTGCGCTTCGTAAAGCGCCCGGGTCGGCCGCTGTGGCAAGAAGCGAGCCGTGCAGTCCCCTTCCCTCTCCCTCCATCCCTCCCCCTTCCTCCCCGTGTGCATCGTAAAGCGCCAGCGCGGTGCCGCTCAACCGGCGGCGGCCCCGATTGCGGCATGACCCCCGCCCCTTCCTGACCACCCCCAAATAACCCCCCCCAGTGAAAGGGAAAGACGGGAGGAATGAAACACAAGGAAAAGGTGAGAAAGAGCAATGGGGAATGCAGGAAAGCCAGGAAGCCAAGAATTGGAGCAACAGAAAGGGAAGGAAAGGAGGAAGAGAAGCCAAAGAAGACCGGAGAGCCAGAGAGCAGAAGAGAGGTAACAACGACAGCCCCCTCACCCCCATGCCCCCTCACCCCATACTCACCCGAACCTTCACCGTGATCGCTGAACTTGAGACCCAGGAGCGCCGATATTGCAGGGCCTGAGCGCAACAACGACAAAGCACACCTTAACCATTGCTGCGCTCAGGTAAGACTGGGAGGAGTGTGGGACGGAGCAACCTCAGGTACCGGCTCCTCCCACACTCCTCCCCTAGCACCCAACAGGGGGGCGTCACCACCCCTCCTCCCCTACTCTTGTGTGTCTTCCCAGGCCACCGTGTAAACCCCGAGAATTGCCCCAAGGGGATTCTCGGCATTAACAATGATGTAAAACCATCCATCATAATGAAAACCACAAATTAAAACACTGTGATTATAACAGGAGCTTAGAACCTTCTTGGTAATGTAGATACCTTAACAAAGGCTCAATATTAGTTCCCAGTTGTGAGAGTCCCTCACCCCCCCTTGGGTGGGCACAGTCCCAAGCACCCCTGGGCCTAGCTTGGGGCTCTAGGAGGGCAGTGTCTGCCCACAGAAGGGTGCCACAATTTGCTCTGGGCAGCTTCAGAGATGTTGTTGGCTGTGTGCTCCCTGAGGCATCACAGATGGTGGGGCTGCTGTGTGCTCCCTGAGGCATCACAGATGGTGGGGCTACTGTGTGATGCAGGAGGCTGGACTAGATGGGCCTTTGGCCTGATCCAGCAAGGCTCTACTTATGTTCTTATGTTGTGGGGAGGGGGGTTGAATCACACCTTCCTCCTCCTTTCCAGGCCCAGCTTGATGTGCTTCCCTGGGCCTGGTGAAGGGCACCCCTGCTGGGAACACCCCGTCAGCTTCAACCCTCTGCTCATGCCTTGGCTCTCCAGCATCACATCTGGTAGCATCAGGGCTCTGGTGCATCTGGTGCGGCCCATTCTCCCTCCCCTGCTGCATCCTGCCCCTGCGTTTATTCCCAGCATCCTAGTTCCTCCAGAAACCGGGATATTGACCGCATCCCTGGTAGGCTGGGCATCCAGCCACAAAGAGCCTTTTCCTGGGCTCTTCTGGAGTGTGGCCAGGTGGAGCTCAGCGGCAGGCCCAGGCAGCCCTTCCTGGTGAGACGGAGGTGTCCCCTGCCTACTCCAGTAGTGTTTGTCTCTTTTAAATTAGAGTCGTGGTGCATGTTACCACTCATTGCAGCAGGGTTAAATTGATTGATCATTGACCAGTGGCTGGCTCAATAGGGCTCTCTTAAGTGGCAGGCTCACCAACTTTCAGGTGGCAAGCTCAATAATTTTCAAACCTCCAAATCTTAGTTCCCACAGTGTCACTAGAGCTGGAGGGGTTAATTGTTTTCAATTAAGCCCTGCTGGGGCTAGAGATAAGGGGCTGGAGAGATACCTAGTTGTTTTCAAGGGAGTGGCTGGGGCTCGATTGTTTTTAAAATCCAGAAGTGGCTGCAGCTGCAAGAACAAGGTTTAAACGCAAAGCGACGTGCATCGAAACGACGGCAGAGGCATTTCTACGGTAGGGGTGGTACTGAAAGTTGCACCCCATCCTAGTCCCTGTTTACAACCAGGAACGAAGAGGCCCCACCCCCTCGCCATTGGAGCCATTCCGTGTGGTGAAGGCAACGGGCAGGGAGTTTCCTTCCCGTTGCCTTCACTGCACGAAATGGCTCCGACTGCGAGAGGGCGGGGCCTCCTCGTTCCTGGTTGTAAACGGGGACTAGGATGGGGCGCAAATTACAGTACCACCCCTACCGTAGAAACGCCTCTGAATGACAGTAAGCAAGGACTTACTGTATATCAATAGCCATCCAATTACAAGTCAGACAGTTCAGATACAAAAACATAACAATAACTCAGAACTAGTTCATTACAAAAACCAACTAACTGAATATAAGCTTGTTCAGTTAAGTGAGCCTCAAAACTATGGATCAGCAACATAATACCAACAGCAGCCAAAATCTAGATCCAAAAATAAAATACCACTGCATATAGATGCAGAGGGAAAACGGCAAAATAGTCACAGAGCTCAACCGAAACAGGGCATACCAAAAACCTAACTGCTGTCCAAGGACTACCAGTTTGTATTTTGTTCTACTATTCTTGTTGGAAAGAATTTCACAGCTGGGAACCACCTCAGAGAATTTATCCTGAAGATCCTGGTCCCCATAGCTCAAACCCAGCTCCTTTAATTGTGCCCAAAACTCTTCAGAAACTCAAAGAATATCCACACACACATTTGTTCTATCTAGAATGAATGCCAGGGATGATAGAGGACATTATACAGTATTAAATTGTGGAATTTGGTACCACCAGGTTTGTGATGACTACTTAGCTTTAGGGCGCAATCCTGTGTAACAGTTGATCCCCCAGTGTAAGAGCACTTATGCCAGTGTAACTTGCCATACACCGATGGACGCAGGACGGACGCAGGACGCAGGCCTGAAGAGGACTGTGAGATCTGAGCATGCACACAGATCCAGATTGATCACAAGACTTGGTTCCAGCCTCAGACCTAGAGGTTTCTGGTGCAAGCTCTGGAGTCCCTGACACTGACGAAGTGATAACTAACAGAACACAATAGTTGACGTCAGTGTAAGGTAAAGGGAAGGTATCCCCTGCTCGAAAGCCTGCTGTATCCAACTCTAGGGTGTGGTGCTCATTTCTGTTTCTAAGGTCGAAGAGCTAGCGCTGTCCGAAGACGCTTCTGTGGTCATGTGGCCGGCATGACTAACGGAACACTGTTACCTTCCCGCCACAGCAGTACCTATTTATCTACTTGCAATTTCTTGCTTTCGAGCTGCTAGGTTGGCAGGAGCTGGGACAGGAGATGGAAGCTCACTCTGTTACACAGCACTCAGGTCTCGAACTGCTGTCCTACCGACCTTCCGGTCTGCAGTTCAGCATCTTAACCACTAAGCCACCGCGGCCCTGAAGTCAGTGTAGATATGTGTAAAGAAAGAGGGAAATCATGGGACGCCTCACTGCTGTTCCATGGGAATGAATGGAACTGGATGCATCAGAACACATCATCTTGAGCCAAGATGGGCCATCTGCAGTGGAAATCCCGCAGGGAGCAGGGCAGCAGCTCTTCCTTTCACAAGCTGCCATGTTGCAGCAGAAGCGTTGGAATGCCTGGGGCGGGGGGGGCAGCCCCAGGTAGTAAGCGGGGTGGCGACAACCCTGCCAAATCAGCGGCAACGGGAAGGGAAAGCGCTGCAAAAAATGTGTCGCAAAAAAGTGCCCTCCCGCCCTCCCGGCCCTCCATTACTGTTTTATCGCTGCCGCCGGCGTCATCAGGGCCGGGGTGGTGGTGGTGATGTAGCTTCTGGTGGCGATGTCACGCCTCTGCCCCTCCCCCAGGCTGTCACTTCACCACTGTGTTGCAGAGTGTAGTACACCTCGATCCTGCTGCTAGAGGCCCTGGATCCAACCCATGGACACCTTATTATACAGAAGTTAGTTACTGCAGATATTTCTGTAGGATGCAACTCAGCATTTCTTCCTCTTGCTTTACAAATGCACTTGCTGAAACATTATTTAGGCTGCAATCCTATCCACACTTACCTGGGAGTAATCCCCATTGACTCTAATGGGACTTAGTTCTGAGTAGACATGCATAGGATTGGGCTGCTAGCTACTTGGGATGGGCGCTACAAAATGTGAAGTTACGGTAGCACCGGAGATGCATTAGGCTGATGTTACACACAGATACGCTGGCACATGTATATCCCTCTGGGATATTTATAGGGTGGATTTCAAGAATGAGATGATTTCATCCAGTGGCGTTCCTGTGGTAGGGGCTCGACAGTAAGTTGCACCCCGACCGACTACCGCGTTCGTTCACTCCGGTTCGTGAACGCGGTAGTCGGTCGGGGTGTGACTTACTGTCGCACCCCTACCGCAGGAACGCCACTGATTTCATCATTTCACAGCAATGTACACCAAGACTTCCCTGATCTAAAGCTTCTTCTCTTAAAGAATACAGCATCTTTCTGAAGCATTTGTGCAAGCTAGTTCAGGGAGCTGATATTTTGGTTCTTTGTTCTCGGCATTTCAATTCTTTTCTTTCTTTCTTTTTTTCCCCCCATGGCAGTATCGGGGACATGAACTTTGAACATGTTGTGCCTGATTGCTGTAGGACAGGTGTACAGATAGGGTTGAATAAATGCCGAGAAAATGTTGTAGTCACCAAATGGCTATAGATGTCCTAATTCAAGACACTCAGCATTATATATTAGACAGCAGCCCTGCTTGAACAGTAAAAGAACACGTCACTATATATCCCTGTCAGATTAAAAAACTAATTTGAAAAGATTAATGTATTCCATTCCTGTTAGCCTGAATCAGATACCGCTGTGCCTACAGCACCACTGCCTCCTGATTATTGAATTTTTATGGCCTTGTAATTAATTGCAGATTCCCTGTTTTGTTCTATTTCTTTTTCTCTGACATTTTAATTTCAACAAAAAGCAGCGGTCTCCATGCAGCCTCTCTCAGGAGATCCTAATGGCCTATAAAACAAAATGACTTATAGATATGGCACCCACTTCAGTTGGCTAGCGATTGTTCGAAACCTTGCTGATCATGCGGAATTTAATTTCCCCCCCTTCCTCTACTGTACTTATTTTGTGCCTATTAAATTGCAGCTCTGCCGTCTTGACTAACAAATGGATGTAACAAAGTGCCACCCTCCTGTAATACATTACTGTTGCCACATGCAAATTTTTGTCCCTTAAAAATTCCAGTTCATTTTATCTAATTATCAGTGAATAAATGGCTGGTGCGCATGCATAGAATATTGGCCTTGAATCTGCATATGAGAATCCTACATCTGAATGAATCATCCGGAATGAGGAGGGATTTAAAGAACTAAACACACTTCTGTTTCACTCTGTATTTTCCCCAGCCTCTTTAGTGCATCGTTCGAGAGAGAGAGAAATGACATTGGATTTTTGTGTGCTCTGACAGGTGGTTGGAAAGAATGGTGGACTACAGACCTCACTGTTTTGAGCTTTTAGATGGTGGCCAGAATGGCTTAACACAACATGCTCGAGAATGCTAATTTCCATTTTTTACAAAAAGACAGAATGCTTCTAACCCTCAGGATTGTAGAGACACGCAGTCCACAGTGAAGACATATACAAAGGAAAGGCTTGTTAAAATGAGAGAGGCTTCAGTTCAAGGAAGGACTTTTTTCTCCTATGAAAGAGAAAAGTGAATCTACCCTGTCCTTCAGACTGCATGCAACTATTCTTCAGGAGCCTCTATATTTCTGTCCAACTCAGTGACTCAACACACTGACATACCAATCCTAAACGCACCGCCCAATGGTGGCATGCCTCCCATCAGCGGCGTCACTAGGGCGCACGCCGCCCCCTGTGTGAGGGCGCACGCGCCGCCCTAATGACCCCCGTGCCGCCCGACAGCTGGCCGGCGAGGATGTCTCCGGAGCCGGCAGCAGCGGAGCCTCCGCTGCTGCCGGCTCTGGAGACATCCTCTCCGGCCGGCTGTCGGGCAGGAGGAGGCCTCGGAGCGTCCGCCCTCGGCGGAGCTCCAAGGCCTTCTGAGGGAGGCCCGATGCGTGACATCATATTTATAAGGTTTCACGCATGCGCAGTACGTTTCTGAGGGCAAATTTGCCCTCAAACGTTCTGCGCTTGCGCTAAACCTTCTAAATATGACGTCGCACATTGGGCTTCCCTCAGAAGGCCTTGGAGCTCTGCCGAGGGGGGAAGCACTGAGGCCTCCTCCGAGGCATCGCTGGAGCGCGGCGGGAAGGGCGGACCGCCTGCGCATGACGCGCGGGTGCACGCGCGCGACCGCGCGTCGCCCCCAGGCAGTCCGCCCTTCCCGCCGCGCTTCAGCGATGCCTCTGCTTCCCGTGCTGGCACTGACTGCCGTAAAGCAGTCTGCGCGAGTCGCAAAAGCCTCCCCGGCAGCGCGCTGCTCAGTGCGCTGCCAGGGATGCCAGTGAGACTTTGATGGCAAAGTCAAAAAGGTTAGGGTTGCAACACTATTGTCTGTGATGGGAAAGGAGTGTCACAGGCACAAAATGCCATGTATGAACAGTTTTTCTTTACGAAGTGTGAACCAGGACCTGCTGAAATCACCAATCATTGTATCACCAATGGGTAATGCCTGTGCCTGGCACTTTGAAAGAATAATTGTTTAGGGACAAATTGGTCATAGGCACTAAGGATAAAGTTGCACGGATGAGACTACTCATAAAGCCTTCATTAACTCTGCAAGGAGCCATCGGTATCTGCAAATTTGGTGGACAAACTGCAACACAAATGCAAGATACCTACCCACCAGAAGCTGAAAGCATGCACTGCCTCAACAAAACAAAAGAAAAACATCACTAAGTCACAAATGCCATCACATGAGAGCAGTGGTGAGCCCAGTAGATCTCAAAATTGTGGATACTGTGGTAGCTGGCCTGATCCTGGCAAATGCCCAGCATTTGGCACCATCTGCAGAAACTGTGGTAGGACAAGTTACAGTAAGTCCTCACTTAAAGTCGTTTCGTTATAAGTCCGGGTGGTGAAGACCACCAGGGATTGTGAAGAGCTCCAGAAGGATCTCTCCAAACTGGGAGAATGGGAAGCAAAATGGCAGATGCGCTTCAATGTAAGTAAGTGCAAAGTGATGCACATTGGGGCAAGAAACCAAAATTTCACATATACGCTAATGGGTTCTGAGTTGTCTGTGACGGATCAAGAGAGAGATCTTGGGGTGCTGGTGGACAGGTCGATGAAAGTGTCGACCCAGTGTGCGGCGGCTGTGAAGAAGGCCAATTCCATGCTCGGGATCATTAAAAAAGGGATTGAGAATAAAACGGCCAATATCATTCTGCCTTTGTACAAATCGATGGTAAGGCCACATCTGGAGTATTGTGTCCAGTTCTGGTCACCACACCTCAAAAAGGATATAGTTGAATTGGAAAAGGTGCAGAAAAGAGCGACCAGAATGATTCGTGGGCTGGAGCACCTCCCTTATGAGGAAAGGCTACAGCGTCTGGGGCTTTTCAGTCTAGAAAAAAGACGCCTGAGGGGGGACATGATTGAGATAAAATTATGCATGGGATGGAGAGAGTGGATAGAGGGAAATTCTTCTCCCTCTCGCACAACACCAGAACCAGGGGACACGCACTAAAATTGAGTGGAGGGAGAGTTAGAAGAGACAAAAGAAAATATTTCTTTACACAGCGTGTAATTCATCTGTGGAACTCCTTGCCACAGGATGTGGTGATGGCACCTGGCCTAGATGCTTTTAAAAGGGGTTTGGACAGATTCATGGAGGAAAAGACCATCACAGGTTACAAGCCATAAGCAACCTCCTGGTTTTAGAAGTGGGTTTTCTCTGTGCCAGGTGCAAGGGAGTGTCAACGGGAAACAGGTTATCTTGTTGTGCTTCCTGAGGCATCTGGTGGGGCCACTGTGTGATACAGGAAGCTGGACTAGATGGGCTTTTGGCCTGATCCAGCAGGGCTCTGCTTATGTTCTTATGAGGCATTTTTTGAGATACTCTGGTCCTGAGCTGTTAAAGGCTTTAAAGTTCATAACCATCTCCCTTGAATTGAGTCTGGAAGAAAACTGATAACCAATGTAGATGACAGCGAATCAGAGTCATATGATCTATCTACTGGCTCCAGTCACATCCCTGGTGACAGCATTCTTAAGTCGTTCCATTTTAAAGTTGTTGAGGAAAAAAAATCAATTCCCGGCCGGGGCCACTGTCTGTTTGGGCTTTGAACGTTCTCCCCAAGTCTGTGTGGGTTTTCTCTGGCCCAGTATCAGTGTTTAATATTAGAAGTGCTTTGGGTCTTCATTTAGAAGTTTGATGGTGTTTTTGTAACCAGAAATATGTCGTAAACTCTTGTTTATGTACCGTATTTCTTCGAGTCTAAGGCGCCATCAATTCTAAGGCGCACCTTTACTTTCAGTACCACCAGCAGGGGAAAAAAAATCCATCGATTGTAAGACTCACCTCCCTTCATTGAATCTACCCGCTCAGCACCAACTCTCCCCAGCATGTCTCCTGCAGCTGAGGATGACTGAGTGCACTGCCTTTGCATAGCATTTCTGGCCCTGCCAGAAACTGCCATTTCCTTCGTTACCTGGGCTTGGGGGAGCTTCAGGGAGGCCTGCGCAACCCTCTGCAGGCCTCCCTGATCTTCAGTTCAGCAAAAAACAGCGATTTTGGGGCATTTCTGGTTTTCGCGAATAACCTGAAGCTCCCCAAGCCCCAGTAAATAAGAAGATAGCATTTTGGGGTGCTTTTTGGAGACCTTCAATTCTAAGACGCACCCCATTTTTTGAAATGCTTAATTGGGAAAAAACATGCGTCTTAGAATTGAAGAAATACAGTATATGAATTAGCCTACGATCAATCTCCATAACTAGTCCATTCCTCTTCCCGCTTTAGCTTGGTCATCATCCTAACGATGCACAAAAGGAGCAGGAAATACTCCTAAGCTTCAAGGCCTGTAGTCTCTCTTGGCAATGACATAGACCTCTAATCAGCATGCTGCTTGCATGTCAGTCGGCCTAAGCTATTTGAACATTGCCTCACCAGACTCCTGAATGGTAATGAACTCTGTTCATTCACCTACTTCATCGGGTCTCCATCAACAGAACCTTATTGATTGTAGCAAAATTCAAGGAACCATTTAGGAAAACAATCCAAAGAGCTCACCATGAGAAACAAAAACCAGAGGCTTAAAGACATTGCTAAACTCTCACAACAGTCTGATACAGTAGCGTCATTGGGGTAGGGGTGGGGGGCCGTGGTCCCCAAGTGCACGTGGCGGCGAAGGGGGGTGTACTTGCCTCCTGGATGTGTCCCCTCTGCCGCCGCTCCCATCATTGCATTCCTCGTTGCATTCCTCGTTCCCTCTTTGGGACTACCCGCCCTGGAGCCATTTAGTTCCAAAAAGGTTAGCAAAATGGCGGTGGTGGTGGTGGTGATTGAAGCCACATGACGGGGTGTGGCGTGTGGCATCACATGGGGGTGTCACATTGGCGGCCCCCACTCAGGGGGTGTACACTCGCCACTGGTCTGATAGTTTTTTCTACCATGATCAGGTTAAACATTTCTTCCCTGCTCCAAATCTGGTGATCTGTTGGACTCTTTGAGGCACAACCCATCCTGTAGTTATAGCGTTAACTATAACACTTTAGTTATATGTCAACCACCCCCGATGTCTTGTAGACAGTTTTTGCTTTTAATTCAGGAGAGAAAGACCTACAAAACTGGTGTAGCTGTTATGTATGGGGTTAGGAGTCATCATGCAGCATGAAAATTATCCTATGTGACTTACAGCCCAATTCTATCCAGCTTTCCAGTGCTGATGCAGCCGCAGTTCGGCCCCGAGGTAAGGTAACAAACATTCCCTTACCTTGAGGAGGCCTCTGTGACTGCCCCACCTCAGGATGAGGTGTGTACCCCATTGGCACGGCTACACCGGCACATGGAAAGTTGGTTAGGATTGGGCAGTTCGGTAGGAGGAATGAGTGTTGAGCAAAAAGAGCAAATTACAAAGCAAATACTATAGTTGTTGCAGTGAATAATGCATGAGCAAGCCACAGGCAGAAATGTGTTCAGATACATCAAATAATTTCACATATCAAGCACATTTCTAAAAATCAAAGTCATGGAGAATAGTGCTTAATTTTTTCCCCATCAGATAAATTATTAACAAAGTATTTAGTGCATTCCTAGCAAAGCAAAGCTAATTAATGCAAGGAAGCTGCTTTCTATTTTCACCAATAAGGTCTTTGGATTCATGCTTTCTTGCGGTTGGCCTAAATAACAACCAAAATAAAACGCTCGGAAATTTGTTTGCTACTTACCAAGTTTCATGCTGACTTGTTGAAATGTAGAAGGGAAAGGAGAAATACATGGTTTGAGAGTCACTTCTTATGATCAAAATGTTGGAAGCTGTGATGATTCTGGTGTAGATTAGTGGTTAAGAGTGTGAGCTACAAATTGGGAAGTCCTGGTTTGAATCCTGCTTCTGCCATGAGCTTAATAATAGCCCAATCCTATCCCTAACCACTTCATAGCACGCAGACACACCAACGGAGCATGCACTGCATGCTATGGTGGGGGGGGGGACGGATGGGGGCACACAATCAGATGGCCAGTGACAGGTACGTAAAAAACTTCTTTACTTACCTCCTGGTAGGCTGCCTGATCGCCTATGGGTCTCCTTGGACCCACACCAGTTGTTTTGCTGCCATAAGTCCCAGGAGAGGAAGGGGTGGGGTGGGTTGCAAAATCAGGGATAGAATCTGGTGTGCACTTTTGCTGCCGAGATGCACACCTCCAGCCTGATCCTTGCCCCCTGCCCTCACCCCCCCCCCCTAAACATTCCATGAACCACCCCCTCCATCACTTTACCTGGGCAATTCTTGTACATGTGTGGAGCCTCTGGCCATTTCCACAATTTTCAGCAGTGCAACGTTTGCACAGTTGTGGTGCCATTAACGACAGTGGGTCAATAGATCCACTGTCATAAATGACCCATAGGATTGAGCTGTATGTCATCTTAGGCAAGCAACATTTTTTTAGCCTCAGGCACAATATGGGGATAATAAGACTGGCCTACCATACTGGGTTTTGGTAAAGATCACAACAAGGTAATGTATCTCAAGTACTTTGACATTTTCAGAATGAATGCTAAAGATTATGATGATGATTCTATAGTAATGGATACTTCTTTTGTACTAAAAGCAGCAATTATACTGAGGTAGCCAAATGAAGGCAAGGCTGAGTCTAAGGCTGCAATCCTATGCACACTTTCCTGAGAGTAAACCCCATTGAAGACGATAGGACTTACTTCTGAGTATAGGATTCATGGGATCCTATACTCCTATGTATAGGTTAAGATCCAAGCATAGGATTGTGCTCTTAATCGCTTACTTTTTGTTGATCCTTTCCCCTTAGAATAAAAAAAAATTGCATCATGTCTGGGTGATTTTTCAGCCTCCCTTAAATATTTTGATTGTGATTTGAATGGCACTCTCTCTAAGGACCATTCAACATCTAGAGAGTCCACATTATGGGATCCACTGACTTGGGATCCAATGGGCCTATACACAGACATTCAAGATAGAGATGCATATACAGTAGTCTGTGCTCAATAGAGAGCAACATGAATGCTTCCCTGGGCTTCCTTGCTCCATAGCTGTTGATGCCACCGACACTCTCCTATTGATGAAAGCATCTTCTCAGGTTGTGGAAGACCACTCGCATCTGTGGTGGAAGGAGTGAGTGAGTAGAGTGTGGAAACCTAGGGGAGCTAGCCATGTTGCTCCCTAGTGTCTACAGTATTATAGGCGGCTGCTGGCTTGGGTACCTGTGTATAGCATAGATCCATTTGATGTTGAGATGTATCTGCTTAGGGTAGGAGAAGAAAAAAATAAAGATGGCAGAGAACGTCAGGAAAACACACACACGTGTTCATATAATTTGATTATTGCTTTCTAAATCACTCTCACTAAAGGAAAATGTATATTTCAATGCAAAAAGTTTTTTTTAAAAAACGTGAATACTTGACTCAGCCGTAAGTTTATATTTGAAGTGAACACATATGCCTAAAGAGGAAATGTATATTTGAAATAAAGTGTGGAAATGTATTAAATGATTAGTCAGTTCAATATAAAGTATACCATTTAACCTACTATACATAATTTAATTTCTCTGACAAACATTACATGCCATATTGCTGAAAGGTCTTTTTGTAGGTACGCAGTGCAAACCAGAAAAAAATGTAAAAATGATTCTGTATCTGTAACAAATTCATCTCAAGATGCACTTAGGCATCAATGATTTATTTCATCCATTTTCAGTAGACACTTAGCAACGATGCATCTATATTTTATCATGATTATGGCAGCCTCTCATGACGATTGGCTGAGCTGGTATGTTGTCATGGAATGTTCATGTGGATGTTAATTCATGGAACAAAGCTGTCAGCAACAGAATATTTGCAGTCCATCTTCTGTTAAGGAATTGAAATTTATTTATTTGGCTGTCTCTTGGTGAGGGACAGTGGATTGAGAATGGAGGGACAGAAGGGCAAAGCAGACTGGGAATTGAGAAAAGGAATCAGGGGTTACACAAAGTGGAGAATAAAAATAGAAATGGAGAACATTTGTTAAATATTCTCTAGCTGTGCGAATTTTCAGTGAAATTTTATATTCTTCAGCATTTGATATGGGTAAATGTTGTAATGACAATCAACCTTTGGCAGTACCTGATGGATAACTTGTAACAGAATTCAACAAATGTTATATTCATTCATTAATTCAACCAACCAAAACACTCACATTTTGATGTCCATATTTGATCCCAGTATCCAGCTTTTGAAAACTGAGATCAAGGTTTGAATTGCAAAGTTTGAAAATTCACCAACTTTCAACATTTAATTCAAGCTCTAGAAAACACCTCACCATTCTTAAGAATAGGCGAACCTATATGTTGTTGGCTTTGGGGAAGGAGGGAGACAAGGAGTGCAAGGAAGTCTGGCCAATGGAAGTGGGGCAAAATAGACAGATGCCAATGGGCTAAAAATAAGAACGTATAGAAACGGTGGATGGTTGAGGCATGTAGTTGAAGAAATGATGAGACAAGGAGAATGTTGGTCAGAACAACACTTAGGGCTGTATGCTAATGGCAGGACATGGACAAGTAAGAAAGCTCTGGGGGGCTAGGGTATTGGTGGGTCAACAAACCAAAGAAACATTTGCACCATGGGGAAAAATAAATCAAAAGGGAACAGTATCGCAGCCAGAGGCATTGCAATAGTGGGGCAGAGGGGATGCAATGCCCCCGGGTGACAACCACGGTCTTCTCACGAGGAGCCGCAGTGGAATTTTTTCACTCTGCAGCTGCTTTTTTGCAACCATGGAGCAGAAACACATGAAAACTGGCACATTTTCTCAGCCCTCCCACCCATCCCGGGTTCTAGAAGTCTTCAAATAAAGCCTTCCGGGAGCGGAGGGTGCGGGGCAATGATGCAAAACACATAATTTCCCCCCCCACGTGGCCTGCTAGCAACGCAACTGATTGCAGTAAGGGCAAAACCCATTCAGCACCCTTGACAGTGACCTGCCTGGAAGAGACCTCATGGGAGGGGATCGTGATCAATGAGTTTCTGTGTGCAGAGTGCACAAAAATCAATTTTACACACATTCCCAGGGTTTTCCTACAATATAGATGCTCTTCCTCCATAACTCCCCACCCATCTTAATGACAGGCAGCTCTCTATTCAAATAACGAATAGCACATTTCAGCCATCTGGGAACATCTCTGTGTCTCTTACAGGCAATGATTTTGCTTCTCCTGTGGTAAAGGCAACATATGAATTGACGAAAGAGAGACATGTTTTTGCACACCAGTATAATTTTGCCACGATGCTATCTATGTCTTACTTATTCACTCTGAAAATAGACAAAATGGTGATGTTTTGGCTCACTGAGCCTTCGGAGTACATAAATAACATCTATTATTGCATATAAATTATATTGGAGTGCAGTAGCTCATTCATCTTTTAAAATTTATCTGCATAGATTAACATCTCCTTGCGCAAGTTCATGAAACAAACTGGAACAGAGAATAATCAAAGCTATTTATCGCCAAGCACTACAGCAGAAACTCGTGGAAAGGAATGTGCTAAGTCAGTTATGGAATGGTAGGCATGGATTTATATAGGAGAGAAGTAAAGCAAAGGGTTGCAGTCGGGGACATCATTGGGGCAGAGGCTGAAACCATCCTGTTCCCAATGGTCTCACAGGCTGGGATGGGTGCTGGTGATTTTCTCAGTTGGCTCATACATGGCACTAAGAACTGAGCCTGCCCTTCTTTTGCAGCAGTCCTGCAGAGGCAGGACTTTGACGGGGGAAGTCTTCTGCTGTCATAAAGTGGCTGCTGGCGGAGTGCTGCATGCTCCATCGGCGGCCATTTTCAGAGCACTGCCACAAGAGGCTGCAGTGCTCCAACCCTGCTGATGGACCCCACCACACCCACTGGAGGAGGTAAGGCAGCAGTGGGGGCAGGGAATGGGCACTTTGGCTTGTGCAACTCTGACCTAGGGAGATGGATTGAGGCTGAGAATGGGGATAGGATATTGGTGGAGCTGCTGCCACTGATAACTACCCCCTTCCCACCCTGAACACACTCCTTTTCTGTCCCAGCCCTTGCCTCATCCTGTTCCTCTCACCCTCTGTGCCAACTTACTAGCGCCAGGGCACCCAGAATTGTTGCTGTTGTGAATCCACTACCACTTGCCATTTCAGAAGTTTCACACAGTGGGTTGCACGCAATGGATGTTGCACGCAATGGATGTTGCACACCAGACAGTTGCCAGACAGGTCACTGCGCTGCTCAAACATGAGTTCTGATGGCACAGTGGCATAGGATTGGGTCCTCAGTGATTTACCATATTGTTCTGAGTATAACCCGCACTTCCCCACCCTTTAAGGCAAGTCTTTAAACTCGGGTTGAGGTCTACAATCGCAGCCGAGCATTAGGGAAACTGAAAGCGTCTCCGATTGCAGTTTCAAAAGGTAAAGCATGTTTTCAAGCCTTTTCAGCCTGGCCGTTAACAATCTCTTATCAGTAGCCTGCTGAAATGGTACTTAAGCCCTGTAGCAGGCAAGCAAGCAGTTGAAAACATATTAACCCTTAAGTACCAGCCCCAGGATGCTGTGGAAACTAAGATATTTATTGATCCTGCAGCTTGAACGTTGAGAGTGCTATAACATGCTCCTGCATAGGCTTACCATATCCAAAGGGGGGCAGAGTGCCTACCTTTAACCATTGGAATTTGGGCAGGTGCAGCTCATCATCATGAAAGGGTCAACAAGCTGCACCTGCCCAAATTCCAAAGGTTAAAGGTAGGCACTCTGTCCCCCTTTGGATCTGGGAAGGCTACTTAGACATTATTATAATGTTGTTGCTATTTTGTTATAGTAAACATTATTTCAATGTTTAATATTAGCAGTGTTTTGAGTCTTTCTGTAGAAGTTACAATTCTCAACTTTATTTAGAAGTTTGGTGATGCTTTTGAGACCAGAAATATGCCATATGAACCTAACTCTTGTTTTCTTATGTTAGCCTATGGTAAAATTGGTTTCGTTATAAGTGGTTTCACTTAAAGTTGCAGTTTCCAGGAACCTATCTACAACTTTAAGTGAGGACTTCCTGTTCTACTAATGTGTATATTTTCTTTTAGTTAAAAAAGTTAAAATTTTATTTTTTAAAAAATAGCACCATACTTTAAAGGTGCTGCTTATAATCAGGAGCGGCCTATACTCAGGACAATATGGTACTTTCCTCATATGTAGGCCTACCATCCATCCTGGAAAACCCGGGACTGTCTCGGGTTCCGGGCTCCGGTCCCAGGTCAGTCCTGCGCTTTCCGAGCCCGGTGAAGCCGCTGCCGCTTCCAAAAGTGCAAAAAGGCACCTTTTCCAGCAGCGCCATCTTGAATCTCGCGAAATCTCACGAGATCCAAGATGGCAGCGCCCAAATCTCGTGAGGGCACATGAGGCAGCCTGATGTGACCTCACAAGATTTGGGCGGCACCATCTTTCACGAGATCCAAGATGGTGCCGCCAGAAAAAAGTTGCCTTTTTGCATTTTTGGAGGCAGCGGCACCGGCGGCGGTGGCTCTGGCATGGGCAGGAGTCCTGGCCGGCTCAGATGCCGCCGGCCAGGCTCCAGAAAATGACGAGGACAATGAGGATGGCGGTGGCAAGATGGTAGTGGTGAGGACGGCAACGGCAAGATGGTGGCGGCGACAATGGCGAGGGTGGTGGCAGCAAGGTGGCGGTGGCGAGGGTGGCGGTGGCGGCAAATTGGTGGCGGCAAGGGCAGCAGTGGTGAGGAAGGATGATGGCAGCAGCAAAGGCAGCGGCAATGACGGTGGGACAGGTAAGTGGCGACGGCAGCAAAATGGCCATTTTCATGGCCACAAATAAATAAATAACTAAAATTTTGGCCACCCTTCAAAAAGTCCCCTTTTCAGTTATCTTTTGAAGGGGGCATGCAAGCAAGGGCAAGAAGTGGCAAGTGGGTGATCTGTAGCATAATCTAAGTGGGAGGGAGGGATCATGCTGTATTGTTTAGGATAAAGAACAGGGGGTTTCAAGAGGTGACCTGTATTTCACTGGGAAGTTTTCCCCTCTGCCCACAATGGCAACTTTTGTGCTGAAATTTGAACCAGGAACATTTGGTATAGGGTTATTTAGCACATCTTAGTAGTGGAGGCAAAACATACTTCATGCTCCCAAGGCTCACTAAAGAATCAAACTTGTCCCTATCTGTGTAGTCCTATCCTGCGTTCTGTTTGTTGATCACTCTAGTGCAGTGATGACGAACCTATGACACGCGTGTCACAGGTGACACGCGAGGTCATTTTGGGTGACACGGCAGTGTTTCCCCCAGGGCCCCAACACACCTTATATTTTCGCAAAAGTTTTACAGGCTTGTCTTAAACATTTAGGGCAGGGGTTTTTGGCAGACCTCTTTCAAATTATTCTCTAGTAAAACTCAGCAACAAAAAAGTCACTAATTGATGTTAAATAAAATGCAATGTATTCTATAGTTTTCAGTTCAATTCAAAATTACTATTAAAAGTAGCAATAGTCAAAGCACTATTAAAAGTTCGGGGACACACACACACACACACACACACACACACACACACACACACACACACACACACACACACACACACACACACACACACACACACACCAGCAGAGTCAAGTTAGGCATTTTCAAAAATTTTGACACACCAAGCCCAAATGGTTAGCCATCACTGCTCTAGTGTTTGATAGAATGGACTTCTAGATGAGAGAGAGAGAGAGAGAGAGAGAGAGAGAGACAGACAGACAGACAGACAGACAGACAGACAGACATTCTGACTCAAGTCAGTACGCCATTTTACACAAACGTGTCTCCCAGTGGTTTCCCATCACTGCTGAATAACTTCTCCAAGCGTATCATCCTTAACTCCATGCCCTTTCCACTAAGTTCCTATCATGAGCTGCTCTCCAGGATACAAACTCTTATAATACTTGCAAGAACTGATAATGAAGTGAACCTTACAGATTCGTCTTTGGTTCCAGCAAAGAGTGGATTTGTGTCTGTCTCTTCAGAATAGATTTCTAGAAGAATAGAATAGAAATAGAAAGATTTCTAGAATAGAAAGACCCAGTAACCTGTTTGATACGTTTTTCTACCCCAAGACTTATGGAACCGAAAGGTTATGCTCTATGTCTCAGCCAGTAAAAGGCTCTGCTAAACAGGTCAAAGAAGGGGCTTATTATTACCTCGCTGGGAATAGCATTCTATGTACTTAAAACTGTGTGAATAGAAAGCGAATTCCTATGGGGAAGCTGCATATTCTGAACTTTCAACTTAAGTATGTACCTGAATTGCTATATTAGAATAATGTTGCACAAGGGTTCTATAGATTAAAGACCTCTCGAGTCAGGAATGAAGCCCAAGAGGAAATGGGTAAATACCAATAATTCCAGCCACAAGTATACTATTTAAATGGAAATCCAGTTTCAGTTTTCTTGTCTGCCTTTCTAACTATAGCAGTAGAGCTATACTGGCGTTCGCTACTGAGGTACTCTGCAATTGAGATTCCTTAGCAGTTAGCTTTGGGGGTGAGTTATACTAACATTAGCTAATGGCATAAGCTTATTAAACAAGCATGCAGCCTTGGTTGGGAATGAATGTGTTTGACCGTAAATGTAGTTTTAACCCTGTGTATTAGCACAATTCTTTAGCATAGGAAGAGGTAAAGTAGGCCATTATAAGGAGACATGGGCAGTTGCCAAGTTAAAGTATTAATTCCTTCCTAATCTTTTTTTCTTGCATGCCGTGGTGGAGCCAGGAAATAATTTCCCCTGCCCCCCAGATATTGATTGTCAGTGAGGAAACTTCTTTTTACGAGTTTCTTTTTTCCCCTAGAGCCCTTATCTTGGGGGGCTTTGAGGGATGTTATCAGGGCTATGTGCACTGGATTAAACAAAATCAGAATTCTGCAACTCAGGCTACAATCCTATACACACTTACCTGGGAGTGAGTTCCATTGAACTCAATAGAACTTGCTTCTGAGTAGACATGCATAGGATTGTGTTGTAAGTAACAGTGGCATACTAAGGGGGCGGTGGTGCGGACTGCCCCAGGGTGACACACCACCCAGCTGAAGGGGGGGGGGACAAAGGCCACGTTTGTTTAAGTGTATGGGGGATGGCTTTGTCTTTGACTTCTCTTCCCTGCGATCAGGGAATGGAAATCAAAAACATGGGCACTCCCCAGCTGCTTAAACAGACATGGCTTTTGTCATCCCCCTCTGGTGCCCACATCTTCGGCTTCTTTCTCCCAATTGCAGGGAAAAGAAGCTGAAGACATGGTCGCTGGCAGCCTGGGGTGCCCGCGTCTTTGACTTCTTTTCCCCAATCATGGGGAAGAGAAGCTGAAGATACTGGTGCCCCAGACCCTACCTCCTGCCTGATGTCACTTTTGGGTGTCACCAAGCTGGGGAAGTGACGCCCATCCTTGTTACCCCAGGTGACAAGGAAGCTGGGTACACCACTGGTTAGTAAACCAAATCCTGCATGCCTGCAGGTTATTTATCTGTTTCAACCTTTATGACCCACTTTTCAACCTCAGTTTCTCAAAGCAGAGTACAATAAAATTGTGGCAACACTAGAGGCATACAAGCATTACAAACTCAGAATGCTTCTAATAATCCAATACATACAGTTGCAGATATGCCATATACCCCAGGGCAGGGGCAGTCCATCCATGAGGCCAACTGAAGCTGCCGCCTCAGGTAGCAGTTTGGCAGGGAACGCCACTTCCATCCACCCCCCATTCCTCCACCGATCCCCCTCCTACCACTACCCTGGATTGGAAAGGGAAAAGGGGGGACAAAGTGGAAGCATGGAGGAGATGAGAGAGAGTGCCAGAGGAGCAGAGGCTGGCACATCAACAGGTAAGTGGGTAGCATTTGGCATGCTGTGTCTGGTACCAGGAGGTCTTGGATCAGCCCTACCCCAGAGTATCTTAAAATAATTTTGGATCAAATACTTGCCTGATGGAATGGACCAAGCTCTTGGAATGGCAGATCCCCAAAGATGGAGAGTTCAGCAAGGGGGGGGGGAGCTCTTCCACAATACCTGTTAATAAAGTATCTCTGATGGTAGTGGAACCTGCAGCAAGGTTCACTACTAGATTTCAATTTATAGGGAGGTGTCTATGGGAGAAAGCACTCCCTCAGGTTTCCCCAGACCCAGGCTATATATGACTGTAAAAATAAGAACCAGCACATTTAATTTAGCCCCAAAACATATTAGTAGAGGCAGTCCAAAACAGTGTTTTCAAAAAGCGGATTTTGGTGTTTTCCAAAATAAAATTGCTGAAAGTGGTGTTATGTGTTTTTATTCCATTTGTATAAATTATAATTGTTTTAATAATCACTTTAAAAGTGTACTAGGTAGGTGGTATAGTGGTATAGTGTCTCTAGCAATGATGGCTTTGCCGTAAAAAACCTGCCTTCAGTATGTGCCCCCCACAATATAGGAGAATGGTACTCCACAGCCTGTTAGACCAGCTTTTGTACAGTTCAGAATTCTCTTCAACATGTAAAGAGGATTAAAGTCCAAATCCGGTTAAAATGATCCTTTTCCATTTTTGGCCTGAATATATGTTCTATTAATTGAACCGCCCTAAAATGTTTTGTGATATGCGTCATGCTTCTAAACCCTGTAAAGGGAGATGGTCCCCCAGGCTTCCATGGAAATTATGTTTATAGTCTGAGATCTCCGTTTGCTCCTCATTGCCGTAAGCAGTGCGGCCTCCCCGCTCGTACATTTTCCCTGGCAAAAACGGATACATCATTTAAGTCATTACAGGTCTGCTGCTCATTTGTTACAATAAACTATACCATCCTTGCTAGGAGGCCAGGGAGAGCCTGTAGTTGCAAATATACATCTTCCTGGGCTAACTCAATTCAAAGCAGCAGCATGCCAGGGTAAAGTATTACTTAATTTATACTGTAATGTTTAACATTGATTCTGTGTGGGAAAATGAAGCCCAACACATTCAGAGAACCCACATCATTAAGGTTTAATAATTTAGGCCTAGTTAATGCAATAATGAATTTACTGACACCTAAAAGTGCAGTCTTAGTATTTGCGTTTCTAGAAATACTTACTCTGAAGCTCGGCTTTCAAGACAGAAAATATTTATTATGAAATTGGCTTTTGTAATTTTCCCATCTTCCCCCCTCTTTTCTCACGTGGTGACGGACAATTCTTCAGATGTATTTATTAACTCCTGGTACATAGTGGTTGTGTCCCACAATTTGTATGATCCAGATCTATATGGACCAGGATTCAAGACTAGACTAATTTGTATTCTGTACCTGAATTCTCAGCTTGTGTCCAATGCCATCTTTCCTCTTCACCAATATTTCTCCCTGTATGCCCCATTGATACCTGAAACCACTGGCGTTCCGAGGGTGGTGCAGAACCGTAAGTGGATCAGGATGCCGCTATGTGCGTGTAAGGGGCCCTTCCCCCTTGCCGGTCAGAGCCATTTCCAGATGACAACGTCTAACACGCGGGCAGCTCCATTCAGCCCGTGTGGTAGGCGTTGCCCACTGGGAATGACTCTGACCGGCAAGGGGGAGGGGCCACTTACGCGCACATAGTGGCGACCAGCTCCACTTAACGGTTCCGCATCACCCTCGGAACACCAGTGCCTGAAACAGAACATGGAAATGGCATGTTCTAATCCTAACCTTTCTACATAACTGCCTTTTCTCCCACCACCCCACTCACCTCTCTGTCATTGGTGGAGACATTTTTTCTATCCTTGGTGTCATGGCCAGATCTCACACTCAAAGGAGAAGGAACTGGTCAGATCCCCATCAGATTAGTTGTCAAGGTGCTGTACCCAGACGCTGACAGCTGGGATGAACAAGGCAGTGAGAATCCAGGGAAAACCAAGCCCCACCTGGGGACCAGAAGGTCCTGACATGCTGGGAATTCTCACCCTTCAGTACCTTTTGCTGACACCTAGGTGAGAGGTGATAAAGTGTTTGGCTCCAGACCTGGGAGCTGCCTCTTTAAGAATTCTCACTTTTCAGCACAGGGGATGGAGGGGGGTGGTAGTCAGGGTCATAACACATAAAAGGTCTCACTCAGTTGGAGCTGAGTGATCAAGTTGCTCTCTCAGACCTGTCCAAGGTCCTGCAGGTCTCCCGTACTTTGGCTTGCTCTACCCTGTGAGATACCACATCACTCCTCAGGGGTTTCTGTGTGAGGCTGAAACAGGACATCCTGTTGCACAACACTATATGTTGCAATCACCTTTGACTCCCTTTTTCAAACTCTGGTTCAAACTATGGCTCAGAGCCAGCCTTAGGGGCTGTGGGGCTCAATTGGACACATTTTTGTGGTGGCCCGGTTTCACAGGCAAGGTCTGGTTGCAACAGTGTTTCCAAGTACAGTGTTTCAGGGCCAAAGTAACTGTGATGTGGGAGTTCCATGACTGCAACACCTACATCTTTTTCTTTTTCAAAATGCAGCTAGGGGTGGGTGGGTCCTAACTCTTTCCCCCGGAATCATGGCCTCAATATAAATCCCCCCTGAAGCTATTATTACCTGCAGAGGGCAAAATTTGTGCCTGTAAGTGTTCCCATTCATGTTTAATAGCAGCTCTCTCTCTCTCTCTCTCTCTCTCTCTCTCTCTCTCTCTCTCTCTCTCTCTCTCTCTCTCTCTCTCTGATATTTAAATAATAATTATTATATAATGATTATCATTAGGGAATTGGTGTGGGGACAAAGGGTTACAAACATCACAGAACTCCCACATCACATCCAGTTTGACTCTTACCTTTTTTCTTACCTTCTTACCACAGGAATGGCAACCATTCACTTATTTGGGAGATGGTGAAGTGGTGTAGAACTGGGGTGGGGGCTACAGTTGCTCCTCATTCCTGGTGACCTCTGTGACCTGTTCAGAATCAACCTGCTCCTATCTGCATGGCCCCATCCTCGACTAGGTTTCCTGGTTTCCTCAGAGTGTGAAAGGCTACTTGAAACTGAATTTTAAAAGATATATTCAGATTCTGATTAGATTTATTGTTGTTTCAGTGATGAGCCTTACACACACACACACACACACACACACACACACACACACACACAGGGGGAGAGAGAGTGCTTTACAAAATTTTAGCTCGTTTCTATTTCAATAACTTTCTTAGCTTGGTTCTGAAATTTTGGCTCTCACTTTTCATCTGGGAGAAGAGAGACGAGGCTGTGAGATGCTGAGCCTCAGCATTGTATACTATTTTCTTTCTCAGCATCCTTCATCCAGGTGGAAAGGTGCTCAGGATACTCAATGAAACTGCCGGTTCTCACCCTGTTTAGGCCACATTGGACGCCCAAAAACCCTCAAGGGAAACTTATGGGCAGCCAGATCGTGACTATGGAACTGGTGACGGAATGAGCGTTCCGTCGCCGGGAGCCATCGCAAGCATGCCATTAGGCACGTTTACAATGACGCGGGAGTAAGGGAGGCCGGCGCAAGACTGGCCACCCTCACTTCATCATTGGAACGTCCATGCGGCCAGTGGAGGAAGGTAAGGCTCCGGCGGCTGCCGCATGGGCGATCCGGGTGGCGAGCGAGGGGTGCTTTTGGCCAAGCCAGCCCGGGAGGGGACGGGGATGGCATCTACCATATCCTCATTTCCGCCAAGCCGGCTCTGCCGTTACACGGCCTCCTCCTACTTCCGCCAACTATTTAGCTGACAGAAATCCGAGGAGGCCAATTAGACCTGCCCTGGTTTACACCCGGTGAAGGGGATGAACATCCCCTTCCCCAAGTAGACCTCCAGGCCGCAGGAGCACAGCCCGGAGCAGGGATAGAATCTGGTGGGCGGCCTTGGATCCACCGACTGGATCCATGCACAGGATTTCACTCATATGTATGTTTGTGTGTATATGTATTTCTACAGCAATGCTTTCTCTGTCTATCTCTGACCTTCCTGTGTCTCTGCTTGGACTTCTGCCGTCTTCAATTGCCCCTCTAGGTGCCTTATATCACTCAAGCCGCCTTTGAAATTATGAGTGTCCTCCATGTGTCCGAATGTGTCAAGATGTAAGTTTGGCTGGGAGAAAAGTGAGCTCAGCACTTGGTAGAGATGATGCACTGCAGCCTAATGGTTTGATCTGAGTTCACTGTCTGTTGTATATTTCTACAGTGGTGTGATTTGGGGCTGGAGAACCTAATGGCTAAAGTCTCTGTCTGTCTCTCCCTTTTGAACAGAGGGCAAAACATTTGTTTGATTTTCATAATCCTGGACTGAATGTTACCATGCATGTACAATCCAATAGCAATCTAACCAGACACCCTGGCTTTTCCCTATTAAAAGTATCAAGATGGAATGAATATTAGTCCTGTTCCTATTATAAGAACAATATGAATGCATTATATTGGAATAAAATGCATTCATATTGTTCTTATAATAGGAACAGGACTAATATTCATGAACAGGACCGATAATAATGAAATGACACCTCAGGTTGCATCCTATGCACACTTACAGTAGCTGGACGTCAGCCTAAATGAGCACAATGAGACTTGCTTTTGAGTAAACCTGTGTAAGCTCAGACTATTAGCATATATATCTGGGCTTGTTCATATTCATGCCTTGTTATCCGTGAATTTTCCATTCCTCCTTTCCCTTACCTGCTTTTCGGTCCAATCCAATGGGCCATTTATGGCAGCAGAACTCTTGGTCCATCACCATAACGGTGGCTGCAGTGTTGTAAAAGGTGCGCCACTGCTGTGCACTTTGGGGTCACTGGTGCAAACAGCCAGAGACTCCACAAATGCAACCCCCAGATGGAGCATTGGTGCATATAAGGTGGTGGCAGGGCATTTTGAGGGCAGGAGCGGGGAGCAGGGCAGGGAATGTAGTGGGCAGGAGACATTTTGAGGGTGGGAGGGGGTGGATCCCAGCAATAGCAGCACATGCCAGGATGCTATCCTCATTTTCCTGGGCCGACATATTGTTGTTTCCCAAATGTTGCACCCCAGACTTAACTCCTGGGGGAGCAAACTAGTATTCCCTTTAATTAACTCCAATAGGCCACTTTAGTGAAAGTTAGCTCCTTTCCCCCTTTAAATTGCAATTGTGTGTCAAAAGAAAACACTGAACTTCAAGGCAACTATTTACAAGATTTATTACTTTCCCAGCAATAAACAATGTCCATTAGCCCTTCTTGGGCAGATAAGATTCTACTTAGCTAGCGAGAGTCCATCTCTGTAGAAATGTCCAGCTCGTTACTTCACGGTAGAATCTCCTTGTTGCCTTTCTCATGTCCAGCAAAGAGTGTTGTAGCAAACAGTCCAATCAATCCAGGTCTCTCCAACCTTCCAGTCGGGCAGAGCATCTCCCAATACCGGTCAATCCAGGTGGGTAATCCATCCAGGTGAGCAGTCAGTCCAGCAGAGTATCCCCGTCTGGAGCAGAGTCGTCGTTGCTCAGCAATCTGGCAGCATGTCCCCATGGCGAGCTGGCGAGGCTCCTTCCTGCTCCTACTGCTGCTGCTTTTATACTCTGAGTTCCCATCAACTCTCTACTGGTGGCAGCTGTGGGCTTACAATCAATGCCCTCATTATTGCCCACAGCTGTGAAAGTTCCCATCAGTGCTAATTGAGTGCAGCTGCGAGCCACACCCATTTCACTCAAAGTCCCAGCTTCATCCCAATTAGTAGCAACACCTGTGGGCCACCCTCCAATTGCTTGCAGGTGTGCTTCCACCCACGCAGTCCTGGGTGGTAACCCCTTGCTGTCCAGTTCTGTCAAACAGGCAGTTCCTTAACCCCTCCCTTCCCGGACCTGTCAAAACAGCAATCTAGCAACCACTAGAAACAGCAACCACTGCTAACACCACTAACTCCTCGCCGATCTTCCGCGATTTCCACTACACATGTCTCCTGCCTCTCAGACTTATGACAGCAAAATAGCTGATGTGGGCCTGAGGAGACCCATTGGCAACCAGGCAGCCTACTGGGAAGTATGTTAAAAAAATATTTATCTCTCCTGGGCCATCTGGTCACCACCCCCACCATAGCATGAAGCATGAGCTTCATCGGCAGAGCTGCATATGATGGACTATTGGGCTAGGGGGCTAGGATTGGGCTGTTAGTCTCCTCCCACAACACTGAAATTTAAACGGTATTTGGGGCAGGTACTTTGTCACTCCATAAAGCAGCATGTTTTATAAATAGAAATTGAAGGAGCTTATTTAAATATTGAAGGCATTTATTGATAATATAAATTATATTATAAATATTATTGTTTAAAGTAGAACATTTAGTTGGTAGCATAATGTGATATTATACTCTGCAGTCCATATGTCAACCAACCTTTGGTTTATGATGACAATTTTCTCTCACGCTCCAAAAAGCATGGGAAATTGGAAGTTAAGGTGGTCACCTTAACCTCTGTGCAATGTAAACAGTAAAGACTTTGTACAATCGTGTATATTATGCTGGTTTTAAAAATTAGGCTCCATCTACCAACATTTTGACTTGGCTTTTCAGCTAAACATTGAGCTGGAGAGGGATGCATCCAGGCAGAAATTCAACAGCTGAAGCTTTCCCAATCACTTGCAAGAGATAAACCTGGTGAATGTCTGCCTGATGGTACCCGCACCTCTAAAAAGCACAATCCTTCTCCCAATCCAAATGCCATCTTCTGTTATAGTAAATATCCAGGCAGAAATTCTACATGAGCAGCATATGTTCAATTTCATGTAGCATATGCTCATTCATACAACATCCAACTGTGGTCCTCAAATAACCTGCACTGGGTTCTAGAGGCCCCTTCGGCCCTTTAAGAAGTTGTGTTGGTTGTTTGACATCAATTGCTTGAACCTTGGCCAAAAGTGGTATCAGAAGTTGGAGGAACTGCACAGAGCTGGATCAACTCATTGATTCCTCCAAAGCATTCAAAAGAAACTCCCATGAAACCTGGAAAATGACATGTTTCTAACATATTTGAAAATGGAAAAGAATCCATAGTGGTTTCCATTTATTTTGTCAGTTCATCTGTGGCACTCAGTGACACTGGATGCAGTAATTTCATGTCTTTTGAGTACGCTGAAGAAGAAAGGGAGGTGAAATCTGTGTCTGAAAGTGGAGGGGGAACAATGAGCAACAGGGAAGCAGCAGGCAGGAGGTTTTCCACTCCCCCTTATCAGCTGCTGATTGCAGCAGCTGATAACGGGGACCATCTCATGTACCCCCAACCTGCGGCCCGTGTACCCCTGGGGGTTACACGTGCCACAGGTTGAGAACCTCTGAAGTAAACTAAATAAGGCGGGGTGTGTGTGTGCGGCGGGTGGAGCATGGTTCACAAACATTTTCAAGTCCATCACAAAAGCACCCTGATTTTTGTATTAGGGGAAGGAAATATATCAACATTTATTGAGGCAACCAGGCTACGTTCCCCATCTTCTTGTTTTGTACAGGTAGCCCTCGGTTTGCAGCGGTTTGTTTTGCGATGATTCACAATAATGGTGGTTTTGAAACAGAAGACCCAACATATCAAAAGGGGCTGCTCACATTCAGAAAGCGTGACTCCAGCTTTCTTCTTAACAAACAGCAGTCACGTTGGCTGACGGCAAAAGAAAGGTCTCAACCCCACAAACAAACAATACATTCTGATGTCCACACAACCTCCTGTTGGAAACAGCAGGGAATTACAAGCCAATTTTTGAAAATCCTACTTGATGGATTTTCTTCAAATGTACAGAAGATCAACAAACCCATAAATGTTGTAAAAAGGTTTGGGGGCATGACCTCAAGGGAAAAGCTATAGCCTTGATGAGAAAGTGGTCACAAGCTCTATATATTATCAGAAAACCAAGTAAGATTTTAAAGTGGTGTCACTCCCTCATCTCTCAACAGGTTTGCTTCACGTTTGGTAAGGTGTGGGAGGCTTTCGCCTAACTCCTCCATGCCAAATCTGAAGAAGATTGGATCACGGGTTTGGATTTTATGAGCGATAGAAGGTTCAGCTCTTGTAATGGTGGAACACTGTTTTCCCCCCTGGGCTTAACTATATAGGCAGTAAGCATGGATGCATCATTTATTCCGATAATATGTAAAGAGGCTCCATTTGTCAAAAATTGATATTTCCAGAAATCTCTCTTCTCTCAGGCCAATAATGTAAATTAATTGAGGCATGTGCTCTATGTCCCATATTTTATATAACCATTCCGAGTCTTCTGGCATTTCCTGTTTTACTCCCCAGTTTCTTGCCAGGGCTAATTCAGCCAATATCATACATTTCCAAATGAGTTATTCTCCCATGTTTTACATAATATTTATAGGAATGTATCAACATACCCACCGGAACCACAGGAGAAATGCCAAACCAAGGAGGAACCTCATGTTCCATGTGACAGCCCTTGAGATATTTTGACGAGGGCTATCATATCTCCCTTAGTCTTCTCTTCTCCAGGCTAAACATACCCAGCTCTTTTAATTGTTCCTCCTGGACTTAGTTTCCAGGTCTCTCATCATCTTTGTTAACCTCCTCTGAACCTGATCCAGTTTGTCAGTGTCCTTCTTAAAACGTGGTGCCCAAAACTGGATGCCCAGTGGTGCCCAGACCAAGTGAGGTCCGACTAGTACAGAATAGAGTGCAACTACAGTATTATTTCTCATGAGCTGGACTCCGTGCCTCTGTTAATGCAGCCTAGCTTGTTTTGCAGTTACATCACACTTCTGGCTCATGTTCAGTTTGTGGTCCTCTAGGTCAGTGATCTTCAATCTTTACCCAAAGGTAAAGGTCATTGTAAGGTGACGGTGGTGACGTGCCACCACCGACTAAATAAAAAAGGGAGGTTGGACGTATCCCGTCTGAAGTTGTGTGGCATCTCCAGTCTCTGCCGGATAAGTCTAACCAAACTTTTTTTACTTAGTCGGTGGTGGCACAAACCTGGCAGTGCCATCGCTGCCGTCCTGACATCACCACTGAGTCACCACTCCCCTTAAAGAGAAACATGCTGTCTCTCTCCGGACCTTGGGGTTGTGACCTCAAGGTTGAAGATCACTGCTCTAGGACACCTCGATCCTTTTCACATGTGCTGCTATCAAGTCAAATCTCCCCTTCCTGTCCTCTGACTTTCTATACTTTATAATTGTTTCCGTTGAACATCACCTTGTTGATATGGGTCTGTGAGGTTCCCCTGAGCCGCTGCCATAGCCCCGCAGCCCTGAGAGGAGAAAGGAGGAGTAGCTAGCGTGGGGTTTGCGACTGTCTCAGAGTCATAAGCAGGGAGGATAGTTGTTGTACCTGGGTCTTTCTCTACTCTGCCATCAGGATCCGTCCCTGGCCTAAGGCTTTCAGAGAAGAGAGCCATCACCAGCCCTTCTGCCCTGCCCTCAGATCCTTAGTGACCAGCTTCTCATCAGGGCCCAGGCTTGCTAAGGAGCATCTGCCTGGATCCCTCGAGCCCTCCCCTTCCTGCCCCCCACCCCTCTATCAGGTAAATGGGACTAGTGACATGCTGGCATAAAAGGTCCTGTGACGGCACAAAAATTGCACTGCTGCTGTGTCATTTGAGGCTGCTGCTGCAAGGCAGCTGCAGCGGCAGATCCCCACCGCCATGAACTCCAGAGAGTGCATGGACAGGTAGGCTGGCATGGGGGGTGTTTCATGGGCAGGAAGGGGGAGTAACTGGAGTAATAGGATGGGGAGGGGCGTGCCTAAGGCAGGAGGTGGTGGATCCAGAGGTGTTGCTATGGTGGGGGTGGTATCATAAGTTCTGCGCCGTCCTAGTCCCCGTTCACTCTCTGGTACGAGGTGGCCCTGCCCCCCTCGCCGTTGGAGCCATTTGGTGTGGCGAAGGAAACAGGCAGGAGACTCCCTGCCCATTGCCTTTGCCGCATGGAATGGCTCTGATGGTGAGGGGGCAAGGCCACCTTGTACCGGGGAGGAAACGGGGATTAGCACAGTGTGAAACGTACAGTAACACCCCCCACCGTAGCGACGCCTCCGGGTGGATCTGGCAGCAATGACTTTCACCAGATCCTATCCCCCATTTTGCAACTCACCCCCCCCCCCCAGCTCTCCTCGGACTTGCACCAGAAAAATAGCTGTTGATGCAGGTCCGAGGAGACACATAGGCGGGTCTTACATCCTGCAGGTTGTCCAATTGCACCACCACCACCACCACTGTTGGTGTGGCTGCATGCTATAATGTGGCAGGAGATAGAATTGGGCTGTGAAGAACATATGTATGGCCCGGTTAGAGGAGCTGAAAGGAATGTCTGCTGCACCTTACATAACATAATGTTATTTCTGAAAGTACAATCTTAATGTTCCTTGGCACCAGCCAGCAAATTAGTACATTTGGCATGGAACCATATTTCATTAAACTGTAATATTGGAGGTGGGAGTGTGTAGCCAATACCACTTAAGATGGCTTGGAGACATCTGGCCAAGAGCCATTTCCCTCAAACTATGGATGGGTTCCTTATAACATGTCCTATAACACTTTGACTGATGCAGCAGAGGCAGGCAAGCTGTTAAGATTAAAAGCAGCCGTGGCTACAAGACCCAGTGACTACAAATTGGACATTTGCAGGTTTATCAGAAGAAAGATTTTAACCACTGGACGTTGGGAACTTCTAAGAATGTTCTTCTGAAACTCTTGCATTTAACTGGCATTGTGGAAGAGTATGCCTCCATAAAGTGTGTTTATTTCTACTGATGCTTCAATTGTATCCCCCTGGGTTAGGTTAGGAAGAGTCCTCAGATATGTGTTCATGAGAAGCTGCATTAGAGTCAGACTGTTGGTCTAGCTAGAGCTCCGTATTGTTGACAGTGACTCTTCAACATTTGAGACAGCAAATTTTCACTGCCCTACCTGATGGACCTTCAGCACGCAAAGCAGATGCTCTTCCGCCAAGCGGCAGCCACTTCTTCTAAAATGGCCCCTTATCTTCACAACAGTCCTTGGAGGCAGGCTAAGCTGACAGACAGTAACTGGCCCAAGATCATTCTGTGAGCTTAAGAGGAACTTTAAAGATGAGCCAAAGTATTGTTTCGGCAAAACATCCGTGCAAAGTTGGATGAGTGTGCAAAATTGGGCACAAAATGCTCCCGCTCCCCCACGTTGCAAGTGGTAACTTTGAGTCACTTCCTCTGTAATTAGAGCCACAAAAAAAGGCAAGTCAAAGGTTCATACAGCACAATGTGGAAGGCAAATTGGGTGACCCCCCCCCCCCCCGCCAACATCTTCCTTCTGCCTCTGGTCCTACTCATAAGTGATATTGATTAGAAAAGCTTTGAATGTTAGAAATTAACTCTGAGCTGGCAGATGTTTTTACAGCCCATATCGAAACCACCCCCCGCCAATGCAGCTGTGCCACCAGAGCACATGTTGCATCCTGTGAGGGGGACAGTCCTGGAGGTCTCTCCCAAGTAAGGAAACATCTGTTGCCTTGCCCGGTGGTAAGCCTCTGCTGCCAATGGGTCTACTCGGACCTGCACAAGCGCTTTTTCTGGTCCAAGTGGACCAGGGAAGGTGAATAGAGGCTGGAAAGGGGGATAGGATATCGGTGGAGCTGCTGCTGCTGCCAATAACTGCCCCCTTTCACCCTTGACATAATCCTTGCCCCAGTCCTCACCCCATTCCACCCACCCACTACCCCCCCCAGGCCAACTTACTGATGCCAGGGCTTCCACAGAGGCTGCTATTGCATGGCCGCCACAAGAGGCGTTGCTGGAGCGCGGCGGGAAGGGCGGACCACCTGGGGGCGACGTGCACAATGGGTGACGCGCGGTTCGCGCGTGCACCCGCGCATCACGCGCAGGCAGTCCTCCCTTCCCGCCGTGCTCCAGCGACACCTCAGAGGAGGCCTCGGAGCGTCCGCCCTCGGTGGAGCTCCAAGGCCTTCTGAGGGAACCCCGATGCGCGACGTCATATTTACAAGGTTTAGTTCATGCGCAGAACGTTTGAGGGCAAATTTGCCCTCAGAAACGTACTGCGCATGCGCGAAAACATATAAATATGACGTCACGCATTGGGCCTCCCTCAGAAGGCCTTGGAGCTCCGCCGAGGGCGGACGCTCCGAGGCCTCCTCCTGCCCAAGACAGCCGGCCGGCGAGGATGTCTCCGGAGCCGGCAGCAGTGGAGGCTCCGCTGCTGTCGGCTCCGGAGACATCCTCGCCGGCCGGCTGTTGGGCAGCACGGGGGTCATTAGGGCGGCGCGCGCGCCCACGCACAGGGTGGCGCGTGCCCTAGTGACGCCGCTGGCCGCCACTGCTTACTGTTTGCGGCAGCCATGTTGCGCTCTATGGTGCATTGTGTTTTGCCACGGCTGTAAAGCCGTGTAAAGCATTCTGGCGACACAGCCACCAAATAAGATTGGGTTGTCAGAAACTCAGACTGCTAGCTTTCAAAGTGTACTCGCAGTAAAAAGGTAAAGGTAAAGGTGACCCTTGACAATTAAGTCCAGTCGTGTCTGACTCTAGACACGCTCATCGTCATTTCAAAGCCGAAGAGCCAGCATTGTTCAAAGACGCCTCCGTGGTCATGTGGCCGGCATGACCCTCCTTCCTGCAGCGCGTAGCATGCAGCTGGAACACGGAGCGCTGTTTACCTTCCCGCAAGCGGTACCTATTTATCTACTCACATTAACATGCTTTGGAACTGCTAGGTTGGCAGGAGCTGGCCAAGCAACGAGAGCTCACCCCGTCGCGGATTCAAACTGCCGACCTTTCAATTGACAGCTCATGGTTCAGCGGTTTAACCCACTGCGCCACCCGCTGGCCATATGTATGTAGTAGTATGATTTAAATAAGGGCAATGGCAATAGCTGTTGTCAGAATATAAGTCATAAGCAATGAAGGAAGACACTAGCCACAATGTCTGTCAAGGGTTTGGTGTCACCCTTTACATGTTGCAGTTATGAACTCTGGGTGTCCAAGTGTCCAAGAGACTGAAGGGTTACAAAAAGTGTATGCTTAGCACATCCATGTTTGGTTTTTTAAACTACAAATTGTAACCGTGGGAGCTCCAATCTGGATTGGCACCACAGTGGGACAAGAGAAGCTCTAACCCTTTGCCCCATGACAGTCCTGATCTCCCCCTGTGACTATTATTTGGCCCCAGGGGCAAAGCTTCAATTGGTGTCAACTTTAGTTCAGGTGGGACACACACAGACACACTCACAGTGTCTTCAAAGTATTAAAAATCAATCAACAGAAATAAAAATAATCAAAGGTTCACAAAATACCAATCGCTGCTTCAGGGGAAAGAGAAAGGAGAGGTAGCCTTACTGCTATACTTCTCCTTATAACGGCTAAATTAGCACATCTGTACAGAAGATGTATCACAGGGGAGTCCACAGCCTCCAAAGAATCGAACAATAAAAGAAGACTCACAAATCTGTAATGGCAAGGAGATGGGTGATGGCTACATAATGACATCACAGATAGTGTCCAATTGGTGCCCTTGACATTCTTGCTATCACTTTCCTTACAGAAATTCCATTGGAAATCAGAGTTGAAATAAATACAGGGCCCCCCCGTTATCCACGGATCCAGTATCCACGGATTCACTTATCCACGGATGGCAGGAATCCCCTCCCCCTCCTCCCCCCATGCTCCCCTGGTGATTCTTTTACCTTAAAATTGTGTCCATGTCTTGCTTTCAACAAAGGCTATAAGTAGCATGCTGCCGCTGCTTCATAGCACAGGCGCAGGGTCAGCCGAAGACCAGGAAGCAGTTTCAGTTTCTGTTTCCTGGTCTTTGGCTGAGCTTTTCTGTGCTAAAAGCAGCATGCTACGTATAGCCTTTGTTGAAAGCAAGACACAAACACCATTTTAAAAGAATTACCAGGGGAGCGTGCGGGGGGGGGGGCTGAAGGGGGCTGCAGAGCTTGAGACTTGGCTCTACAGAGCCCGTTTCAAGCCATTGGTGCGTTTGCGCAACAATTAGTTAAAATGGGTGCGGGGGCTGTAGAAGATGGCGTTCGCTCTTATCCATGGGTTCCAGGTATCCACGGGGGGGGGGAACCAATCCCCAACGGATACCGGGTGCTCCCTGTATCTCACAAATATTTGAAATGTTTTTAGATTCCAGTTTTGCCATTGAATCCCAAGATTTCAATTTTCATTAAAAAAAAAAAAATTGGTTAACTGCAAACATAAGAATTCAAGTCCTTTAGGAGCAATCATATGAGAAAAGAATGCTCTCTTTTGGTAAAGAATCATATTTGACCAGGCACAAAACATGGTACTTTGAATGACCAGAACGTGTGATATTGCTGCAACATATGAACATCGTTAGGAGTGATATGCAGACTGTGAGGCTAAGTGAGGAACACATTCCCATTTATTGCAAACACACAAAAATGGATTGTGTGGAAAGACCTTTGGCTCTCTGTTGTCATCTCTGAAAAGCAAGAGGGACAATGCTGGAAGGGCTCTAGCTTGTCAACAAACAAATTGGCTCAGCCTTACGCCACTGGAACGAGCATTCTGGCGGTGTTAGGTGCCTTCCAGCTGTTGCAAAACACAACACGCTTGTGCACGACTTGGCCACCGCTACAAGCAGCAAGTGGCAGACACCATGTGCCAGTGGACAACGGACGCCTGCCGCCACTGGTAAGTTCATGCAGGGAGTGAGAGGGAGGCAGGGGATGAGCAGAATGGGGTGGGCGGAAGGGGTAGTGACGGGGGTGGAGAGGAGGGCAGATCAGGCCTGGAAAGCAAGTGGTTTTGGCGACAGCGGCACACACCAAAACCTAAAACAGGCCAGAGGCTTCAATCCTCTGGCCCGGGTCCACGCAGAATTGTGCTAGCTATAGAGCTGGCACAGGTCTGAGTAGACCCAGTGGGCTGGCATAGGCTTACCCTGGAGCAAGGAACAAATGTTTCCTCACCCTGAGAAGGCCTTTAGAGGCCAAAACTCCCCTGCAGGATGAAGTGGTGCGCCATGTTCTCGCCACGGCATGTGCCGTACATCAGGTTGTGTTGGATTGGGCTGTAAGTCTTATTTTGATTTGTCCAGAACATCCAGACCAGTTGACTCTTTTTTGAAACAGAGATGTTGGAAAGATCACACTCTGTGGTTATGACAGATGCTAGTTCTTCTAATGAACTAATTTCCCCTATGGGGGAAAAAGTGGGATATAAATTCAGTTACTACTACTACTACTACTACTACTACTACTACTACTACTAATAATAATAATAATAATAATAATAATAATAATAATAATGTATTGTCCTGAATATAAGATGCACCTGATTATGATGCACCCTTAAAGTTTGGTGCTATTAAAAAAATTTAATCAAATCACTGGCATTAATTTAACGAACAGTGCAATCCTGTGTGCATCCCTACTCAGAAGCAAGTCCCACTGTTCTCAATGGAGCTTACTGTCAGGAAAGTGTGCACAGGATTGCAGCCTAAACCATTCATTGCCTGGGGAGGGGGGAAGAACGTGTATGTGATCATGGATACAAAAAAGGATACAAAATCCAGCAGAGCAGAGAACGAAAATTAACAACTGATTACAGCCTGGAAAGGGTTACAGCCTGGAGAGGGGAGAGGTATGTGTGCTCTTGTTTTAACAAACAAAAAGGATATACCTTAAGCCAGTGGTTCCCTAACTGGGGCGTTGTGATGCCCCAGCCAGGAACAAAGGGTTGCTATGCCCTTAAGGGGCATGGCAACCCGCGGTGACGACGACGGCGCGCCCGGGATAGCGCCGCCGCGGCGCCCGAAATCGCCCTTTTATCCTGCATTGGTGGGCAGTGGGTGTCCGGCAGGGTGTGTGGGGAGCCTGCGGACCCCTCCGCAGGCCTCCCCAAGCATCGGAGCAGCTTGGGGAGGCCTGCGGAGTTTTTTGGGGAGGCCTGTGGAGCAGGTTTTTTTACGCGAAACCGGAAGTGGGTTGCGATCGCGTCGGAGCAGTGCTCCGACGCTTGGGGAGGCCTGCGGAGGGGTCCGCAGGCTCCCCACACACCCCGCGGACACCCACTGCCCACCAATGCAGGTAAAAAGGGCGATTTTGAGCGCGATGGTGGTGGCGGCGGCGCGATTCCTAGCCGCGTCGTCACGACTTAGAGCAGCGTAGGGCCTTCCCAGGAGTTTGGGAACCATTGCCTTAAGCCCTGCAGGGCAGAGAAGGAGCCATTATCTCATCTAAAAAGAAACAAACACAGAGCCTCTGCAAAGATGTGGGCAGCGATAATCGCTTCAATTAAGCTCCTGCTTTGAAGATAGCCTACCAAGACACCAATGCCCTTTCTCTGCTGAGCCTGGGGGGGGGTGGCTGCAAACCCAAATTGCAACAGCCTGATTATAAGACGCACCCCTAGTTAAAAAAACTTAAATTAGGGAGGGGAAGTGAGTCTTATACTCAGGCCAATACAGTAGTAGTAGTAGTAGTAGTAGTAGTAGTAGTAGTAGTAGTAGTAGTAATAATAATAATAATAATAATAATAATAATAATAATAATAATATTGAAGGTGGCACAGGCAACATTGCCTGTGCTGTGAACACACAATCCAGGATTGTTGATTGTCAAAATCCCACAAGCCCTGTTTTGGCCAGAGAGAACCGTGGAACAAAAAAAATGTGTAGCTACACTAAGGGCAACAATGCCTCAATCATATCACTTTCATCGTCTGTCTCCAGATACCTGTTCTGAAAGTAGCTCGGGTATGACCTTGGTGTTGCACATTGGCACTGAATGCGTCCAAATACCAAAGAAGGCCATCTGGGCTACAGTGGGGACCATTTTTATTTTATTTCATTTTTTTGCAACTGGCAGCTGTCTGACGACTCCTGAAAAGCCCAGCTCAGGTCACTTTTCCGGAACTAATCTACTTGCTGTTCACATTGCGCTCGATTTCAAGCATCAGAGTGATTCATTTGTTTCCTATACACGAGAGGAATATGTTTTTCACAATATTATGTGATGTCACCATAATGACTGAACCAGAATGGCAAATTCATTTTAATTCTGTAAAAATTCATAATTGGTGACATTGCCACAGGGAGCCATTGATCTCTGCTTTCCATTTGTTCCTGAATGTTTCCTCTTCAGTGAATTACCGGAATTGGGCTACTGGGACCCCACTCTCCCACATGTTCAGATGGGGTAAAATGCATGGGAAGAGAATAGCTTGTGATCGACAATGCTTCAATTTCGTGAAAGAAGACTTTTGCGCATTCGAAAATGGTACCGAAGTATTTATTAATTAATTTATTTGATTTCTATCCTGCTTTTCCCCCCCCCACCCATAGGGGGACTCAAAGCGGCTTACAACAATAAAATCCGTATAAATATAATATAAAACTATTAAAACATTAACATAATATAAAAACACAACACAAAATATAACAAAATATAAAAACAGTAAAAGGAGTAAAAAAAAAGGGTTGGACCACTAAAATAGTTAGGCTGGGTGGTTATGTGCAAATCAACAGGTGTAGCACCATTGTGAATCAACTGCTCTCCCTGACTTTTGTCACTCATCAGTCAGTTCAGCAATGCACGTGCTCCATATTTGAACATTGTTTTAATTCTGTAAGCCACCTTGGTTGCCCTGTCGGGAGAAAGGCAGGATATAAATTCTTTAAATAAATAAAAATAAATACAATTGGCACAAGCGCCGTTGAAATGACTGGGAGTTGCCCCAGAGCTCTGCCATGCTCTTGGAAAAGACTTCTTGTGCTTTCCTTTGAAATACCAAGATAACTTTTTGAACATGAGAGACGTTCTAGCAATCAAATGCTCAAGCACATTCTGCCATGATGTATATTTGGATTGTAAAAGATCTGGCTTCCATTGGCTTAGCTCCAACTCTTTGACTCTGTGTCAAAAATTGCTGCTATCATTGGTGAGATTCTTTGAAAGCCTGTTTTCAAGTGCTTTTCATCTGCAGATGAACTGCTTGTTGAAGACATCGTGCTTGGGCTTTCATGCTTGGCTTCTGTTTCACCCACTGAATGTACAGTAGGTGGGTTTTTTTTTGGGGGGGGGGGTAAAGGTTCAGAAGTTCATTACTAGTCTTTCCCATTCCCTGATTGCCAAGGGGGAGCATGAGCATGCAAATCAAATGTCCTCCTTCCCTGGCACAGTGTCCATCACGAATCCTTGCTCCTAGTGCTGTGCTTCTAAAAACAGAACTGTTGACAACCCAGCTTAAATGTATAAGGTGCTAAAGAGTGAGTTCACCTGTTGCTGGACTGCGGGGTTAGTAACTGCTGAGATGCTGGATTAATGGCCAAAATAATGATCTTTTTTGTTTTAACTGATACTCCCTGCATGCGAAATAGAAGCACCAAGATGGATTAGAGGAAAAGTCCACCTGGTCCAGCATTCTATATCCATAGGCTTACCAGATCTCCAACCGGGCCAGAGTGCTTGACCTTTAGGAGAAGTAATGTGGGCAGGTGTAGCTTGTTAAACCTTAGAGCACAATCCTAGGCATGTCTACTCAGAAGCAAGCCCCAATGAACACAATGGGGCTTGCTTCTGAGTAGACATGCCTAGGATTGTGCTCTAAGGTTTAACAAGCTACACCTGCCCACATTACTTCTCCTAAAGGTCAAGCACTCTGGCCCGGTTGGAGATCTGGTAAGCCTATATATCCAGAGAGTGGTCAGCCAGATGCTTTGGAGAGTTCATGAAGGTGATTGCAGTTCCCTGTAGTCCCTCTCCTGCATCTGGTATTCAATGGTACACTGCTGCAATACATGAATCTTTGGATATCATGGATAATGGTTGCCGATGGACCTGATCTCCATGAAATTGTGTACTCTTTTTTCGAGTCATCATCCCATGGTGTAGGTGTGAATTCAATATTTTAATTACGTGTTGTGCAAAGAACTGCTTGGGGGGGGGGGGGTCTGTCCTGAATCTACAGTCAATCAGTTTCATTGATGACCCCAAGTTCTAGAATGAGAGAGGGAGACACATGGCCCTCTATCGATTCTTTCTGTTTTGTTCTTGATTTTAATTAGCCACTGTTATCATTCTGCTTAGTTGTCTCCTTTCTACATTGAAAAGTCCCAAGCATTTTAGATGAGGAGCTAAACACGGGAAAAGAAAAACAAACACTGGGTGTACATTACGCCTGTCCATCTGTTCCCCCACACACACCATTAGTTGCTTGGGAGGGGGAAATTGGGTAGGGGGAAATCTCCCACATCCCATCTAATTTGATCCAAAGAGTAAACAGTCCAGCTGTCTGGCAGATGTAATTAAGTTGCGATCCTATTCCCACTTTCCTGGGAGTAAGGCCCATTGAACATAGTGGGACTTACTTCTGAGTAAACATGTATAGGTTTGCATTGTTAGACTGTTATTAGGGAGCCAAACAGAGAAGGCCAGAGGCTAGCTATATTTATTTACAGCTAGGCCAGGTCATGGTGTCCCAATGACCTACCTGGGCAGATGGAAGGGAACCATATATGGAGAACAATTCTCTCCATTATATTAAGATTCTTATTCTTATACCACCCTGCAGCCTTGAGTGGCTCACCAGAAGGAACACCAGACCAAAGCTTATTTGTTTCATTTTAGTAAAACACACATCAAGGCTGCAATCCTATCTACACTTACTTGGGAGTAAACTCCATTGACTATAATGAGACTTTTCTGAATAAACATGCACAGGCTTGAGCTCTCAGGCTGCACTTCTAAGCACACTTACCTGGACAATCACATTTCTGCTCAGTCAAGAAGCTCACTAGGTGACCTTGGTCTGTGGACACTCTCTCTGAACCTAAATCTACCTCACATGGTGGTGATTATGAGAAGAAAATAGAATTTTTGTGTGGATGCCGCACTGAACTCCTTGGAAGATGGGAGAGACGTAAATGTGACAAAATCCATCCCATTGAAATGAATGGGGTTTGCTTCCAAATGAGCATGATTAGAAGCAGGCTGCAGGGTCAGCGCACCTGTTTTCCACATCTCTGGCAGCTGCCATGGCGAACTGCTCTTTGATTGAACTGTGGTGCAGAAGCGTTGCCGGGTGGGGGGCAGGGGGCCCCGGGCAACAAGCAGGGAGGGTGACAAAGCGGGTGGCAGTGATGACAATTGTGCCGTTTTGGCAGCAGGAAGAGTGGGCGGCAGAGAAGGCAATAGAGTTGGCCCGCCCTCCCGTCCTGCGCCTCTGATGGGAGTTGAAATAGCGGTGACGTCACTTCTGCTGGTGACGTCATAGCGGCGGCAAAGCAATGCCACTGCTGTGGTGCTTTCAGATGTTGCAGCACATGGAAGTGCTTTTCAGGGGCCTGCATGTGGGGCCCCTCAAACTTGAACCAGCCTTTGGCTCTATCATGTATAGTTAACACAGTTTAATGGTTTTACATGTGCCTTACGGTTTGTGCTTTATGCTTAAACGGTTGCTATCATTTGTGAATAAAGTTGAGTCGAAAATGGAAAAGTAAATAAAAGGAATTGGCCCCATGATCGTTCCTCCCCCTTGCTCCTAGAGAAGAGTAGCACAAATTGTTTGCCCCTTGTCCTGCTGAATCAACTTATTTAGTTATTAAGAATAATCACCTATACAATATAAAAATGGTGTCTTCACTCAAGAGGCACCTTCGATGGAGATTCCTATGTAGTTTGAATGGGATGATCTGTTGGCAGGCAAGGAGGAAAAAGGCAATCCATGATTTTGAGAAAACCGACAGTGTGTCCCCGAGTGTATTTAAAGTGATATATACACCGCATTTTTTAACTGATTTTAGCGCAGACCCCAGTATCTGTGGATCCTCGCTATCCGCACGGGGGGGGTCCAGAACGGATCCCCCACAGATAGCGAGGTCCGACTCTAATCCCAAAATGGAAACTTCTTCTGCTTGTAACTATTATTAATTCTCCTCCATAAATGGGAAGGTGAAGACTCCGGGGTAAAAAAAAACTCATTTCCTTTATATTAGAGTCATGAAAAGCGGCTGGCTGCTGCTGTACCTTCACGTAGTGATGCTTCCGTGGTTCTTCCTTTGAACATGTTGTGTAATCCTCCAATCATTAATTACCATCATTCATCATGCAGGACTCCTTTTAACATCCATTAGCATCATATGCCACTCAAGCATGCTTGTAAGCATATAAATGTGCTGCTAATCCTGCTGAGTAGGTTTACATTAACTGTAAATTATCTTCTTGACCAGTTGCTTGTCCTTCCTGGCAGGTGGAGTTGTCTTATTTTGTATCTTGCAGCCATGAGTTTTGGAAATGAGATATGTTCCAAAGCAGGCGCCGGTCTCTTTCTTAAAAGCCAGGGCCAGCTGGTGTTTGGAGATACATTGCAAAGCTGGAGATTAGCATGCCAAGCCGCACTCCAGCATTTCTCAGAGTGGAGGGCCAATGTGCTGTACTGTGCATTGCACAGGTGTTTGCTTTTAAATGGATGAAGTCGCTGGGAAGCTCTCAGGGCAGAACTGTGCCGCAAGTTCACCTCTCTTCCTTCTGATATGTATCTGGCTCCCATTGCTTACAGGAGCATTAGAGGCTGTCTGCACATTTTCCCTTTCAGAACGGAACCTTTGCTTTCTTTCTCCTAGGTGTCTGTTGCAGGACCTGTCATCATGGCTGCAGTTACCCCGGGAGGGGGGGTTGCTTGTCTCCTCGATTTTGTACCTCCCCACCATGTTAAAGCTGCAGTTGCACTTAGGACTCCTGCTGCAGAGCTGGATTTACCACGCAAGGTGACATGAAAGCTTGGGCCACTATACAGTACACATGCCACAAGCGCAGTGATGGACTGAGCATTCAACTTGGACTTAGGAGGCATGAGTTCTGCATAGCCTTAAAGCTGAAGCAGCAACCTTGGTACAGTTGCCTCTCTTCATAATCCACTGCACCAGTGGTTCTCACAGTTCTCCCTGCAAGACAGGGAGAACGTTGAGTGCTTGTGGGGGCAGCGGGGGCAGCGGCGATCCTGAGGATCGCTGCCAGCAACAGGAAACAAAGGTGATTTGTGCACTTACCAGGGTCCTGGAGCCCACCGGAGGGTTCGGGGAGGCCTGTTACCCTCCGCAGCCCCCCCCGTCACAGAGCAGTGATTTATGACCCCTTCCAGTTTTTGTGAAAAACAGAAGAAGTTGTAAATTGCCACGGAGCGGCGGACTGAAGCTCGGGGGGGGGCTGTGGAGGGTAGTCCAGGTCTTCCTGAACCCTCTGGAGGACTCCAGGACCCCCAGTAAGTGCACAAATCACCTTTTAAAACATTTTCTGTGGCACCAGTGTCGATCCCCGGGATTGCTGCCATGCTGTCCCCGCCCCTTAAGGGGGCAGAGGACAGTTTTTGGTTCCAATGGTGGTTCGCGACCCACTACATTGAGAACCACTGCACTACACTGTTGTGAGGATAAAATGGAAAGGGGCCCCATTGATGTCTCCCTAAATGTGGGAGATAAATACAACAATTAATACATGCAATATAACCATCACATTCTGTGGACCAGTTCCCTTAGGCACTCACTTATTTTTCTGTTCAAGTTCAAATAATGTTGGTAAAGCTACCTAGTAAAGCAAGTATAATATAGAAGTTAAAAGTAATAAGTATACACTGTGAACAGGAATTCCTGGTTCAAATTTCACCTCTGCTGTGAACGTAAGTAGGTGCAAGCTTTTCTGTCTTACTCTCAGCTCCTGTAATTACCTACCTTTTAGGGTAATTGTAAAGATTACTGAAATAGACTAGATGAAATGATAAAACATTATACTGTTTAAATATGGTGGTGGTGGTGGTGACATTAGTTCTCTCTCCTGGTGGTGGTGGTGGTGCTGTTTTCCATTGGATTAGGTGCTGGCAAAGGAAAAGGTTGTTTGAACAAACCCTTAGGAATGAAATGGACTGGAGCAGAAGCTGTTTTCCAAACTGGCCTAGGCAATTTTACCACTCCATTGACTTGTATGGAAGTATTTGGAATTTTTCTTTTTTACATTTACAGCCCAATTACAATCCTAGCCAGCAGTGCACTTCCCAATTATAGCCCAATCCTGTCCATGCAATATGATGGTGGATCTCGTGGTCCGTCAGTGTATCATGCAGGCCATTGGCGCAGCAGCCGTTCTGCTGTTTTGCGGAGAGCTGCCACCAGTACAAAGGCCAGGAAGTTGTGCACCGCCTGTGGCACCCCACAGGCCAGCCATCAACGCAGGTATATTGGCGATGGGGCCAGATTAGGGATGGATCTGGCCAGGGATTGGGCTGGATCAGGGTGGATCAGGGGTGGGGTGGGGTAGATCTTGGCGGCAGCAATATTTGCCAGATCCGGTGCTCCTGTTCTAGGCCTGACAAGTCCCCTTCGCCCTAGCAGATCAATGCCAGCAAAAGATTTGGTATAGATCTGAGTAGGGCCACAGGGAACCAGGGAGCAGCAGAAGAGGTAAGTAAAAAAAAATGTGTTTCTTATCCCAGCGAGCCTGTGGGAAGCAGCAGATGTTGTATCAGTGTCCTTGCAACATGCAGGCCAGCCCTGGATAGGACTGGGCCATTAGACGAAGAAGATTCTCCCCCCCCCCCCCCGCTGCCATCTCATGCCCCAGTTATATTTATTTGTACAGCTATGAAGCTTCTGCTGATGGATCTCTGCAAATATGATAGTCATGGTAAGAGGGAAGTCATTCTCATTGGTCTGTAGAAATTAACATTTGTACACAGCTATTATCATATTCCTTATTTCCACTCCCTTTCACCTCCCTCTATACACAGGCGTTTCCTCCCCCTGTTTAGGTGCCATAATAAGACAATAGTGTCAATCCAGATGTTTTGCTTCTGTGGATCAACATTCCAGTGAGCATAAATGCTACACTCTTCCTAGCAGACCTGTGCAATTTGATGACCCATGGCTTTCACCATCCTAGTGTTTGTTTGCAGATTGCGCCCCTGTTTGTCTTGACAGCTCTCATGATACGCCCAGTTTGTGTCGTCATCGTCCCCGCAGTACGTAGAGGCTGCTGGCCCAAGCGCACACCTGTTTTGCCAAAGAGTCCAAAGCCAATCTCCCAAGGGCAACATTAGTTATCTCTCCAACTTCCGAACTGAAAAGCCTTCAGATGAATTATGGTGGTGTCATCATGCTGGCTTTGCAGTTGAAAAGCCCAAGCTGGAACAGGGGAGCAGGTCAACCATTGCCTTAGTAAAGGAAAAACAACATGCTTGAGTGTTCAACAGATGTCCTGAAGGATTCCTGTGGTGAGGGAGTAACCATTCTGCTTCTCTTTAGGAAGATCTGAATGCTTGTTCTGGACTCCCTGGGGCCACATTGAGCCGTTCTGGAAGCATTTTCAACTCCATTTAAACGAAGCTGAAACACATTTGACTGATTTTAATGCCCATGTGTTGATTCAGGCTATGTGTGTGTTTTTACACACACAGCTCATCCGCCTTGAATTATTCAGCAAGGAGGTCCCAGGAATGTTCAGACTTTACATCAGCCATGAACTCATTTGGTGCCTTGAAGGCAAGCCGGGCTGCCTCATCCATGAGGCTGACTCAAGCAGTTGTCTCAGACAGCAGGTTGGTGGGGGCACCCAGCTCTGCGACCTGCTTCCTCTCCTCCTCCAGCTACTTGGGTTTGAAAGGGAAGAGAGGTTTGAAAGTGGAGAGTGGTGCGCTAGAGTACAGGAGACACTCTAGCCCACTACTCTTCTCTCTCACACACTTCCTTTTCTGGTCTGTTCCCCTCATCCTTCCAGTAGTGTTGCTATGCCCCCACAGGGTGGGGGCCGCCCCCCCGCCCCCGCGTCGCTGTCCCCACGTGGGCGGGCGCGTGATGTCACGCCCCGCCTCTGAACACCCCCCTCCGCTATTTTCACTTCATTTTGGAGACGTACGGAGGCAAGCCACGACGAACCAGCAAAATGTAAGTTGGCGCCCTCCTGAGCCCGCAATTCTTTCCCCTTCAGGGGTCTGCGCCCTGGGGTCCTGGGCACCACCTGGTGCCCTGGGCACCAAGGCCCCCCCGTATGATGCCTCTGCTGATCCTTCCAAATCCAGGGAGTGAAAACAGGAGCAGTGGTGACAGCTGGTGCACTGCTGGCTAGGAGGATAATATTTGGGGTGCCACCTCTGGTCCCAGGAGGTCCTGGACTGGCCCTGAAGGCAAGCCACTAGTCTCCTCAGCCATATAGGAATAATGATATGGCTTATCTGACAGGGATCTTGCAAGGATTATTATGAAGACCTCTTTAAAAATACTCTGTGTAAACGTTAAGTATTCTTAATCTGTTGCAGGCTGGGGTTTCTAACAAGCTCAGCTTTTGCTGTAATTTGTCATCCATTATGTGGACTCAAACAGATGTTTTGCTGGTTTCCGCAAACAATCTAATCAGTCTAATTCTATTTATGTAAAATCAACATTCTTTTTTTTTTTGAACCACCACAATTTTATCTGATGTTTCTGATGATGAAAGACAAGACATCCGTATTAGTATTTATGCTCCAAAATGATGCCTTCTGTTAGAAGTGTGGGGAATGGGCAGAGCACATGCCTTGCATGTGGAAGATTCCAAACTCTGTCCCTGGCAGCCCCAGGCAGGGATATGCCCAAATAACCCTGCCTAAAAACCCAGGGAGCTGCTCCCAGTCAGCACAGACAATACTGAGCTTGACAGATCAGTCATCTGACTCGGTAAGAAGGCAGCTTCAAATGAAGTCTAGTAAGTTTTAGAACTACATAGAATCTCATCCACCATCCTCTGTGAAGAAGAATTTTGTGCAATGCAAAATCTTGCTAGCCTACCATCATGTTAGCTCAATGAAAGGAGCCATCAGAGCCATTCTGGAGCCTGTTTTTGTCTGGGACCAGTGTCACGGTCTGGTTGTTTGCTGTTATAATTATAATCCATTGTTGTATTACTTACCATTGCCTCCACTGAAGGACAAGCTATTCTATCCATTATTACATTATTGGCTTATACAGTTACCTATTATTGCTTTAATCAACAGCTGTGTTTTTGCTTCATTCAAAGCATTGGCTATTGGCTATTTCTTAGTATGAACGTGAAAATGTATGAATGAGTGAAGTATGTATGAGTGAAAATGGCTTACGCTCAGTGAAACTTTTTCAACCTGCGACTCCCTCGACCATTGGCAACCACTGGCCACGGCTCCCCATTACATTATGTTGATGCCTGCCAATTGGTATTGCCCTGTTTTTCGAGATGATTCCGTGGTACTCCGCGGCTCCCCTGGCTGGTTTCCGCGGCTCCCCTGGGAGCCACGCCTCCCAGTTTGGGAACCACTTACGCTGGATTTGCTTTCAGAAGGCTGAACTAGGGGAAAGGCTTGAGGAGTGCGCCCATGGAGAGATGCCAAGTGAGCATCTGATGAAGAGACTCAACACAATGGGGAAGACCTTGCATTGCTTGATGAGGAACAGTTGAGACTATGATATTTTTTAATATTGAACCGTTGACATGCAAGAAACCCTTCCTACATGTAAACCTTTGCAAGAGTTAGCAGGTATGGAACTGGGACAGGGCCAGCTAGGTAAGGAACACGTATTTGCACATGTTCCAAATGTGCAAATACGAATGGCTGAAATACTGCAAAAGAAAAACAGTCTGGGAAAAGAATCAAGCCCTCTTTATGGTTACCAAAGGTCTGGTTCTAAACTTTATAGTCCCAATGTCAGGATCAATAGTGCACCCTTCCCGATATCCCCTCCTTCACTTTGAATGTGCAAGACAAGGAATATCTTAGTTCTTTGAATTCTTCGCAATTGTTTGCTTGGCTTGGGTGGGAAGTTCAAACATCTTTCCAAAGCCAAAAAGGCCACATGATTGGCCACCCCAGTCTGAATGTTGTACGTTTTTATTTTATTTTTAATGCATAATTTGAGTTTACATCTTTTTTTTTCCCCAGGGAGAGATTTTTTTTTCCAGTGAACATATTCTCAAGGTGAAGGGTACAGCAGGCCAGCGTTGATAGGTATAGCAAGAGCAAAAGGATTTATATTCTCAAGCCATGACTTGTGGTGTTGAATAAAGAACGAGCAGCGCTTCGGTTAGCTCTGTTTATCTTGGGCAGACGTGGACTTCAGCAATTTACTAGTCATTTGAGTGTAGGGTTATTGGGTTCATACGCAGGGCCCTGATGACATCAGTGATTGGCACGCCTTTTCACAGTGCTGGGGCTTGGAAAACCCAGATGGGGCAGCCATGGGATTTGTAGGGCCTGGTGCATCATGGGAGCATCTTCCTTTCAAGCCAGTTTGGATTGCTGAGGCCTTAGGAGGGAGCAGTCACCGCTAGGACAGTTTCCTATGGGCCAGTTAAGTCCTTGGAAGAAGGGCTTGGATATAAATTTGTGAAACAACAGTTTGAAAGGGGGGGGGCTGCTTGCTTTTGAAATTGCCACTGCTCAGTCAGGCGGCTCTTGCTGGTGGCTGCTCTACAGTGAAGCAGCTCAGAAGAGAGCTGCCAGGTGAGAGGCATCCAAAACCCTGAGGTTTCTGAGGCAGGGCATAAGGATGTCACAGGACTGCCAACCCTCTAAAACTGGGGGATGATATCTGATACTAGGGCGGGGCCCAGAAGGGGTAGAGCTCCGGCATAAAGGGGCAGAGCACTGTGACAATGGCTGGAGATGAATCATTGCCACTCAGGAAGAAAAGCAAAGCAGGAGAAATAGGGTCATTTGGGGCAAATTGGCAACCCTAGCTCAGAAGCTAGAATGCAAAACAGCAGCGGATTGCTGCTGTTCAAGTGTCTGATTCTCTCCTCCCCGCATCAGCAGTAGTCAGGTAGGAAATGCTTTCCTGTGAGCCAGTCACATATGCACATGCTTACTGTTGGATGACTGCAATGTTATGGTGACCTACATGTATGAATGAGCCATCGCAGATCTAATGCCACAGCCGGTGGTGGTCCGTACCCCAGTGACATTTGAATGCCACCCCTGACCACGGTCACATGCATATCCCCCCCCCCATGGATGAGGAGGAGGTGAGGGCGAGCAGGCAAGTAAACAGGCAAGGGGCAAGCAGGCAAGCGAGTTGGCGGGGCTGAGCAGGCGAGTGAGTGGGGGGGTGAGAGGGCAACTGAACGGATGGGTGGATGCAAGCCACAGCAGCCTTCCCCCCCCAGAGCTACTGAAGGGAGAAGGGGGAAGAAGAGGGGGGGGGAAGCCGCCATGGTTCCAAATCACTTCTCTCCTCCCATCTTGTGCTTACAAAACGCTAGGTGGGCAGGGACAGGTGATTTGGAACCTGCTCACCCCATCCCTTTACTTCCTAAGAGCGTAGCACTCAGCCTCCCTCCTCCATGCCACTTCTGTTTCCATCCAACAGATAGGTGGGGAGAAGCAATTTGAGCCACGTCAGCTTTCCCCCTCCTCTTCCTCTAGCAGCGCTAAAGGGAGAAAGGGAATGCCACTGCCGCGATCCTCCTCTGACATGTTCTCAGACCCCCCCCCCCCGTGGAGCAGCAAGCTGGAGAGAGCAGCCGACAGATGGGACTTCTTTTTTTTTTTCAGTGCCCCTCCAATGGTGCCATGCCACTCTATGCAACCATTTCAGGTTGCTTCGTGGCAAAGCCGGCCCAGGTCACAGCTAGATCTTGCATGAAAGAAATTTCCAAAATTATAAAGATTATGGAGAGAGGGATGTTTTTTCTACCTCTTTCATAATGATAGAAAACAGAGTCATCCAATGAAATGGATTTGCAGAAGGAATTGGCTTGTGAAATTCACTGCCACAGGATGTGGTCATGACTTAAAGCACTTAAAGCAGCTAAGCGTTCTGCTGGTTGATATCATGTGTCTGGTTCACAATGACTACCAAGCCTCCTGAACTTGTCAATGCAAACCGCTTTTCTGAGTAGGTTGGATACATTATGCAGAGGCTATGATGAAGTGAGGGTTCCTTTTGAGTTGTAGCTTGACGGGTCATTCTAGGAGGCAACCTATGCCAACAAAGAACTGCCCAGATGAAGTTGGCATATTATCATATAAATGATGACACAGATAAGTTCAGTAAAAGAAGCTGCCTGACTAAGGTGAAAACCAAAGATGAATTGACTATCTAGTGGGATGAGAAAATCACTTCCTGCTGCTATAACAGTGCATGGAAGGGGCTGTTTGCTTACCACACTGTCATGAGGACCAAGGACCAAGAGCCCCTTTGAGAAATTGTAATATGAGTATGGTGGAAAGGTGTGTACATACGTGAGATCAGTTTGTCCTTCTCGGTTGATGTCAGGCAGAAGGACACCTGGAGAGTAGGCTGCACCTGGTGCCGCCACTCTGCCAGCGAGGCCAGCACCCTGTGCCATAGGGCAGGTACGCTCTGCACCGAGTGGGGCAGGGGCTGGGGGAGGGCGGAGGAAGGGCAAGGAGGGGGCTTTGGGGTGGGGAGAGGGTAGAGACGGGGTGGGTCGGCCCTGGGAGGGGGTAGGATCAGCATCCTCATTGTACTCCATATTCTATCCTTCCCAGGCCTCCAGCCCTGACATGCAGCTTCTTGGGTCAGTGCCGCCGATTTAGCAGAGACGAGGGCATTACTCAGGGTAAGGGGATGAATGTTCCCTCACTCCAAGGAAAAACACACACCCCCCGTGCCTCTCCAGCACTGGATACAACGTGGGCCTGGCACCCACGCTGCACCAGTGCTGGATCAGGCTGGATCACTAGGGCGCACGCTGCCCCAAAGTGGGGCACGCGCGCCGCCCTAGTGACCCCCCCGTTCCCCCCTCAAAACGTTTTGCGACACTTTCAGCGGCGCGAAGGACATACCCCCCACTGCTGCCGGCTCCAAACATCCGAGCTGGCCAGATGTCCGAGGCCTTCTGACGAGGCCCTATGCGTTAATACGTGATTTATTACATTTTTCGCCCATGCGCACAACGAGAAACATTCTGCGCATGCTCGAGAAACGTAATAAATCACGTATCGCCGCATTGGGCCTCGTCAGAAGGCCCCGGACAGGGCGGACGCTCCGAGGCCTTCTCCCGGCCTCGGTGCTTTCGGAGGGCGACGTGTGCAGTGGAGGTGACGCTCGCATGGGTGCGTGCGTCACCGTCTGCGCGCGTAACCCTCTGGCGGTCTGCCCCCCGCCACGCTAAAGTGACGTCCTTGTCTGGATAGGATTGCACTGCCAGTTTCTGGCTGTTGCCAAGACATGTTCATCATAATGGAACTAGTAGTGGAGCTCCCATTAAGCATGCTATGAGGATTGAAGTGAAATAATTGGGTTGTACAGAACTCATAGTTCCCCAACAACAAGTCCCAATCCTGGATAAATCTTGGTGACTCCAAGCAACCTGAAGAACAGTCTTTGCGTACAGATCTGAGCGTCTCTTTGATTTTTCACCTTTGTGCCTGTGCCTTTGAAATATGAAAACTTGTTTTTATTTTGAGTACTCCAAAAGCCAACCTTCTTTCATGGGCAAACTTTTCAAAAGCCACTGTTCCAAGATCATATCAATTTTTGATACCACTTCGCTGCAGGGAACTGCAAGTATGATTATATGAAAGAGACCGTCCTTTTGAGTATGGATTTCCTTGCTTGAGAATAGAATACCTTCTGTGATTTTATGCCTCTTCCCAGATGACAGTGGAGTGGAGAAATTCTGATTCTTTGATGATGCTTCCTCTGTCCGTCTTAAAATGTTTAGCAGTGCCAGAGCTAGGATGAAGTACTGCTGCAGCAAGTGCTCCTCACTTGTGATACCGATCAAGCCTCCTTTCCCTGCCATTTTCTTATACTCATGCTCTATAGTGGTCATGATCTCAAGCACAAACAGTAATCTAAAAACTAACCCAAAGGAATAGGGGTTGATGAGGCCAGGTGGACCAGGAGCACAGACTGCAGAGATACTACATGTAGTCTTGAGCGGGCTCTGTGACACAGAGCTTGAACTCAACAGCTAGGAGCCGCTTCAGACAAAGACCCCCAGAACTGGGACCTCCAGAAACACCAATCCCTGAGCTGGATTCCCCTGAGGGGACACCACCACCACCAAATGCCTTACCTTGTGCCCAGTCACCAATGAAAGCACTGTATCAAGTGGAAAGTATCAAGCATGCTAGGCTCCAAGCCAGTGATGTAGACTTGAGTCTATTGACCGGACTCAAGTAAGTTGTGTCAAGGACTTGGCGATTGTAAAAGGCTCAAAAGACTCAATTTGAGACTTAGAGCCTTTTATGGCAAGTTGAATTTTATTCAGGTCCCCCCCCCCCATTAAAGACTCTTAACCTAATACTCGGGACTTGGGGGCAAAGACGTGGGACTTGACTTGAGACTTGGAGTCAGAGACTTGATCCACATCCCTGCTCCAAGCCAGAGGAGTGCCCCTTTAAGGCTCTCCAGTCCTCACAAAGGGATGATGTCTGGGACATCATCAATACCTGGAAGGGTATAAGGGACCCAGTTCTAGCACATCTGTTTACATTGTGCTTTGTTGATTTCATCTCCTGCTCTGTATTTAATGGCATGTGTTGCAGCCCAGTGGAACATTGTTGTTTGTGCCCTGGTTCTGTCTGGGTTACCAAAGGACTGACCTCTGGCTGCCCTTGCTCTCCACCCTCCTTCCAGCTTTAGGTACTATTTTATTTATTTATTTATCACAGTATTTCTATACCGTCTTTTTCATGGACTCAAGGTGGTTTACATAGGCAAGCTGACCATAAACCCCATTGTTTTAAACTGGGGTTTTTACAAGTGTTATTCCATGAGAGAAACTCATAGAACCCTCCATTTCTCAAGATGTTTCCCTTCATAGTGCACTTATTGTTCTGACCGCATAGCTCTTGCCTTCCAACCTTCCACAGGCTTCCAAGCTTCCAAGCATATCAAGCCTCAGATGGGTTCACAAGCTGTTATCCATTTCTTGCCAGCTGATAACTCCACAGTCTACACTCCTCCGCATTACTTCATGAAGCTCCGTCGGCACTGACACTCCATCAGCGGCATTCGTGACCCTTCCAAAGTGAGAATGGGACTGACCCTGTTTAGCTTCATCAGGCAAGGCAGCAGCTCAACCTCCAGACCACACCTCCTGCCCTATCATTCATAATGTGTAGGAGAGGGGAGTGCTGAGGTAGAATATTGGAGAGTAGGAGGGGCAGAGGCTGACACATCATTGGATAAGGGAAGGCAGCATTTGGCATGCCGCCTCAGGCATCAGGAGGACTTGGGGTGGCCCTGTCCCCAATCCATGATTTCTGATCTTGGGCTGGAAGTAGCCCCTGCCACTTACTGACTATTGTTGCTCTCAACGCATGACCTCTTGTGGAATCTGCTTCCTCCCAAACCCTTTGTGGGCCTGACCAAGCCAGAACCTTTTCTGGGTGAATTGATGTGATGGGTACAATATGTTTCCTGAGGTTGAAATGTTCATCAGTCCTATGTGACAGAATCACAGTCCAATCCTAAACATTATTGGGCTGTCGCATAGAAGGGTTTATGACAGTGGAACAGAGTTCCGCTGTCATAAAATGACTGCCAACAGAGTGCGCAGTGCTCTGGCGATGGACCCGGCCACGTCCGCTGGACCAGGTAATGGGGGAGGGAGGGGGGCATAAAGGAGGTGGGAAGGGTATGTACTGGCACGCGTGACCTGTGCCAGTATTCTATTCCCCTCCTTGCCTCCCAACATGCCTCCTCTCTCTCCTCGAACTTGTGCCAGCTCAAGATCTGGCGCAGGTCCAAGGAGACCCATTGGCGAACAGGAGGCTTATGGAGGGGTAAAGGGGAAATAATTCCCCTTTCCCCTCCCAAGCCTCCTGATCTGCCCCACCCTCTGGATACACACACCTTTTTGGCACAGCTGCATTGATAGGGGAGGGGAAATGAATAGGATTGGACTGACAGTAGTAAAGACAGTTCTAGCACATCTATTTACATTGTGCTTTGTTGATTTCATCTCTTGCTCTGTTTTTAATGGCATGTGTTTTATGGCTGTATTTTTGCCTTACTAACTGCCTTGGGTGGCTCCAGAAAAGTGAGGTGCAAATCTCATCATAACTATAATAATAAATGTATCTGTTACATAGCACTTATCTCCCATACCTCTGTTGATCATGGTTATGAGTTTTGCACATTGCCTTCGTGGAACTGAGTTAGAGTTCCCAATTTCCTGTTCTGGTTGTTCCTATCACTGGATGTATATGCTATTATGAAGTTTCAGGAACATGCTGTAAAAAAAGAAGCAGTCATGTTGAACGACACGTAAAGATCACATCTATGTGCTGTAAACTGTCCGTTCAAACTGAAAAAAAAGTAAGCTGATGATCAAATGTAAAAGTATATCACTACATGAGACAACTGCGCTCTGATTTATAGAGCTAATCATGGTTCCCTTGCCTGAATTGGGCATATTCTGTAACTAGTGCATTATGGGAAAAGCTTACATACACAGTGTTCTTCCTGATGGCCAGCAGAGGGTGATATTTTACAGTGAGTAAATTGAAAATCTATGAAGAGCAATGCTGTTGAATGTAACCCGTCTACCTTAAAAAAAAAAAATCAACATACGCCACCCTTTAGATTTCTATTTAATGGAAGGGTATGCATAGTGACTACCAACAAGCACTGAGGTCCACTTAAGCCCATTGAAATCTATGGGTTTAAAGAACACCTAACCTGGATTTTGGCTGGTGGGTAAATTTCTCACGGGCTTCTTGAAAGGAATAGTAGGAAGATACAACTGACATGAAATGATTGCAAACATATCATAACGCGTCGCTTAGCATTTATACAGTTCATTCTGAGTGTGCAAGACGCCTCACCTGATGGTGCCCTTACAACAATTCTGTGGGGTCAGTAAGTATCATATTACAGCTGGGGCTGAGAATCAGTCACTTGCCAAAGGCCACCTAAAGAGAAGTCCTGACTCATAGATCAGCCTCTTAGCCATTATGCTATATCCGCTCAATATGAGGCCATCGTATGTCAGCAGAGTATGAACTACTGAGATGTTTAAAAGTATTCATTTATAAATCCAGTAAACAATTTGACCAACAAATAAAGACCATTTTGCAATGAATCTGTAAACCCTTTGCCTTCTTTCCGTATGTTTCACATCATTTTTGTTTAGCTTCCCAGCTTCTAGTGCACCAATCAAATGTATGAGGCATTTGTTTCTTCTCTAATGATATGAGGTGCTCCTTTTTGCACAAGATAATAATGTCATCTATTTCCTAAAAGAACTATCATTGGATCATGTTATGTCATAAACATGTATATGTATATATACAGTACATGTATATGTAATATATACAGTATATGTATATATACAGTACATGTACTGTATATCGGTACATATGTATACTCTACATGTATATGTGTGTCTGTCAGAATCCTCTGATATTTACCGCTAGCAGGCCATGTGCAAGAGATATGAAAACTAACTTCGGACATTTTAGGAAGTTTTCCTTCCATGGCTCACCTGCTTTGTTTGCTCATTAATTCTTCTTATGCACAGCATGTGACTTTTGGCCACCACCACCACCACCACCCCGTTTCCTCAGGTTAAGGGTTTTCTCCTGGCCTCTGTTCTTTCATTCTTTCTTTCTTGGATCCAGAGACTTCCCGGTCTGTTAGGTCAGAGTGTTGTTGGCCATAGGTCATAGGTTTGGGCCGCTAGTGTTCCAGGATGGGCAAGGGTCAGGAGCACACATGGTGTGTTCTCTCAGAATTCTCCCAGAATTCTCTCCTCTCCCAGAATTCTGCCTACACCCTCAGAAGGGTGGTATAAAAATGTGATAAATAAATCAATTGAAAAGGATCCAACTAAAACTGACAAGAAGAAGCCCTAGTGACAACCCGGACCAATTCTGATATTACCTTGGATTCCATGTCGGAGCAGATCCAAGCAATTTTATGTGTCAATTGTCAATTGTCACAGCAGGTGCCCCAGAGTTTTTCTATATCTTGACTTGAGACTTGAGGCCAAAGACGTGAACACATCACTGCCCTAAAGTTGCCACCTGGGGTAGGCCACTTCCCATCTCATGACAGATCTGACCCTGGGTCTGAACAAAAGGCCTTCCAGAAGCGGTGGGGTTTGCAACATTAACCACAGCACAGAAGTCCCTGAGCCATTGTCCAGTGCAACCATTTCTGATTCACCGACTGCTACCATCCAATCCCCTTCTAGTTCTAGCAACAGTCTCTTACACATAGGTCAAATACCAGCTAAACAGGGCCAAAGTACAGTAGGTGCAAAGAGCCCCTAAATGGTCCTATTGTGTTCAGGGCCTTTGCAAATGCAACGTACATTTTCATCAGAAGAGTTTCAAGGTTATTGCACTGAGAGAAACCTGGGCAGTATTTGTGGCATGTACCTGCCATATTTTATAGCAAATAGCCCATTCCAAACAGCCTCTCCTTTTTAATTATCCCTTAAAATGGCATTCGATGTTGGCTCCGTTTGTTCCAATTGCTGTTCTGTTGTAATCACTGCAAGGGCTTTGCACTCATTCGGACATCAATTCCATTTTCATCGATGCTTGCTTTTATGTTGGGAAGGGAATGTGAAAGCGGAGAAGCTGAAGGGGGGCAGATTGCTATAGTGCAAGGTGCTGTAAATTTGCCATTCCAATTGGGCCTGGTGAGGAACGTATTGACCTTCTTTTCAAGACCTTCACAAGACCTAATGTTCAACAAAATATGGTCATTCAAAGTGCCAGATAATTACTGTACTTTTTTTAAATTCCAAGGTTTTGGAGGAAACTCTTGGAGGCCTGGGAGCAAGGTGCCTGATACCCAATTCGACCTCCCACACCAATGCAGCTGCACCATCGGATCTCACTCTGCATCCTGTATATGTGTGTGTGGGGGAGTCCCGGAGGTCTTCTCCGGGTGAGAGGAACATTTGTTCCCTTACCCGGAGATAAGGTAAGGGCTGCCCCTCAGGGTCTACTCAGGCCTGCACCAGCAATTTTTCTGGCGCATGTCTGAGTGGACCTGGGAAGGTGAATCAAGGCCGGAAAAGGAGATAGGGTATCAGTGGCACCACTGCTGCCGATATCACCCTGGCCTCAAACTGCCTTCCTCCCGCCCAGTCTCCACCCCATTCCACCCCTCCCCTCCCTATTCCACCCACCTCTCACCTGCCCCGTGCCCTGACTTACTGGTGCCGGGGCTCCTTGGTGGGCTGCTAGCATACGGCTGCGACCACTTGCCACTTGTGGTAGAAGTCTGGCTGTGTTGAATGGCGTGTCACATTTCGTGACAGCCATAAAGCATGCACAAAACAGGGGCGGGGGAGGATGGAATGGGGAGGCGACAGGGTGGGGGTGGGCAGATTGGGTCCCTTTCCGCCGCCACCACACTCCTCAGTTCTGCGCCAGCAAAACAGTTGGTGTAGGACCAAGGAAAGTGGACGTGTTCCCCAGGGCAAGGGAACAAAAGTTCCCTTACCCTGAGAAGCCCACTGTAACTGCCCCTACCCTAGGATGCAGCGCCTTTGACACGCCTCCATCAGCAAGGGGAGGGAGTTAGGTAGGATTGGGCTGTTAAGGATCAATTTTGTGCCCCCTTCTCTTTTTTTCTTTGTCTTTTTGGTCCTAATATCTTTTTCTTTTAAAACCTATCGTCACTCCTATTCTGCCTGCTTTTCTTCTGCCAATCTGTCTTCCTTTTTCTAATATATTGGCTTATCAAGGGAAGGAATTGCAGGTAGGTAAAGTCAGAATGCTGGTACTGCAGCTCAGAATCTGCCTGATCCTGGAAATCCAGTGCTCTGAGAGAACCAGTCACATTTTATTATTTATTTCATATCCAGATCAAAATTTGCTCTGCCAAAATGTAGCCACTGCCACAGCTTTGTCATTTGCTTGCTGTAGCTCAGGGGTTCTCAACCCCTTCCTGGCCAAGTACCACCATCGGCACCACTCTCCTGCTGTGTACCACCGGAATTGACTGGCAATGACATCATCACCAGTTACTTCCGAGTTTTCAGGTTTTCGGAGGCCAGAAAACGCAGGTAGGAGGATCTGGGCAGGTGGGAGGGCCCTTCTCAGCATCCCTGAGAGGCTCAGTCAAAGGCAGGAACCTCTCCGGAGCAAAAATACACCACTGAAAACCCTGAATCGGAGCTGGGTTCCAGCGGCCTGGCAGTTCGAGTACCACCAGCAGTCAGCCGAAGTACCACTGGTGATACTAGTACCACTGGTTGAGAAACCCTGCTGTTGATCATTGACAGTACAAGACTCAGGCAGTAATTGGCACACCATCAAATGCGTCAGGTCTTGGATTTCTCTGCATTCATATAATGTACTGCCATTAGCCAACAACCCCCACTTAAATAAATTTGTCTTACACTTTGGTACCCCCATCCTCATCCTATTCATTGCCCTCCAAACTGTATAAGGAAGGAGAGTATTTCCTGCGGGCATTCTTCCTGTGGTCCAATTGTCAAATCAGTGTGCTCATTCCTCCATTTGCTTATTCGGTTCTGTTCTTTGGACCCCGCTAAGATATTAGTTCTTGTCAATGTTTTTGGCACTGCCACACATGGCACTGCCAGCTCCAAAGCTCCAAATTCTGCTATATGATCCCTCGGTCTCTCCCTTTGCTCTGCCTGTGCAATTGCGCTCCTTTTCCAAACAGTTGCCAGCACCCTGGGTGTTGCCACTGGGTGGCGGTGAGAGGGGCAGCATCCTTGACCAGGCTCAGACCACAGAGATTGACACTTACATCAGCTACCAAATTGTGTTCCCAAAGCATGTTTTACATCACCGTTTGAGTAATTCCATTTTTTGCTCCCATCGTTTTCCCAGTAGTCATTTTGCTCTTCAAAGTCAAATGACAGTTCACAGCCACAAAACCAAAGGCTAAATAATACCCTGTAAAGAAAGGGGTGGAGTGGGGTGGGGGGTCGGGGAGGGGAAGAGAGCAGGCAGAGTAAAGTTGCTTTAGATGCGATGGAATTCCTGCTCATTTATGCCAAGGCAGGTCTGTAGTGGAGACTCATAAACCAAGGCTACCCATAAAATTAGCACAGCTGGAGACAGCCTCCAAAGCAAAAACCATCAGGAATAATTACAGAGCTCAATGTCAACATGATGGAAAACTTGGTTTGACTTCTTACATGTTTCAAACCAATATTGATTAAACATTTTTTTTTTGTATGCTATTGCCACAGAAATTTTAGAAGAGGATTGCAGGGGATGTATAAAAGATGGTGAACCATAAAGTGTCTGGGGACTCCTGTAATTTTGGCCAAGAATGAGGTGATTGATAGAGTAACATGTCAGCAATAAGCAGGAACCTCAAACCCCCGACTATAATTTGCTTGGAGACAGTTCTCTAGAATGTACCTTGATCACATCTTGATAACATGTGGCCAGGAAGAAAGAAAATGGAAAGCTGCAATTTTGGCATGTATTAAAATATGCATCGTATCTATTCAGAATTGCTGTGTCGGGTCCAAGTTCTCAAGGCCCTTGATTTGATTATTCATTTCAGTTCATTTTGGTAAAGAAGATTGTGTTTCATGGACTCATATTGCAGCCACAAAAACGTAAAGTGCACATTAAGCACACATCGTGCGATTAAGTCAAAATTAAAGCAGTTTTCGGTAGAGCTGAAGCAAACTGGTGTGTGTGTGTGTGTGTGTGTGTGTGTGTGTGTTTGTGTGTGCGTGCATGCGTGCGTGCATGTGCGTGCGCACCTTTTGGAAACACTTCAACCACCTAGAATGTGCCTTCCCCTTTCAGTGATTTTTTTTTTGAGTGCTGCACAAGGGTACACAATTATTCACTCCTTGCAGAAGGGCAGCTCTTACTCTGAATGGGAGGGTGAATATGGTACATGTGTCCCCATTGCCATGGCAACTAGACTGGTGGGCATTGCCTTACTGCACTGTGCTGTAGCGGTAACAGGGAGGGCAGGCACTGAACCCACTGCAGTGCAGGGCAGCAAAACAGGGAGTGTTGCCAAGTTGGCATGCCCTAGCCGCCGAGTTGGTGGTGAAGTTGGTAGTGGAATAACTGAACACTGGCTGCAGACAGGCACACAAAAAATGTGGACGTTCCCAAAGGCAGGTTAGTTTTTTCAGACAACACTTCAGTCCCCTCCAAAGGGGGACTTTGGGCCTCAAAGTGACATAGGCAAATATGACACTGGCCTGCAAAACAACAAGTTTCATATAGTCTGGTTTCTTTTTGTGAAATTTGTTGTTGTTAACATGCCATTTTTCAACAAAACTGTTCACAAGATGGTTTACATAGCAAAAAAATAAATAAAAATGAAACCATGGTTCCTGGTCCCAAAGGGACTTACAGCCTCAATAGAAGGGAGACACTAGCAAGCACACCCTGGAAAAGATGCTGTGCTGTGATGAAGAGGGACAGTTGCTCTTCCCTAGGGTGCAGCCCTAATTTTAAGGTCCATTGATTTGATTGTGAGAGATTTAGAGCCCAATCCTATCCTCTCCCAATCCACGATGCAGCTGCACCAAAAAGACATGTGCTATATCCAGTGGGGGGTGGGGGGAATCAGGAGGTTTGGAGGCGAAATATTTCCCCATACCCCTCTGTAAGCCTCCCACTCGCCAATGGGTCTCCTCGGACCTGCGCCCGCTCTGTAGCTGGCAGACGTCCGAGAAGAAGAAAGGGGCGGGAAGGCTTGGAAAAGAGGGAATAGGATCTGGCACATGCCATTGCATTCATGCCAGTCCGGCCCATGACTGGAAAACTTTGGAGACCCCTGAACTACATAATGAAATCACAAAGCCCATTCACAAAGTGGGCAACGCTGTCTGGATCAGCCTTTCCCTTCATTCTGAATGGGCGAACTCTTGCCTTCTTTTGCAGCATCCCCTGAAAAATCACCAAAAGGGAAGGGTGCTATTATTCACTGCAGGCGATCAGTTTCACAAGTGGTAGCATTTGGGCACACTTGTGCTTATCTGAAGTCTTGCAATGCATGTAACAGCAGAGGAATCATTGGCGATCTGTTCTTGAGGAATCCCCTTCCCAGAGTCCTATTTCCAGTTAGCAGAACTTTCAGTAGAGCACACGGAAAGACATTCCTGCCATACCACGCACGCACGCACACACACACACACACACACACACACACACACACACACACACACACACACTGCCTCCTGCCCAAGAGTGCCAATACACGACGACCTATGCCAGCAAATTTATTGGATCAAGAGCCCCATCTCGTTTTGAAAAAATGGATGAAACGTTTTATAGCTCCTGATAATTTCCACTGAAAGGCAAAGAGGCAAGGATGTAAAATGGTGCTTTTCTCTCCCATCAAGCTGTACAGAACAAAGGAATAAATTTTTCCATTTTCATGTAAAACTGGAGGTGACTTTGAGTGGTCCTTCAGATAGAGGTAAAGTACTTTTCCGTACTTCAGCTTCCCTGACACGTGTTTGATACCACCAAGCATGAATTGAACACTGATGTGAGGGTATTTTGAACGCTCTTTACCTCTTTGTGGTTAGAGTTAGGGTACCTGAGCTATTAAAGCATCACATATAAGCACTATTTCAGCTTCATAATAGACTTGCTAAAAACAAGGAAAGGTTGGAAGTGCACAGTGTAGCAGGGAACAGAAGCAGTTGATCTGGGTTCGGTTTCCCTGAACGATTGGCACAAAGGTCTTAAATACATGTTTTGTTTAAGGTTTGCATCGTACCAAGATCTCTTGCATTTTGTCATTTAAAACACCTCTAGGTAGCAAACCTGCACATTGGATAAATGGGGCATTTGTCTAACGTGCCTTGCCCTTTGGGGAGTGAAAGAGACACGACATTTCTCTGTGTAAGGAGGAGAGAAAGGCGAAGAAAGGCGGAAGAAGGTATTTCAAAAAGGCAGCAAGTATTCTGCAAAAAGAAAATAAGAAAATGAGGGATGAGTAGGTCCTGAAAGAAGATGCAGGGGGGGGGGGAACGGGGGACCTTTTCAGAGAATCCTCAGCTAGAAACACTCAAGGACAAACTAGATGTGACAAGGACAGTCCCATTCATTTAGTCATTTGTCTGTCCCATCCACATATGCAGCAAAGTCCTCACAGTGCAATCCTGTATAACGCTTGCACCAGTGTAACAGTAGATCCACCTGTGTAAGTGCACTTATGCCAGTGTAACTTGCCGTACGCCGATGGACACAAAACAGAAACCAGCATAACCCCTCTCGGATGCCATGCACGCGCAGTTTGGGTGCAGGACGGACACCAGCACAACTCAGCCGGTGCAGGGGGCATTCTGGGAGTGCCTGAACGCCCCCAGAATGCCTCCTGCACCAGTGGAATTGCACTGGCATCTGTCCTGCATCTGAACTGCGTCTGAGTGGGGTTACGCTGGTGTCCGTCCTGCGTTCATCGACGTACGGCAAGTTACACTGGCATAAGGTGCAAGCCTTACACAGGATTGTGCTGTTAAAAGTTGTTTCACTACAAGTCATTTCATTTTAAAATGGTTTCACTATAAGTTGTTTCGTTTTAAAGATGTTGAGGAAAAAAATTGATTCCCGGCTGGGGCCACTGTCTGTGTGGAGTTTGAACGTCCCCTCTCCATGTCTGCATGGGTTTTCTCTGGCCCGGAAAGCTCACATTTATTTCAATGTTTACTACTAGAAGTGTTTTGGGTGTTTATTTAGAAGTTTGGTGATGTTTTTGTGACCAGAGAAATATGCCTTAAATTATATCAATTAGCCTATGGTAAAATTGGTTTCGTTATAAGTCATTTCACTTAAAGTTGCAGTTTCCAAGAAGCTATCGACAACATTAAGTGAGGACTTGCTGTACAGCAGGGGGAGGTGTCTACTTTTGAATTCACAATGAGTATGCTGCTGATGCGTACAAATGATGGAGTTTACCTGGCAAGATGCGGATTTTTAATTCTGAACACTCCCCCTTCCCCTGACTGACGTCCCCTTGATCAGTCTCTTAGTTTCCAATTTTCCTTAGTCAGGTTCTGACCCAAAATAAGTGGGATGGGAGGGAAAGTGCCTGGATTGCGTACAGCAAAGGATGTCAGGGAAGGGGGTTATCTCTCCTCCCCTGCACATACTTTTGATGCTCTAGGCATGGAAATGCGGCAAACATGTGACATTAAAATGTGGCTGTTGCCATTGTGTGGCCCTGAGCTTTGTGGATTGCTAACAGGATTTAGAAGCACTTCACACATTACATTTCTGAAGGGTGCACTTCAGGTGTTTCAAATTCACACCTCAAGTTTAAAATGCACCTGTGTCAAACAAATTTTGCAAACATGTGTATCATACACAGGGGCAGCCATTTTTGGTAATGACAAAATAAAAACACATACTGCATTCTGCACAACCCACCCACCAAAATCTGCAAAAAATAAAACCGTTTTCTAATACCTCCACATATTGGTAATGAATATGGCTGCATCTGCTGACACTATAGCACCGATATCACCTACCTAGTACACTTTTAAAGTGAGTATTAAGCTATTATAACTTATGCAAATAGAATAAAAACACATAACACTACTTTCAGCAATTTTATTTTGGAAAACTGCTATGATTGGCTGATGAGTGTACCTGTAGGACACACACATTTACAAACGTGTTTTTCAGCGCAATCCTGTGTAATGGTGGAGCGGCACACCGGCTGCTCTGCCGCTCCTGGGTGTCGCAAACGTGCCATAAGGCACGTTTTCGGCACCCGGAGAATAAGCAGCACTGGTGGAGAGGCCGGCACTGCTCACACTTCGTTGGACAGAAGCCACCGCCGGCGGACAGAGATGAGTCCTGTGCCGGACGGTGGGGGGAGGCATGGGGAGGGAAGAATGGGGCATTCTGGAGGGATTGTTAAGCCGGGCCAGGGACGGGGGAGTGATCCTCAGCAGCAAATCCTATCCCCCGTCCCAAGCCTGGCCCGTGTTCCACCGGCAGCTCGAATGTGCGTCAGCAAAATAGCTGCAGACCCATAGGAGCGGCTGGGGCTCTACTCGGGGTAAGGGGATGAAGTCCCTTTACCCTGCGTGCTCCTTCTGTGCCAGCGCTGGCCTAATCCTGCATAGGATCCAGTGCAGTGTGCTTTTGCACGTTGCGGTGGCCATAGACAGGATTGGGCTGCCCGTCACATTCATACTTCACATTTTAGCTGTATGCTTAAAAAAATCAAACGTAAACGAAGTGGCTCTTAATCATAATAGGAAAGACTTAGGAAATGTTCTGAACATTAAATGAGAACCAGAAAGGGAATGCAAAGTATTAGCCTCCATTAATATGTTTGAAGATGTTTGTTAAAAGTTTTAACTAGGCTGTTGTTTGGTAGCCATTAATTTTAATTGGAGATCACTTCAAGCAGCACAAATTCTGATGTTGGCACTTAATTTACTATTGTGTGCATAATTTCGTAATGTTTTTTCCTCATTTGCTTTTTAAGGGATCTTATTGTCTTTCTTTTCTGATGAAGCGCTTCGGTGTTTTTTAATAATGTGAGAAGCTATGCAAATGAATAAATATTAATCACAGTAGCTGGGTTGTCTAATTGCCAGAGGCTCTGGATCTCATGGTTCCAAATTGATATTTAGGGCAAACCAGCGGATCAGCAGATGTGTGAAGCTAAATGAGTGACTTGGAACATAAGGCAGCCGAATGTCAGAAAGGTACGCCTGGCCGTGATTATTAAGGGCTTCATAATTAATGGGCATCTCAGACAAGGCTGTCATTGCCATGTGCAGGTACCTGAGTTTTGTTTCTTGCAGCCTCCTCAGTCCTGCAATTCCCCATGGCTCAAGTCACATACCTTCCTACTTTCGTTGGCCTTGCAAATTTCATACTGTATATAAACAACTGCAACATGATTATCATGCATTAAGGCTGAGGCAAAAGTTCTTCTCAGAACCTTCTAGGCTCAAAATTTAGAGGGTCCAAGTGGTGGTGTTTTGTTTTGCAATATCTTCCCTTTTCCCTGCCAATATTGCTTGCTTTATAGCCGCAATTGCATTCCCAGGAGTATCGAAGGCTGGTGGGCACCATCTTTTTCATGATCAGCTGCAGAGTTAGGACCAGGAAACATGACTCTCATTCTGATTGGCTGCATGACAAGGCTACATGATGACATCGCATCATCATGAAGCCAATCAGAATGAGGGCAACGGTTCATGCTCTCACTCTGCAGCATCCTGTGCGGAAAAAATATTTCATCTGCCAGCCACAGAACCTTCCAGAAATGTGATCACCATCACTAGTCAGTTCACGGCTTACTTTGACACTTTTTATGCTGCTGCACCTCAAAATCGCTGCCCCCAATTCAACAGTATGTGAACAGAGTGATGAAATTGCAGGAGGCATTTCAGCTCCAGCTTCTCATGTATATACTTAGGGTGCTGCAGGGCCACTCAGAGTAATTTTAACAGGGGGTACAAAGTTTATTTTGGGCACCTTCTCTTCATATGAGTTTGACTCCTGAGCCCCCTCTTTTTTGTTCCTGGGCCCCCTTTTTGACCCATTTTTGGCCCTGGGCCTGGGTACAATTGTACCCCCTTAACCCCCCCCCCTCAGAGGCCCTGAGGTGCTGTGATTGTTTGTGGATGTGGGTAGTGGTGGAGAGAATCAGAACTATAGTAATGAACCAATAAAAAGGTAAAGGTGACCCCTGACAATTAAGTCCATTCGTGTCCAACTCTAGGGTGTGGTGCTCATCCCCATTTCAAAGCCGAAGAGCCAGCGTTGTCCGAAGATGCCTCCGTGGTCATGTGGCCGGCATGACTCTCCTTGCCGCAGCGCGTAGCATGCAGCTGGAACATGGAGCGCTGTTTACCTTCCCGCAAGTGGTACCTATTTATCTACTCACATTAACATGCTTTGGAACTGCTGGCCAAGCAACGAGCGCTCACCCCGTTGCAGATTCGAACTGCCGACCTTTCAATCGACAGCTCATGGTTCAGCAGTTTAACCCACTGCGCCACCCGCTGGCATGCTTGTATGTAAATAAAAACAGTTCATTAGAAAAGGTACCCTGAACCTCCAGCACTTTCTCCTCAAGAAGGAAATTGTGCCTCTGTCAAATGTTTGCTCTTGAACGTTTGCCTGTTTCATCATCATCGTGAAAGATAAGCCACATGACATTGTGGACTTCCAGGAAAGCCATTAACCATACACAACTAAGTTCAGGGTCCCAGAGAAAAAGTAGGGGACTTCCAGTGAAAGGTGCAATCTGTTCCACCACTGGAGTCTTTTACATCCTGGCAAGAATTACAACCATTCATATTGTGCCATTTTCCCCCTTTCTTCACTGTTTTTCTCTCCCTCCTATGGTCAGACAGTTAATTTAAGGAGTATCTCTAAGAGTCAGGCTTCTTTCCTCCCACTCCCCGCTTCTCCCCCCTCCCATCTTTAATGTGGTGTCTCTGATGTCCCATAAATTTCAAATGCCGGCCTCAGCAGCGTGCTTCTTGGAGGGAGGGTGCGGGGGCCTCGCTCTTTCTTTCCCAACTCTTCCAGCTTTCTTTTTCAGGTTTGTGCTTAATGTGTCTGAGGGGGGCTGCTGAGCTGGTGACTTGAGACCCACTATATATGTGCACTTTCCCTGTTCCATTCCCTGCCCTTGAAGGTTCTTCTAGCCTTCCATTGATCATTCCTGAGGCGGCCTGTTGATTCTTTCTCCCCTTACAGCTAACGTCTTGCTGGCGTGTTTTATTCCCCTGCTCGCCTTGCTATTCTGTGTGTGTGAGTCAACACCGAGGATGGATTTTTATACCGACATCGTTTGGCTCCCCTCCTGGTATCTATCTTTTTTTGTGGGGCCTTAATAATGATGGCACAGAATTGCTGGGGGTGAATACAGCCTCTGTAGCATTTGGTGTTCCTCTCTTTCCCCAGGTTCCTCTTTTGTCTTTGTTATCTGTCTCTTCTGGCTCTCTTCCTGTAGATTTCCCCCCGCCATTTCATTTGTATGCCGGAGTTACCAAAGACGGGTAGGAACTATTTAGGGGAGGTTAATGATGCTATAAAAAGAACAAAGATCCTGTCACACAGGAAGGAGAACTGGATTAAAATGGCCCTCCTGTAGGAAATGCAGCTGGTACAACATGACAGACGCTCTATTTTTGGCTTTGTATTTTTGTTTTAATGCATTCCTTGGTGATTCTGGAGATGTTTGCAAACACCTGAGCCTAATGTGGCTCTGACTTCCCTTTAGCATTTGATTTCCCATAAATCGCATATGCCAAATGCGGGGATTTGGTGAGGTTCACGCCGTTCTCCTAGACCACTCTAGTTAATTAAAACCCTGGTTGGAAGACGGAAGCCATGGACAGCATCTGGGCTGATCTCAATAAAATGAAATTCAACAAGGACAAACGTACAGAATGAGGGGAGTGCAAGGCCCACAGGAAAGAAAAGCCGAGTATACATCTGTATAAGATGCAGGAAAACCAGCTGGGTGATAGCATTGCTGAGACGGACTGGACATTTATAATGGGTCACAAAGTGGCTGCATCAGCAAGGCAATATTGGTATAAAAATAGACTGGGACGTGGTGGTTCAATACGAGGGAAAGGCGCTCTGTATACAGTCAGAGGCACTCTTTTCTCCAGCTAGCCTGAAGATGGACACCCAACCATTCCCATCTGTCTACATGGAAGAGCCATGTTTCAACACAAAACAGGTTCTGAAATGTGTTGTAGACTACAAAATTAGCAATCTCAATTTACAATTGGCCTTTCTTTTCTCTTACAGCGCAATCCGACTTAACTTTTGTGCCGGTTTAACCAGTGGTGCAGCGAGAACGGGAGGCCCCGGAATGGAAAAGGGATTCAAATCCCCTTTGAATTCCTCTTTTGGAGGGGATTTGAATCCCTTTTCCATTCTGGGGCCTCCCGTTCTCGCTGCACCACTGGTTAAACCGGCACAAAAGTTAAGTCAGATTGCGCTGTCAATCACTTATGAATTACATTCTTTAAAATGTACCCCAACACATACAATAAAAATAGTATTAATAATAACACTAGTATTACTACAGTTAGGTAATAAGATGTGAAGGTGAATGCAATTTTAGGATATTGTTTATGCCCAGAGCTGTAAATGGAAAAACGTCGTATAGGTGCTGCTGTTGATCTTGGTATTGTCGCCCCACCCTATCTCCTTTAAGAATGCTCATTTAGCATTCTTCACATCTCCAGCCATATCATCATTTAAACAAACTGATTTGTAGTAATATCAGGTTTGTTTTATATTTAAAAGGGTAGCTACGAAAATGTACAATGTGCCTTTCTACTACATTCTCTCCCCAGAAAATGTGGCAGGACTGTCTTCTGGCAAAAATGGTGAAGTCCTACTCAGGCCTAAGGTCTCATTAAGAATTAAGAACTCCCCCCCCCCCATACACACACACACACACACACACACACACACACACACACACACACACATTCTGAGAACTCAGTCCAATTATTTTGAAACATTTCAGTATAGTATCTGGTGATCGCTGTACCACTGGTAAACGTTAGGCCAGTAATCCAGGCCTGTTCCTATACTTGCTTACTTTCACCATGGTTTATTCCCTACCCCTTTTGAGCTGTTTCCAGAGACAGACTTTCCTCATTGTCAGCCCAATCCTATGCAGGATTGGGATGGCACGCACAGTGGTTTATGACAGTGGAATAGAGTTCCACTGTTGTAAAATGGTTTCTGGTGGTGCGCTGCCGCAGCTGGCAACAATGCAGGAGGCCTGCTGCCAGACCAGCACTGGTAAGTGCGATGGCAGTTGGGGTGGGGAGGGGGAGGAACAGGGGTCATCCTGGGCGGGGTGGAGGGTGAGGAGGGAGATGGACTAGTCTAGGGACAGTATTGGCGGTACTCACATGTGTCGATATCCTAACCCCATCCATCTCCCTTATCGCCATCGTTACATGCCTTGGACTTACTCCTGCTAAACAGCAGGCATAGATCTGAGGAGTCCCATGGCAGTGGTGGAGGCCTTTCCTGGGGTAAGTGAACAAACGTTCACTTACCCCAAGGAGACCTTTCTGACTGCCCCTCCTACCGTGGATGCTGTGTGTGCTCCATTGGCGTGGTTGCATTAGTGGGGTGGGGGGATTTTAATAGGATTGGGCTGTGTGCCGGCTCGCTTTCCCACAATGAAGATGATGCTGTTCCAGGCTAGCCAAGTTGTGAGGCGCTTCAGGGCAAAGCTGCCGACGGGCCCCAGGACCCACCGCGCGAGCCTGAATGACTGGGATAGTGCAACAGAGCAGCAGCAGTCAAGGCAGCCCTGCCCCCAGGCTCGAGAGCATGCAACGATACCAGTGATGGTGAGCCAGGCTGAGAGATCCTCCAGGTAGGAAGGAGATGCTGAGGAGGGGCAAAGCCTCTTCCAGGAAGCAAGCAAGATTGCCTGGAGTGGCGGAGGAGCCGGATGCTGAGAGTCCCCTCCCTGCTCCCCTTCTGAGGCCATGCCAGGATTATTGAGACGGCAGCAAGCCTGGGGCCAGGGTGGAAGGCTTACAAGTGGCATACAACTCTTCATCAGGGTAAATGTAAGGAGAAGCGATACACAGTCTTCAGTGGATCCAAGTCTATTAACACACAGTTTTCCCTATAACAAAATACTAGCAGTGTTTGGAAAGGCTAGAAGATGGTCCTTTAATATAAATAAAATAGCTCTAACGTAATTCTAGTTCACATATTCTAATTCTGGGTCCTGGGGCTGAAAGCTATACCAGGATTGAGCCTTTCTGCAAAAAGGCCAGTGGTGCTTAAGGTTACATGAACAGAAAGAAGATCATCTCAAAGGCTTGAGAAATAAAAGTAGCATCACCTGTGTTCAATTTTGCAGGACTCAAATCAGCACGATAAGAAGGATTGAGATCAGCATGGTGAGAATGGCAAAGGACCTTGAAATGTATTCAAACCATAGCAACTCTGTGTGTGTGTGTGTTAGGAAAACACACACACACACACACACACACACGAGGATCAGGACTAGTGCCACAATGACAATGTGGTTCTGTTGCCCTACTGAAATTATTGCCTTCACAGTGGTTGAGAACTCATGGTTTAGGGGGCTAGATTAGATCAGTAGTTTTCATGCTTAGTTTCTATATTCAGGGAACTTTTTCAGTACAGCAAAGATAACCCTTTCTGACTATAAGTTGCTCTGGTGGTGCAGGGCATAAGACGCTGGGCCTAGCTTATGCATCAGGTCAGATCCTGATTCAGGAACATGCCCAACTCTCTCCTGTGGCTATGCATTACAGGAGAGATGGGTCGTGGAGGACATGTTGTCCCTCTTAGGGATGTTTGCCCACTGTTGATCATCTTCTCAATGGAGGACCTCATAAGAGGCTCTGAAGACATCCTGGAACACAATTTGAAACATTGGTCTCCACTTATTGGGTCACGACTCACATGGCTCATGCCCCAAGCTAAGGTGGGTCATAGATATAGCACAACTTCCATTTGCTCTCTCTGTCTTTTAAGGATTCTTTTCTGAGAAGGAAAACGTTCAATAGAGATGAAGAAAAATGCAGAGAGAGAGAGAGAGAAAGAGAGAGAGAATTCCATGGTACAGGTCTGAGTTAAAAGTGGGTTTGGGGTCTGAAAAGGTTGAAGGTTATGGGGCTACATGACCTATGAAATGCCTTCCAGCTCTATAATCCTATGATTTGCCAATTCATTTATATAAGGGTAGTTTCAATATGCACCTTTCTTCCCAAGTGAATTCAGTGAAGGCAGGAACTCCTGGCAATTTAAGGTTATTGCTTTTGAATGCCAGGTGTTTCCTGTTTCTTCATAATAGAAGTACTCCTTGTTGGGCTTTTTTTTCATTTACATGTAGTTTATTCTAAGCTAGGTTACCTCCTCCCACATTAAAACTGTTCAGCAAAATGCAATAGATGTATACATTTCAGCCATCTGTGTCCCTGACAACAATACCCTGGTGTCTTTTTCCTGGATTGATAGTATCCTGAGGGCAAAAGAAAATGATGTTTATGATATAAGCAGGCAAAGAGCCTTTTGAAGTGGCTGCTTAGAAATGGATTGGAGGAGGAAGATAAAAGAGCTGAGGAAGCCCTGAATGCTATTTGTGCACAGAGATTGGGGGGGGGGGGGGAGAGATGGCCCTTGGAAAACATTGCTTCAGCCACCAATTGTCATGATCATCATCATAACAAGCTTTAATTGTCCATGATTTGCCTAAATGTTTCCCAATCCAATACAAAGAAAATGTTTCTCTGTTTAATGTATCTAATTTGTTCTCCAAGGATGCCCAAACTGAAGCTGAAAACTGATGGAAATGCTGATGGTAGGGCAGAGTATTCCCCCAACTTCCCACATGTGTGTTTCTAAGGCATCATGGATTTTCTCAAGCCGCCCCCCCCCCAGCTAGAAATATTGTAAGGGGCAGAGCTAGGGATCCATGAGGTCACTGCAAAATCCTAAGTACAAGCAGTCTAATACCTTTGGATTATTGAATTTATTAAAGAATTTAATACAGTGAAATGTTAATAACATTGGAAAAAAATATTAATTGCAAGGGCTGAACCACTTGTTCCTCATTTCAGGGTCTTTGAACTCATTGACTAGAACAGTGGAAGAGCAACACTATTTCTTAGTGGATAATTGATGCTGCTTCCACATTTCCTCCTGATATTGTTCCTTATTTTAAAAAATAAAATAAAAGCTGAACATTCATGGATGTGACCGGGAGGGTCTAGGTTCTGGCAATTGTCAGCATTATTTACTGCCTGAAATTGGTCTTCCACCCTATCTTAAAGGCTAGGGGCAAGAAACTGTGTATGCAACATGAAGATACATAGATTCTGGACCCCAAAACGTCACAACAACAAAAAAATGGTAAATGGGGCAAAGGTGCAAATGGGGCAAAGGTGAAGAAACAAAATGAAACAACCACAACCCACCAGAAACAAGCGTAACCCACCTACTATAGCATTGTCAAGTTTTTACTCCGAGAAGTCTCTAAATGGTTAAATGCGCCCAGGCACAGAGCAAGACCGTACGCCTTCCACCCCAGTTTGACTGCCTGTCCTCTCAGCAATTCCCCATCATTTGTTTGTCTGAGACGGGATGTGGAAAAAAAGAGCCTCAATAAGCCAATTTTCAATAAGAGTGATGTGAATATGCCATGCTATGTTGCAGCCAGTAGACAGATAGGGCACTTCACACTGTTTATCTGATGGACCCATTGATCTGACTTATTTATTTGGACAAATCCAATGATCAGAAACAGACAGTTAGCCTGCATTTTTAACAAAGAGCCTTCTTCCCCCCGAGGAAAACATTACTCTAGTTTACATATGCAATTTCAATATAATCCTTTAACATTACCCATACTGTACCATCTGAAGAAAACTTCTTTTGTATATTACAACATAGTACAGTATGGTTTTTTTAGGTTGCTGAAAGATGTAGTGTTCCTTTTTCTTCTAATCTATTACCTTTATCTTCACACTCATCCATTCAGTATTCCAAAATGGCAGCATGTAATCGATAACATAATCAGTCTTGTAGAAACCTTTTCAGAGTCACTCTAGTGGGCTGATGAGATACAGGGATGAATCTCTGTGCAATTTTTCACATAAACAATGGGAGAATGATCTTTCATTATAGTTAATGTTCAACCTCAGCCGAACCACAGACCAGCTTTTGGACTTGTGCAGCATTTCACTTACTGGTACTTTCTCCCTCAACTGGATTTAATGGTTCCTATTCAGACTTCTTCATTCTACAAACCCATTCCTTTCAATCAGTGATCTCATTGCCAGCCAATGCACATTTCTATGAGATTAACAGCACAATCCTGCTTAAAGATAGGCTGACGGAGCGCACGCTCCGTCACCCTAAGGAGTCACAAACATTTCATAAAGCACATTTGTGGCTCCTTCGGAGTAAGTGGCACCAGTGCAGAGGCCGGCACTGCTCACTCCGCCACCGAACTAGACCCGTGCTGGTCGACGCAGGTAAGACCCACACCGGTTGGCGCAGGGGTGGGGGGAAGGTGGGTAGGGGTAGCAATGGAGGGGAACATTGGCCGGCCTGGCCTGGGACGGGGTGGGGATATCGATGCTGGGTTGCGCCAATATCCAGTGCCCCGTCCCAGGCCAGGCTGGCCTTACACGGCTTCCCCAGATGTGCACCAGCTCCAGAGCTGTCATGCATCTGAGGAGGCCCATCGGGGCCCATGGAGCTTACACCGGGGAAAGGGGACAAATGTCCCCTTCCCCCAAGGTGAGCTGGGGCCACGCCGGCGCAGCCCACATTCTGCCTAGGATGCAGCGGCTGGCCCTTTAGGCCGTTTGCTGCATCTTAGGCAGGATCAGACTGCCCGACTGCCAGCAAAATCAATATTGTAATGTGTTAAGAGATTTTGTGGTTGGCAATAAAGCCTCTGGCACCCATTGGCTGAGCAGTGATGATGTCATAAAGAGCCTGAGCAATAGAAGTAAGTTGAGGGACAGGGAGTCAGTCCAGAGTCTAGGTTTGTGAAGGGAGGTAGCAGCCTGGGCAAAGAAACAGGAACCTGAGGACAGGTGAGTGAAACAAATGAATGAAATGAGTGAAATGAAGGCAACATCAGCTGGTGAAGCAGTTAGCTGACAGTTCTCCCCTGCTGCCACATGCTCTGGTGCCTGGTGTCAGTAGCTACATGCTTGAGCAGGGCTGACTGAACCACCCCCGTGCCTCCACCACCATTTCTCAAGAATCCTAGATGGAGATGTTCTTTTCCATTACCTTCAATGGACCTTCAGCAGCAGCTGGAGATACCAGAAAATCATCTCACCAGCACTGAGAGGAGACAGTAGGCCTTAGAAAGGAGCAGGCCTAATGAAGCAGGGGACCCAGGTAAGGAAGGATGTAGGAGAGAGTGGAACACAAAGAGGAGTCCGAAAGGGGGCAATCACCCTCGGCTGCACTCGACTTGAGCCTGAAGTGGGCCTTGAAGGGGCAGCTTTCCCTTAGGAATGGTGAGCAGAAATTCTGCCTCTATACTACCTTCCGGCCCTGGCTATGGGAGGGCACTGCAGGGAGAGCAGCCCCCCAATAAAAAATATCTTTACACCAGTAGGCCACAATGCGTCATGTGTTTCACAGAAAGGACCATTGGAAAACGGGCTTCTAGATCAAACTTGCTTACAGCTCCCATTCATTTAAACCAAGCTTGTGCAGGAGATCCTCCCTCGAGATTGGGCATGTGGTTTGGTGCACTAAATGACAATGGGTTGAAAGTCTTTTACAGACAGCAATATTTGGATCTTTTCTGACAAAAAAAGGGGAGGAAAGACTCAAACAGTATCTGAAGACTGAGGAGAAATCTGGCGGCATAGAAAGACAGTATATAAATACAAATATTATTATTATTGTTTGATACCCACATATCATTCTGCTCTGCAATTTGATGTGTTTAACTCTTGTAATAGCAGTTAGTTGCCTCAAGCCCCCTCCAACCCGAAACATATTTATTTACTGGAACATTTCTAGTGTTGACTCTGTGTCTCTCTTCCCACACCACCCCAGGTCTAAGAAGACAGTTAAAGGAGAATCTTGATAATATTTCCATTGGCTTTGCCTTTAATGTATTTTTCTGAGAACTTGCGTTCCATGCTCTGCTGGATCACTAGAAGGTTTCAAATGAGAGTGTCACATCAATCATTAGCCAAACTAAAGTGATCAGCCAGCTCCTAAACCAGTAAGACTGCTTGAAATCTTAAACAAACCAACACTGCACAAGAATACAGTATGTTTTTCTTCTGTATCAATTTCCGCCTGTCAGAGGGCATGGAAAGTAATATACTGGGAGGGAAAGCAGTCAAATCTCTCCGTGCTGCTGCACCATTTTTCAAGATGTGTTAAATGTCATCATGGTATTACTAGAAAGGTAACAGAAGTATGTGCATACGAGCACAGAAAATCCATGATCTTCTGCCTTGGCTGCTGTGTAGCGACTTGTCAGGCGGGGGGGGGGGGCAGGTTTTCCGGCAGGCAGGGAGGAAGCAGGGACACGTGTCAGCGGCTGACAAGAAGAAGTGTCAGTGGCTAACTGTATACCTGCAGCGGCGGCAGCAGCCAATCAGAGAAAAATGCTATCCAGCTTGCATACCAGAAAGCCCGCCTCCCAGAAAGCCCACTTCCCTAGAGGCAAAGTGCCTCTAGATTGGAGGCAGTTTGGCAGCAACATGGATCATGCGAAGCTAATAAAGGGAGAAGCCAAGAATTACAAAAGTGAGGCAGAACAGGCCTCCATGTGCAGACCGTGTGCCAGGGCACTGACAGGGCAGCATGAAAGTGGCAAGAAAGACCCAGGGCAATGTGGAGTGACCCTGAATGATCTTTGAGTGGCCTGAGAGGCTGTAGTAGGGGCCGTTGCACAGGTTAACTGAGCAGACTGTACCTATGTCCTGTTACTGTTGTTTCAATTTCTTCTTCCTTTTGCATGCTTCTCCTTTCAAAGATTTCTTCTTTATTCTTGTAGTCTCTAGCAATTAATACCATTTAGGGCTTAGCTGTGCCTGTGTGTGTGCACTGTATACATTTTCTGAGCCTTTCCTTCTTACTGTACGCTTACCTGTCCAATACATTGTACTGTGTTGCACCTATATCTGAATCTCTTATCCTTATGAAATGCCAATCCATTGAGGTAGGTTACAAGCCAATTCCACCAAAGTCCCTGTCCACACATTCAAATCTCCCATGTGCACATGTCACATGTGTCCCAGTGCACACCCAGGAACAGAGGGGTGCGGTATAATGGCTACCTTGCTCTGGTGCATTTATTCAATTCACTAGGAGTTGTGCCAGATAACGTTCGGGGAAAAAACACCCAGGATCCCTTCCAGTCATGATTATCCCTAGCCACTACATGTTTTTCCGAATGAAAACTTCTTTCATCATCTCCAGAAAATACCAAGTAACCAAGTAACTCCGCCCCCATCTTTTCTTCTATATTACTGATGTCATTGTCTCTGAACCTAATGAAAATAGTTCATTACAATTTTATTTGAGGATTCCACAAGGAGCCATATTCCCCTTTCTTTCCAGTTGGATGTACACAGTTGTGAAAATCTTCCCTCTACTATAGAAAATGGCAAAATCAAGACTACTTATTCAGACTCATCAAAAGTCTAAGATCAGTCTTGGGACTGGTGCTTTTCAACTTGTTCATAAACTACCTGGAGTTGGGGATAAGCGGAGAAGTGACCAAGTTTGTGAATGACACTAAAATTTTCTGGGTGGTAAAATCTAAAACGGATTGTGAAGAGCTCCAGAAAGATCACTCCAAATTGGGAGATTGGGCAGCAAAATGGCAGTGGCACTTCAATGTAAGTAAATGTAAAGTGATGCCTGTTTGGCCAAGAAATTATAATATCACATATACACTGATGGGTCAGCACTCGGCAGCGAGGGCAAAACGGGGTGGAGGGTGAAATGGGGTGGAATGGGGGGAGGGCAGGAGGCATGGAGGTGGGAGGTGGTGGCACCCAGCGCAGGTGATTTGCACCCGACGCTATCCCCTTCCTAGCCTCCTGACACGCCCCCTTTCTCTCCTCGAACCCACGCCAGCTAAAGAGCTGGCACAGGTCCAAAAAGACCCATTGGTGATCAGGAGGCTTACAGAAGGATAAGGGAAGATAATGTCCCTTTCCCCTCCCAAGCTTCCTGATCGGGGGTCCCTCCCCACCATAGGATGCAGTGCAGCCCGTTTTGCCATGACTGCATGCTATGGCAGGGGAAACCATAGGATTGGGCTGATAATGTGTGAAGAGTTTTAAAGTTGTTTTAAAACTGATTGCATAGAGTGTTTTGGGGTGGTTTCATTTTTATTTTTTTTTGGTAATGCCTGACTCATAATCTAGAATGCTGGAGGTTAACATCCCCAGAAAACTTCCTCCTATATTGATAAGGTTAATATTCCACCCCCCCTTTATTCATTAAAGTAGACATCTAACTGTAGCTTGCATAAGCCTTTAAAAATCTTCTGACAAATGTTAATTGGGTTTAACTAGGCTTGTGAAATAGGGCCGCATTTACAAATCAGCACGTACCGAGGCAGACAGGGGCATTTTACAGACTGTTGATGTCCCTCTGGGAGATCTGTGCAGTTGAACTAAAACTTTGCTCAGAGAGATCCACATGCTGCCTACACCCCAAATAAATCTGCGGGTTATCAATAAGGAATTCTTTAATTGGCCCGAGTGTATTATTTATTCATGGGAAGATAAGTGAGCCTTAGATTCCCTTCTTTCCCAGAAGGTTAGGGGGCCTACACACAACTCACAAATCTTTCTGGATAATCCTTTACTTGAACCAGAAATTATATTATGCTTTTGTTCTTTCATGCCGAAAGCTGGCCAAGCGGGCAATGATTTATGAAGCTGGAGTCCTGAGTCTCCCGCCACACGGCCCACTTAGTCACAGTAATGGCTGTGAAACAGATCATGCATCCTGAGACAGGCTATAATTTGTGCTAAAGAAACTTGTCCATTTCAATTATAAAATTTAATTTGCAAGGCTCTATAAAAGGTTATGAAGGGGAGGGGGGGGGAAGGAGCCAAACATTACGTTAGTGGTGTGTGAGAGAACCACATGCATATTGTCAAAGAGAGCAGAGAGATTGGGGTGTTGTGGCCCAGCTGCCCCCCCCAGACTGCCGTCTGTGTACAGACATAACATTTTCAGAGCCAATTTCCCCTCTTACCACTATAGCGATTCTAGTCCCAATCTTCATTCAGTACAAACATAATGGAAAGGAGGACTGGAGCTTTGCTTCAGGGGCAATAGCCCTGCTAAGGGGGGGGGCATGTGCTCCTTTGAAAAAAGGTTTTAAAACCCAGGAGATGCTACCTCTAGTGATGGGGAGAAGAAACCATACTCTTTTTTTTCTTTTTTTTTAAAGATGGGTTTCCAGAAATAAGAAAATAAACTTCAAGTAGTGGAGCGCTGCTTGAGCGTGGGAATCTTATGCAACTGTTTACAATGCACCCCCTCTTCAAAGAAAGCGGAGATCAGGAATGTGATAAGATGCCCCACAAGCTACCGGCAGCAGGCCAACACCGAGAAAGAGCGGGAGGAAAGCATCCTCCCTGCTCGAAGTCCTCGACGCAACTGAATTTAAGCAGAAACGCCTTGCCCCTCAAAGCGCCCGTTATAGCTCTCCTGGCCAATCAGGCCAGGGGAAATTGCCTCCTCTGCCTGACAAGCAGAGGGGGAGGAGCCGATACCGGACTAGAGAGCCCAGTCAGCATCACAATTTTCTTTTTCAAATAGCCACATATGCACTCATGTACATGAGCAGACATGAAGTTTCCTTTTTATCGTACTGTGCATCAGCTCTTGAACTTATTGACTGAAGCAAACCTAACAGTGATATTAGGGGATCAGTATAAGGCAGGGACGGCTTTACTGTGATTGGATTGATTCAGTGCAATTGGGCCCTGCTTGGCTGGGGGGGGTCGTGCTTGGTGAATTGCAAAGCTCTGGGTGCACTTCTCATTGCCCGTGCTGGAAGGGAGGCTCCCACTGCCCCTGGCTTCTGATTGGCCCGAAAGAAGTTATGACATCACATCACTGCCAAAACACTTCCGGGTGTATCCAGACGTGCCCCGCAACTCCTAAGGCATACCCTTGCCTTCAAGGAGTACCGTTTCAATAATACAAATCACTATAAGCAAAATTTGCAGCAGATACTAGAAGCTATTGACACTTGAGATGGATTGTTTTTTGCAGAATTAATGTCATCTAAACATCCTCATGTCATAAGTGTTGTGGGTTCAGCTTTAATCACCAGAAGAAAAATGTCAATACATGCTGGTACTATCCAATGATGAAATGTTTGCTGCCCTCTTTTGCTGCATGAGATATACTCATGCAGTTGCCAATCATGACTTTGTGCAAGCTTACGATCACTAGACAGTTATAGTACAATATTTCTTGAGAACCTTTCAAGAACTTTTCAAGCACACAATGAAGAAAACCACTGCTTTACCTACTAAATATACTGAAGTTCCTTTTTCACCTTACCAATTTTTTTTTTTTAAATGCAAAACTGCTTCAGGCACAGAGAGGAGTATGGAGGAATATGCTGTGGAAGCCAAATGAAGTCATGGATATTAGCGAATGTGTGAATGTGAGCCCATATACTCACATGTGTAATTATCTAGCATTTCCTTTAGAGCAGGGGTTTTCAACCCTTCCCCATCCGCACGTTTGGTGTCGCTCATCACTAATTACTTCTGGGTTTCACCGTTTTTGGAGCCCAGAGAAGGGCAAGTAGGAGGAACAGGATGGGTGGGGGAGCCCTTCTCAGGGCTCCCGAAAGGCTCAGACAATGGCAGAAGCTTCTTGGGAGCAAAAATATGGTTGAAACCGTGGCCAAAAACATGGCCAAAATCCCCGTGTCAGAACAGGGTTCCGGCAGACCAATGGTCTGCATATCACCTCCGGCCAACCAGAGTACCATTGGTGGTACGTATACCACCATTTGAGAATGCCTGCTTTAGAGAGAAGGAACCAAGTGTTCCTAAATAATAGCCCAATCCGCCCGCCGGATCCTGAGAATCCTGAGCTCTGCCGTGGGCCGCGGAAAGTCTACTCGGGGAAAGGGACGCTCGTCCCCTTCCCCGGGTGTAACTGCGGTTGGGGCCAATCAGCCTCCTCGGAATTCCACCAGCTATTTTAATGGGAGAAGTCAGAGGAGACCATGTAACGGCTCAGCCGATCGGCGGGGGAAAAGATTTGGCCGAAGCCGTTCCCCGCCCCCTCCCCGATCGGCTGGGCCAATGGTCGCCCTCCCGCTACCACCCAAACCTCCCCCCCGTTGGCTGGATCTTTACCTGGGTCCTGCGGCGGGCTGGTGAGTCCTCGGCCGTTGGAGCGGGGAAGGCCGGCCTTGTGCTGTCCTTCCCTGCTCCCGAGTAATCACAAATGTGCCTTACGGCACGTTTGCAACTGCTTCGGCTGGTAGACCGTTTGGCCCGCCGGCCAAAGTTACAAGAGGATTGCACAGTACAACATGTAGCACTCCAAAAAGGAGTAAAACCAATCTGACTAGAGCTTAATATGGTACAGGAAAAAAATGTATATATGTACTGTAGTCTGGGACTATGAGATATTATTTCCAGGCCTAATTAGTTGTTTCTGAAAAACTTCAGAAACAAGATTCAACTTCAAGAATAGGCAACCAAGGAATAATTTCTAAATGTAGTATTTGCATTGGATTGGAAAAGGTCAGTTTACGTTCCAATTCCAAAGAAGGGCAGTGCCAAAGAGTGTTCAAACTACCGCACAATTGCACTCATTTCACATGCTAGCAAGGTTATGCTCAAAATCCTACAAGCTAGGCTTCAGCAGTACGTGGACCGAGAACTACCGGACGTACAAGCTGGGTTTCGAAGAGGCAGAGGAACTAGAGATCAAATTGCCAACATGCGGTGGATCATGGAGAAAGCACGAGAGTTCCAAAAAAACACCTACTTCTGCTTCATTGACTACGCAAAAGCCTTTGATTGTGTGGATCACAACAAACTGTGGCAAATTCTTAAAGAGATGGGGGTACCAGACCACCTTACCTGTCTCCTGAGAAACCTGTATGCGGGTCAAGAAGCAACAGTTCGAACTGGTCATGGAACAACCGGCTGGTTCAAAATTGGGAAGGGAGTACGGCAAGGCTGTATATTGTCACCCTGCTTATTTAACTTATATGCAGAGTACATTATGAGAAATGCAGGGCTGAATGAATCACAAGCCGGAATCAAGATTGCCGGGAGAAATATCAACAACCTCAGATATGCAGACGATACCACCCTAATGGCAGAAAGTGAAGAAGAACTAAAGAGCCTCTTGATGAGAGTGAAAGAGGAGAGTGCAAAAGTTGGCTTGAAACTCAACATTAATAAAACTAAGATCATGGCATCTGGTCCCATCAATTCCTGGCAAATAGAAGGGGCAGAAATGGAAGCAGTAACAGATTTTACTTTTCTGGGTTCCAAGATCACTGCAGACGGAGACAGCAGCCATGAAATTAAAAGACGCTTACTCCTTGGAAGGAAAGCTATGGCAAACTTAGACAGCATAATAAAAAGCAGAGATATCACCATGCCAACAAAAGTTCGTATAGTCAGGGCGATGGTGTTCCCAGTAGCAATGTATGGTTGCGAGAGTTGGACCATAAGGAAGGCTGAGCGCCGAAGAATAGATGCTTTTGAACTGTGGTGCTGGAGAAGACTCCTGAGAGTCCCTTGGACTGCTAGGAGATCAAATCAGTCAATTCTAAATGAAATCAAGCCTGACTGTTCCCTGGAAGGACAGGTACTAAGGCTGAAACTCAAATATTTTGGCCACCTAATGCGAAGAGAGGACTCTCTGGAGAAGACTCTGATGCTGGGAAAAATTGAAGGCAAAAGGAGAAGGGGAAGGCCAAGGATGAGATGGTTAGACAGCATCACCGATGCAACAAACATGAAAATGAGCGAACTCAGGAAGATAGTGGAGGACAGGAAGGCCTGGCGGGATATGGTTCATGGGATCACGAAGGGTCGGACACGACTTAACGACTGAACAACAACAACAGTATTTGCATTAATTATTATTACTATTACTATTATTATTTATTAAGACTATATGCAGGTTTTCAATAAAAAAATGGTTTACATTGCAAAATGAAAATAATGATCAATACAATATATTTTAGTAGCAGGCAGTTATTATTCATGTGTTATTAATCAAGTTTCAGGGAATGCAGCAGTATCCAGTTTCTGGCTTCCTTTGGAGGGGAGATCACGGTAGACATATGACGTTTTTGCAACATTCGCTTTACTTACAAATATACAGGCCGAGCATTGGATGGAATTTGATAGTAGAGCACTCCTGCATGCAACATCAGCTTGCATGTATTTTCTAGGCATTTTGCACCCCTATACGCTTTGTCCCTGGACTGGCTTTCACCTTTAGCTTCTGTTCCAGCCTCCGTCTTTCCCATCAACCAAACTCTGCCTATCTTCTGTGCCTTCCAGCCACCTACCCAGAAGCCGCCTTTGTTCCTTTTCATCTTGAGCACACAAAGGGGGGGGGGGTTTCAACCTCAGGCCCCTCCTGTCAGGTAGAGGTAACCTGAGGGCAAGCTTCATTTCTTTCGTTCTTCTAGATCAGCGTTTTTCAAAGTTCTTCCCACGAGATGGGGAGAACTCTGAATTTTTGCGGGGGTGGGGCCAGCAGCGGTAGTAATTCTGGGGATCACTGCCGCCACTGAAAATGCCCTCGAAAATGCCATTTTTGTCCTTACCGGGGCTTGGGGGAACTTCAGGGAGGCCTGCGCTACCCTCTGCAGGCCTCCCCGATCTTAGGATCACCGAAATAGAATGATTTTCGGGCGCTTCCGGTTTTAGCAAAAAATGGATGTACCGAAAATTGCTGTTTTTGCTCCCCCAAGCCCCGGTAAGGACAAAAACGGTGGTTTCGGGCACTTTTTCGGCAGTGGCAGCAGTGATCCCTGAGATCGCTGATGCTATCCCTGCCCCTTAAGGGGACAACTTTTGGTTCCAATGGTGGGTTGCAACCCACAGTTTGAGAACCACTGTTCTAGATAATTCTTCCTTTAATGTGTGCTTCTTTTTCCCTGTATGATCAGACTTACCCTATTCAATTATCCAAAGTTGGCTTGTGTTGATTAGATTCGTGGTTGCCCACCAGACACTACATTAATGCCCTGAACAATCTGGGCCCTGGATACCTAAATGAGCAACTCTTCCCTTGTTTATTCCACCCCACACACACTTTGTCGTCACCTGGAGAGGCCCTATTGTGGGTTTTCCTACTATCTGAAGCTTAGCCAGAGGGTTACCAGTGCCAGGGCCTTCTCTGTTGTGGCATCTTCCCCGTGGATCTGAGATCTGTCTGGACAACTTGTTTCAAGGGGTTCAACACATTCATATTTCAACAGGTTTGTATGGCATTATTTGAGGACATTTTACTAGAACTTGGTGTTTTAAACCTTGTTGTCTTCTGGTGTGGTTTATTTATCATTTTTAACTTTGATTTTAATTTTACTCTATCTTTTAACTACTATTTACCATAAGCTGTTTTGGGAGACAATTTTGTCTGAAAAACAGGATACAAATGAATAATTATTATGATGATTTCGAAAATGTGCACCATTACAGCAGGCCCTCCCTCTCCTGCAGACATTGATAGTGAATATTCTCCACATGTTCTCTGAATATTTGGCAAATGTTTGGTATTCTGTATCTGTATTTGACATCTGAAGTTTTTGTAATATTTGACAGTATCTGGCAGCTGGCATGCAGTAGCTGGCATTATTTTGATTGACTCTGACATGTAATGGTCAACATTTGACAAAATTTGACACATAGCAGTGAATTTTTGACAAGATCGGAATGCTGACATGCTGTAGTCAACAACTGACAGTATGTGTTAGATGACTTGCAATGAAATATAATACATCTTATATTAACCTATGAAAAGAGGGAATTTTGAAGTCAATTTGGAACATTTCAAAAATTTGCAAAATTTCATTGTAGAGCTAGTTCCATTGGACCCAATGAGGCTTAATTCTGAATAAACATGCATAGGTTCTGGCTCAGACCTCCTCCTTATGCCCAGTAATTTCTGCTATTAAGAACCGAGCTTTCTTCTTTCTGCCTAGTCTCACCTCTCACCTGCACAACCTGCTGGAATGTGAGGGAACCTTGGGAAGTGACGTTCATATGTCATCAGGGCCCAAAATTATCAAGATGAGCTGAGGTCCACTTTAGCACGGACTGATAATTAGGTCCCAGATTAGACAGATTAGACAGATGGGAACCAGAGGCCCTGAGGCAACAGACGGTGTCAGAGATAGCCTTACCAGCGTCCCGGAATTGATCCTGGCTTCGGCCTAGAGCGGACCCGAGCCGCTCCCAAGAGTGCACCGCAGCTGCCCAATGGGCTTCCGGCTTCTGGAACTTCCGGTCAACGCCACGAGAGAAGCCGGAACCCCGTTTGGCAGCTGCGGTGCATCCTTGGGAGCAGCTCGGGTCCACTCTAGGCCAAAGCCAGCATCAATTCAGGGACTCTGGTAAGCCTAGTCAGAGACATGCTGGTGGTCAGATACCAGATTGGGGAGGTGAGGCATAGCACAACTGTTCCTCAGTCAAACGTCTGACCCAGAGAACCAAAGCTGAGAGCAAAGGTTATATGGAGCCAACTGGATCCCTATTGGTTCCTCCAGACAGTCATCTGTTTTGATGAGGATGAAGAACAGCACTAGGGCACACGCCGCCCTAAACCAAGGGCGCGCGCGCCGCCCTAATGATCCCCACGCCGCCGCAACAGCAGGCCGGAGAGGATGTCTCCGGAGCCGGCAGCAGCGGAGCCTCCGCTGCTGCCGGCTCCGGAGACATCCTCTCCGGTCGGCTGTCCTGGGCCTTCTGAGGAGGAGCCCAATGCGCAACGTCATATTTATTAGGTTTTTTGTGCATGCGTAGTATGTTTCTGAGGGCAAAGGGCTGCCCTTTTGCCCTCAAACGTTCTGCGCAGGCGCGAAAAACCTAATAAATATGACGTCGCGCATTGGGCTCCTCCTCAGAAGGCCTCAGAGCTCCGCCGAGGGCGGATGCTCCGAGGCCTTCTCCTGGAGCGGGAGGTGACGTGTGTGACGCGCGGGTGCGTGCGTGAGTGGGCGCGCGGGACCGTGCATCACCCTTTGCGCGCATCACTCCCAGGCGGTTGGCCCTCCCCGCCTCACTCCAGTGACGCCATTGAAGAACAGTAGTACCATTTTTATTGCATAGATGGCGCTAGAGCACAGCAGAGATTGGGTTGATAATTCCCTCCACTTGTGAGCTGCCCAGATGGTGCAGAAATTAAAGTGCTCCGGCTGTCCTGCCAGAGTCTCTGGCTCAAGACCCCTCATGCTCCCCTTATATAGATGATGATATGGACTAAACAGATGCCAGAATGAAACAAAGAACTTTGAAATCAAGAAAAATGTATTCCATTTCAGTTAACTATAAGAAGAAAGCTCCTATCAGCAATGTCTGCCACAGTAGGTTAGAGGTCTTTTCAAGGAATATTTACCAGGAATAGCATGCAGGTGAAAAAGCTGGAACACATATGTTTTCTGACTGTCATTTGACCCGTGTTCAGGCATGTAAATCTTCCTTTATTCCCATCCTGTAAAATCCTTGGATAAAACTGAAGGCATCAAACGGAAACAACAGCCAGAACTGTGTACCACTGACAATGTGCAGAGCTCGAGTCTTCTTTCCTGGCTTTCATTGTACTTTGCGCTAAGCGAGGAGTGAAATAAAACAGTCACAATGGAGTGTGTGAATCCTCAAGTACAACAGAATGATGTGTCCCAGCAAAAAACCCAGGAAAAGATGAAACAGAAGGAAGATTAGCATTGAAACCCATTTGGCCTGAGACAACCCAGCCATATCACTCTCCTCCTGCCAAACTGTACAAGGGGTTGATCAGATGGGGTGAGCAGCTCTGAGCTGAAATATTCTTGGTTTCCTCCTTATGCCTGCCTTTAGAGACTGGGATATCCACAAGGTTATTATGTTACTAATATTTAAAAAAAATGGCACAGCAAAAATTTATATATATCCTTATGTGACGAGAAACAGAACTTCCAGAGTGAAAAACAGCCTATGCTTTTTTCTGATATATGTGGAATAGGTTTTTTTTTAAACGTTCCTAATAATTTAATCCGGTTTTCCTCCTCCAGTCTCTACACATGCATCAACTGAAAAATTAAACACATGAAAATGTTTGCTTAGCATCTTCCTTGGATAGCAAGGAATTTTATGGAAATGAGTAGCAGCAGCATACATTTTAGTCCCTCTGCTACCCTCCAGTCCAGGGAAGTGCACTTGTCCAAGATTGGCCAACAACCATCTGATTGGTTTGCATCAGTACAAATATGGCGGTTCTGCTATGGCCATGTTTGCTAATAGAAACAAGATCTTCAAGTGGTCCTGCACCCTTGATACCAAGTTCCTGCCCTTACAGTCTATTTTGTACTCCAGTCTCAAACACACCTGATTCAGCTTCCTGCCTTGTGCCTTCTTGCTCATCACCACAGAAGAGTTAGTGTTTAGGTCCTGAGATCCTAACAACTAGCACTTTCTGTCCTTGTCCCCGAGTTCAGATTAGCTTCTAATGCCAGCTTCAATCACACCAGATTTGATTTTGTTGGGACAACCCTAGTATTGGCAATTTGCTGTGCCATTCCTTAAAGACATACCTTGCAGGGCTCTGTGTGAGAATTCAAGAGAGAAAATTATTGCAAATTGTTTTCAATACTAAAAGTGAAGTCTAAATAATATGACGTATCTTCCTATGATTGCCCTTCACATGGCTCTGACTCCATACTCTAGACCAGAGGTGTCAAACATAAGGCCCTTGGGCCATATCCGGCCCACAGCCAGCTCACATGATAATTGGGCTTTCCCAGTGCTGCCCTTTCAGCAGCGCCACTTCTGCTAAGGCTCTGGGAGGGAGAGACAGAAGGAGGCCTCAGAAGGCAAGGAAAGGGGCAGACCAAGAGGGGTGAGAGAAGGAGATGCTGCTAAGGCACCCAATTATCACACTAGACAGTGCCTGTCAAAAAAAGAGTTTAAAATGTCATCTGGGGCTGTGCCACTATGTGGCACCCTGCACTTGAGTTGGACATCATCACTCACTAGAGCAATTCTACCACGAGGGTTTGATTCAACAGAAAAATTGTCCCATTCTCCAAACAAATAAAGAATATGAATGTAGAAACATTACTTTTGTACAGGTTTTGCAGCAACCCATTGCACATAGGCCATGTTTAGGCACTTACCAAGTGACAACAGGTTTCACACGGTGAAGGAAGGAGGGTGTGTCCCTCCCCCATGCACAAATGAACATTCCATGTAGAGGCCCATCTACACAAAAGGCATGTTCAGGCACTCTCTCCCTTTCTTGGTGGGAAAAAAACGGCACACATTGGGTAGCCCCATATTTCTTTAGGTGTATCATAGAGGAGAGAGGCATGCAAATCCACCATATGAAGACTGTTGCCACTAGGAATAGTCAGTAGCCACATAGTTAAAATACTAAGCATTTGTATTGACCCTTTCAAGTGTTCAACATGCTTTGTATCTTACTATCTTGATGTAATGTTTACAACAGCCCTGTAACTTAATCATAGTAAACCTCAAGGTTGATCCCTATCTTTCTCTCTCCCTCTCTTCCAATATTTATTATCCCCATATTTCACAAGGGACGGGGTTGGGCTGCGGCCGAATGATGGCGCCGTGCCTAAGGCCAGCTACTCAGAGATGACAGAACCAGGCACTTCCTCATTCAAAATTGACAGTGCAAGCCTATGCAAGTCTACTCAGAAGTAAGTCCCATTTTGTTCAATGGGATGTTCCTATGGGAAGTGTGTATACGATTGCAGCATTATGGCCCAATCCTATCAAGGCCTAAGGTGGCAGATCGTGCCACCAGATCTTGCCACCATCGTAAGTTCTGGAATGATGGCTCAAACGTTGCTCCATCAATTTGCAGGCTTGGCACATGGACGCAAAAGACTGGAGGCCACACGCAGGCACCACTGGCCCACAGAACCTCCCGTGAACTCTGCTAGAACCAGTAGCGGGGGTGGTTTGGGAGAGGATTGGGGCAGAGCGGGGTCGGGAGTGGACTGGGGAGGGGGTGGATCTTGGCAGCAGCCATGCATCCTATCCCCCCTTCCTGGCCCGGACCCACCCCCTGAGTCTCCTCAGACGTACGCCAGCTAAATAGCTGGCATAGATCTGAGGAGATAAATTGGAGAAGGTAAGTAACAAAGATTTTTACTTACCTGTCCTGGGCCATCTTGTCTCTCCCCCCCCCCATAGCATGCAGCACACGTTCTGTCAGTGATGCTGCAGGCTATGGACTGGTGGGGGTATTATTGGGCCCTTATGGCCCAATCCTATGGGTCTGCTGCATCACCAGAACATGCGTGCCGGTGGCCGCAGCATGCTTTAGGTGATCGCAGAACACAACCTGCCATTCTGCACAGCCAGGCCATTGCCACACAAAGGGAGTGGCCATGCGCCAGCAGCCTGAGAAGAAGCCCCAGCAACTTGGCGCAGGGGGTGGGCAGTGAACGGTGGGGTCAGAATGGGGAGGGGAGGAATAGGGAGGAGTCCAGGGTGGGGAGGAGGGTGTGTCGAGGCCAGGAAAGGGGTAGTATCAGAGGTAGCAGCTCCACCGAAACCATATCACCCTGGCCTCAATCCACCTTCCCTGGTCCACTTGGATTTGCGTCAGTAAACCAGCTGGCGCAGGTCCGTGTAGACCCATCGTGACAGTGGAGGCTTCCCCCCCCCCCAGGCAAGGGAACAAATGTTTCCTTACCTGGAGGAGACCTCTGGAATTGCCCCTCCCCCCCGGGATTCAGCGTGCACTCCAGTGGTATAGCTGTATTGGTGGGGAATGGATTTAGATAGGATCAGACTGTTAGTCTTTTCGCTACTATACTAGGCCACCTCAGGTTGCATTAAAAATCTGCACACCTCACCGGTCATAAAAACAATGAATTTCTCTCATATGTGTGTGCGCACACACACTTTTTTTTTATATCAATAGGTCAGGCTTTCAAGTCCTCAGAAATACAATGAACATATTCGTACCTGGTAAAAAAATGTAGAAACCACCGTACTAATAAGAAACCTATTACTCAAGCAGACTCAAAATAAGACAATGTAAACAATATAAATCTATCACATATATTGAGACTGCAAATACAAACTAACTGCAAATACAAAAAAACTGCAAATACAAACTAATGAAGGAAGAACTGTATACACCGAGACTCCAGAGAAATCTTATAGCTACTTCATGTATAGTGCTCTCATGATATGTCTGTCACATGTCGCTTAATGTTAGTTTTTCCAGTCATGCTGCTTTAGTTGGTTCAGCTGTTTTAGTCAGTTCATTGTATGTGCAGAGATAGACAGATAATGTAATGGCGATCTTGGTGCAAATGACCTCTTCATCCTGTCTCTCCAAACGGTATTTTAGATGAAGGAGCAGTTTGTGGCTATCACTCTACACTTCAGACTGAGATCTCACTGAAGTGGTAAGTTCAAATGTGAGCCATGGCGTGGGGTGGGGTGGGGGCTGATGTGACTACTCCTCTATATGAAAAGTATAGGGCTCAACCTTCCACTGCGCACCTCAAAACTGTGTCTCATTTGAGTAGCACTTAGACATCCTACACCTGTGAGGACTGCACTGCTGTTTTGTTCTTTTTTTAAATGACAGGTTTTCTGAGCTCTCAGTGCAAGAAGCACAGCAGAAACATGGGGAGAGCAATGGATTGGTGAAAACATAATGTAATAATAATAATAATGATAATAATAACAACCAGCATTTATATACCGTCTTTCTTGGTCATTGGATTTGTCCTCTGACTTTAATTCAAAGGCGGTTTACATAGGCAGGCTCTCTAAACCCCAATGGGTTTTTACAATACAATATGTTCTAGTCTTGCATAGAACCCTTCATTCTGGGTGGTTTCCTTCATAGCCCAGCCTCTCTCTGGCGTTCGCCTCACCACGCTTTGACTGACAGGCAACCTTGACTCCCACTAAGTGTAGCTGTAGCTTCTCTCCCTCACAGAGGCTCTGCAGCTTACCAGTGGCATGCCGACAGCTCTCCAACAGCACACGGATACATACGGGCATCCCAAACGGCCGTCCTTCAGATCTTCAGGCATATGAGATGGCCGCTCTACCAACTGAGCCAGACCTCCTGCCTTGGCAGTTATATGTAGATGTCCTGTAAGAAGAAAGTAGCTGAAAAGTGGCAAATCCGGAGTAAATACCTTATCTGGACGCACACATTGAGAGGTTGGGTTCCAAGTATTCTGTGGCTGTTCTGGGGCCAGACTTCTCCACGCTGCATCTTTAGAGTGTACATCTGAGTTGACACGACACAACATTTTTCTCAGAGTTGCATCTAAATGTAACCCAATATGTGGTAATCTGGCATTGCTGTGAACCCGTGAGCCTCTCCTTTGTTCCTTGTTCACTTCCTCCCCAGCTCTTCCGGCCTACTCAAAGCACTGTCTGCTGCTGAAGTAATCATCCTCTCTTGTAAACACACACCTTGACTCATCTTGAACATCATCTACTGCTTGTTGGCTCCCTGCTTACACCATCTGTCCTGTTGCTTTCTACCCACAGGTAGTGTGTAGTTTCACAATGTATTATAGTATAATAATTATACCGTCCCTGAGCACAGAACAGTCCCCATCAATTGGAAAATCTTTCTCTTTCATGTCAGCAGCGTGAAAGGATCATACCGTTGGATAAAAGATGATAAAGGACGAGGGCGGTGAAAAATGCATCGAAACGATCAGTTCTTCAAAGATGACAACAACGCCCTGAACTCATAGAGCTCTTTCATATGTGCGTATTCATCACTTGATTCTCTACCCAATTACTCTGCTCTTAATGACTGACAGCTGAGTCGGTGAACAGACTCTATTGGAAAAGCATAACATTTGAGGTGAGGGGAAACTGCCAGATCGTTAAGCTTTTAGGCTAACAGCATCTTCTAACCCACCCTACCCCCTGCCAAGTTGTAGAGCCTCTCAGACTCCTTTGTAGGGTGTTCAACTGCACTCCCCTTACACCTAGAGTGAAAACAGATTTGACACTCCACCCCCATTTTCCTCAAAATTCTCATCTACAAATTCTGGCATGAAATATGTCTAACTTTGGAAATATGTGCAAATGTTTACCAAATATTTGAAATATGTATAAAATTTTTAACAAATGGCTTTTAACAAATGTAAATTCAGGTGACCCACTGGGGTTGTTTATTTTAAATTGTTTTAATTAATTGTTTTTAATTATTTAAATGTGTATATATGTATTTTAATGTTTGTGTTATAAGCCGCCTTGAGTGCCCTTGTTGGGAGAAAGGCGGGGTATAAATTCTTTAAATAAATAAATAAATAAAATATCCAATGATTTTAGTGTTAGATCTTTGGTAATCGATCTCTGAAAGTATATTTAAGAGCTGACGTGAGATTATATTAGTGTTTGACTAGCTTTGATGACTGGCATGCAATACTATCTAGTACAGTATTTGATACTTGACATGTAATGGAATTTTCTGACGACATTTGATACATGACACACGTAATGGTTGTTAGCCTTTTACAACTGATCGTTTCTGCTATTTCATACTTGATGCTTACCAAAACAATCAAGAGATGCCAATAAATAAAAGTGCTCAAATGTTGAGATAAATTTCACATTCAAAGGGTATATTTACATTTTGATTGCAAATTTTCACATTTGAAATCTGACTGGCAAAAAATAGCCAAGCTCAAATATTCATTTCATATGAATTTGTAACACCTTCATTTTTTATTTAAATACTATATACTTGATCACGGAGACCATGACACTACATGACACTTTCCTAATGGGCAAGAAGAGACACAAACAGATCCTACGACATTTACTCAGAAGTAAGTGGCGCAGTGGGTTAAACCGCTGAACCATGAGCTGTCGATTGAAAGGTCGGCAGTTCGAATCCGCGATGGGGTGAGCTCTCGTTGCTTGGCCAGCTCCTGCCAACCTAGCAGTTCCAAAGCATGTTAATGTGAGTAGCTAAATAGGTACCGCTTGCGGGAAGGTAAACAGTGCTCCGTGTTCCAGCCGCATGCTATGCGCTGCGGCAAGGAGAGTCATGCCGGCCACATGACCACAGAGGCGTCTTTGGACAACACTGGCTCTTCGGCTTTGAAATGGGGATGAGCAGCACACCCTAGAGTCGGACACTACTGGACTTAATTGTCAGGGGTCACCTTTACCTAAGTCGCAGTGAGTTCAATGGGCTTCCTTGGAAGTCAGCTTGGGATTCCAACAAACGGCATGAAAGTTATGGTTTGTAACTCTATCTCAACCTTGCCTTGGGCTACCTCTGAGCAATTTAGTTTTACTTCTCTTCAGCATTTATTCCAGACATTTTTTTGTTACAACCTCCCCTTTTCTTGGAGTGACTCCACTTTAAATCTCATTCACAACCTTCTCTCAGTGTACTGCACAATTAGCTTGGTCAAGTGAACTGCAGCTTGCTAATCAATAGGAGTGAAAATGGATTGCAAGTTGGGGCTTTGTTGGACTATAAATTGTTTGCAAGCTCTCGACAGTGTCTTTGCCGAGGAAACTCTACGCCTTTTATTTGATCTGGTTTTGGTCAGTATCTTAAGCCCCGTGGCTAAGTGCACTTTATTTTCTTTAAACAGATGTTTTATCTGTCACACATAATGCCTATTGGATTAGGTAATTCCAGGTGATCATGTCAGCTTGTCCCACATAATCCTTTACAGGAAAGGCAACCTAATCAGAATTACTGAGCAATCCAGGAAATGCATTTGTCTTCCTTTCATTGTCATATTTCTGCTGTCATGGAAAATCATTTATCACCATAAACTATGCGCTTGAATCCTTCTGCCGCATGGTATATCACATTAATTTTATATTGGCTAACTCCTGGTTCTTTCACTCTGAAATCAAAGCGGGGGGGGGGGATGTTCTCTCACAGACAGAAATATAGCCCCCATGAAGGCCCCTCTAACCCCCTCCCCACTGCAGCTAGCATTCAATTCACAGCCATATGCTCTTGTTAAAATTAGCACTGTAACAGCAATTAATCCATTGTGCTAGGACAGTGATTTTCAAACTTCAAAACTGAGATTGGGATGCGTCTGAAGGCTGAGCTGGACATGACTGGGCTGGGCACATTTTAAATTCTGTTCACCAGCCCAGTTGCCCTAGTGCAGTGTTTCTCAAACTGTGGTTCAGGACCCACTTGGTGGGTTGCGACCTGATTTCTGGTGGGTCCCAGGTGATGGAAAGATCAGATAAGGTAATTGCCACAAGCCCTGAGGCTATTCAAAAATCAGATAGCTACTAATTGCCCTTCAAAGAGCTGAGCTCCAGCAGTTTGCAAGATAGATGCTAATTGCCCTGCAAAGCAGCTGAGCTCTTTGCTTGCAAATATATTTATTTATTTATTTCTAAATCACCTTTTTATGTCTCATAAAGCTAGGTGGGTCCCGATAGAGTGTCATTTTAAAAAGTGGGCCCCGGTGCTAAAATGTTTGAGAACCACTGCCCTAGTGGATGATCAACTTCAGGAACTCGGCGGAGGCAGTGGATCCTTGTTAGTTCTGCTGGACCTGTCAGTGGCTTTTGATGCCATCTCTGTGGTGTCCTTCTGGATCACCTGGCTTGGATGATGGGGTGATAATTTGGGTGATTTGGGGTACTGTTTGCAGGAATTGCTGGGGGAAATCATCTGGAGATTTGAAGTTGTCATCCATATGCAGTTGATCTCAGCTCATCTTCCCTTTTCCATCTTATTCCAGGGAGTCTGTCAAAGGTCTCAATCAATGCCTGAGAGCAGCATGGCTAACCAACTGAATGTTCATCTAGACAAGATAGGAGTGCTCTTAGGAGAGCAGTTAACCCAGTGATAGGGCTCAGCCTGTTTTGGGTGGAGTTGCACTCCGCTTGAAGAATCAGGTTTACAGCTTGGAAGTGATCCTCAGGGCCGGCCCATTCATGAAGCCAAGTGAAGCGACCACTTCAGGCAGCAGTTTGGCATGGGGTGCCCACTACTGTCCACCTGCTTGCCTCCACTCCTCCTCCTCTTCCTTCTCCCACTCCCTGGATTGGGAAAGGAAGAGGGAAACAGTCCAGGAGTGTGGTAGAGAGAAGAGCGGTGGGCTAGAGTGTCAGAGGAGCAGAAGCTGGCGCATCACCTGGTCAGGGGGGCAGCATATGGCATACAGCCTCAGGCGCCACCAGGAGATCTTGGGCTGGCTCTGGTGCTCCTGGACATAGCGTTGCTCTTGTCTGTGGTCAGGATCACCTTTGCTCAGCTGGTGTTCCCATTTTTTTGCACTCGTTTTGGGGGAAGATGAATCTGACCACAGTCATATATGCCTTGGTTACTCCAAGAAGGGACTACTGCATGTGCTCTATGTGGGATTGTATTTGAAAACCATCTGGAAACTGCAGTTAGTACAGAATGCAACAGTGAGGAGAGATGCATAAGCAGGCTGCTGCTACTCTTTGGAAGTTGGGGGGAGGGGTTCAAGAGCCCCAGTTGAGTAATTTAAAAGTCTGGAGGAACTTTTCAAATATTAGACTGGAGTACTTAAAAACTCCAATTTGGCCACCATTGCCCCTTCTGCAGCTCCCACCTCCCCCTTCCCCAAGGCAAAAAACCTCTTATCTAGGGGAAGGTGGTGGCAGGTTCTCCTAGTTGAAAAGATTTTTGGTGCCTGTGCCTTTAACAGGTGCATGACAAACAGAAATTCTGCAGCTGAGAGTTTCCCTAAGACTTGAACATGCAAAGATATGAAATGCATAACCTGCTGAATTTTCTCTTGCCAATTGCCATGCACTTGTTTAAAGACACAGGAGCCCTGCCAGGAAAAAAAAGGTTGGGGACAGAAACATAGTCATTGACAACATGCGCATAGCATGTTGACATATTAAAGGTGCCTGAACATGAGGCACGGGGCCACTAAGATAAGGCTGCCCATTTATGATTTCAAAAATATTGGTCTTAAATTCAGGAAAGGCAGAGTACAGTATAAGGACTAATTAATTAATTAGCATCTGGTGTGGTGAGGTGGAGTCTGGCAGAAGCCAGCAATTCATGGGAGGAGGTTAGTGGACCTGTGGATTGAGTCACTGGCAAAACAAAACAAAAAACCCTCCATCTTTGTTGGGAAAGATAGAATACTTTGCATTTCATAACTCAATTCCGGATATTAGTCTGAATGCAGTTTTTGTAGTTCGATTGGTCAAATCATGCTTGGTTGGTAACCCTACAGCAGTTTCCTTACCACCAGTGAGAGATTTCCAACAAAACGGGCTTAGTAAGCCAAAGTCCGAAAAAAGGGATGTTAGGTTTAATCAAGCACTACCAAGGTGTGATAACCCTCGGATATAAAATATGTGTTAGCACTGGCGTCACTACAGGGGGGGCGGAGCTGTAGGTTCTGCTGAAATCGGAGCCTCCCTTACACGGAGGAACGAAGCGGCCCCGCCCCCTCACCTTCGGAGCCTTTCAGGGAAGCGAAAGCAACGTGCAGGGAGTCTCCTGCGCGTTGCTTTCGCTTCCCTGAAAGGCTCCGAAGGAGAGGGGGCGAGGCCGCTTCGTTCCTCCGTGTAAGGGAGGCTCCGATTTCAGCAGAAATTACAGCTCCGCCCTCCCTGTAGTGACGCCAGTGTGTGTTAGTTAAAAAAAACAACCACCACCACCTTGTTGTTTGGCTCGCTCTCTAAAAATAGCAAGAAGAGTATTATAATTATTAACGTCATAAAACCAAGCCACAAGGGCTGCAAAAGGCAGGGATGGGAGGAGTAGTCCTCACTCCTACCCAAGGGAACATACAAGCACATTTTCTCACCTGCAAACTGCAGGGCCATGTCAAGATTGTTCCCCACATCTGTTGTCTGTTCACAGAAGGCTTGTAATTCATTCATCTCCGCACATAGCAACAAATTTTGAATAGGTCACCAGTCCAGGATAGTGACTTAGCCAAAAGAAAAAATGAGGAAGCAATCTTCATAGTTTCCCAGGAAGTTGTTTACAGTGCCTTTTTGTGGGGTGGGAGTTACACCATGATTTAGTTACACCATATCCAGATGTCGTGTCAGAAATGTTCAATTTGATTTAGTAAAGTGAGAGGGAAAAATGCCCATCATTCATTCATACTTTATTAGGAACAAGGAGAAACAGGTTGCAGCTATAAGAAAAACAAAGTATTGGTGATTTTTCTGGTTGTTGTTATTAATATAAATCTGTATGCATGGGAAATAGAAGCAGAAAAGATGGTAATATTATTAGATAGAAAGAGTCAAATCAATCAAGCAAAATCTTTACTCTTCAAATAATTCAGAATGTAGGAACATGTCGATATTAGTCTGTCAAGACCGTCTTCGTAGGACCGGGTAGGGTCCTATTGGATCCTATTGGAAGGCTGTGAACCCATACACACTTCCCTGGGAATAAGTTCCATTAAACTGAATGTGCTTTACGTCTGATAGACTTGTATAGAATTGTGCTGTTAGTCACCTGACGTGTGCTGTGCTAGTAACTGCAATAGCACCCTCTGACCATCAGCAGTGGTGGCACTGACGTGCAACAGAAAACTCCCTCCTGATGACTAAAAACTCAGAGATGACCCAGAGATGTAGACTTAAGCATCTCCGCTTAAGATGCATTAGCTAGAGGCTACGCCTTATTTTTAGCAGAACACAAAGGACAAAACAAAGCTGAAATTCCAGTGGCCAGGTGAAAACCCACATTTTTTGCCATTCTGGAGTAATGTGAACCCTGAGGGGTCCCCTTTTGAAGCAAGAGTGTCTAACCTGAGCTTTAATTAAACATATTTCATTCTTCTTAAATATAAACATATAATGGACATAGGTCTAATTAGTGGCTTGAGCAGTCATAAAGCAGTTAATCATGTGATTTGTAACACTGAAGTCCCTTGCAGCTCAGTCCTATACAGGATTACTCAGAAGTAAACCCTACTATGTTCATTGGGACTTATTCTCAACTTGCTTTACAGTAAATATTAAAAGTTCAGGCACACAACCTTAATGCTAAGTAGGAACATGTATGAGGTGTGATAAATATATGACTGAAGTATAATGAACCAAGTGACAAATTGGCTATTTTCTGAGATATGGTGAGTCACCAGTTCTAACCTTTTAGTTAGAAAGTCTCTCACAGCACATAATATCTTACCTCCCTCCATGTTCTAACCCAGGGGTGGCCAACCTTGCAACATGAATGCTCCTGGCCCTTTAATGGTTGTATAGATGAGTGCATTGCAGCAGGTGCATCTGTTTTAGCAGCACCATCAGCCATTGCAGCTGCCAAGATTCTGGCTTCTACACAACTCTCAAGAACGCAGAGGCCCTAATAGTGGAAAGTTGGCCACCCCTGTTCTAACCTATGCCAGGATAAGACACCTGAGTTCATCCTTTCAAAATGGCGGCTGCTCCATTGTTCAAAGAGTTGAAGTGGTGTTGCTATGGTTTTGTCTAGACTATAAAGCAGTAGCCTGTAAAGCACCCACCCACTCCCCGCATCCCACCCATCCCACCATGCCCTAGTGACGCCAATAGCCCACTGGGCTCAGGATTTAGGTTCAGTTCCAGTGACGAGCTTTGAGCTTTTGTAATGTTCATCATGCTATCATCTTCTCTTTCAGAGAAGAAGTGTTTGGTTTGTGGAACGGAGGAGTGCTGAATTCAGAAATGAAGCTGCTTCCCAATTTTGGGTGAAATAACGTGACTCATTTTTGAGCCAATCCAACCAGAGTTGGGGAAGCTGCCCTATCTCTAATCTTGAATGACCATTGCTTCTTTCTTATATGAGTCCACAAAGTTGACTCCAGGAGAGTTCATAAACGTATTACACTTGCTTAAGGTGTCATTCCAAAACAGCTGACTGGACTGTCATTCTGAAGGGTGAAGAGAAACTGTGGTATACACAATGTGTGTGGTATAGACACAATCATTTTGTGCTCTTTGATAACGAAATACAGTAAAACCTTGGATTGAGAGTAACTTGGTTTGAGAGTGTTTTGCATAACAAGCAAAAAAATTAATAATTTTTAACTTGATTAACAAGCGATGTCTTGTGTTACAAGTAGGTTTTGGAGCCCGAGGAGCAGCTGCTCCGGGCGTGGGGCACTATGCTCAGGCTCCACCACTGAACAGCTGCCTTCTCATGCTGCCATCACGATCGTGCATAGAAAGAAAGGCGCATGGAGGCAGCCCTGTGAGGAAAGGCGCCGGTGAGGCTCGTTACGCCTCTGCGAGTAGTCTCTCTCGTTGCGAGATTGTGGGTAATCGTCTCCCAGTCTCAGTCCAGTGAGCCAACAGATAGCAGTGATCCTGTTAGTGATAGACTTCCTACACAATAACGTCCTACACAATAACGTTCGTGATAGACGTCCTACACTCCTCCTTCTCTCTCTCGTCTCCCTCACACCAGCCACGATTCTTTTCAAAGGTAAAGTGCAGGTTAATTTGTTTAATTTTGACTTTATACTGTATTTTGTATTACTGTAATCATTTTTATATGATTAAATGGTTGTGGAACGAATCATCTGAGTTTCCATTATTTCTTATGGGGAAATTTGCTTTGATATATGAGTGCTTTGGATTACAAGCACGTTTCCGGAACGAATTGTGCTCGCAATCCAAGGTTTTACTGTATATAATAACAAAACTTATGAATTACGGAATATTGATGGTGTTATTTATCTGGTTATGTGTGGTTATTTTCATGTGATTCTAGTACAGGGGTGGCCAACTTTTCAACATGAATGCTCCTGAACCTTTAATGGTTGTATAGGTGAGGGCATTTCAGCAGGTGCAGCTGCTTTAGCAGCACCATCAGCAATTGCAGCTGCCAAGATTTTGTCTTCTACACAACTCTTAAGAATGCAGAGGCCCTAATGGTGGAAGGTTGGCCAACTCTGGTCTAGACCGAACAAGTTAGTTTAGATAGTTTAGAGTTGCTGGCAAACTCAAGTCCTTAACCTGAGTTAACCAATATTCTATTGTGTTTAATACATTCTTTCTCCACAACTAGTGGAATAGAGACACATTTAGACTACATCCTTGAAAACTGGATTTGGCTCAAATGCCCCCCCCACACACACACACATTACTTCCTTAATAGCTGTTGGATGGGCAGGGTTCTGGAAGTCCTTGTGCCCTGCTTGGGGACAGAAGATCTTATTTGGACTTTGATCAGCTTTTGCTAACCCTGGAAGCATCCCCTGGTCTCACAGTTTTTGCAACCAAGCAACTTCCTGGAACTGGCTCCCTATCTGGGACGTGCTCCTTGCTGCTAGCTGCTGGTTGTCCTCTGCTTCAGGCTAGTTTCAGTTACACCTTGCCAAGCATCATGTGGACTGTTTCTTGCCTAGATGGAAGAGGCCAGATGGTGTTTTCAAATCAGCCCCACTGCTTTGAAAATTTACATCTGTCTTCAGCCATTCTGTTCACCTTACAGATATGTCCCAGTGTATGCAGGGATGTATTGTGTGAAGACTTTTTTTTAATGTCTGAACCAGCCCATGTTACCACGAGAAGTACACAAGATTTGGTATGAATTCTGAGCCTTAATCTGCTGGCACCTGAAGTGCTCAGTGAGGAGCCAAAATTTTCTGTCCTATGTGGTTTATACACTTCCACCAAAGTATTTGGAAGTCGTTGCCATCGGCGACTAAATGTACTCAGGATCGTATCCATTAATGTTGTTCTCATGTTCTTAATAGTGGTCAGCATGCGCGTCACTGTAGCGGGGCGGGCCACCGGGGGGCGACGCGTGCAAAGGGTGACGCGCGCACCCCCGCCGCGGCCTCTTCGGTCTCTTCGGCCTCCGGCTTGATGTGCACATGCGTGGATTTTCTGCGCACACGCACACCGTGGCTGAGGTCAAGAGCCTGCCCGGTTGCACTCAGCTGCAGGTCCGCCATGTTTGCGCATGCGCAGACCGCAGCTGAGGGCAACCGGGCGGGCTCGTACCCTCAGCTGCGTTCTGCGCATGTGCAAACATGGCGGAACCGCAGCTGAGGGCAACCGGGCAGGCTCTTGACCTCAGCCACGGTGACTCAGGGTTACTGTCCAAAGAGCATGAAGCCCAAGCATGGTTAAAAAGCCATTTTTTCCTTTTTCTTGATCTTCCTCCTCCCCATGAAAAACATGGAGTGACAGAATTGGCCAGAGGTGACTGCAGCTTTTGCTGATGTCCTGTCTGTACTCAACAGGAATGGCAGGAACATTGGCATCCTGCCCCAAAATTTAAATGGGCAGGCAAAGGACTCTGGCTTCAGAATGTCTCCACTCAGTTTGAGATATTGCCACATACTTATTTTTGCTCTTGTGGATGTAGCAATTAGCATAATTAGGGCGCAATCCTCCGGAAGTCCCCAGTGACAGAATGAGTGTTCTGCCGCCGGAGGCCCTCGCAAACATGCCAAAAAGCATGTTTGCGATGACTCTAGCGTAAGGGAGGCCGGCGAAAGATTGGCATCCCTCACTCCGACACCAGACCAGGACGCGGCTGCTGGCGGAAGGTAAGAGTTACCGCTGGCGGCCGCATGGGCAGTTCAGCGGGTGAGGGAGGAGGGCCATTGGCCTAGCCAGCCCGGGAGGGGGATGGCGTTGGCCATATTCCCCTCCCCGCCAGGCCGGCTAGGCCGTTACACAGCCTCCTCTACTTCCGCCAGCTATTTAGCTGGCAGAAATCCGAGGAGGCCTATCGGGCAGGCCCCGGTTTACACCCGGGGAAGGGGACGAGCGTCCCCTTCCCCAAGTAGACCTCCGGTACGTCATCGGACAGGTAGTCCAGGTGCAAGATCCAACAGGTGGCCCTGGGCCACTGGCCGGATCCTTAGTCAGGATTGTGCTGTTACTATGCTCCAGACGTCCATCATTCCTCAATCTACATTTCTTTTCACATTCTCAAAGTAAGTAGACTAGTAACCATCTATATTTTGAAAGGGGTATGCACAGTCCCCTGAACTACCAAAATCTATATATTTAAAGGTGTAGGCAAGACCACCTGACCCAATCATGTTTCAGACTTCATTCAGAAGAGCTTCCAGGCTGCTTGTGCACATGCGTGAGGCTCGCGAAAAATGGCGAGCCACACGCATACGCACAATCGGCCAGGAAGCACTTCTGAACGAAGAGCTTCCAGGCTGCATTGTGCGCGTGTGTGCGAGGCTCAGGATGAGGAGACAAGGAGACCTGGCCAGCCGGATGGTAGCCAGCCAGGCTCAGAATAGTCCTGCTTTCACCGTCTTGAATGGTTTCGAAGCCGAGGGGGCGGGGCCCGTTTCGTGCTCCGGTGTAACGGAGGGTCGGAACCGCTGCGGAACTTAGAGCTCTGCCCCCCCCCCCGCATCGATGCCAGTGTTCATGCCTAATACAGTAAGTGCAAAGTTGAGGAAAGAAGAACAAAAGGTTGTTGTTGGCTTTTTTTTTTAACTTGTCAGGAAAATGATTTAAAGCTAATGAGTGAAATGCTATGAAGTTAAAATGGTGAGCATTGCCTTCAGTCTCCAGAAGTCATTTTTACATTGCAATTGGTGAAAAATGGTGTAAATCCTCTGGGAAAGAGGAGAAAGAGAGGAAGTCAGATTTACAATCATGGTATGCGTGCACAACCTTTAGAAAAATATTTCAATCAGTCTGGAAGTTGTGTTCTTCAATAAATGAGAACTATGTTACATTTTAAGCTAGCAAACTAGCTCCATGAAATTGCCATCAATAGCTGTGACTGGTAATCATGGTTGAATCAGAGTGATTTCTAATCTGTACACTGCAGAAAAACCTACATGTGTGAACCTACATTCACTTTTTGAATAGCTTGGCTGGGGATTTTTGGCTGCTGGAGGTCTCCTCGGGGTAAGGGGACATTCATCCCCTTGCCCCAGGGTAAGCCCCAGCAGCCACTATGGGTCAACATGGACCCAATCACTGACACAAGTCCACGTTGACCCGTGAAGGTGGATCAGGCCTGGGAAGGGAGTCAAGATTTGATGTGCCGCCGCCGACCCCACTCCTCCCAGCCCCCATCACCACCCTATTCTGGTCCCCCACCCCATTCAATCTCCTGCATGGGCTTACCTGCTCCAGCGGGTCTCTGTGGGTCTGCCGGCCTTCCCACCAGCGGGTCTTCAGCGTGTGTTGGTGGAGGCTGCTTTGCGGCTGCCATAAAGCAGCCTCCGCTGGCGCAATGCTAGTTATGCTAATGGGGGAGGGGGTAAGGTTGGGCCTTTAGTCTTGCATTCTTAAAAAAATATGATTCTTTTTTGTCCATACATGTTAAGGAAAATGGAGGGGGGAGTTTTCTGGTGTGCATAATGGTAATTCTAATTGCAAACATTGTTGTATACCCCAATCTAGCAAGGAAAATTTGAGCATGCAGAGGATATAGAGTTGCGTCTGGATGCAGATGCTCATCTAATCCCTGTGGAGCTTGACAGATATACAGTATCTATCAATGTACACAAGGACACACTGAAGCCACCGGTCAAGCATAGCATACGTAATTATGGTGCCACCTTTGGCCAAGTCCAAAGGCTTAGGGTCCCCTGTTTGATCAGGTTCTAAAGTAGGATTCTCACCTGTGGTACCCTAGGTCTCAGTTTGAACCCCAGCATCATTTACAGAAGGTCATATTTGGAAGCTTGATTCTATCTAAAGGAACACTTGACCAAGAGGACAGGAATTGTGAGTGAATGTCTGTCTGAGACAAAATAGTGGAAATGAATTAAAATGTGTTGGAGGATTGCAAGGAACAATGAAGGTGTGTTGTGCAGAGCGCACAATGTTGGAAAGGAACAATGCTAAATTTGTTGAAATAGCGATAGTGCAGAGAAGGTACCAAAACACTGACTCTGTGTAACCACAAACGTAAGTGGATTTGGTGAAGGTAAAAGTGGAATGTATTTCCTGTAATGGGTTTTTCCTTTTCATTCCCCCTCTGGTTTAGATTGATGTGTGGTGACTGTCACTTGTTCTGCATAGCAATTATTTCCCTTTTTCCCTATAAGTGATGTGGCGAAGGAAGATATAGATACTGTCAACCACTCTGTATATCCATTGATTGATTGATTGATTGATTGATTGATCGATCAATCGATCGATCAATGGATAGTAATGATGAAGTGCTGGTGGCAGAAATCCCTGTCCTTTTGGTCATGTCAGTCTTTCACTGTCAACTCTGAAAATGTAGACAGTTCCATCTGAGTTGACACCAAAGTTGAGATTGGGGTGCTTCATGCCAGAGGATCATGTAATTCACTGTGAGAGGTTAAATAGATGTGTGAGAGGAGTTTAAGGGGATCCCACCATGGATCCCACTTCAGATTTTCCTGTACTTTATATACTGTACATCAGTAGTTTTCGAACTGTGTTCTAAGAAACTGTGGGGTTCCTCTGTAGTGCACCAAAAAGATCAGTAATGGTAGACAAGCTGCTGCTCCAAAAGTTTGGGTGTGAATGTGACAGGGACCACAATGTCAGCTGTCATATGCTGTGATGTTGCACTAACAGTGGTGCTAGGATGATACTTGTAGTTCCATCCTAAGCAGTTATGTATTAGCTCAGAAAGCCATAGGATCAGACAAGTAAGTCTTCTAGGCTTCTAACAGCGCAATCCGACTTAACTTTTTTGCCTGTTTAACCAGTGGCGCAGCGAGAATGGGAGGCCACAGAATGGAAAAGGGATTCAAATCCCCTCCAAAAGAGGAATTCAAAGGGGATTTGAATCCCTTTTCCATTCTGGGGCCTCCTGTTCTTGCTGCGCCGCTGGTTAAACAGGCAAAAAAGTTTAAGTCGGATTGTGCTGTAAGTCTTCTATTTAGCGTGATTTATTAACTACTTCAATGAGCCACCAGAGGAGGACAAAGCTTTATATTATGTAATACAAGTTACACGGGAGGTTCTCACGTGCTACTCACTGTTCAAGCAATTTGATCTGCTATGAATTATCTTAGCTATATGGGACCCTTCTTGACCCAACCTACAGAGGGCACTGTCCCTGTTAAAAGTCAACTGTTAAGCACTTTATTCTCACCACCACCCCGCATCAGCTTCTGGCCAATCATTTTGCCAATGGTTCCAAGGGAAGTGCCTAGCAATAGAATGACAGAACAGTTTGGGAACAGTCTGCAAACCCAGAACAGTCTGGGTTCATTAGAATAGTGGGTACACAGATGGGAGAATGTCTGAAACTACTCTCTTGTCGAAGGCATTCTGAAATTAGGACCAGATACCGATACTTAGGTATGAATTAGCAAAATTTATTGTCTTTTCTCAACCTTTATCAATACATCTTTGTAAAAATCATGATTGCTACTAAACAACTAGATTTACTCATTCCAGACCAAAATATACATTACACTGGAAGATCTGTGATTGATCTCTTGACATTAATTTTTACTAATGTCAGATGCAGGGGAAGCTGCTAATTTGAGTGGGGAAGCAGCATGGAGATATTTAACTCTCCCCCCAGTACAATTTTCCAACTCTGAATCACCCCTTTAGGCTATTACTTGCTTTGCCGGGGGGGGGGATTAAGGAACCGTAAATGTCATTTTTTTTCACCATGAAACAGATAGCAGGGGGGGGATAGCGGGGGGGAGCCATTTAGACTGAGAACATGGTACAAAGGAAAAGGCCAAATATCCCCTCCTCCACATTGCTTCGCTGATCAAATAAGCAACCTCCATGGCTGGATCTGGTGAAATAAATAAAATAAACATGTGAGACCAGTCACAGATCTAATGCAATGTGCACATTTATATGTGTTTCATTTACAATTACAATATTGGTATATAGCACTCTCACAGCCCAATCCTACTGGGCACTAATGCTGGCAGAACAAGTGTTCCAAAGAGAATTGTTTGAGTAGGGGGCCTAGGGTTGACCTCCAGGCTCCCACCTTAACCTGTTAGACATAGATGAATGGGGTTGCACTCCCCCTGCAGGAACGGGTGCGCAGCTTGGGAGTACTTCTGGATTCACAGCTCTCCCTGGAAAGCCAGGTGGCGGCAGTGGCCAGGGGTGCGTTTGCCCAGCTTCGGCTGGTGCGCCAGCTGCGGCCGTACTTGAGTCGATCGGACCTGACCACGGTGGTCCACGCCTTAGTGACTTCAAGACTGGATTACTGTAACGCGCTCTACGTGGAGCTGCCCTTGAAGACGGTTCGGAAGCTGCAATTAGTGCAGAATGCGGCGGCCCGGGTGGTCGCTGGAGCTAGGCGGTTTGACTCTGTTGAGCCGCTGCTTCAGCGGCTGCACTGGCTGCCCATTCGTTTCCAAGCCCAATTCAAGGTGCTGGTAATGACCTTTAAAGCCCTTCACGGTTCGGGGCCAGGATATCTGAGGGATCACCTTCTCCCATACATTCTGGCCCGCTCTCTTAGGTCATCTGAGGGGGCTCTCCTGCGTGTACCACCTCTATCGCAAGTTAGGGGAGTGGCAACACGTGGGCGAGCCTTCTCTGCTGTGGCGCCACAACTGTGGAACTCCCTGCCAGGGGATCTGAGAACTACCCCCTCCCTCATGACTTTTCGGCGAGGGCTCAAAACGTTTTTGTTTCGTCTAGCGTTTGGGTGATGGGTTGTAGTCTGCCTCCTGTGTCTCAAGATGCTCTGCCATGCTGCTTTTGTGCTCCATATTGTCCCCCCCCCCCCGTGGATTTTATTGTTTTTAAACTAAGAATGTATTGTTTAAAACTTTTATGTATTTTAAACTATGTTTTTTAATTTTTGTTGTAAGCCGCCTTGGGCATTTGCCTCGGCATAGGATAAGGCGGGATATAATTTTTTTTAAAATAAATAAATAAATAATAGATCATTCTAGAGCAGAGATTCTCAACCTGTGGTACGGGTACCCCTAGGGGTATGCAGATCTCTTGCTGTGGGTATGCCAAGCCCAGCCCCTTATCTGCCCCATCAGCAGCTAATTAAGTGTTAATTAACATGGATTTTAAATTGTAATTATTTTCGGAGCCCTTCTGTCTCTCTGATTTTGGTTTTGGGCTCATTTTTGTACTTTGGAAAATGTACTTTGGTGGGGTGGGGGAGGGAGGGGCTGATTTTGGGAAGTGTGACTTGGAGAAAAAAGATCTCTCTCTCTCTCTCTCTCTCTCTCTCTCTCTCTCACACACACACACACACACACACACACACACACACACAGAGTTAAATAAGACATTTTCCATATTTAAAATTATTTTAGTACTTTTTAACAATTAATTACCTAATTAATTGATTGATTGATCCAATTAATTAGCAGTTAATTAGCAGTATTTCAGGGTACCTGAGAAAATTGGGCCATGATAGAGGGTACTCGGGCCTCCAAAGATTGAGAATCCCTGTTCTAGAGGATGCTAGACCTAAAGTTGACACTTACACACGCATACCTGCACCCACAGAATATAGAGAGGAAAAAAAGGCACTAAGTACATTGCCACTTTGGCTTTAGGTGAAGCAGGGAAAATAGGTAAGGTGGTAAAGATGATGGTTATTGATCTGCACACCATGAGGCTAGGGTGCCCGGGAAGTTCACAGGGACAAGGTGGAAAAGCAGAAGCAAGGAAACAAGGGGAGTAACATAGGGAAGGGAGTTAGTGGGTGCTAGGCTAAGGTGTGTCCAAGGTTTTTCAGATAAGAGATAGAGAAATGGAGGTGGAGGAGACACAGAGAAGAAACAAGAAAAGACCAAGGAGGCTACTTATCTGTCCTAATTGCTTGATGGCACAAAGAATTCTAGTGACAAAGATAAATGACTAGTGTGTGGTGCAGCTTGGAGGTTATAATTCCAATACACAACCTTGCAGAGTGTGGGTTGAGAATTGAGAACAGTTTGGAGTCTGTGTCACATTCTGTATGGAGTTTTTGGCCATAGACTGGCATGAAACTTTTTTGTGGGATGAGTTTATCCCAGATGAACCTTTTCTTCCTAAGTGGTATTTGATGGGCCATCCCCAATTCCCAGGGGATAGGCAATTTTGGTTCTTTTGTACCCAGTGCTAGAAGAACTTGGGCAAACAGCCTTCTGATTGCCTATGGAGCCCAAGACTCAGTTGACATAAGGGTCCTGATTGTGCTGACAGTAAGGTTGTTAAGGAAGAGTCAGACTAAAGACACTCTCTTTTGTGGCCTAAATGGCCATGTTTGTCTGAAGGACAGGATGTTCCACCAATTGTGCCATTGTCTTTCAAGCTTGAATAGGACAGTAGAAAGGTGTGACCGCTGTGAGTTTTTCTGTAGTCAAAGGGGGGCAATGGCGTCACCGGAGGTGGGGTGGAACGCTAGGTTCTGCACCACGCTGACCTCCTGTTACTCACCAGCACGAGGCGGCCCCACCCCCTCGCCTTCGGAGCCATTCAGTGGGGCAAAGGCAATGTGCAGGAGACTCCCTGTGCATTGCTTTCGTCCCACTGAATGGCTCCAAAGGCGAGGGGTGGGGCCGCCTTGTGCCGGTGAGTAATGGAGGGTCAGCGCGGTGCAGAACTTAGCATTCCGCCCCACCTCCAGCGACGCCACTGGGAGGGGGTGTTGTGTCGAGTCATAGGGAAAATTTCCCTTTTCCAAAAAGCTTCTGGGACTGATGCTCTCTGCACCAATCCTGGTCAATGGGAGCATGTGTTCTGGTCTGGGGCACATGTCCACCTAGCATTCGCCCTTCACCACCTAGATATGTCTAGACATACCCATAACAGACTTCAAAAGCCAACATTGTAGTGCAGGCAATTGGATTCTGAGCCCTGCTGCTAGAGTTCCCTGTTTGAGACCCCTGGTGTGGAGGATGAACCAGCCTGTTCCCTGTGTTTTGTTCCTTTAAAGATTTCCACTGCTCAGAGTGTGATGAACGTATCTTCATGGCTGTAGCCTGTGCATTAGGGACCATTAGGGGCCGCAGTAGCTTAGTGGTTAAGACACTGAACTGCAGACCACAAGGTTGGTAGGACAGCAGTTCGAGACCCGAGTGCCAGAGGCGTTTCTACGGTAGGGGCTCTACCGTACGTTGCGCTCCGTGCTAGTACCGTGTTTACAAACAGAGCGAGGAGGCCCCGCCCCCTCGCTGTCAGAGCCTCCCTGCCCATTCGCCTTCGCTGCACAGAATGGCTCTGACAGCAAGGGGGCGGGGCCTCCTCGCTTCGGTTTGTAAACACGGTACTAGCACGGGGCGCAAATCACGGTAGGGCTCCTACCGTAGAAACGCCTCTGCCGAGTGCTGCGTGACATAGTGAACTCCCGTCTCCTGCCCCAGCTCCTGCCAACCTAGCAGTTCGAGCGCTGGCTCTTTAGCAGCGGCATCACGAGCCGGTGCGTTACCCTGGGCGAGGGGTTGGCCGGCTCGGCGCATCACCCCCCATACACCCCCAGCTGCATCAACCCCCCACTTCCGCATCACCCCCCCACTTACGTGTCTCCCCCTGGTACTCACCCCACACACCGGGAGAGGGTGACGCGCCGGGAGACCGCGCCACGTCTTCTTTGGTGGCTCGGACACTTCTAAGTAGGCCAGGCAAGGTTTTGAGCCTTACCTGGCCTACTTAGAAGTGCCCGAGGAAGATGCGGCCCGGCCTGCCGGTGCGTCACCCTCTCCTGGGGGTGACGCGCTCCTGGCGCGTCACCCCCTCCCAGTGTGTCATCCCGGAGTCCCGCCCCCTGCCACACAGTAGCAACGCCACTGCTCTTCGGCCTTAGAAGCGGAGATGAACACGACTGGTTTTCAAGCAGGGGATACCTTTACCTTTACTAGCCTGTGCAACAAAAGGAAGATAATTGAAATGAGGCTCATTGGAAGATATGTTGGGGGTGACATTTGGGTTTCATTATGAAGAAAAGAAAGGAAGGGCACGTGGTGGGAAGACCATGAAGTCTAACAGGAGACAACATCACTATGGCCACAGCCATCGGAGGAAAGAACATTCCTCCTTGAAGTCCACATCCTTTAAAGTTCAAGGAGGCCCATATTGTTGGCCGATCCTGCCAGAATGCTTCAGCCACTTATTATATGTGGATTGCACTCCAGGGATGGATCAGTGAGGGAAAAAAGAAAATATGATTTAGCGAAAGCTTGTACCCAAAACACATCATTGGCCTCTGAACTCTGAACATTTAAATATTTCAAGCTTACAAGCGGGCCCTGTCACGAGAATGGACCCCAGCCCAAGCCAGTTCCAGAACATCTGCTGAGGCATTTACCAAGTTAATAGATTAGCTATGAAAATCAGGCAGGTGTTTTTCACCAAAGCCAGAAAACATCAAAATCAGATTGCCCTCCAAGTATTTCAGCACAGGCAATTGAGCTGGAATGACTCATAGAGTCTAACAGATAATAAAACACACATAACATTTGCTTTAAGGTACAGGTGGGGATATTTTGTACTCTGCTTAGGAGAAGGGAAAAAAGCTGAACCCTGTTTGGGAACAAGGTAATTGAATACAGATGGGAGGAGGCAAATGAAAGAATTTTGCAAATATCTCAGTGGAATAGCTAATGGGAATGAGACAGAATAGGAAATTAAAAATTATTCGAAGCAGATGGACCATTCTTTGAGTTTTTTTTAAAATTTATTAGGGCTGCGGAAAAAAAGTGTCTGTTTATTTTCCACGGCCATGAAATTAATGACTTGGTGAGTTGTGCTTGTGCAGTTTTATGACTGCCATGTCATTTGTCATAATTTGGGTGCTGTTTGATATGGATTTATGAATGTTTCCTCTCTCTTTCCTCCCCCATCACCCCACCCCAACATGATTTATCGGCGTTGGTCATATGTGAATTAGACTGTCACCTTTAGTATATGAAAGTACAAATGACAGATTATAAAAGAGTACTCGAGTCTCCGGCACAAGAGAAGTGGGTTTTGCAGTCACCTCTTCAACTTAGTTGTCAAGAGATGTGTGTTTTTTTCCTTTGTTTTGGAGCTGACAAGGAAAACTTTGGATTAAGTTCAAGCATACAGAAACACTAAGAAAGCCTGTATAGAACTGAACTCATGTGAACTTTACCGGTGGGTTAGGTTTAAACTTGACCTCTTCTTTCTCCATGTCATCAGGTCAGTGGGAGATCACATTAGAAGGTTCCCATAGGCAAGGAGTTTTGATTCTATATCTGAGGGCCAAACTAGACGTTCTCTTGGCAAATGTGTAGTCTCAGTCTAAACTCTGCCAAGATAAAAGGGGGAATGCAGGGACATGGAGCACATAGGGGACAATTGGTGAGATGTTTAACATCTCTTGTGCTTATAGACTGTCTTATGCAAACACTCTCCTGCTAGACAGTGTTTTTCCTCCAACCAGGATAATTTCCAGTTTTGAAACCTGGCTGGGGAAAAAGACCTTTTAAAACTACCCGGGGGGATATACAGAGGAAATTGGTGGTTGGTGTAAAGATTAATGTGACTGGACTTGATCCTGTCATCCCTGGCCTCAGAGAGAGCAGGCCTCTGATCTGAAACTTGTCCCTGGTCAACCCAAGCATAATTTTTCTAGGACCAGTCTCTCTCTCTCTCTCTCTCTCTCTCTCTCTCTCTCTCTCTCTCTCTCTCTCTCTCTCTCTCTCTCTCTCTCTCTCTCTGTGTGTGTGTGTGTGTGTGTGTGTGTGTGTGTGTGTGTGTTTAAGATATGCTGCTTTTAAAAAAGATATACTTCTGGCACTCATGGTGGTGGGCAGCACTTGATTTCTAAATTGAGAAGTGATCAAGCATTGCAACTTCTGACCTGGAAGTCATTCCCCCACCACACACACACACACACACACACAGAGATTTCTGTAGATTGCTTTTACTTTGTGATAGGTGAAAGGCTTTTTTTTTTTTTACCATATCATATAATCCATATTGTATTTTCAGCATTCAGGGCAAAATTCAGGGTTTCTCAGGCATGAATAAGTCCTGGTTCTAGAGGGGTGAAGGCAATGTGTGCTACAGGCCATGCAATCGGACCTTGATCATTGAGGATGGATGAGCCGCCCCCCCCAGTCCCTCCTAGTTGAACACACCATGTTCGTATAATGAAGTCAGATGATGGGTCCATTAATCCCAGTGCTGCCTGCTCTGACTGGCAATGTTTCTCCACAGTCTCAAGCAGAGATCTCTTCCCAGCACTACTACCTAGAATGCCAAGGATTGAACCCGGGGCATTCTGCATTTCAGGTATATCCCAATGGTGGCCAAACTGTGGCTCCTGAGCCACATGCAGCTCTTTGACCTATAATGTGTGGCTCTCGGGAAATACATTGGCTCAGCTTCTTTTTGCATCACAATTAATATAAAAGGTAAATAAGAAATTTTCAATCTTTATAGTTATTGACCAGGTATAACCTGAGAGTCCACTGGATTAAAACGTAAGTTTAATGTTCATGGTAAGTAAAATATTTAAGAATTTTAATATTTCTTAAATATTGCAGCTCTCCAACATTTCTCTTGCGGCTCTCCAACATCTGACGTTTATCGTATGTGGCTCTTACATTAAACATGTTTGGCCACCCCTGGCATATCCCGTGAGCTATAGGCTCTCTCACACTGAGCTGTGGGTCTTCCTCTTGCAGTGTCCCATGAGCAGAGCTGCATCCTGTCTTTCTCACTCCTCCAAACTTCAGTACCATTTTTTTCCGTTCGGGAAGCGACTCTAAACTGACACTGAACTGGATTTGTGGCTAATATATCAAATGTGATAAATTGTATTACATCTAAAGACATTTGCACAACTTTTTTGTAATATAGTTGGATGAACTAGAATTTCTCTTGCAGCTTGGGTTCAGAAAATAGAGCAGATCAGCTCTCTCTTTTCTGTCATCACCCTTGTTTACTCCCCCCCCCGCCCCTTTCACCTTTAACATAGAGAGCTGTAATGTTGCTAGTCACTTATCATTGGAACAGGATAGATGGAGGTGTTTCATTTAGAAGAAACACATTTGGCTGGTTCTGCCGTTGTCAAGAAAGTTCTTTCCAGGATCAATTAGCAAGTGTTGCTTCCCAAGAAAGGAATTCTCAATACTCCATAGTAGACAGTTTGCAGAACTCCTACAGAATTTCTCTTCTGAAACAGGAGCGTCATTTTGGAGACAAGCCTGCAAATTAATAAATTATTATTATTATTATTATTATTATTATTATTATTATTATTATTATTATTATTATTATTATTATTAATAATAATAATAATAATAATAATAATAATAATAATAATAATAATAATAATTAGTGCTGCAAAAATGGAGGAGTCCAGAGCAGCCTTGCTGCTAAGGGCAGCCATGTTTGTTTAAGTCATTCTTCATTCGTCACAAAAGAAATAAGAAGTTGCCAGTGAAATGAGAGGTATGTACCATTTATTTCCTTCAAGACTAACATTCATTTTTATAATGGGGGAGGGCTTATCTGTAGCATGGCAGAGCAGTGGGCTCCCCCCCTTTTGTTTAGCTATTAAAAGTTTAAGGAATAGCAGAGACCTTTTTGGCGGCTGCCATTTTTTCCACAGAATGTTCTGGGCATTGTGTCATTCTGGGGAAAAAACTGGTGACTGCAATTTTTTTCCAAAAATTTCCTGGAACAATGCAACCTGGGACATTCTAGGGGGAAAATGCCAAAAAGAGCTCTGCCTCTCCTTTTAAACTTTTAATGGTTAAAACAAAGGGGAAATTAAACCCAACATTCTGCCATGCTACCAATACAGCATCAATTTAACCATGCAAATTATATTAAAATTAAAATTGAATGATTCACAGCTCAGCCCTATGCTTTTCCCCACACCGATGCAGCCAGGGCAAAACAGCTTGCGTTGCATTCTTTGGTGGTGGTGGTCCCAACGTTCTCCTCTGGGTAAGGGAACATTTACACAGGGGTAAGCCTCCATGGTGCAGAGGGGTCTAATACCAAAATTGCTGGTGCAGGTCTGTGTGGACCTCGGCCACAGGATCAGGTCTGGGAAAGGGGTTTGGATTTAGCAACCACCACTGCCACCAAACACCCCCCCTTCCCGTACCCGATCTGCCCTCCTCCCCGCCCCCTTGCTGCCCCCGTTCTGTCCTCCCCACCCCCATTCCACACTCCCTCCACCCCATCCCACCTCCCCTGACAACTTACTTGGGTCAGTGGGCCGGGCCGGAGCCATTGCCATGCACGAATCCACTGCATCATCCCTGCTGGAGACCCTTTTGCGACTGCTGTAAGGCAGTCGCTGCTGGCAGAATGCTCAGGATTGGGCTGTCAGTTGGATTTAATGTTGTGAGCCCCCTTGAACCTATGGAGTGTGGTGGTACTCGAACCCAGAGGCGTCATTGGGGGGCGGTGGGCCCCAAGGCGACAGGGCGCCAAGCAGCGCAGGGGGTGTACTTGCCTCCGGATACATCACCCCCTCTGCCGCTTTTTGTCTTCTTTTTGTCGTCTTCAGCCGCAACACCGCCCGCCCTGGCTCCGTACAGCTCCGAAATGTGGTTGAAAAATGCCGGGGGGGTGTTTTTATGCCGCCGGCAAATTTTGGTAGTTGCGGGTGAAAGTGATGCCATGCCCCCCAGGGGGTGGGGCTTGTGGCATCATGTGGGGGGAGTCGCATTGGTGCCCCTCCATGGGAGGGTATAGAAACGCCACTGCTCAGACCACCGGAACCCTGCTTTGACGTGGTCGCTTGACGGGAGCAGGCCGCCACGGGGTGACACGCGCAAAGGGGTGACGCGCGCACCCCCACGCGCGTCACCTCTGTGACGCGCAACGCCCTCCAGACGCTCCGAGGCCGGCCCAGGAGCCGGCCTCGGAGCGTCCGGCCTGGCCGGCGCAGGAGCCAGCCTCGGAGCGTCTGGCCTGGCCGGCGCTCCAGGGCCTTCTGAAAGAAGGCCCGCTGCGTCAATACGCGACCTTTTCCTGGTTTCGCGCATGCGCAGACCGTTTTGAGGGCACGTTGCATGCGCGAAACCAAGAAAAGGGCCGGCCTCGGAGCGTCTGGAGGGCGATGTGAAGGGGCGGGGGGTGCAGCCGGGTGCCCCCCAAAGGTCATCACTAGGGTGACGCGCGCGCCCCACCTTGGGGTGACGCGTGTCCTAGTGACGCCTCTGGAAGCAGGTTCTTCACATGTATTGCCTCGAGTTGTCAAATGTTAAAAGATGCTTGATATCCAAGTGAGCCAATGAGGGCAGTCTTACCGCAGCACTTTTCAGAAAGTGTGTCTTTTCTGTTACTCCTGAAAAGTAACAGAACTCCCCCAAACTCCCTTGGATCACACACCTGTGTTGCTATGGAAGAAGGGGGGGAAACAGAATGGGGAAGGAGAGTGAGGTGGCAGGCAAACAGTCTGGGTCCAGGCTATGTTCAATTGTGTCTTCCCCTGCATAACGTCCCCCATATTAAAATCATCTGATACTAACTTATTCCTCCTGTGATGGAGATTAGATTAGCCATGCCACACTAAGCACACTAAGGAGGGTCTTTTCAGGGGTGGCAATTCTTGTGGAAGTCCAGAGAGAGAGAGAGAGAGAGAGAGAGAGAGAGAGAGAGAGAGAGAGAGAGAGAGAGAGTTTCCAGCCAGTTTTGAGAGTTTTGAAATGGCAAAAACACTTTTGCAGTTTTAGAAGAGTTGCTAAAACACTTTCATTTTGCTAAGCCTTTGGACAGAATGGAGTATTTAATTCTTGCTGCTGACTTATTAATGGTATTTCATGGTTGCTTTAATGTTTACTTATCTTAACTTTGAGTCTGCTTCATTGTACGCCATACAGCACAGTGACCTCAATGGGCAGAAAGGCAAGGGAGCACCTTTTCTAAATATATATGTATAAAACAGATTATATATCCCCTGAAGAGATAGATGGCAAAGACCCCAGCAGACTCAAAGCTAGATGTGAGGAAGAGATGGCTGAGCTTGAACAACCTCAAGAAATCCAAGGGGCTGGGCGACACTGCGAGGCCAGACATATGCTCCAAAGGATGCCAGCTGGCTGGTGTAGCTACGGGAGGCTGATGGAGGCCCGAAGCTTTGCCACAAGCTCGGATGGAGTAGATGAGAAGAGGTTGCCAGGTTGAAGAACTGTGCAACTCGTTGGTAAGAGGTAAGGCTGCGTAGGTGGGAGGGAGAGAAGGAGAGCCCCAGCTTCATATTGGTTCTAGAATACCAAAGAGAGCCGTGAATGAGTTTACCCAGGGAATCGAGAATTCTACATCTATTGCTCTGTCTCTCCTCAAGGCATGGTTTAGTCCAACCCTCCGTTGCCTGGTCCTTGAGTTCACAACGAGCCAAACAGCTTGTTCCTGCATGGGAGGGCTGTAGTTTGCAAATGTTTATACCACAGGGGCAGAGCCAGATGGCAGTTCTGCAGGGTTGGAGGGAATGCATGGTGTCCACCCAGTGATGGATGGACTGATGAAAACAAAAAACAGCAAGATGGGGAAGAAGGGGAGAGAAGAAAGACCCAAATCGAAACCGCCTTGCAGAGTTGTCAACTGAATTTCAGAAACTACTGAGAAATCAACGATGTACCTCATTATTCTAGTATAAAGGTACACGGCAAAACGGGAACTCGGCATCTGCCGGCACAAGGTCATCGCAAGTGCAGAGCAGATCCCTGCAGATAGAAAAGGGAAAAATTGGAGTAAAGACTTTGGCGGCCTGTTGGGTGACATTGGACAAACTTGCTTCTATTTATTTCCTTTTAGATGTATATCCTGTTTGAAAGGTCAGCGAAGGTACCATTGCCTCTTCTCCATCAGTGCTACCTCCATTTTACAGTTAGTTGACTACTGGTGAGAGCCAACCAATTTGCCCAGGGCCACGCAGTGAGTCTGAAGCTGAGCTGAGATTTGAACTTAGGCATGGTCTAGTAGTGAGAGTGGGCAGAAACAACAGAGAGGCAGAGAGTACCAGAAAAACATGGAGAGTTTAAAAACACACATCATCCACTTTAATCTTTGACTCTATGTCTACCATGCTTTCCATCTGGGGTACTTCTGAGTACTGAGTACTTTAGCAACCCACGTCATATGTATGAAAATGGCAATGTGTGTGAATGTTTAAAGGCCAAATCCTATCTTCACCCATCAAAATAGCATGCTCTCTACTGCATGCTATGGGCCGGCCGGGGACCATGACGCTATGGAGAGATAAGTAAAATAAATTGTTACTTACCTACTCTGCCGTGTCATGGTCCCCAATGGGTTTACTTAGATCTGTGGCAGCTCTTTAGCTAGCACAAGTCCAAATGGGCCCAAGGGGGCTTGTCAAGGCTGGAAAGGGGACATAGGATATTGATGGAGCTGCTTCTGCCCATATCCGTTCCTTGCCCTCCTCTGACACACACACCCCCGGTCAGCCCCAATTCCCGCCCTGATCCTCCCCTCCCTACCCACAGCCCACCCTGACCCTGCTGCCAACCTACCAGCACCGGCAGAGGTTGGGTGCTGCAGTGACACGCACATGTGGTTGCAAGCCATTCCCATTGCGTGTGCTGTCACTGTAGCACCAGCAGCCTGGGCCTTCCATCAATGGAACACATGTTCTGTCAGTGGAAGGATCAGTTCTGAGTCAGATCAGAACCTATTGTGCCCCAGTGGCAACACTGGAAGCATCTAGGCTTACCATATTTTCCCGGTTCCCCCAAGAATGTTTAATTAATTAATTTAATTTAATTAATTAAATTTAAATTTATTTATTTATTTGTGGCCATGAAAATGGCCATTTTTCCGCCGCTGCCACTTGCCTGTCCCGCCGACATTGCCACCGCAACTGCCCTTGCTGCCGCCGCCATATTGCCGCCACCGTCCTCACTGCCATATTGCTGCCGCCGTCCTCGCCGCCACCATATCGCCACCACCGCTGTCCTCACCGCCATATTGCCGCAGCCATCATCCTCGCCACCATATTGCCGCTGCCTGGAGCCTGGCCAGCTGCATCCAGAGCCGCAGTCACCACTTGCAAAACTTATCTTTTTTTCAGCTGCGCCATCTTGGATCTCGCGGGATTTTGCGAGATCCTAGATGCTGCCACTGGAAAAAAGATAAGTTTTGCAAGCGGCGGAGCCCAGAAAGCCCGGGACTGACCTGGGACCGGAGCCCAGAAACTGGGACATAAGCCAATAAGCCTAAGCATAACCAGCTTCAGCATTTCCCCAAATCTATCCATAAGCTTCCAACCCCTTCCCTCCCAATTTAGGGACGGTAATGTTCCCTTCATATTTAAGTTGAACACTTTATGTATTTCTTTTTATTTATTAAAATATTTATATCCAGTCTCTTAATACAAAGGGATCCAAAGTAGTGAGCAATATTTAAAACCACCTTGTCGTTCCCTGAGGCTTCAAAGCAACCTGATGATGGCCACAGGCTTCTACACCATCACCCAGACCCTGCTATGTACTCAGCCTCTTGCAATGGAAAACTGGTTTAACCCATGTTTATTTGTATATTTCCCTCCCACTTCCATAGCCTCATCAAACTCAGCATAACCATAGTGTCCTGGACTTCTTTGTAGAATATAGATGTTGTGTTGGATCCCACAGATATTTCCTGTCACACATAAAAAAAAGAAACAGAGTTATGTTGAGGGGAGGGAGAAAAACATAAACTAAAATTGACCTGTGAAATTTCCTTGCATGGAATGTAGTCTAAGCTGAAAAACTAGTTCTCCTCTCAAACCATTTTTCCCTGTAGGGCGTATTTCTGGTCTCGGAGCTGGCTGGAGAAAAAGCAGGCAGGAAAAAAAGCTGTCCAGGGGAAGCTGTTACAGCAAGGATTAGCAGACAGGGAAATGTTAAATACCCCCTCCCCCCAGTCATCCTTGCTGATTCTCCCCTGAAAACGTACTTTGTCCCCCACAGAGGAGGGAAAATGGTAGGGAAGCTCCTGTTTGCCTCATAACATCTAGTTCTGCCCTCAGGGCTTCCATGAATGCTTGAAGTGCTCCATTGATAAACTAGACGTGACAGCACAGAACAAAGCACTGTTATTAATCTGTGCTTTTTAAATGTCCTGAGTCATCTGGATCTCTACTGGCAGAAGAGTAGTGGACACGATGGACCATTAGTCAATGACAGTACAGTTCTTAGTTTAAAATTAGAGCTAGGAATCCGGCTCCTTAGGAGAAAGTCCCAGGAGAAGAACATTCTTGTGGAACTACATCCGCACCCCATACTTTTCAGCCTCTAGCCAGCGTAGGGAATGGGAAATCCAGTCCAGCCATGTGGGTGGACCTATGGTAAGGCAGGTTTAGAGAACTGTCCCGATCTTGAGGGCTGTTTCACATGCAGCCTCTTTCTGTCCAGGACTACATCTTCATTTCATCACCCAACAAACTAAGTACCATATTGGTTCAATGTTTGAATTGCACATTTGAAAAATATTACATGGAATATGGATTCCCGCCCCCCAAAAAAATGTTAATTAAGGGGAACAAAGAAGTTTTCTTCCTGGGCCTGGATCAAAGTGATTCTAGTCATCTCTGGCATTTGAAAGGCCAACCTGCTACTCTTCTGTTAGCATAAAGATGTTTGCCAGAAGGACAGGTGTCTAACGGGAGAGGCATTTGGGACACACTGCAAAGTAATCATGATTTCCTGTTTTCAGTAGAGGCTGCTGCAATAGCACACGGACACTTTGCAAACGCAAAATATAATTAGCCAAAGAAGGAAGCAGGTGTCAGGGACTCAAAGCATGGGAGGGGAGTTGTTCTGGCTGAATAAGGGAGCTGTCGCCTATGGCCCATAATAGCATCCACACAGCCTTGTTCAGAATGGCTGAGTTTTCACACCACATTGGCCAGGAACTAGCCTTCCAGGGTCATGCAGACAGATGGCATAAAACAACCTAGATAGGCTTTGGTGGGGACTGCTGAAGCCGACCTCTCTCAGGGAACCAACTTTGATTTCAGAAATACTGGTCTCCCATGGCAGGTCTAGTGGTTGGGACCAGAGTAGGTAGAGCCCTAGTAGAACCTGGCGGCTCAAGAATAGAACCAGGATCGAATAAGGTGGGTTGGAGTGGTGCCGGAGCAGAATGCAATGGATAAGGAGTGACATCACAGTGGAACATGGGTGGGTTGAAGATGGAATCTGGCAGAATCTGGGGTTTACTACCTTTTTAGATCACAGGACAGGTTACCTGATTGACAGCGCAATCCTAGCCAACTTTCCAGTGTCCGTGCAGCCGCAATGCAGCCCCAAGATAAGGGAACAAATGTTCCCTCACCTTGAAGAGGCCTCCATGACTGTCCCTGCACTGCAAAACGCAGTGTGCACCCTGTTGGCACGGCTACACCGGTTCTGGAAAGTTGGTTAGGATTGCACTGTGAATGTGGTAGCCAATAAAATAGGAACAGTGGGCAACACTGTCTACTAATGATCTCTCCTCCATGCTCCAGGCCTGTTTGTATAGAAGTCTTGGTATTATTTTCATTCAGCATTGACCCATGTCTTCCGACTATGCTTAGTCAAGAGTGATACAGAGACTGAAAAACTATCCTTGAATAAGTTGATGGTTTACAAATCATCCTAGATAATTGGTTGACATTTCCTCAATTGGAGTGAATGGCAGGAGACTGTCTCCTGATGGCTAGGAACCTTTCTCCACCATTTGGAATGTAACACTCATCAGAGTTAGGGAAGTCAATACCCTCCAGTGAGTAGGAGCCGGCAGAGAAATGGTCTGGATCCAGTGTTTGCACTTTCCATTTAGAGAAGAGATAGTTTCAGCTGAGACTTTAGCTGGTGTTAGCTAAACATTGAGGTGCAGCCGGGGGGGGGGGGGGGTGGAGGCCTGCAACAGCTGTTCTCTGGGAATCTGTTGCAGAGTCAGCAGATAGACTGCCTGCTACAGAAACCGATTTGCTTCCAGTGAGCTCCACTATTTGTAAATAAAACAAATCTTACAAAAACACCATTAAGTTTCCAGAACTTTCTCATTCAAAGGGATCTGAATCCTGCAGCGCTACCCCTGGAACTTCTCGTTGTATGGGACTTCTCATTGTAATTGCCCCTCCCCCGCCACCCTGGTCTGCCCTCCCCATGCCCTCCCACTGCCCCGTGCAGCACTTACCTGAGTCCAGAGGCCGGGTCTGGGGCCGGCGACGGACTAAGCAGCGCAGGCCTGGGCACCAGCGTCACTTACTCCAAGGGTGATGTGAAAGTGCTTTACGGCACTTTCGTGACACTGTAGGCCAGCAGAGTGCTTGCTCTACCAGCCTATATTTGTGCAGGATAGCACTGTGAATCTGGTCAGCACCTGGATGAGTTCCAGCAACGCAGCATGCCCATAAGATTGGGCTGTAAATCATTTTATTTATTGGTTTGTTTGTTTGTTTAACTATGGACAGTAGCATAGCTAGTGGGGGGGAGGCGGTGGCGCAGTAAGTACTGCATGGTGTTACACAGAGGGCACTGGCGTCACTGGAGCGTGGCAGGGGGGCGGGCCGCCAGGAGGTGATGCGCGCCACGGGGTGACGCACGCACCTCCGTGGCGCGCGCCACCCTTCGGACGCTCCAAGGCCGGCCCGGGAGCCGACCTCGGAGCGTCTGACCCCGTCTGCGCTCCAGGGCCTTCTGAAAGAAGGCCCACGCAGCGCGTTCATCCGGGTATTTTCCGGATTTTCGTGCATGCGCAGAGACCGTTTTGAGGGCAAAAAGCGTCCGGAGGGCGACGCGGGGGGGAGCCGGGTCGTCCCCCCGCGTCGCCATGTCAGAGCGTCACTAGGGTGACGCGCGCCCCCTGCCCCAGGGTGACGCGCATCCTAGTGATGCTACTGACAGAGGGGCAAAGTGGCCTCTCCCATTCGCCGTTGGAGCCAGTCCAGCAGCGTTGCCTTTGTTACCGGACTGGCTCCGAAGGTGAGTGAGAGAGGCCACTTTGCACCTCCGTGTAATGCTGTGCAGCACTTATTGCGCTGTCCCCCTCTGGCTATGCTGGCTATGGAAACCACTTTGTGATCGACTTTTTGTTGAAAAGGCGTATATATAAGTATAATAGTAAACTATTATAATAATTTCAGTGGTAGGATAAGATTGCCTTACAGTTTCCAGATTTATATGAGGGCTTCAGTCAGTGAACTTGGCAGCCAAATGACAGAACCTTACAGCTTCCAATGCAAGGCAATGTGATAATATTTTACTCACTCTTCTTCATTTGTCAGAAGTCAGAGTTTCACAGGTAGAGGGTAGAGTGGGGCAATCGATGAAGTGGCATGTTTGGATGTGGAAGACATAGGATGGATTCCCTGATTATACTCTTTTCCCTTGCACATGTCACAACTGCATACCAGGTATCACTTCAACAGGTGCTGCTTGCCCAATTAGTACAGCCCCATGTTAAAAATTGGCTCCTGGCACATAGCCTTCATCAAAACTACAAGAACAGGGGGAGGTGGGGCATCAAGCACCTGGCAGCTCACAGTACATGGTTGGTGGGCTGCATTTGGACCAGAGGAGCACCGGTTGTGCAGTTTTGATTTATGAGATCCTCCTCTATCTGAGAAACACGCTCTCCCACCACCCCAATTGCAGAGTTGAGCAGGACCTAGGCAGTCTGTCTTTGTTCAGACCCAACTAACGTATGCCTGAGGAATCCTCTTTTCCACTAAGACCAGAAACCACAACCTGATAATGAGGACATCTTTCCTTTGGAGAGGGATACGTAAATGGACTCTTCCTAGATCCAGTTTAGGGTCTTAAGTTTTGTTGTTAATGGATAGAACTGTGAGTTAAGTAGGCTTACCATATTTTTATCCCCTAAACCGGGACAACCCCCCTCAATTAATTAATTTGCAATTAATTAAGTAAGTAAGTAAGTAAATGTAAAAAACGAAGGGGACGCAAAGCGCCCCCATTGCAGCATAGAGCGCGCTCGAAATTTTTAATTATTTATTTTTGCAATTAAATAATTAATTTTACTTACCCCCATTGTCGCTGTCATTGCCGCTGTGCTACTGCTCCTCCGCATTGCTGCTGCTGCTCCGAGGGAGCCGTGAGAGAGCGGGCGAGCTGGCAAGAGCCTGCCTGGGCCGCGCAAGCCTCAGTGAGGCTCGCGCGGCCCGGGCAGGCTCTCGCTCACCCCCTCTCTCACCGGCTCTGAGCTGGTGAGAGAGCGGGAGAGCTGGTGAGAGCCTGCCTGGGCCGCACAAGCCTCAGCGAGGCTCACGCGGCCCAGGCAGGCTCTCGCTTGCCGGCTCTGAGCCGGTGAGAAAGCAGGCCAACGGCCTACTCACCCGCTCACTGCTGCCGCCGCCGCCATGATAATCAATTACCTGGACGCCGGCATCTCTTGGCTTGCGAAATCTTGCGAGATCCAAGATGTCGGCTCCCAAATCTCGTGAGGGCATCATGCCCTCACAAGATTTGGGCACCGACATCTTGGATCTCGCAAGATTTCACGAGCCAAGATGTCGGCGACTGGAAAAAAGGTAAGCTTGATCCTTTTAAAAATGGTGGCGGTGGCAGCAGCGGCTACCATCCAGCCCGAAAACGTTCCGGGACCTTTCCGGGATCCAAGGCCAGATTCTGGGACGGTCCCGGAAATTCCAGGACGAATGGTAAGCCTAGAGTTAAGGGATAGAAATTTCAAATTAAACAATAGCTTCTTTGGGATGGGTCTGTCTCTTTCTTCCCATTTTGAAGGCAGCTTTGCGTTCCCCAGTCCCTCTATTCTTTGCCAGGCACAGTCGGCCTAGAAATTCTACTTTGGAGATTAGACCCAACTCCTTTCTGCTATAGGTATTCAATCAACTGCCATCGGCTCCTGCCTGATGATGGCTCATTACTTACTGGTTGTATACATGGTAAGAGAGCACATTGCAGCTTATATTAGGAGGCCAATGGAGCCTCTATCAAATCCAAATGGTACAGGACAACATTCTCATTAATAACATTTCAAGTCTGTCTTTCTCAACTTGGGTGTACAGAAACTGACTTCATACTTACAAAAAAAAAAAAACACTGATTCCTTGAAAAAGATTGTGAGCCTTATGAAGACATGGTGCTCTTTTTGTTTCTTTTATTAGATGAAAGATTTTCCTGTCCTTACAATAAGGTGTCATTTGAGTTGTCTGGCATGAGAGAGACGGTGATTTCTTTCAGTCTACCTTGCTAACAGATGAGCTCAGTCATCTGCTCTTGGTAATTAATAAAACACAGCTTCTTGGTAACTGTTACATTGTTGCTGGTTTTTAAAGTTAGGCCTCTGTTACAAGTACTTGTGAGGACTCCGTAGCTGGGCTTGTGAAATCAAGTCAAAGCAAATGGACACGGGGCAAATGAAAACCGGTGTGTGCTCCTGAGGGCAGGAACTAGCCTCTAGGAAGCTTAACTAGAATAAACTGAGGAGAAAAGAGCAAAAGATGGGGTCCCCTAACAAACTGTAGAAAAGATGAGGATGGGGAGACACTTCTGGGGCCCCCAAAATGAAAGGATAACCGGCAGATCCAGTGTCATCCAGAGACAAAAAAACCTCTCCTGAATGTATGTTCTGAGGTTTTCACGACCAGTACATATCTTTGAATTAATAAAAGGAAGCATTTTCCAGGTTGTTCTGGTTGTTTTATTTAGTTAACAAGAGATTGTCCTAACGTTTCGCTCCTAAACTTTGAGGAGCATTATCAAAGGAACAGCAACTCGCTGTCTGCTCTAGTTCTTCTTAGTGCAAGATGTTAAAACCTCCTGAATTTTAGGTCTGGGCCTGGAAGACCCTTGCCACCATGGTTCAAATCAACCCACATATATTTGCCTATAATGGAAGACTTCTCATAGTTGATGAAAGGCCCCAAGTCTGCCTGCTGGCTCTGGGTACGAAGGAAAGAGGAATGTGTAGGAAACCTTGGCCGCCTTGGTTACAAGGGGAAAGGCAGGGTAGAAGGATTTTAAATAAATAAACAAACAAACAAGTGCCATTCGCTTCCCACATAAGGGTCCAAAGTGAGAAAATGGGGCTTCCAGTGTCCCAGAGCAGAGTGAGACTAGTGTAGCTCCTTTATAAGGCAGTAATGGTACACTGTGTAATGGCAGATCAGTCAGAAGTCATGCATGGGCCATATTAGTGCCCTCGGGAGAAAGGCGGGGTATAAATGCTTTAAATAAATAAATAATAAATGTTACCAGTCTATCAGTGCAATCCTGTGTAACCTTGCACCGGTGTAACAGTAGATGCACTGGTGTAAGTGCACTTATGCCAGTGTAAGTACACTTACACTGGTGCATCTGCTGTCACACCGGTGCATTTACTGTTACACCGGTGCAAGGTTACACAGGACTGCGCTGATTGTCTGTCAACAACCTGGAGCCTAGGGGACAGATAGCAAGGTTAGCTCAATGGCTGCCCTCCATGATGGGTTGCCCTGACTGAAGGGAGTGCAGCAGATCTTGGCACCATACAGCAAGCAGTCACAGGATTGGTTTTCTGGTATTCTCTGATTCTGGTGTACAGTGTTAATGTCCTGGTTTGAACTTCTTGCAGTTTCCTCCTCCAACCAGTGGGGCATGGAATATAGGGAATTGGTGCCTGGCCCATGGAGCTCCTCATATGAGCCTGACACCACCCTAGGAATGTGTATCATTTTGTTTCTAGTCCTAATAAATTATCCAAGCCCCAAATGAGCATGCCTAAATTATACAGTGATTCATAGTATCGGATTTGTTAATAATTTAGGGAACTTAAAAAAAAAAAAAACACCAAACAACTAAGCGCTTGCTTTGGCATACCCTAAAGCAAATTTAAGCCTCTGATGCTGATTGTTTTCACAGGTGTTGGCAACATATGAATTAAATGAAGGAAGCACGTATGACTCAGTAGACTGATGTCGTTTTTCTATCCTGTTCTAACAACTGCAACGAAGGTATAATTTATGTTGGCTGCCAAATGCTGGTAAGTAATGTTATATTTCATTGACACGAAGAGAGGACTATTCCAGATGACTGCTGTGGTCAACGTTTGTAGCGCTCAAATCTGGGATTTTTGGTTTAAAGTTATTGGTATATTTAAAAAGCCAAAAGAAATATAGGAATGTGGGATATACCAATTTACTGTGGTTTCAAGAAGTTACGAAGTATGTACCCTTTTATATCCATAATAATAGTTCAATTCCTCACCAAAACACGAACATGTCCATCTTTCCTTGCTCTTTTTTTCAGAGTATAAACATTTGATATTTCCTAATTGTTTTGTAACGGAGTTCAAATATTTACATGAAAAAGGCAATGCTGGCAAGCTGACTTAACAGCAGGAAAGTAGCCAATAAACAAGCGTATCCAATGTCTCCAGTATTTTGGATTTCCTTGGCTGATGTTTGCTTTTCCTATTGTAAAATCCTGTCTTCATAATGGAATGCACACCTCATTTGATACAACAACTAATATTTCAACAAGAAACTTCATTTTCTCCTACAGTACGTATCAGGCTAAAGGAAGTGAGCAGCTGACATCAGAATTTCAACAGCTTCCACCCTAGACTTACACGTAACCCTCTTAAAAATGAGGGATGCCTTGACTGGTAGTGATTTTCACTTCTGAAGCAAAACACACCACATGTTCACTGTTGCAGTGAACTGTCTTGAACGTGCAGCAAGTTTGAGAATGTTAACACTCTCAAACTTCTTGTTTGGGAGATTCTCAGATGTGAAAGCTGTTGCACAATTAATTGGGTGCCCTTACTGGGAGAAAGGTGGGATAGGAATCCATTAAAACAAAACAATCCAATTACACATACAAAGTGCAAGAATCATCTACATCAGGGGTTCTCAACCAGTGGTAGTAGTACCACCAGTGGTACTTTGGCCAACTGCTGGTGGTACATGGACCGCCGGACCACTGGAACCCCGCTCTGATGTGGCGCTTTTGGCGGTGCCTTTTCGCTTCTGAGAGGCTCGTGCCTTTGGCCGAGCCTCTTGGGAATGCTGAGAAGGGCCCTCCCACCTGCCCAGAGCCTCCTACCTGCATTTTATGGCCTTCAGAAACCTGAAAACTCAGAAGTAACTGGCGGTGATGTCATCGCCAGTCACTTCCGGTGGTACGCAGCAGGAGATTGGCACCTGAGGTGGTACTCGGCTGGGAAGGGGTTGAGAACCCCTGATCTACATTATGCTACTTTTGGCGCAATCCTGTCTACTACAGGACCGGCAGAGCGAGCACTCCGTCGGTCCTGAGTGTCGCAAATGTGCGATAAGGCACATTTGCAGCACCTGGAGAGGCCGGCGCCACTCTCTCTGCACCAAAGACAGCACTGCGGCCGCCAGGGAAGGTAAGTTCCCTGCTGTGCGGCAGAGGGGCAGGTGGGGAGAGGGGGTTCCAAGTGGCTGGATTGGCCCGCAGAGCCCAGGAGGTTGGAGGGATCGTTGGCAGCATGCTCCATTGAATCCTATCCCCCTTCCCGGGCCTTTACCACTGACACTGGCCTCCTCAGATTTGCGCCAGCCATTTTGCTGGTGCACATCTGAGGAGACCCATAGGGGCAACTGGGGCTCAACATGGAGCAAGGGGATGAATATCCCCTTACTCCGTGGAGACCTCCAGCAGCCTCCTGTCCAGCACAGGATACGGCACAGGATACAGCACAGGATGCGGCGATGTTGGACAGGATTGGGCTGCCCGCTTCTGAATAGGGGGCAATAATTGAATAGGCAATGTGCAACTGTAACTCAGCTATTCATTATGCCGCATGGACATGTATACATTAAATGAATGTGAAATAAAGTAAATTACAAGTGCAATATACAAAAATGAAGAACAAGCATGATCCAGAAAAATGCAAAAGTCACATACCTGTTTTGGGCAAAGAGTGTTGCAAACATGTGATGATATTGCTGGGGACAGCCGAAATATCTGTGAAAATAAGCTACAGGTTTCGCATATACCTGTCATGGGGATTAGTAGGAGGCTTGTAAAACATTTGTATTCTGTAAAGTCTTCAAAGAATGAGCTAATTGCTGATTTGTAACCTTGATACTATAGATGCTCTCTCCTTCTTGGCTTACTGGTTTGATTGACAGTTTTAATGGCTAGCTTACTGCAGATGATCCATGCCTCAAGTTTTGCCTGCTGTGGCTGAAAACTGTTTTAACAGAAAATATTCCAAATGTGGGGGATATGTTACTTTGCTGCTATAATATTTTTGAAGCTGGTTATTACAGCTGCCGAACTTAGACAATTCAAAGTTACCTTTTAAAACCTGATAAACCTCATTGGTTATCAGTGAAATAAGTTTTCCAGTAGTTTGATGTTAATTTCAATCAAAGCAGTCAGTCACTGAGTGCAGAGGTAGATTTATTGTTAGTGATTCCAACAGTGGAATCACAGTTGAAACTACACTGTGATTCCAACAGTTGAAACTACACTGTTACGAATCTAGGACTAACAGCACAATCCTATGCATTGTACTCAGAAGTCAGACCCATTGTGTTCAATAGGGCTTCCTCCCAGACAGTGACGTACTTGCGCCCCCACGTGGTGGGAGTCGCTGACGCCCACGTGACACGGGGGCGTGACGTCAGCGTGCGGCTGCAATCACCACCACCACCCCCGCCGTTTGGCTTCATTTTTGGAGCCAAACGGCACCAGGGCGGGTGTGAGGGCCAAACCGCAGCCGTTTTGGCTGCGAAGGAGCGACGGGACAACAGGTAAGCCCCCTACAAAATTGTGCCCCCCCTGAAGCAGCGCAAAAATACGACGCTTCTGCTCCCAGGAAACTGTGTATAGCAGTGTTTCTCAAAGTCCCACAGGGAAGTTTACTCTCCTGTAAGTCTTTGCGGGAGCAGGGCGATGTCAGAGGCAGTGCTCCAGGATCGTGACCGCCTCCAACCCAAACACGCTTTTTTAAGCATAACTGGTTGTCCTGCAAACTCCCCAAAGGTTCCGGGGGGGCTGCTGCTACCTCCGCAGGCTTCCCCAAGGCTCTATACAGGGGTGATTGCGTTCCAAAGCCCACTTCCGGTTTTCACCTACCTGACAACCATGGGGACTAGCAGAATTACGTGGGAGAGGGCAGCCCTTCAGATATCTAGCCCATAACCTTCTTCCTAACATTCTAGTTTTCTATGTGCAGGGACAAGTTTTTAATATGGAAGAACCTTCAATCGTGTAAAAGTGCATCTGCAGCATCAAGTGATAGAGTCCTGTCTGTCTCAGGATTTTCACCTCATCTGGTATTTGTGAAAACTAGGCCTGTGTCAGCTGGATCAGACAGCAATGGTGTCGTTATATGGGGGCCCCTGTGGCTCAGGCCCCCCGGCACCAGCTTCTGGGGGGGCGCCGAGTCTGGACTCGGACTTGGGCCCCGATCCCGAGTCCGAGTCGGCCTACCGGAGGCTCCGGCGGCCGCGGCGCTCACCTCGTCAGCGCGACTCCAACCGTCGGTTGTAGCCGTCGGTTTAAAGCCGTCGCGTTGAAGGAGTCGCGCGTGCGCTCTCACCTCGGTGCGACCCCTTTTCAACCCGACTGTTTCTGCACATGCGCAGTGCAGAAACAGCCGCCGGGTTCAAGGAGTCACGCAAGGTGAGTGCGCGTGGGGCCGCCGCCGCTGCCCGCTGCCTGGAGGCAGAAAAAGCTAGGTAAGTGCGGTGCAGGAAGGGCCGGGGGGGAAGCAGGGCCAGGGGGGGAAGCGGCGCCTGGGGGGGTTCCGCCCGGAGAGAAATAAATAAATAGGTGAATTGGCGCCCCCCAAATTGCGCCACCGCCTTCGGTGGCGCCAGGGGTGGGGAAGGGGCGCCAATTCGTGGATGTGCCCCCTATAGGTTCAGGGCTAGGGATGCCACTGTCAGACACGTGGGCTCCAGGGACAGAGTATTTTCAGTGGTGGCTGCGGAATTCACTCCTCAGAGAACTCCTTTTGGGGAACTCCGTTCTGCATTACGTTTTAGACAGTTAGTGAAGATATTTTTATTTTGAAAAACATTCAGGGCAAAGGGCCTAAATTGTTTTAGTGTAAGCGCTCCGACTTCCAGCTGCATGCTACGCACTGTGGCAAGGAGAGTCATGCCGGCCACATGACCACGGAGGCGTCTTCAGACAACGCTGGCTCTTCGGCTTTGAAATGTGGATGAGCACCACACCCTAGAGTCGGACACGACTGGACTTGATTGTCAGGGGTCACCTTTACCTTTTAAGTAAGTTTGTACCTGAGATGGGTGCTTTTGCTGCTGATAATTTTATGATACTTTATAGTTATTCCTTAGGAGTTTTCCTGTGTTTCTTTGTTTTTGTGAGGTGTTCATTATTTCGATGTGGGGGGATTGTACATTCTAAGCAGCCCTGATTGCTCTAACTGAGCCATGTGGTGAGTCAGAAATTCTCAGAACTAATTGCGTACTTTTTTAATTGCATAGTTCATACTGAGTGCTTTTGTGATGTGAGAATCTGAAGTCTACCAGATGGGAGCTAAACTGTCCTTCAGTTCAAGGATCAAGTAGGTGTGACATGGAGGCCCTATGAAGTGTCTCCCAATGGGCTTTTTCTGTTACTTTAATGCAGACTCACTGGGGGGGGGGGCACTGTATTTGATGGGAGGATCAGCAGGGTGGAAAGGGTGCGTAACACTCCCCTGTGGACCATTTGCCCAAAGGGAAAAAATGATGTGGACCTGATACTATTCCAGAGATTTTCTGAGGAAGCAGCTTGGGACTGGGTGGAGGCATTTGGACACAAAAAATGGCCCATGAGGAAGGGAGAAGCACCTCCTCCCTCTCTGACGTTCCTTTGATCAAATTCAGAGTTCCCTGCGTTCACATTAAAGTTAAAAACAAAAACTGAGAGATACTTTGTATGTATCTTGTGTCACAATTAATTTTTGCACTCAGAGCATTGGACTCTGTGATCAGAGAGGTCTCTTTTCAATTTACTGTTCCACCCAGTTAATTTGATGGGGTAAAGCAATGCCAGGGGATGATAGTTGCACAGTAACTTACTGTCATTGCAAGGAAGGCCATGATCTGGCCAAAGTCGAACTATTTTTATTTCAATGGGAGCTATTTAAGTCAGCGCTTAACTCTTTTATTGAAACCAGTGGGGCTTTAAAGTACCGTACTTCACTTTGCCTGGATTATGCCCATTGGGGTATGAACATGACTCTACTTCCCTTGCTATTTGTTAATAATAATGTGCTACATAGCATTTCTATCGGTGGTTTTCAGGTTGAACCTCAAACACCAACCTTCACCCACCACAACATTCAAGGTTAGCCCTAGGTAATCCACTGCCCAAAACAATGTTAGACTGACCCTTGAACCTTCAGAAGTGGTGGTAGTAGTAGCATGGTCAATGCGCTCTCAGGGGGCTGGTGGAGGGACCTGTGCAGGGCTTTGCCTCGGGGTTCCCAGCAACCTGGAACTAGCTACTGCCCCTAGGCCTGACTACAGCTAACATTCTGCGGGCCTGAGACTCAAAACAAAATGGTGGCAGCAGCACTGCCACAACCCACTTGAGGTTGTGTCATGACCAACATCTGCACCCCAATCCACCTGTTGCAGACCTCTGATTTATATAGGGCTTGAGGCATTTCAATCACTTCACTTTTTTATGGCCCAATCTTATATCTGGACCTTGCACTGGCAGAACTTGCACTCTGTCAGCACAAGGCCTAGGCCACTGGCACAGCAGCCACTGCGACAGCGCACATGCCAGGGCCACCAGCACAAACATCTGGCAGCCCCCACACACACATTCACCAATGGAGTGCCAAGCCCCTGCTGGAGCAGGTAGATCGGTGGAGGATTGGGTAGTTTGAGGCAGGATTGGGCCCGAGAGAGATACCAGCAGCAATAGCTGCACCAATATCCTACGGCTCCGGCCCTGGCTTGACATGTACCCTTGAACCCAATCGGATTTATGCCAGCCAAAGAGCTGGTGCAGATCCAAGTAGGCCCATTACTGGGACCAGGGAGAGGTGGAGTCGGTAAGTATAAAATATCTTTACTTACCTCTCCGTCGCTGTCTAGTCCCTGGCTGACCCACAGCATGCAGCGAAGGCTGGACTAGCATCACTGCATGCTCTGGGGCAGCCCAGAATAGGATTGGGCCATCACATTATCTTTTTGTAACCCTTACAGCAACCCTGTGATGTAGGTCATTGTTATCTCCATATTTTGGGCAGTGGGGGGAGTGAAAGAAAATTACTTGCCTGAAGCTATCTACTGAGTTCAACATAGAGGCGATGTTTGAACAAGGGATTTTCTGAGACTCAGACTCTTAGCTATTATGCTATACCAGACTTTTATTTACTTCTCATCCCTTTTGGAAACAAATGGAATATGGTTGTTTTGTGTGTGTTTTAAATATTGTGCAATAAAATTATATTGTGCTTGTGTAAGAGAATGTGCAAGTCATTAAGCAGAATAATGAAAGGCTGCAAGTTAAAACACTAAGCTTGGATGATTTAAGCTTTGTTCTGTTTAAATGTGCAATACGTTTCCAAAAATGAATTGGTCTTCGGGGCTGAATAAATAGCAGAGATATCCAGCCCCATTTTGAAAAGAAACCAACATTATCTGGGAACATATTTTTTAAAACTCATGTAATTAGCTGGTCATTTTTGCTTATCAGCATGGAAGGTGGGAAGGGGTTTAGAGTTGTGAGTTGCTCAATAGGAGTACTACGGAAATTCCAGAGGGAACCATGTTAGAAGAAAAGCAACAAAGAACCTTGTGGCACCTTAAGGATTACTTTTTTATTTTGGCATCAGTTTTCATTGGCTAGCTTTTTGAAACCTGACCTGCTGTAGGTGAAGTCGTGGCCCACTAGTTGAAGACCGTGGCTTCCTCTGACATGATTATTCCAGTCAATCCCACTCACTGGCGTCGCTGCAGGGGGGGCGGAGCTCTACGTTCCGCTGCGGTCTGACCCTCCGTTACACCGGTGCACGAAGCGGCCCCGCCCCCTTGCCTTCGGAACCATTCAAGGCGGTGAAAGCAATGCGCAGGAGACTCCCTGCACGTTGCTTTCACCGCCTTGAATGGCTCCGAAGGTGAGGGGGCGGGACCGCTTCGTGCACCGGTATAATGGAGCATCGGACCACGGCGGAACTTAGAGCTCTGCGCCCCCTGCAGCGACGCCAGTGATCCCACTACATCAGGGCAGGGGCAAATCTACTATGAAACTAATGAAACTTAAGCTTCAGGGCCCCTAATCCAGGGTCCTAAAGTTCACATTACTGAATCCTAAGTCCACATTACTTAAAAATGTTGGGTCTTCTATATGAGAAGCAGTTTAAAAAAAATTATATTGATTGTGGTCTTTTCTATGTTTTATTTGATCATTCTATGATGTATCATGCATGTTGTATATAACATTTCCCTAATTTTCATACACACCCCATTACTCAAACTTTAAGGCATAGAAAAATTTTATTCACACCAGTGACTTTGACATGTGAGATAATCCAGTACAGCAATTTTAATCAAAATCTGAGGTGTAGTGGTGATTTTTTTTAAAAAATTAAAAATTGTGGCGATCTGTCATGGAACAACCCCATTGAAGAAGATAACAGTGGTTACCCAGACTTTGTTGCTGTTTGAGAAGGGGCCCCTATAACAGTTCAAGCTTCAGGGGCCCAAAAATGTAGGTTTGCCACTACATCAGGGTTGCCATTTTTTTTTTCTGGTAGGGTCCCTGTGCCTTGGAGGAGGGACCCATTGGTGGCTAGGAGGCCTACCCTGAGGTAAGTAAAAAAAAGTGTTTTATTTACCTCTGGATGGCTTTGGATTGGGCTGTTAGTCTTCTCTTGGTCTCTACCCTTTGAAGCATAGTGCCTGTGGACAGGCCTTAGTGTCCCACAGTACATCCTCTAGAGCCATTAGCACGCTCACTGGGGCAATCCCCATAACGTCACTCAAAATCCATTGTGGTTGCCTTCAGACAGGGCCTCTGAGAGGGGGGTTAAGGGGGTAATTTGTACCCAGGCCCAGGGCCAAAAATGGGTCAAAAAGGGGGCCCTGGAGCAAAAAAGGAGGGCCAGGAGCCAAATTCATATGTAGGGAAGGGGCCCAAAAGAAACTTTGTACCCCCTGATAAAATTCCTCTGACTGGCCCTGCCTTCAGAGCGTTTACCTCAAGCAGATTGTGCGCTGCTTCTTTGAACTGTTTGCGTGTGGTGCTGTTGCTGTGAAGAATACTTTTGTTTGCAGGGACAGCAACCAGTGGAGGCCGCTGTTGCCTGCATGTGCCCTGTGGAAGATTTGGCCCTGCTTACATCACAGCGCAGTGAAAGCGACAGAACTGTCAACATCTCTGAGGGTATGTGAGGCAGCTTGGCAGTTCCCCTCTTGAAGTCACTCAGGTAAGGATATCTGGCAACATGGAAGTCAAGTCAAAGAAGTGCCGTTGTTTAAATGCTTTGAAGTTAACACCGTTGCCATGAACAGGAAGCCCATGGCTGAAGGAAATTTTTTTAATACAAACAGAATGACATTAATATAACACTTTACCATGATGGGGGAGAGGGTACTTAAGGGAGCCTTTTAAGCTCTCAGTGGCATCGTTCTCTTCTTGCAAAGGTGGGGGGCAGAGGGAATATTAGAGTCTAGCTTTGCTTTATAGAAAAAAAAGTGTCACGTTGATGGAACGAAGATTTCAGGAGTGAAGCAACCGAGAACGAAGCATGGAATAGGTTAGGGCCAGAATGTTACAAGCAGCACCGTTTCCCGAGCATTTATTCCAGCCGCTTCTGTAGTGGGCCTTTATTCAGTGAGGCTGGGGTGGAGAGAGAGGGCTGAAACTCATTAAAACAACATCAAGCAGTCAACGCAAATAGAATATTTAAAAGACATTATCCAGGAACCCCAAATGCAAGTTTCCCTTCATAATATTTATCAGCAGAATGGATCCCCCCCTCCCTTTCTTGAACGTGGTGATGGTTAGACTGCATAGGCTCTGCACAGAGTTTGGTCTGTCATGATAAAAGGCCATAAACATTGTAAATAATCGTAGTTGGCACATGAAAAGGATGCTACATGGATTGTTCTTCTGGAGGACCAACTGTCAGTTCTTTTGTTCAGTTAAAAAAAAAACAGTTGTACAATTTCTTCTTAGCCCTTTTAAGAAAACCAGCCAGGGCTGTGTATGCCATGATTCCATGGGTGTACAGAAAACAACAAAGGATATGGTACTGGCCACAAAATCCAGCTTCCTAAGAATGTCAGCTGTCATTTAAAAAACAAGCAAGTTTCCAGCCCTTATGACTGTTGACATATGCTAGAAAGTGTATATACTTTCATATACCATCTCAGAAAGCAGAGGAGTTGCTGAATAACACTGTGCACAGGCATACCTACAAATGGGTCAACGTGGGCATTTTTTCTACTACTGGATTAACTTGGATTCCCCTCTGCTTTTGCTCCTCAAAGGACACCTGTATTTGCCTCCAAATCTACTGCTGATTTTCTCTTTGCTCCGTCCCCATACTTCAGGTGAGCTAGCTGCCTTTTCCTCTTTCTTCATGCACCTTCAAGTCTTCTCCATTAAATGTTTGTTTGGCACCTTTTCTTTAAATGTGAAAAATTGCTCTGGGGAGAGGGGAGGAAGTGGCTTCATTATTGTCACAATGGTCGGCCAATGAGCATCATGCACTGCCTCATCCACTACAAAAGGGAACAATGGCTCTCCTCTGAACTCGGTGCTTAAGATAAGGTCATATGTCTGACCAAAATGGGATGAATGTGACTTCACACAAGGAAAGCATGCCAATGCATATGAGGCAGCTTTTCTTATCGCGGAATTTGTGCTTACCTTGGCACACAATTTTGAAGGGAAAAAAACAACTACTGTACTGTGATGGATGGCAAATATTTACCACTGGTAAGTCTTGCTTGAATTGGATTCTCGTGTTTCCAAATGTATAGTATTGCAATGATTATTTCTGGCTGATGTGCTCGGAATTAGAGTGATTGGCTCTGCCCATCAATTTCTATATGGTCTTCCATCAACTTGTCTCCACTGATCTTTCCTGGCTTTTTATCACAGTCAAAGGGATCAACAGTTCCATCATGCCATGATTATCAACATCATGATGCTGTATAAGCTTCTGGGGTTTGGCCTCATTTATCATACACACACACACACACATACCTTTCCCCAAAGAAAATCATACTTTTTACTGACACAGCATTTTAATTCAAAAATTGTCATGGGCGCAGCTTACATTTTTTATTGAGCTACACAGGCTACTGTATACGTGCAGTCAAGCTTGTGTAAATCTGCTGCGAAACCGGAAGTTGATGTGAATTGAGGTTTTTTTTTACCCTTACAGCAATTTGAAGTACTGTATTTGGAAGCTGCGCGGGAGTCCAGGAGCGGGCGGCAGGCCGGTGCACTGCTAAAATAAGGTACTATGACACTGTGCCCGGCCCCAGTCAGCCCTTTATTCCCCGGGGTAGCCATCCGTGTTGAGACAAGTCCATGGATGGCTATTCTGCGGGGAAAAGGGTATACCTGTAGTAGAATTCAGCATCACATGACAAAGGCCTCTGCCCCTGCTAGCAGCATCCAGTGATGTGAAGCAGGGGCAGGAATATTCACAGCATGATGGCCTCATTTCACGCAATGCAGTTGACCAGATGTTACTGGCAGGGAGTGGTGTCGAAGAGAACTAGACATGAGGTGGCATTTATGGTGATAGGAATATGCCTTGTAAAACATTTAGTTCTACCCTCAAAACATTGTCAGAATCTACCTAAAGGCTGAAGCACACTGGCCACGTTCTGCGTGCGTGCAGGCCATTGCGGCCGGCTGCGTCTGCGTTCTTTTCATCCGGAGGAAAGTCCCACTGAACGCCAAGAGCCGCCGGGAGCCACAGAGAGGTCCGTTTGTGTTTGACGCTTACCCTGGAGAATTCTCAACTTTGACTGTGTTTCTCGCGCAGCACGCGCCGCACGCAGAACGCGGCCGGTGTGCTTCAGCCTTAAGACATGCAGTGCGTGAAGTGGCTCAATATACTGCTGAAACAACAATGTATCCAGGTTTGTTTGTTACTGCAAATTCAGAGAAAGGGGAACCTCCTCTCAAACCTTTTGCTCTTATCCACTCTTCGCAGCCAATCTTTTCTTCTATTTTCGTACTTTTGCTGCTGCTGCTTTAATTGCCATTTTATCTCTGTTTCATACCTCCTCAAGTGATCTCAGTTAATGGAATTTATGCTGTAATGAAACTATGTAGCCAATCAGATTTAGCTGTGCAATAGTGTCACCAGAGGCAAATGAAGCTCATTACAGTAAGGGCAATGCTACTGGTCATGTGGACCATCCTAGCCAACTAGAGATCACTCTAACAGCCCAATCCATTTTCCACCATGCAGCCGCTCTGATAGTGTGTGTGCTGCATGCTATGGTGGGAGGGGCGATCAGATGGCCAGCAAAGAGGTAAGTAAAAAACTTTTTACTTACCTCCCAGTAGGCCACCTGATCACCTATGGATCTCCTCAGACACATACCAGCTATTTTGCTGGTGTAAGTCCAAGGAGAGAAAGGGGCAGGGGGGGCAGGCTGGAAAATTGGAGATAAGATCTGGCATGCATCTTTGCTGCCCAGGTCCACCCCCTCCAGCCCACCTGTTTCCCTCCCTGCATCTTTCTGCCCCCAACAGAATCAGGAAATCCCTGATCCCCCCCCCTTGTCTTTTGTGTATTTTTTTCACCTGTGTTGGACTTTCCTTCCTTCCTTCTTTTCACCTCAGAGGCTCCTGTGATGAGGGCTGCCGAATCATTGGATGTAATATCTATGTTAGCCCTGTTGCCTGTTGTTTACCGTTGTTCTTCTCTTCCTCAAACGTCAACCCAGAACTTGGCTTTGACCCTCCTGCTTCCCCAGAGTGGGAAAATCAAGAGCTCAGTGGCCCTTGTTCCCAGTAGCCAGTCCCACAGATAAAGCCTGGTTAACAGTCACAGGCTATATAAAGGAGGGTCATGTGCCTCCCCCCCCCTTTGTGCATTTGCCCTGATCTCTCATCCAAGCATTGGCTGCATAGACAACCATTGTCCACCTGCCCAGGTAGGTTGGTATAAGGACCAAAAGGTTAAAGTATAAGGACTAACATGACTTAGGGTAGGAGGTACCCAGTAAACTCTGTTAGTGTTTTATTTCCAGCTTGCCTTTTCACCTCTATGCCATCCTTTCCCAACCATCCAGTTTAATTGCCATTTTATCCTTCCTTTGTGCCTTTGTGCTTCATTAAGTGCCACATTTTTGCCTTTTCCCCTTTCATTTTGATGCCTTTATCCCTTTTTGATTTAAACACACACACACTATATGGATAAAAGTTTTAACCTGTCTGGTCTCAGTTCACTTGGGAGGGAGTTGATTGCCTTGTCTTCCCACACCACCCTCCTTTGCTACTGCCTGGATTTTGAGGAGACCTTCAGGATCTAGGGGCTCTCATTCTTCTGGGATGGAGGTTTGCCAAAAGCAGTCTCCTTCTGTTTGATTTTCTCTGACCAGAACAAAGGTGATAGCAGCAAGAACTACCATCCCAGTATACACCCAGTATCAAGATGAGAGAGGCTGGAAGTGGGTGCCAGTAGTTAGGCAGTGCACCCTGTGCCTGTCTAAGGCTGCAGTCCTATACCCACTTTTTCCTGGGAGTAAGTTCCATTGAATACATTGGGACTTACTTCTGAGTAGACATGCATAGGCTTGTGCTGTAACTATCACACCCCCAAGAATTTGCAAAAAGAAAAGGGTCCCTTTTGATTGCGATAACATTTTGATAAAAACTGGCACCCCATTTTGGCTTAGCACTAACTCAGTCTGTTTTGAAAAGTGTATAGTAAGTGAGACAAAGAAAGCAACGGTTAAAACCCATTTACAGGATGTTATTTTTCTGTTGGACTCAATGGCAGGTGGTCTGCCTCACATTACAGCTCTGGTAGTCCTTTAATGCGGCATCATTTCGGCTCACATTTTTGGGCTGGATACGTAATGTCAGATAGATTGGATCATGGTTACTTAGATCCAAATAGTCTTCCAGAATGGGTGAGAACAGGTGAACAGGGAAGGGTCCAGTTTGGTCTCCCCATTACTTTTATGTAGACAAGGATGCACACCAGCAAATGTAATCTGGTGCCTTTACTCATCTTCTCTAATAAGAGATGGAGCAAAGTACTTTGCAGAGTAGATATATGATCTTCCCTTGTTATCCATCTTTTTTGTCCATCGATATCAAAATGGGCAGCAGCTTTGTGACTTGTTATAAACAAATGTTTCATTGCATTACAAACCATTTCTTTGCTAAAACACCCATGAAATCTGCCTCCTGACACAGTTGCTCCAGCACGCTAATCTGATTGTGATTGGCTGTGAATGAAATGGAAATGGGAAAATTCCACTAAGCACGCAAACATGCCGAACTGATTTTCAGCCAATTTGAAACCCAGGTTGGCTGAAGACCTTCCTCCGATAAACCCCGTAAGTGATAAGCTGAAGTGCATCTGAATGTAAAAGCCAAAATCAATTTGATTTTAAATGATTTTCAACTGATTTTAAAAGGCAACGGTGCAGAACTTATATGGAAGGTTAAAAGGCTTCAATTTGATTCCCTTCAGATGAAGACAAGCTTATTTTTCCCCCTTTATTCGATTTATTTTTCCCCCTTAATCCTGCTAGTGTTTTTCAAAGTCCCTGCTATTGCTTAGCCAATTCTATTCAAGAATTACTGGACCAGCAATGCAAAGCATTTTTTGTTTGTTTGGAACAGAACACTAGATGGGACACGAACAATAGTACAGTAGTAAATATAATAGTATAAGCAACAATTCTATTTATTTCTGATGGCCTGGATCCAAAGAACTGGGGACTTGTGTTTCTCGAACAGCAGCCCTACCATACTGCACTGCAAACTTCTTCTGAAACAATTTTGTTAAAACTATTTGTGTGATATTGAATGTGTGTGTGTGTGTGTGTGTGTGTGTGTGTGTGTGAGAGAGAGAGAGAGAGAGAGAGAGAGAGAGAGAGAGAGAGAGCATTTCTAACCCATCCCTTCTTCTGGTGGCTCATGCAGCATACATTGATTGTTTTTATCCTCCCATTTTACTGTCCATTCTATCCACAGCCCTGCAAGGTTGGTTAGGCTGAGAAGAGTGTGCAACCGAGCCCCTTCAGATTTGAATCTGAGGCTCCCCATCCAATTCTAGTCCTTTGCCTGCTTCACCACATTGGCTCTCACTACAAATTCAAAGTGGAAATGCTCTTTACACTTTTGGTTGGTGTAGTCACAGACCAGTTTTTCTTCTGGCACAGAATGCTTTGAGCCAGGAACTAGTCAGATCAGAGATGCCACTTCCAGCCTGGAGATATCCAAGGCACTTTAGGCACTTTAGAGAGCTTATTCACAACTGGTACTCGTACCACTGGTGGTACTTAACAGTTTGGGGAAACTCATGGAAATTTCCCTCCTCACCAACTTTCTGTGGGTCCAGTAGCCAGGCAGCAATTTTCAGGAGTAAGCCCTCAATCTCCCACCCCATTCCCTATTGCTCGCCTGCCCATCACCTCCTCATCCTCACACTTGACGATCCGGCCACCCCCACTCCTGTGTTTTGAAAAGACTGGCAGGTCATTGCCCCTCCCACTCCACCACCAGAATGGCCCGGATCTGGAGCCAAATGGATCAGGGCCTTTCCAGGGGCCGGAGGGGCAGGGTGATGACGTATCGCCCGCCCACCACCCCACTGGCACGAGTCCAGCTATGCTACTGGCTGGAGGCTTCTGGGAGGCAGAAGTCCATTCCTCTAGCATGCGCAAGCAGAAACAGTAGGTGGGAGGCAGCCTAGTTGCATCAGCAATGAGGATGCTGAGAAGAAAGAAAAGAGAAACAGGAAGTGGGCATACGTGCAGCCACTGAAAAAAGGTGAGAGGAACCTGAAGTTGTCCTTTGAACTGAAGGGAAGTCGGAAGGAAAAGAAAAGAGGAGAGGGTGCTTGCCATCCCCCCATCCCTCCAAATGAGTTGTGGGAATCAAAGTGACACAATAGCTGCCAATTCCTCTCCACCCACTCTCCACATGACTGTGTTAATTTGTTTTTTAAGTGTGGCTATTTTTTTCATTGTACTTATAAGTTCTACTTTTTTCAGCTTAAGTGCAGTCTCTTTGTAACTGATATGCCTGGGCTGAAGATAGACAGCAGTCATTTGCCTCCCCTCAACATAGTTTGTGGCTTGCAAACCTAACAGCCTAATCCTATCCCCCACCATGTTTTTTACTTACCTTACTGTAGGCCTTCTGGACAACTATGGGTCTACTCGGACCCACACCAGCTATGAAGTCTGAGGTAAGTCTGAGGACAGCCACGGGGTGATCCAGGGTTATCCAGTGTGAGCGACCCAGATCCACCCCTCCCTCCCCCGACATGCCCCCGGTTCCTACCCCAGAACACTTCGATCCTCCCCCTCCCCACACATGGCCCACCCCTGCCACCAACTTACTAGCATCAGCAGTGGCTGGGTGCTCCGGTAGCATACCCGTGGGCTCACCAACCATTCGCTCTGTCAGCCTCGATCTGTGCGCCATTGCTGTGGCTGCCCTGCCAGCGGCCCAGGCCTTCTGCTGACAGAACACTTGTTCCATCAGCTGCAGAAGGCCTGGATAGGATTGGGCCGTAAACCACTTTGGCTATACTGTACATCAACTTGTATATGGCTAACAGAATAATTCATATGACCTGGACATCAACTCATTGAAAGATGAGACTGAACTTCCATATGCCAACACCAGCATTACTGCTCCTTTCAAATAAAAAGACAACTCTTTTCCAAACCAATTCCTTAAGCGCTGATTGGATCTATGGTCCTGAATCCCCATGCTCTGGCAGGCACCAATGGTAGAATGTTTAGTCTGCAAAGGAGGCAGGGAGGAAACTGTTTCTGGACCACCTTAATGAATCACTCAGCTTCACATCCTGCCGTCAGACCCCTGGCATGCTTTGAGAACCTGTGTGCATACATGATGTCAGATGTCCAGGAACACAGTGTGCGAAGGTGATAAAGCCTGGAGACAAACAACAGGCTTTTTCTGAGAGTTGGAGGTGGTATGATAGAGGCATTGCCGCTCATGGGATGCATCCTCATCCCATCCTCATCTGCAGTGAACAAATTCTGAAGGTTTCTGTAGTGCTTCAACAACCTGCAAAATCCGTGTGACCAATGACAGCAGTAAGTTGGAAAACAAATAGAGTGTATTCCGTGGGAAATGAAGCCCCTCTTAAACCACTTTCAGTTCTCCATAAACGTCTTGTTTATTTGCAGGCTAAGTTGAGGCACAATCCAAGGCATAGTCTTCACTGAAATGCATGCTCCTCATTAGCTTCTACAGAGTACCTGTGGCAATGAACAGCTGAGCTGTCCTCTGGGGGATATTGGCATGAGCAGTTATGCAACAAGCTGTCCATGCATCTTGACTGGGAAGCTATTTTCTTGGGGTGAATGATGCACAGTTCCTTGCTTTCCCACTATCACACCATCCAAAGCCTGGTGTTGATGTTACTTAGCGCCCCTTTGCTAGCAGGGGAAATACTCTTGTGCCAATGCAACATGAGAGAAACACATCTGAAAGCTCTTTGTAGAGTGCAGAGCCTCACTAGCATTGCGTGCCTCTGGACATGGTCGTGCTGGTGCGTCAGTGTTGCATGCTCCAGATATTGTACATGTGGAGCTTTTCAATGAATCATTCCTTGCGTGCAGTATCAGCACAAGCAAAAGGCTCTCCTGCTAGCTATGTATGGGGTATGTAACATCTAAAATTGGCTCCAAATGTCCCACATATTCAGTGCAGCATTTCAAAACAAAGTACTGTACTGTAATTTCAGATGATTTGTATGAACTGTCACAGTGGACCAGCTGGAGGCTCGCAAATTATTTGTGGTCAGTGGTTCTATTGTACAGATTGGCTGGGGTGGTGGTGGTGGACGGACAGGGCATGGGACTCCACGCCTAGCAGCCAGAACCTACCTCCCTGTCCCTGTTTTACACTTTGACCGGACTTATACTGGGATGGCAGTTAACACTGCCACTATGCAAGGCTAGTGTGTGCAGGAGGTGTGGTCCTGAGGTTGAACTGCCTGAAGCTGCCGGAACCTAAGCAGGAGCAGCCCACTTCATGCTGGAAGGGAGACAGACCAGAAGTCACTGATAAGTTGTCACGACCCTCGTTGGCAGAGAGACGTTGCTGTTGCATGCCCTGGTGAGAGTACGGACTGGAATGCTGAGAATGTCAATAACAGAGCAATAACAACTGGAGGATCCCCTGTTCAGCATGATTTGTGGCAGTCCTGCGGAGAGCTCAAGGCTTGTGTTCAGCAGCTAGTGAAAATGACTACACCGCGTAGAGGAAACCATCTGGAGTTGTAGGCACTGGCGTCGCTGGAGGTGGGGCGGAAAGCTAAATTCTGCAGCTTTCCGCCCCACCGTTACTCTCCGGTACGAGGCGCCCCCGCCCCCTCGTCATAGGAGCCCGTAAGCGGAGAGAAAGCAATGCGCAGGAGAGTCGCTGCGCATTGCTTTCTCTCTGCCGATGGGCTCCTACGACAAGGGGGCGGGGCGCCTCGTGCAGGAGAGTAACAGTGGGGTGGAAAGCAGCAGAACTTAGCTTTCCACCCCACCTCCAGCGACGCCAGTGGTTGTAGGGTTTTATATAGAACAATATTGTAAAGATCCTTATCGGATCTAGACAAGCCTGCCTATGAGTAATTTCTGAAGAGCAATCTGAGGATAAGAAAGGTGGTATATAAATAAATAAATAAATAAATAAATAAGGTTATGGAAGACCCACACAGAAGGAGGCTGCCTTGGTGAAATTCCCTCCCAATATAATGAAGGGTAGTCCTTTAAATGGCTGGTGGTAGCTGAGAGGTCTAGGTCTAGGAAGACAAGGCAGCCAGCTCCCTCCTGAGAGAACTGAGGCCAGGCAGGCGGAACTGTGAAATAAAAAGGTTTGGTCAAAGAAACAGCTGAACCATCCTCTATGGATAATCTAGTGAAAGTTCAGGTGTATACATTGTTTTTGAAAGGGAAAAAAGCCCGTCTTAATGTCAGAGAAATGTTCCTGTGGTTTCCTTGCCATTATTTTATTTTTAGTGCAAGTTTTGCATTATGGTGCCTTGAGTTTTACTTAAATTAAATGTCAACTATAATTTGGCATTCCCCAGAATGAATTATGTGCCTGCTCTTAGAGAGTATGGGAAAGCTCAAGTTTTGTGTGTTCTTAAATTGGTGTCTGCCTTTAAAGTGAAGGGAAGGAGGCTAATTGATTAGGCCCAACGAGATGCCATCTTGTGTATTCAGCACAATTGCACAGCACCTTTTGGGAAAAGAGAACATTAGTCCTTGAGACGCTAAGTGGAGAGACAGGGTGGTGAACAACTCAGTGCTATAGGAGGCTGACTCCTGTGCATAGAACAGTAAACCATGTTCAAGGGATGAACAGATCTAGTATCACAATTTCTCTATCACACAAGTTTTCAAACTGTGTTCTCTGGGACAGAGGCGTCGCTCCGGTAGGGGCGGGGCTGTAAGTTTTGCTCGGTCGGAGTCCCGTTTACCGAACGAGCAGGAGGCGGCCCCGCCCCCTCACTGTCAGAGCCATTCCCCTGCGGAGAAAGCAGCAGGCAGGGTCTCTTGCCTGCTGCTTTCTCCGCAGGGGAATGGCTCTGACAGTGAGGGGGCGGGGCCGCCTCCTGCTCGTTCAGTAAACGGGACTCCGACCAAGCAAAACTTACAGCCCCGCCCCTACCAGAGCGACGCCTCTGCTCTGGGAACAATTGTGGCTTCTCAGAAGCTTATCAAGGATCTACAATGAGCAAATTGATGGCAGTGTACAAGTATCTCTGAAAGACAGCTTGCCCACCATGACTGATGGTCCTCTGCACAGGCTGCAATGTGCAGCCACACAAGGATTTTGGATGTGTTCCAGAATGTGCTCTCCATTGCTGTGGGGCAATGGTGTGGTCCAACAGGCCTGGCCAGTGCCCTGCAGGAGCTCAATGCACCCCCTTCCTAGTCCTAGAACACATTCTAGAATCGTCTGCAAAATGCAGGGATACCATGACAGACCACCGTTCCCTGCAGGAAGAAAGTTTGCTAACCACTGCTGTGCAAGATAGTTCTCTGTGATTTACACAGGAGATGAATATTTTCTAAGACCACTAGCTGCATTTATCTCTCAAAAGAACCCGGGATGACAGAGTACCAATTTAGCTCATTTGCAGAAGGTAATATATTTTAATCAGCGATAATATATGAAGAAGGACAAACCATACACTGGAAAAGTCATTAGCGTTGCACCTTCGTGAAGCCCTTCCTCTCTGAGGCGATTGGGGTAGGGTTTTTTTTTTCCCCTCTGAAAGGGCAAGTCGCCATAGGATAAAGCAACATATTGCGAAGTAAACAAAGCCTGTGTTTCTTGTAGTCACCCTTTCTGCATAGTCTGGGTTTAATTTTCTGTTAAGTATGGAGTTGTGTCAGGAGCTCTGGGAGCACGGGAGTAGGAGGGGGGCTAAGTTTGAAGTTCTAATGTAGTCAGGCTGGAATCTGTCACTCAGCTTATTACATGTTGATGACTCAGTGCCGTCTCAGCCGTAAGCAGCCCATGATTTATGGACATCAAGTGAACTCCTGCGGCAAAAACGCAGCCATGAGATCAGAGAAGCAATAGGAACTTTTTTCCCCCTTTTTGGCAGGAGACAGTGCCTGCATTTTTCTCATTCATGCCAAACTGCTTTGCACGGCAATTAGCTGTGTCCTCATTTAGTCTCCAGTCCCAAAGGGTAATGAAAGTCATATATCATCTTCAAGGCTGCTAATTATCCAGCTCAGTTACAGGTAGGCTTTGTAACTCTGAGAAGGGCTTGTCGGCTTGATATTTATTGCTCTTCCAATAAGCAAGCAAAGGAGAAGAGTTGGGGGGGGGGAGGTGCAGGCCGAGAAACTTTTCTCTTGAAAGGCTGCCTGTGTGCCCCTTTCCCTCAGATCGTTGACATATCTTCTGCAAATGTGCTGGTCAAAGGGGAAATGTCTTCATTCCTCAACTCCATTTTTCATGCTGTAACCGAAACGTCCAGCAGGAGTGGAAAGCAAGAGACTGGAACATGAGAGAACATGCATGTGGGGAGGGGAGAGGTCGGGGTTCACAATTCGTGGTGAGCAGGAAAGGCAACACTTCCAACGTACAAGAGAGAGACTGAGGAGACAAAAGCAAAAAAAAAAAAAAAGACAGAATGAAATTCATCCCCTCATGATTGGAAATGCACAACTAGTTCAGTGTTCCTCCAACTATTTTAACTTCCCCCTTATAAACCTATTCTACCTTGCTCAGGTTGACCAGATACAATAGAGGACAAAGTGCCTATACCTTTAAGCATGGTATAGAAGAGGGAATTTTGGCAGGTGCAGCTCATCATGGAAGGGTGCAAAAAGCTGTACCTGCCAAAATTCCCTCTTCTATACCATGCTTAAAGGTATAGGCACTTTGTCCTCTATTGTATCTGGTCAACCTGACCTTGCTCCCATGCTCCAAGCACAGCCACCAATCCTCTGCTCCACAGATGTGGCAATTATCATATGCTGTTACCTGCTGTTTCATGCTGCAGCATGAAAGGATCTGTGGGCTGGGAGTCCTAATCCAACTCTGGCATTAGAAGATGACTAGAAGACATTTATTTATATATTTATTTAAATAATTTATATCCTGCCTTTCCCATGCCAAAGCATATGCCCAAGGTGGCTTACAGAGATTCCAGAACAAGATGAACACAGTGTACGAAAAACGAGTAAAATCAAACAAAGAAACCATTTACGGGCAACTATTTGGTTCAGAGGGGCCGCGGTGGCTTAGTGGTTAAGACGCTGAACTGCACAGCAGTTCGAGACCCGAGTGCCGCGTAACACAGTGAGCTCCCGTCTCCTGTTCCAGCTCCTGCCAACCTAGCAGTCTGAAAGCAAGAAATTGCAAGTGATAAATAGGTACCGCTGCAGCAGGAAGGTAACAGCGTTCAGTTAGTCATGCCGGCCGTATGACCACGGAAGCATCTTCGGACAGTGCTGGCTCTTGGGCCTTAGAAACAGAGTTGAGCACCGCACCGTAGAGTCAGACACGACTGGCTTTCGAGCAGGGGACACCTTTACCTTTACTTATTTGGTACAGGGAGAGGCAGCAGAACCCCCCAAAATGGCAATTTCTGAGACCCTTTTAAAGCCATGTACAGGGAAACTATCACTGAAACAAAACAATAGCTCTTCCTGAGCTTCTTTTTCCCCCAACTTGAGATGATGGAACAGTGGGGATGCAGTCATAGGGGATCAGTGTGGTTCAGTATGAATCAGTGAAGGTTCTCCACCAGGTGGCGTCCAACTCATCAAGGTGACATGATGGCAGAAAATAAAAGTTCCACCTAACTCAGGATCCTTTTCTGCCCAGGAATTACACACCCATCCCTTCTAGTGGTACCACTAGAGTGGCCCACTACATGGTTTGAAAACAACTGGGCAGCTTTCTTTGCTTTAAGACACTTATATCATACCTTTCCATTTGTAAACAATTTGCAAGGTGACTTACAATAGGGTAAAAAAAAATAACAACAACAACAACAACAGACTTTTGGCCCAATCCTATTAGGGCCTTACACCACCGGAACAAGTGTTCCGGTGATGTAAGTCCCTTTATGGCTGTTGCAAAACTTGACACACTATTCAGTGAGGCCTGGCTACCGCCGCAAGCAGCGAGTGGCTGGGTCCACGTGCCAGAAGCCAGAGGACACCCTCTGTTACTGGTACGTCAGCGTAGTGGATGGGAAGGAGGTGGGGAGGGGATAGAATGGGACAGGGAGGGGTAAGAACAGGGTGGAGAGGGGGCAGGGAGGAGGGTGGATCAAGGCCGGGAAGGGGTGGTATCAGCGGCAGCAGCGATACAAGAAGTACAGTAAGCTCCAGTCAGCAGTCTGGTCACTGCATTTGGAGACAGTTGAATGTTCCATTCAGGTACTCTTCAGGGACAGCCTGAAGTACAGAATATTGCAGTAGCCAAGCCTGAGTGATACCAAAGTGTGGATAACTGTGGCCAGATCACCTCTTTCCCGAAGGGAAGCTGAGTCTAGAGTGCCTCGCTATTCATGCACGGTGAGGAAGCTTGCTCTCTGCCATAAGGACTCTGAATGCCTCTGAGGGAGAGGAGATGGACTGGAAGTTCCTTTGGATTAAAGGACTGTCCAGTACAGACAAATCTCATATTCTCAGATGTCGAGTGGTTCCCTGCTCTAGAGAGCCTGCAAGTTGATTTCCCAGGTTCTCACCTATATGTGTTGAGAAATAGAAAGAGAACACCAAACTAAATAGCTATCCTCATGCAGCCCCACAGGATCAATGACTCTGTATCTGTGGATTTGGAATCCGCTGGGTTTTCCATGAACCTAACCCCCACGGATAGCTAGAATTAGGCTTATCATCATCCCGTAATCGAGCCTGGCTTCGGCCTAGACCGGGCCCGAGCAGCTCCCAAGGATGTACTGCGGCTGCCCAATGGGGTTCCAGCTTCGGTCGAGTCGTCGACCGGACATTCCAGATGCCGGAAGCCCATTGGGCAGCTGCAGTGCATCCTTGGGAGCTGCTCAGGCCCAGTCTAGGCCAAAGCCAGGCTCGATTCAGGGACGATGGTAAGCCTACCTAGAATTGACTGTACCTGCATTTTTTGGAGCAGGAAACAAGTGATAAGTAAGCATATCCAGCTCCAAAATTTTATACCAAGTGAATTCAAAGCAAATCTCAGGGGTCCTACCAAGGTGAAACATCTGAGGATTTTCAAGGGAAGCCAATTCAGTTTCTGGAAGATAAGTGAAATTTCAGAAGAGATTTCTGCACATCTCTGCTTTTTGCTGCATCGCTAAAGGAAACAAGAGAGATTCCTCCCCCCCCCCCCCCAGGTGTGTTTAAGCTCTGTATTTCTCAAGTAGCAAAAGTGCACTTCTGGAAACCTGTCTGGAATCAAAATGTAACAGGCTATTCCACTGTCAAGTACAGAATCAATTCATCAGGCAAACAAAAGAGTCTTAAGGCCTTGAGGAAGTTCAAGCTATTGCACCTTTTTATCAGACACATTTTGGATTCCAGGCATTCAACCTGAGCTCTGAAATTGGACTAATAATATAAAACATCCCCACATCTACCAGCTTAAGGCAGCGGTGGGGAACCTCCGGCCCCAGGGCCGGATCAGGCCCCCGAGGCCATCCGGTCTGGCCCCCGGAGAGATTGCCGGGAGGCCGCCCAACCGGCGGCTCCGCTGGGTCCGCGCGTCACCTCCGGAGGCCGGGAGAGGGCCTTTGCATGCCCTCCCCGGCCGCCGCCTCGACCCCTTCTCACCAGGCCGTTGGCCATTTCGCACATGCGTACCACGCCTATGAAGGCAAGCTCTTGCCCTCTTGCCCTCATCGGCATGGTACGCCGGAGGTGACGTGCGGACCCGGCGGCGGCTTCGGACGGTGAGCACAGAGCCTCCGGAGGCCGATGGGGGGCGGGGGCAAAAATTAATTAAATAAATAAAAATGCCGCCCGGCCTTATGGCCGGCCCTCAAGCAAATTTCTAATATTTAAAACGGCCCTCGCCAGGGAAAAGGTTCCCCACCCCTGGCTTAAGGGAATGTTTGTGAACATTTACTTTGAGGGTTTTATGACCTCAAATGTGAATTGTCTTGTGACAGTAAAATGTTATTGGATTAGTAAACATCTGCCTTGTTTTAGAATTCAAATCCCCCCCCACAGTCATGTGTAAAGGCCCCGGCCCCTGGCAGGGGTCAGGATACGGCCGAAGGCTGTCCCCCGCCCGGCGAACCGCCCCTCCGCCCGCTGGATCCTTACCTGCCAGGTCCGGCGGTGGCCAGGGTGTTCCATCATCAGAGCAGGGGAGGCCGGACACTCCGCCGGCCTTCCCTGCTCAAAAGTAGTCGTGAACATGCTTTACGGCACGTTCGTGACTGCTTCCGGCGCCGGAACACTTGTTCCAGCGCTGCAGGCTTAGTAAGGATTGGGTTGCCCATCTCTGGTGTCTCCAAGGAGGGCAGATAAAGTTTCCCCTCTGAAACCCTGGAGAGCTGCTACCAATCTGTGTTGACAATACTGATCTAGATGTGCCAATGGACTGACTCGGTACAAGGCAGCTTTCTATGTTTCACTACTTCTAGTAGAGCAGTGGAGACATTTGCACCGTGCATTATCTTGCAAGTGGTACTGTACTCATTCTAGTTGCCAGGGAGTCTTGCAAGAGTCCCAATTCTGACCAAGCTACATATTGCAGCCTTCTCAAGAATTTGTATGCAATGCACTTTGATAGGCAATCATTAAAGCTGAAGATGCTTTGGGAGCTGGAATTGCCCCAATGGCAATCTGTTTTACGTAAATAGAAGGTCATTCAATAGGACAATTTTTCATTAAAATCACTCTTCTGTCTCAAAAACACCTTGCCCTTGCAGAGATAATCTTGCCTGTAGAGTTTCCTCTTGTCTGACACACACGGATCACTTTTGTGGGGAGAGAGGGGAAGAAGCAAGAAGGTGCTCCATGGTTTTACTTTCTCGGTTACATCTTTTCCTTCTATCTCCCCCCCCCCCAATGAAGGGGGACAAAGCCTGATGACAACAAGGCCATGTGAATCTTACAACAAGAAGCAAACTGGCGTTGTGCAGAAGTCGTTTCCCACAGACATTTAAAGTCCCTGCCTAAAAGGATTTGTTTAATTTAAGCACAACAATGTGTCAGTTAATTGTAGGCTTTGAAAACTATTCTTGAGCATAAGTTCATTAAACTGCCATGGGAAACTTGCTAGGCTCATTCCCTGTGGCAAAACCCTGTTGCAATAAGCCTTCACTTCAACATGTTGGATGCTAGGAGCATTCCAAATGGTTCCTGGGAAATTTTCCATTTGGCTGTGTGAAATCTCTCCCCAGAGCCCTTGGGTCTTAAAAAGAGGAGATTAAACACTAGCTTGGTTGTAAAACTGACAGAGCTGGTATCGGGTAGGTATAAGTATGTTTGGGGGGAAGCTAAGGGGTGGGAAACAGACTTTGCTCCCCTTCAGGTGACTTTTAATTTCTGTAGTTAGGACCACTTCACACATGATGCAGAAGTCAAACCTGGTTGTCCCAATAAGTGTACACTCCATAAGGAATTACAGCCATTACAATGGCTTCCTGGCAAGTGTACTGGCAGTTCTGGAATTGTGGGGGAGGCAGCGGGCCCCTTAATGAAATCCACAAGCCCACTCCCTGACCCTCCCTAATTTTAGCCATATCATACTCTCACGTAACCATCTAAAAACAATAGCTAAGGGGACCAGACCAGACCCTCTCACACACCCCATCAACAATTCACTCAACAAGTTACTCCAAGTTGGAACTTGGAGAGCATGGAACATTGGAGCATGGAACATTGGACAGAACAGAGCATGGAACATTGGAGCAAACCTACACCTGAGAGCAGGTTGGGACATGAAGCTACTACAAACTTAAGTTCAAGTTCTTTGAATTAATTTACTCAGGACTTTAAGGGGCAAAGGTATATCTGCGCTACAGATTTAAACTTAGGCTTACCAGATCGTCGACCGGGACGGAGCGATCTCCCCTTAAGGGGACGGAGCGCGGGGGGGCAGAACGCAACGCGTTCTGGCGGGTTTTTGTCCTACCTTCTTCCCAGGGAATCATGAGATAGGGACTTGTAGTTCAAGGGACAGATCTCAAATAGTGAATTCTTAGAACCTCACCAAACTACAATTCCCAGGACTGGGGGAGGTGAGGGGAGCATTTAGAATAGCACTGAGCTCGAGTTCCACCTCAGTTGAGTTTGCTCTAAAAATATTCTCTGTCCCATAACTGGCCAGAAAGAATGTGCTTGATCTGTAGAGGAAGGAAGTATGAAAGAAGGGGTGGGTGGAGGAAGGTTAAGGTTCATTCTGACGTTTTTACCTCAGTGTGAAAAAGGCCACCACTGACCCTTCCTTTTCTATTTTTTTATTTAAAGCATACATTTCTATCCCGCCTTTCCTCTAAAAAGTACCCAAAGCATCTAACGCAATCCTCCCCCCCCCAATAAATATCAGATAAACATCAACAATAAAGTATCAATTAAAAATACAGAAAAAAAATCCTGAGGGGTAGCCGTGTTGGACTGTTGCAGCACAAATAGCAAAGAGCCCTTAAGAATTGACACATTTATTTCAGCACAAGCTTTTGTGAATATTAGTCCATGAATGCATCTGATGAAACAGTCTCTCACCCACAAAAGCTTATGCTGAAATAAAATGTGTTTGACTTTAAGATGCTACAAGATTCTTTGTTGTTGTTTTTACAGAAAACAAAGTAAGAAATTACCTTCTTGACAGCACAATCCGAGTTAACTTTTGTGCCAGTGTAACCAGCGGCGCAGAGAAAACAGGAGATCCCAGAAAGGAAAAGGGATTCAAATCCCCTTTGAATTCCTCTTTTGGAGGGGATTTGAATCCCTTTTCCGTTCTGGGGCCTCCCGTTCTCACTGCGCCGCTGGTTAAAAAGGTAAAGGTGACCCCTGACAATTAAGTCCAGACGTGTCTTGTTGTCTTGTGCTCCCTGAGGCATCTGGTGGGGCCACTGTGTGACAAAGGAAGCTGGACTAGATGGGCTATTGGCCTGATCCAGCAGGGCTCTTCTTATGTTCTTATGTTCTTATGTGTCCGACTCTATGGTGTGGTGCTCATCCCCATTTCAAAGCCAAAAAGCCAGCGTTGTCCGAAGATGCCTCCATGGTCATGTGGCTGGCATGACTCTCCTTGCCACAGCGTGTAGCATGCGGCTGGAACACGGAGCGCTGTTTACCTTCCCGCAAGCGGTACCTATTTATCTACTCGCATTAACATGCTTTGGAACTGCTAGGTTGGCAGGAGCTGGCCAAGCAACGAGAGCTCACCCCGTCGCGGATTCGAACTGCCGACCTTTCGATCGACAGCTCATGGTTCAGAGGTTTAACCCACTGCGCTACACCGGCACAAAAGTTAACTCAGATTGCGCTGTAAGCCACTTAGCCCCTTCCTCTTTCAAAAGTGTGCCGAAACAACAACAAAAAATATGCCATCTTCTGTCCAAAGTCTAGGTTCCATGTCTCTTGGTCCCATCTCTGGTCACAACCCACCTAACAGAGCAGGAGGGGCATCGTGGCTGGACCTCTGGTGGAACTCTCAGCACATGTGCAGGTTCATATGAAGATAGGTGGTTCTTTTTGGTATCCTGGTCCCAGATCTTTTAGGGCTTCCAGGGTTAAAACCAGCAACATCCAGAAAGCAACTGGAAGCCAGTGAAAAGATTTAAGCAGAGGTGTAATGTGCTTGATGTGGCCGTTCCTTATACAGTATATCTGGCTGCTACACTGTGTGGACCAACTGCTGTTCTGAACGCTTTTCAAATGCATTTTTGTTCTGTTGAAGGAAATGTCTACCCATTGTGGTGGCAGAGAGAAAAAAATTAACCAGCAGAGCAGGATCTCTTACTGGTTTTGAGACTTGATTCATGAGGCAGCGAGAATCACTCCTTCACATCTTCACACGCAGCTGCACCCTATTACACTTTCTCTGGAGCACTTTGTAAAGATTTGGTATTTAATTAGCTTATTTCACACAGGTGTTGTGTTTTTTTACAAGTTTTCACATTGTACCTGTGCCTCCAGCTTCTGCATAGCCCCAGTCATTGCCAACTTGTTTGTGTGTGTGTGTGTGTGTGTGTGTGTGTGAGAGAGAGAGAGAGAGAGAGAGAGAGAGAGAGAGAGAGAGAGAGCACTTGGGTGGTACAATAATGCTGAATGTATTTTTTGAACACCTCAAAATAAAACAGGACAGAATTCACCAGGCAGTTCTCTTTCACAAGGATCAGTGAAATAAAAGATAGCTGTGCAAGAGCCCTTCACAGTGGCTTGTGCCTGCTCACCTAGGGCTACCAGATCAGCGACCGGGATGGAGCGATCTCCCCTTAAGGGGGCAGAGCGCGGGCGGGGCCGGTAATGCTACCGGCCCCGCCCGCGCTCCACCCCCTTAAGGGGAAATCGCTCCATCCCAGTCGCCGATCTGGTAGCCCTAACCTTAACTAATTAGTTGAAGTCCGACGCTATTTGCACTATTATCTTGAAACCAAATAAACTGGAAAGGATGATTAGGGAGATTTTTTAATTTTGTTTGTTACATTTTATCCTGTCCTTCCCTCCAAAGGGTTTAGGGAAGCAACACGGTCCTTTTATCTTCACAACAACTCTGTGAAGTAGGTTAGGATGAGAAGTAATGACTGATCCAAGATCCCCTAGCAAATGTATGACTGAGAAGTAGGCTTACCATATCCAAAGGGGGACAGGGTGCCTACACCTTTAACCATTGTAAAAAGAGAGAATTTGGGCAGGTGCAGCTTGTTGCACCCTTCCATTATGAGCTGCACCTGCCCAAATTCCCTCTTTTTATAATGGTTAAAGGTGTAGGCACCCTGTCCCCCTTTGGATATGGTAAGCCTACTGAGAAGGGACTTGATTTTGGGTCTATGAAATCCATTATGTTATTTTATGCTCATTGGAGCAGAAATAATTTTCTTCCATTCAAAAACTATGCCTCACCTTAGATCAGCACATCCCACAGGAGATTTGGAAGTATTTCATGGGAAAACAGGCCAGAAATCTTTTGCAGACTAAAAGGCACCTGTTTTGGGAAGCTGGATATATATTCCTTGTTCCACTCAAATGTATGGAATGAAGCAAAAGACTTTCAATCCTTTTATGTGTGGAATGACAGAAGGGGGGCAACAATCAGTTGGCGGGCTATGATGAGGTGACAATTACCCCCACACTTTAGACACCTTTACCTGATGGGTCGGAGGGAGTGTGGTGGTGGGGTGTTTCCCCTTGAGGGTTTTTCAGGTTCTTCCTAGAATTCTGCTACTTGTGCAGCTTTTACTGTGTAGGCTGCTCTACATTTTGAGGTAATTATAGCATAATAGAAAAAGAGGGGGGGGGGAATCTAACTATGTGTGGCCTGCAGGTTTGAGCTGGTGCCCTGCCTGAAGAAGTTAAACAGGGTTGACCTCGGTTCTCACTTGGATGGGAGACGGCAGTTGCTGACGAACCTCGCAAAGACACTGAGAAGGCACCGTGAAAGGGTGGAATGTGGAGGAGTCAGCTAGAGAGAGAACATCTGGACAACCATCCGAGGGTGAACTGCGGTGAACTGTGAAGCTTGGAAGTGCAGAGCACAAGTCAGAAGGAGGGCTGCACTCGGAAGAGAAAACATCTTGAGTATGGAAGGTTCTATATATGAATAGAACAAGGGTAAAGACCCTTTGGGTCTAGGATAGCCTGCCTGTGTAAACCGCCTTGAATAAATCTGATGAGAAATCTGATGATGAGAAAGGCGGTATATAAATACAGAAAATAAAATAAATAAATATGTGGCAGCTTTTGTTTATTAAAAGGCACCTGTTTTGAGGATATATACACATTTCTTTAATAATAATGACTAAGAATTAATATGTATCTTGTCGTCACATTTCTTACCAGAGTTTATTCAAGGCAGTTTACACAGGCAGGCTTTTCTAAATTCCACCACATCTAACCCCTGTAGGGCTTTTTACAATAAAGTTTTATTTGCATAGAACCCTTTTTCGTTCTCCAGATGTTTCCCTTCTAAGGTGCGATTATCTCTCTGGCTACACACACACACACAAACAAACACACACACACACGCACTATATTGATTTATTGATCAAGTGTTAAAAAGCAAATTATTCTACAGTCTTCTGTCAATTTCTTGCATATGTGGTGGAAGTGTCCTACCATAATGATGCCTTGTGATAGAATACAGAAAGAGGTAAAACTGATGATGATTTACAACTTACCTTTTTGTTTCCATTGCCTGTCGTATTAGGAATATGGTGTGTGATGAACACCATACTACTTAATCTCGCATTTCTTGCCAGCAATTAGGATCATGGTTAGCAAAAAATGGCATAGTACAAAAACTCCATCAATAAAGAAGGAGATGATCAAAGTATGGCACATTGCACATTAAATGTAATTAAATAGAGATGCTTAAAGAAGGAAGAGAAAAAAAATAGCATCTTCCAGAAGAGTAAACATGTTAGTCAGCAGCAAAAGCAATGAAGAGCCTTGTGGCAACTTCATAGATAACAATGTCTACTTACTTTTTTTGGGGGGGGGACATCATGCTTAATGTCTTGACACCATCGTTGCTTTTCTGCTTTGTAGTATAATTTGTATTCCTTTCATTGTTGTTCATAAAGTAGGAATTTGTTTATGTTTTCCAAAAAAATTTAAATCATTCCTAAATAAAAAAAGGAATTGATTAGTCATTTTAAAAAAATATTGGTGACCTGCTCTTGGTTCAAATTACTTGATTCCTTTAAAGAAATGTATTGAATGTATTCCCATAAGCCAGTTCTTGTTGTTTCAAAGAAAGAGAATGTCTCGTACAGCACAATCATATGCATGATTACTCAGAAGTTCCACAGTGTTCAATGGGACATACAGCACAATCCTATCCAATTTACACCATTGGTGTAACCAGCGGTGCAGCGAGAACGGGAGGCCAAGTCCCCCGAATCAGTCCCTGGCAGCATTGTGAGGCAGGGCGGAGGAAGAATAGGGCCTTCTCAGTAGTGGCACCAACCTTATGGAATTCCCTCCCTCTTGACTTACGTACTGCTCCCTCCTTGGAGACTTTCCAGTGAGGCCTGAAAACGTTCCTGTTTAAGGAAGCCTTCTGAGTCCTTGCCTTTTTTTAACATCCTGCTGGTACAGGTGGAGTCCTGCTGTTTTTATGCTCTTGTTTTAATTGTAATGTGATCTGTTTTTATTAATTTTTAGATGCTGTTTTTTACTAGTTTTCGTTAACTGTTTTTTATTGTTTTAAAAAGTGATTATTTTCTGTATTGTACTTTTTGTATTGTATTCTTTTTTCATGTTGTAAGCCGCCTTGGGTCCCTTCAGGGAGAAAGGCAGGGTAAAAATACTGTAAATAAATAAATAAATAAATAAATAAATAATTCACGTCCCCTTTGAATCCCCCTTTGGAGGGGATTTGAATCCCCTTTCAGTTCTGGGGCCTCCCATTCTCGCTGCACCGCTGGTTACACCAGTGGTGTAAGTTGGATAGCATTACGCTGTTACTCCATAGGATTGCAGCTTTAATATACATCTATAAATGCTGTTAATAATAATAATAGTTGTGCTATGCTGCAGGTCAGCAATGAGAGGCAGCCTTGCTTCCTTTCCCTTAATAAGCTTACACACTGTAGCATGTGATCGGATTATGCTTATTTATTTATTTAGTTTTGATATATGTTCCCCAGGTGTACATTGTGCTGGCTTTTGCATTTTTTTCAGGATGAATTTCATTCGGTTATTTCCTGCCCATATTTCTAAACTCTCTCTAAGTCCCTTTATGCATTTTCCCGCCTCTCACACTCTCTGCTCATTGGGATTTCCAGTTTAGCATCATCTGCAAAGTTAGTTAACATATTGGTTACTCATACCTACAGATGACATTTGAGAATATTAGACCAGAGCGACAGCAATTTACTGCTGACTTACAGTTGGAACTACCAATAGGACCACTGCTGAGGACACACTTTGCCCGTAAAAGTTTGATGTTAAATCTGATTTAGCTAGAAGTGGAAGATACAGCATGGGGGGATCTGGTGTTAAAGAACCAGTGCACACTATTTGAGGATTCAAAATAATTACACCTGTTTTCCCGAACACAAGTACTTGGTGAAGGGTTGTTCTCCAATGTTGCACCTTTCATGCCCACTGGTATCTGAGTTTCTTCTGAGTCATAAGTCATGCTGATCATCATGATTTCAACCAAGGCTAAATTCAGCATCAGCCTGGCTTGCCTGTAACAAAAAACAAAACAAAACAAAAAAAACCTCTCCCAGAAGACTCTGGGGATGTGTAGTCAAACTACACATTATATAGCTTCAAGATGTTGAAGGTTGAGCAGAGGATTGGCAAGGGGGAGGGGCTAACCCTAACCCTTTCCCTGCCAGCTGTTTGTTCATTCACGATTGCCCTTCGGAAGCTGCTTTCCCGTTTGCAAGCGAAAAGATGCAGAGACTCTGCATCTTTCCCCTGAGGAGAAAAAGCAGTGGCGTAGCTAGACCGGGATGGCGGCAAGTAGTTCTGCAAGACTCCATTACACCGGAGTCAGCAGCCCCTCCCCCTCGACAGCATTGGAGGTGACAGTGGTTTGGACAAATCTAAGCCTTGCGTGGGTGAGCTTCTTCATTTACGTCCACAAAAGGCCTTACTCATAACAAGCATAGTAGACTCTACTATCTAGTACTGTTATGTAGAACAGATTGTGCTTTTTCCCTTCTTCGACAGAGTAATATAGTTGGAGAGCAAATGAGGCCATGCATGTCGCTGGGATGTCAAGAAGACTCTGCTTCTTGTTGTCACTTTTCTTTCTGGTATTTCTTTGCTCTTTTACCTCCACCTCTTCCAGCAGAGAAGTTGGCAGCTATAGCTACACACACACCGGACATACGCTGACAGCAGCAAAGCACAGATGCCAGGCTCTGGAATATATTACTTCAGCGGGCCCCTCCAGGACTGAGGCTGACTTTTCTGTTCTTTCAGACGGAAGTAGCAAAGCCACCTCAGGGTTGGCCTGATTGTCACTAATGTGGAGACCCCTCTGTATTCTTCCGACGTGTTTTAGGGTGGGCATTGCAGTCATTCCCTCCATCTCTTGGTAAGAGGCCATGGCTTCAGCCTTGGAATCTCTGTGGTGATTTTTTTGTTTTTCTTTCCTTACACCATTATTGAAGATTTAAAATGACTTGGCCGATAGATGGTTCAGAAGTCCCTGTTTCTGGATCATCCGATTTTAATGTCCTTGATCATCGCTGCCTGGTTCTATTTGGATTTTGTTGAATTTGCTATTTCCTTTACACACGAAGTATGAATGATGGGTGATTGGCACCCCTCCAGGAAGAAAATAATAATTGGACACGGTGCAAATAAATTAACATATGCACATTAAAATATTGCATATATTAATTGATTTGCAGGTAGACAAGTGTGAATTGCCCATTGCCTTGCATGGGGGCTAAGCTTTTAATAATAATGTGCACCTACCCACCACACATATGCAGCAAGGGAGCAAAAATAACACTCGTAGCATCTTTTTTAGAAGTTGCTTGAATATTTTGTAGGAACGAGATGATTTCTGTTATATGCAGTGATCAACCTGCAATGACTTATAAATTCTTCCAGGGTCATGGTAGGACTATGACTTCATGTAGTATCAATTTGCAGTGGCTGCAGTGAGGCTGTTAAAGATTGGATGGAGGAGGTCCAATTGAATGTTTATGATCAAAGTCTAATCTTCTGTAAAGCTTCCAACTGTTCCAGAGCCCAGCCTTGTAAACTCAAGAGACTTTGTGACATTAGATGGTCTGGAGCAATTCCACCCCTACAAATCAGGTGTATAATGGGGTTTTCTAACAGTTTTGTATTTGCTGTCCTTCTCGTGGGCCTTAGGTAATGGTACATTGCTTTCCTGCCTTGGATTGTAGTTGTAATATGCCTGATGTTTCCTTACATTACAACACTTTAAGAAGCTGTTGCTTACACCTCTTGGACATCAAGCATCCTCCCTTTCAGGTTACCATGATGAACCACTCGGGCATCATTTGTATCTTGAAAGAAGGAACTACATTTTTCTTTTTGTCCTATTGAATAGAAGAGACCTAGACATTGAACTGTGACTGAATTATTCCTCTCTTGTATTTTAAAAGAAAATAAACACAACCGTAAGAAAAGAACCCAATATTGTATTATCACTCACGTTCAACTGACAAGATCTGGTCATATTTTATTGGATGAATTTCAAGAACACAAGTCAACATTGTATCCTCATCTAGATGAGAGGATGGTATCCTGCCTCAGCCTCATGCAAAGACCTGTGTGGCGTGGCGTGGCGTGGCGTGGCGTGGCGTGGCGTGGCGTGGCGTGGCGTGGCGTGGCGTGGCGTGGCGTGGCGTGGCGTGGCGTGGCAGTTGGAGGTACAGGACCCTGAAGAACCTTGAGAGAACAACTTGATCTAACACATCTCCATCTGAGCTCTTTTATACCTCTTGGCCTGGACTACCCCTCTTAGGCTCCACCCCCTCTGCATCAGAGTGAGGATCTTTAAAGGGGCAGACTCCAGGCCTGGAGCTGAGTACTTCACCGCCTCCCAGTCACCTCTCCCCTGACCTGTCCCCTATCTTGGCAAACAGGCAGCAAAGTGCTAGAGGTTCCTGGTAAGTCAGGATCTACTTGACTCAGATGGGACCAGCTTTCGGGGGGGGGGGTTTCCAGATATCCAGGTCTCCTCACTGTCTGGCTTCCCCTACTCTCAGTGACTGACTGGGTCCTGCACCTCACCAGGCAGTGTCAACTCCTCCCCCTCCAAGTCCAAGCCCTGATCACTCAGACAGCGCAATCCTATCCAACTTACACCACCGGTGTAACCAGTGGTGCAGCAAGAACAGGAGGCCCCAGAACGGAAAGGGGATTCAAATCCCCTCCAAAAGGGGATTCAAATCCCCTCCAAAGGGGGATTCAAAGGGGATATAAATCTCCCCTCCAAAGCCCCCCGCCTTGCCCTCCCCTGCTGGTTACACCAGTGGTGTAAGTTGGATAGGATTACACTGAGAGTCAGGATCATGACAGGTGGTGATCTGGTGGGAGAACTACTTTTTTACATCTTTATATTTCCTGGTGAGGTTTAGTTTGGCAGTGACTACGTGCCTCTGCACAAGTGGTAAGCCTGTTAAAATGGTCTGCCTCCGGAGGCCAGTGGAATCTGAGGGATTCCTGAGAGTCCTCGGGGAATTTCCAGTTGGCATGCCTGCCACGCCTGTCAACAGCCTAGTTGCTCTGTGGGAGGCAGAGATGACTCAGGCGATAGATACAATCTTGCCTAAGTGCACTCAGCTGCCTGATTTATCAGGGAATGGGGAGCTATGAAGCAGGTAGGGGACTGCTTGAATGCAAGTGCTGAAAAATTTGATGCGAGTCCAACCAAAGAGAGGTAACCGCTCACTATCAAGCCTGCTCTATAATAGTGATGATGGCAAAGAAGCAATAATTCACCACCACCATTGCATCCTCACAGTGGTATCCAGCACAACTCTGAGTGTGCAGATCTGCTCCAGCTTGGCCCAGCATGAAGAGTCTCCTAAAGGAATTGGGGGGAGGGGACACACTTGCTGATGCGTCTGCAAAGCTCTTTGAGGATAAAATCACTCATGTTCAACTCACATGATTTGGTCGTGTTTTATTGGATGGATTTCAGTTACTGTGATCCAAGAGGGTGCGGACATGGTGCTTGGGGATACTATCTGTGTCTGTGACCCTATTGGCTCATAACATCGAATAGGAAGGGATTGACTTGCTGGGTCCAGTAGATAGTAAACGTCTCTTAACAAGAGGGAGAGGTTTGTGGTTGATGGGAAAACATCTTGCCAGTGCTTAAATAGCCCCATTCTCCCAGTTGGTTTCTGGGCACAGTTTAAAGTGTTGGTACACTACATACCTTTCAAGCCCTTTGCAGTTTGGGACCTGGGTACCTGAAGGATCTCCTACTGCAACACTGGCAGCCTACCCATACACTGAAATAATCTTCAGAGGACTTTCTTCAGGTGCTCCCCAATGTCTGAGGTGTGGTGTTACCAAAATTGCCTTTGTTATTGTGGGGAATAGCTTTAAATATGGCAATTTGGAATGTTCAGGGGTCTTGATACCTGTGTATACCAGAGTCCAGCCACAGAATTCCATTTTAAATAATATTGAGGACACACGTGGGTTGTTTTCCAATATTTACTAAATACAACTGTATTTCAGTCAGACTCATACATATACAACAATTCAATCATACTACACAGCACACAGATCTAGGAAACTTAGGTAAAACGTACAGAGATTTAGCAGGTTTCCTTGATTTGCACATGGATGATAATTACCATTCCTGGAGAGATGGTCATTGGCTGCAATGCTGTATGAGAGTAAGGAGGAGGGTAGTAATGGCACAAGAACAAGGAAAGAAACAGATTGTCTCTGAACTGATCAGGCTCAGAAGCCTGTAGAGACTAACTGAGAAGTAAAATTAAGAGGGGGGAAGGGGGAAGAGGGGGGGTTGGTGCAAGAGGGCATGCAGAGAAGAAGAGTTCAGGAGGCAAGGGTCAAGAGAGAGAGCAGACTGGCAACCTGCCTTTTTCTGCATACACAAGAAGGAGGGGTTAGTGTGGCTACTACACTGAAAAAGGAAGTGGCCTTATTTGGGCTGGACCGGCAGTACACCTTCTGGGTGTGTGTGTGTGAAGACACAAACAATGGGGAAGGGGGTCTTTGGGACTATGTGGAGGAAGGAATGTGCCTACATGCTTGGGAGCATTTTGGTTCATGGCTGAACTGGTGGTGCTGGTCAAATTCTTCCCTCAGGGCCTAGCTGGGGAAAATCTTTTACAGCATGGCTTCACACACCCAGGTTTGACACAGGGACTAAGCATGGCCATCACGTTCTTCCTTGATACAGTCCTGGTCATGCACATGTTCCATTCTAGCTCACAAGTCATTGGCATCAAAGTCTTTTGGCAACATTCTTATTTTAAAAGGTCATGGGGCAACAGTGGTGGGTGCTTAATGAAGAGAGGGCCTACTTGTGGTGATGGCCCATTTCTGGAACGTTCTTCCCAAGGAGGTTCGCCTGGCACTAGAGCCATCCCAAATGGCTTGCATGACAAATGACTCGTAGCTGCTGCCTTCACCAGGGGGCACATGCACCCCCCCCCCCGAAAGGAAAAGCTTCTTACCTCCTCACCACGCTCCATCCTCGCATGGGGTTTAAAGGGATATGTTCCCTTTACAAGTCTCACGAGGAAGGAGCACCACACTACCCCTTCCTTCGCTCCACCTTTGCACGGGGTCTAAGGTTTAAAGAGAACGTGTCTCTTTAAACATTAAATGCCACACAAGTATGGAATGAGGGGATGGAATAGTGAAGCACACCTCCTTGTGTAGCATTTAAAATCTAAAGGGAACACATCCCTTTAAACTTTAAATCCTGTGCGAGGACTGAGCACAGGGAAGGAAGCAGATGATCCGATTCGCTCTAACTTTTCGTGGACAGAGTTGCAGCGGTTCAATGCAGCTCACACCTGCAGCAGGCTGGAGGGAGATGGCAGCAGAATTGGGGTGAAGGGTACCCCAACTCCATCACCTCCTCTCTCCCCCTGCCATCCGCCGCTGATGCAAGCCTTGCCAGGCATGGCCGACCCAGCCATAAAGTGACCTGATTAACTTATCAGGTCACTTTATGGCTGGGTCAGCCATGCCTGGTACCTGCTCTGGTGTTATTTTAGCACCTGCTGAAAACCTCTTTTTTATTTTCCCAGGCTTTTAACTTCTCATGAGAAAATCTTTCTATGGCTGCTGCTTTTATTTATTTTTGTAGTCTGCTGCTTTATCTGCCAATGTTTTGATTACTGTTTTATTGCTGTTTTAGATTTAATTATGAGCCACCTTGGACATGCTTTGCTTTGAAGAATGGCATGCAAATAATTTATTAAATTAAAATACAGTACAATAAATACAAACATGGTAACAAATAGGGGTGCAATTGTATGCTTAGTTAAACAATCCTCATGCTTCCCTCCTACAACTCCCCCTACTTTTTCTTTACCCATTGTTCTCCTGGGGAGTTCCATGACTGAAAATAATCCTTATCAAAAGAAAAATAGCTAAGAAAAAGTAGTTTGGGGTGGGAGACCAAGGGGCTGGGGGGCAGATCCTCCCCACCCACATTTCACTTTACATACACACACACACACACACACACACACACACACACACACACACACACACACACACTGCATTTTGTAATAGGAATTGGGCAGGGAATCAAGTTTGGTTTGGATCTTGCCACCATCAGATCTTAGTTGAGCCCTTAAAAGTGGAATGACCAGCTGACAGAGGGGTGTGTGTGTGTGCGCGCGCAGATCAATTTAAAAAAAAAAAATTCGGGGGGGGGGGCATGAGCATAAAATGTAAACAGAACTTGTACTCTGAGTATTTGTACTGACAGATGCTGTAGCCGATAGGACACAAAATGTATATTCTGTTCTCCTAAAGGGAAATAAGTGGAAGTCCACCAAATAAACTTTCTCTTGGCATGTTTTATTTTTCAAATGAAAGAAGAGAGAAAGATCTTTCTGAGTGCCCTCTGTGTGTGCTGTTTTTCCTGTTCTAGCATACCAGAAATATGATCATGGCAGATAAGCTGGGGGGGGGGGAGAGACGAAAGAGAAATCAAATAAATAAATAAAGGAAGAGAGAAAGGGAGAAAGAGCAGAATGGGGGGGGAAAGGTTATTTCAAGTATCAGAGAGGGGGCTAATTGTCAAGGTTATATCTCCACAGATGATTGATGTAAGGCTGGGTTTTTCTGTCAGCCTGTCACAAGGCAGGAATGTTTAATGTTCTCATTATTGGTTACGCTGTTGTGTATATTTCTCTGTCAGCACTGTGGACCCATCTGAACTGCCAAGGCACTTCAAAGCCCTGCAGGTCATTTATCATCCTCCTGACGCTGCAAATGTTCAGCCTCAGCTGAGTGCCAGAGATTTGTTATGACTTGAGAGCCGGCTGACAGGCAGGCCTGCCGCACTAAAAGGATTCCTCTTTGTCACACTGCGAAAACATCAATGTTCCTATAATGGCCTACAACTGTCAAAGGGGACTGCCACCTGACAATTGTGTGGTCTCACTAATTTGCAGCCCAGCAACTTGTTTCTGTGAATTTTTCGGCTCCGTTTTGGTGTCACATACAAACAGCTCTCCATCTGTTGTCTACTGCCAGGGATCACCACAGTATGGGAGCGCAGGGGCAGGGACTGAGATGAGGGAGTGGGTGGTAGTATAGGAACAACAGGTCAATGATTGGACTAGAAATGGCTGTGCACACACAAAGCACATCTTTATTGCCCTAATGTGTTTGGGGCGTGTGCACCTCTTAAAAGTTGCAATGAAAATGGAGACGCCGGGGGGGGGGAGAAAAGAACTTGCAAACAGCCAGAGAGAGGGGGGGGGAGAAAATATCAGGGCTTTTGTTTCCTTTCCCAGGCCATGACATGATTAATCGTTTTCTTCTGATCTAATTTTGGAACATGAAAAACAGCACATTTGTCTTGAAGAAAAATGATGTGCCGTACTGCGCAGATGGAAATTTCGAGCAATGAAAAAGATTAAAGTGAAATTCCACTCCTTAGACCTAATCATGAGTTGTAGATTATTCTGTCGTTCTAACCAGATGGTAGGCTTGATTCTGCAGCCCCCTTCTTATATTAATGAATTCTAGACTGTTATATTTGACTTAGGTAAGTGAAATGTCTATCAACCCTAATGGACTGCCAGCCAGCATAACACATGTTGTACCACTGAGGGTCCTTGCTTCATTTTTCATGTTTTATACTAATGTAGAACATTTTTGTTTCCTACTGTTTTCCATCATTGTCACTGTTTGCTAAATATTTTCACATTGTGGGGGAGAAGAGAGTTTAAAAAAAAAAAAGTTGTGTCCAGAGCTTAATTTCCTCACATTGGTTGCAGCTATAATTCTACAAGTAAAACAGTCACCCGGAGCAATGCATACAAGAACTCAATAGTAACTTGATTAAGTTCCCAGTCAACAAGACTGCACTGGGCCGTATGTTCACAAACCTAATTATAGGCAACACAGTGATAAATTGTGCAAGATGCGTGGAGCACATCTCTGAGGTCATGTCTTGAAAAACAAGTTTTGCTCCCGGAGGGGACAGGAGATAGGGTGCCATTGCCAAATGAAGGGCTTGCTGGGGCTTCCTCTTGGGTCGTCTTTCACTTATTGACAAACACTCTTTCTGGACGTGTCTGGAAAGATCAATGGAAGAATCAAAATTACGAAAGAACAGAAAGGGGCATGATGAGAGCAGACGCTTTAACCTTGGTGAAGCCCACGCTTCCGTAACCCTGTAATTTATTGTTAAAATAAAGTGGATTGCAATACAAAAGATGTTTGAAGCAGATAAAAGTAACAAAGCAAAACAAAAGCACAATTATTAAAGCAACCAAATATGACACAACACTACAATTGTCCTCTTCTACCAAGTCTAGCCTTGTTAGAGCTAGTATGATCTTGGTAATATGACAGGATGTGTTGCTGAGCCTTAGGGATGGGTGTAAGGAGTTGCTAGGGATTTCTGCTGTTAGGCCGTAGCAGCAAGGGAAATCTTTCTTCTTCAACAGGAAAAGAATATGAGGAAGAATAGTGTTAAGGAGACTGACAGCGCAATCCTGTGTAAACCGGCGCGGGACTTACCTGTGACGGCCAGCGTGGAGTGAGTGAGTTCCGCAGCCTAGTAAACCTCTGTACTTTATGGCTTGTTTACGACACTTTAGGCAGGCAGAGTGAGAGTGTGGACGTATTTTTTTTCTGGACGTATTATTTATTAAAACATTGGAATCCCTCCCTTTTATCTAAAGAGCTCAGCTACAGTTGATTCCCATCCCGAATGGATGTGTCCTGGGACACTGTCTCCCTCCATCAAGTCCTCAGAGTAAGGGTGGAGAGGGGGTCTACCACATCCACAACCTCCTCCACCCTAGTAAGTAAGTAAGTAAGTAAGTAAGTAAGTAAGTAAGTAAGTAAGTAAGTAAGTAAGTAAGTAAGGAACCTTTATTGGCATAAAAACAAAACAAAAACAAACAAACATTACATAACACTTAACACATTTGTTGTTGTTGTTCAGTCGTTAAGTCGTGTCCGACCCTTTGTGATCCCATGAACCATATTCTGCCAGGCCTTCCTGTCCTCCACTATCTTCCTTGGTATCGTCTGCATATCTGAGGTTGTTGATGTTTCTCCCGGCAATCTTGATTCCAGCTTGCGATTCATTCAGCCCTGCATTTCTCATAATGTACTCTGCATATAAGTTAAATAAGCAGGGTGACAATATACAGCCTTGCCGTACTCCCTTCCCAATTTTGAACCAATCGGTTGTTCCATGGCCGGTCCGAACTGTTGCTTCTTGACCCGCATACAGGTTTCTCAGGAGACAGGTAAGGTGGTCTGGTACCCCCATCTCTTTAAGAATTTGCCACAATTTGTTGTGATCCACACAATCAAAGGCTTTTGCGTAGTCAATGAAGCAGAAGTAGGTGTTTTTTTGGAACTCTCGTGCTTTCTCCATGATCCAGCGCATGTTGGCAATTTGATCTCTAGTTCCTCTGCCTCTTCGAAACCCAGCTTGTACTTCCGGTAGTTCTCGGTCCACGTACTGCTGAAGCCTAGCTTGTAGGATTTTGAGCATAACCTTGCTAGCATGTGAAATGAGTGCAATTGTGCGATAGTTTGAACACTCTTTGGCACTGCCCTTCTTTGGAATTGGAACGTAAACTGACCTTTTCCAATCCTTTGGCCACTGCTGAGTTTTCCAAATTTGTTGGCATATTGAGTGCAGCACTTTCACAGCATCATCATTTAGGATTTTAAGTAGCTCAGCTGGGATATTATCATCTCCGCTAGCTTTGTTGTTAGTAATGCTACCTAAGGCCCACTTGACTTCACTCTCTAGGATGTCCGGCTCTGGATCAGTGACCACACCAGCGTGGTCATCAGGAACATTCAGATCTTTCTTGTATAGTTCTTCTGTGTATTCTTGCCATTTCTTCTTAATCTCTTCTGCTTCTGTTAGGTCTCTGCCTTTTTTGTCCTTTATCATGCCCATCTTTGCACAAAACGTTCCCTTGATATCTCCAATTTTCTTGAAGAGATCTCTAGTCCTCCCCATTCTGTTGTTTTCCTCGATTTCCTTGCGTTGTTCATTTAAGAAGGCCTTCTTATCTCTCCTTGCTATTCTCTGGAAATCTGCATTCAGTTGTTTATATCTTTCCCTTTCACCCTTGCTTTTCGCATTCCTTCTTTCCACAGCTATTTGTATAGCCTCATCTGACAGCCACTTTGCTTTCTTGCATTTCTTTTTCTTTGGGATGGTTTTAGTTGCTGCCTCCTGTACAATGTTACGAACTTCCGTCCATAGTTCTTCAGGCACTCTGTCTACCAGGTCTAATGCCCTAAATCTATTCTTCACCTCCACTGTATACTCATAAGGGATATGGTTTAGGTCATATCTGACTGGTCTAGTGGTGTTCCCTACATTCTTCAGTTTAAGTCTGAATTTTGCAATAAGAAGCTCATGATCTGAGCCACAGTCAGCTCCAGGTCTTGTTTTTACTTAACACATAACATTTATATTACAAACATCTACAAGCGCAACAAAATTACAGCTTAAACATCAGAGGGAATACTATCAGCTTTACGTGCTATAATGATTGTATCAACAAAGGCTGCTGATCTTTCCATTACGCCATCCATCTCTGTCGATAAAAGGTAACGTACTACCTCCTGATCTGCCCAGCCCTGGAGCTTGTCTAATATAGGGCCTAAATGTTGCTTACGAGGAGCCTCGTGGAGTGGGCAATACAAAAACATATGTAGTTTTCCATTCTCCCCTTCATCATAGGCCTTGACTTATAATACTCAGCATGGTCCAAGGGTCCCCTCCTCTTCCTGCCCTGCCCCTCCTTCTCTTTCCCTGCCTGCCCTGCCTCCCCCTTTGACATCATGGGGGGGCACCCAGCCCCTTATCATCCTGTTCAGTGTGCTAGCCACTCACATCCTCCGTGGGGCCGGCAAGTCCCAGCCCTTCCACTAAAGGGCTTCAGGCCACGCTCACGGCAGCATGTTCTTCACCTGCCCTGGTTGGGCAGGGCTCAGCTTGCGTTAGCCTCATGAGCCCAAGAGCTCCCCTGCAGCCACTTTGCAAGTGGCCGCCACCACCGATGCAGACACCTGCCTGTTGAAGGGTAGCCGCTGATCCCGGGCCGCGATAAATCTGGCACCAGGCAAATACTGTATAAACATCTCTGAGCTGCCTTCATCCAGAGGGTCAGTACTGAATAGTTGGTGCCAGTGGTAGTGATGTGCAGATGCTTGCATAGTGGTTTCATTTCCCTCCGTTTTGGCAAATGGTGCCTCTGGCAGGGCAGCTATCTCTGTCGGAATATGAACCTCCATAGTTGTAGCAGGTGACCTGTGCTCTCTTCATTTGCTGAATTTTGGGAGACTGATTATCACCTTGAAGACATGTTGCTTGGTTCCTGTTGGAATGATTCTGGAGTGCATATACAGTTTCCTTTTTTTCTTGTGGGGCATGTCTTTCACACATTCGATTTGCTCAAACAGTGTCCAGTATTTTGATAAGAGTAATCTGAGGTTCTCAAAAGGTTTGTCTCCTGAGTTTGGCTGATGAGCACCCTTGTACAGTACTCCCCCCATATCCGCTGGGGATATGTTCCAGGCCCCTCCGTGGATACTTGAAACCATGGATAAGAGCGAACACCCCCTCCATGGTTTCCTGAGGAACACCTGCCCTGCCTCCCCTGCGGGCAGGCATGCGCGCCCCCCTAACTCTTATTTTTCTTTCAGCAAGCTTTGTTTCTTCCTTAAAACAAACAGAGAAGCAGCCTCCATTGCAGGCAAGTAGAACGAGACTAAGTCCTACAGAGGCTCTGCAAAGTTTCTGTTAACCTTGCAGAGCCTCTGTAGGACTTAGTCTCGTTCTACTTGCCTGCAATAAGCAGCCAGAGGCTGCTTCTCCTGTTTGTTTAAGGAAGAAACAAAGCTTACTGGGAAAAAAGTAAAAGCCGGGGGGGGGGGGGTATCCCTGCGATCTGTGGATAACTGAAACTGTGGATAGTGAATCCGTGGATATGGGGGCCCACCTGTATTATTTGTGCTCTTGTCTCATGATCCATTTTTTTAAAAAAAATCACATGATTGTGGGTGGGCCCAATCCTATCCAACTTTCCAGTGCTAATGCAGCCGCAATATAGCCCCGAGGTAAGGGAACAAATTTTCCCTTACTCTGAAGAGGCCACTCTGATTGCCCCCCCCCCCACCGCAGGATGCAGCGCACGCCCTGTTGGCACTGCTGCATTGGATAGAATTGGGCCCTGTGCCAAGTGACGTAAGCCGGGTGTGATAGTCATCAGTACTTTCTCCTTCCTTTTGGCATGCTTTGCTGAAAATTTATTATTCAAAGTCTACATTTATGTATGGGTTGAACTACTTGGTAAGTGCTAGCCTGGTTTTTCCATAATCATCGCTGTCTCCTGTGTCAGGTAACTTTTGAAAATTTGGTGTGCCTCACTGCCTGCAAAATGTAGTACTTTGCTTCTTTGGTTGTGCGGCCATCTTTCACTGCAAGAAATAAATTCTACAACCTTTCAAGCCACTGTTCCCACCTGGGCCTCAATGTACAGCGAGACTCATCATGTACGGGGAAAGTGTTGAAGGCAAAATCACAACTTGGCAGAATTTTTTATAATCTCTTTTAAATGAACTCTTGTGAAAGTTTTAGATGGTGCTAGAAGGTTATGCCACCCTTTTGATTTACGACTTTTGGAAATGAAACTCAAAATGGCTGCTGCCAGTGCCACACCACTTTATGCCGGATTAAGATTATGGAGAGTGTAATGTGGTGCTGTACTTTGAATGCTTGAGCATCTTAATAGGTGAGCTTTATAGAAGGTGCAAATAACTCAACTGAAAGGAAATCCTATGCATTGTCTGCTGACAAACTAAACCCAAGATTCTTTTATCTTGCACTTATTGTGGTTCTGTTGCCAGTGGGGCAAATGAAATGAATGCTGTTCTTGTTGTTGATTTCACACAATTCTGACCTTTTTGGGGAGAGCTGTTAGATGTACAGAAAACAAAGCAAAGGTCCTAGTTGTGTGAATAATTCTCAGAGTTTCACCTGTCTTTTGTTTCTTTGTTTTGTGGTCTTTCTCAGTCTGGGTTTCCTTTTCACTTTTGCCACCAGTGTAGTAGAATGCCAGAAACTTTTGAAAATGAGACTAGTTGGTACACAGCATGGTCTTAACAAAAGGCAGAGGGCCCAGTTGCATAGCTAGCCTGCCCCAGGGACGGGGGCAATGATGAATTTTGCGTCATCGCCCTGCCCCCTTCACTCCCAGAAGGCTTCATTTCAAGTCTTCCTAGACACAGGGTGAGTGGGAGGGCCCAAAAAACACACCATTTTCAGTGCATTTATGCTTTGCGGCTGCAAACACAGCCGTCTGGCTGCAAAAAAGCAACTGCTGAACACAAAAACCCCGCCGCAGCGCCTCCTTGCAAGGAGACCGCACCTGTCAACTGGAGGCACAGCAAAACCCCCCCCCCCAACACACACACATACGTCTTAGCTACGCCACTGCTTCGACCCAGTGTAAGTCATGGAATGGACTGATAATCCGTGTTCAACTGAAGGCACTCAACTAATAGCCTGGGCCAAGGAATGGCCCAGTACACAAGACCTAAATGAATTACCTGGATGAAGAGCATGGCACCTAAATTAATGTTACTTGAGGAATTCTCAAAGGTTGAAGTTTTAGTATTCACTGAATTTCAAAAGGCTATGGGATTGCCTTGTAGCAGGGTGAGATTTAATGTACAATCGCCCCTCATCTTACGCAAGAGTTACATTCCAGAGTCAGCTCACAAAGCTAAAATCGCTTATACTCAAAATTGCCTTGAAAATCCCTTACATCCAGAAAATAGATACTGTCTCTTTAAAAATTATGAGAGACAGGTGGGAGTTGAGTCTAATGGAGGGAACAGCAGCTTCGTTCTCCGATCTTGTGCTCACTCTCAGTCACATATTTAGTAAGTGGAATGGTGGGCGGAATCAGGGGCGGAACCACGGTGGAGCGCGTGGAGCAGGAGCTCCAGGAGCTCGATCGCGGGCGGGGTGCTCGATCGCAGGCGGGGAACTCACCGTCTCCCGAAGCATGGGCCCGCCCGCCCTCCCTGGAGCCGGTTTGGCTCCGAAATGCGAGCATACCGGGCAGGGGGCAGGTCTACGTGACGCGAGGGCGCGTCGACGTGACGCGACGCTGGCCCCGCCCCCACACGCCCGGGCACCCTCCCGGCGCCTGTCACCTCTGGGCGGAATCACCTGTGCTATTTAAACTGCTGTGGGGGGGTTGGTTCTCATTTGGTTTGCCAACTGCATGAAGTTGAATTCACGCAAGTCCGCTGCACCTAAGATAAGGGGTGACTGTACGTCTTCTTCAGAGCTAGGTGTATCTTGCAAATGGTTTGCATCTTGTTATATATTTGCAGAACTGCTCCCAATTTAGTCCATTGCTACCTCTGCTGGGAAGATTGTGTTCTTCCCTTTTTGTCTCAACTGTTCTGATCCCAAAATAGCTTCTCACATATGAGTGATAAAATGGAGACTCTGGGTGTTACGCGGCCTTCAGTCTACAAAGCTACCAGGGAATTCTTCAAGATCAGACTCTGCCAAACGAGGAGAGCTGTTTAGACTGTTATTATTATTCAGGCTATGTAGAAATAAGCTGGCATCTGATAAAAGAGAATCTCATTTGTAAATGAAACATTTTTGAGAGCAGCCACTAGCAAAATCTTTCCTGTGAAGTAATGCAGCCCCAGCAAAACTCTTTACAGAAACTGACAGAGGGGATTTGAAGGCAAAAATGCCACACGAGACTTCAGTTGCTAACGATATTTAGTGAAAACTACAAACAGTCTTCTATCCACATTTCTTTTGGTTGTGAAAATGCCTGAAGGCAAAGTTATTACAAAGGAACTCAGAAGTTACCCCATGGTCCTTCGGCAACACCCTCTCTCTGAGATTATTCAGCACTGGATGTTTATTTACAGTTAAGAATCATGGGGCCTGGAGAGTCTCAGATTGGAGGGTGGGGGTTGCCTCCTCAAACAGGGACTTCAAGATGCCATCAAGCTTAAGCAAGGAGCACTGCAAATCAGACACTGGCTCCCTGCCCTACCAGGACTGCGAATCAGAGGACAGAAGTGGAAGAAGTTCCAATGGGATATTCACACCACAAGAACCCATAATCCTCCTGGCTCAGAAAGGCAGGTGACAGTAGAATGCCAATCTGGTGCCCACTATCTGATATAAAGCTCCCAGATCTGTCTTCCCTCATTACTAAAAAATAAAAGAACACAAAGAATATGAATTGATGCCCACCAAGGAGGACCAGATTGTGAAGCTGAGAGAGAAGAATCCATTTTGATTTCAGACTCCATCTTTAACATCCTGTCTGTCTCCGCATATTATCTGCTTCACTGTGCTGGTTCCCATCGGCCTGGCTGGCGGACATGAGAACTTCTTATCATGAAATGGCGATGGCCACTCCAGAGCATGCTAATGAGCCCACAGATCTTCCCAGAGACACAGATAAGAAACCTTGCACCCAGAGGCTCAAGGACACTTTGATTAACAACTCAATCCACCTGTGAATCCTCAGTTTCCCAGAATCACCCAGGGAGAACATGGTTATGTAACCCTTCTAGATGGAGCTTTTGGATCCACCTTCTGATAGGGCAACAGAGCCGTCCCCCAAAAAAAGTATTTTTGTCCAAGAGCCTAAGGGGTGTTCCCCTCTCTCCTTGGATCCTGTTCACTTACCATGCTTCACTTCGGGATGAACTTCCAACATGGACACTTGCCTTTCCCAGCGGTAAGCCTGCCAGCTTCTCTTTTAGCTGGGCTCAGAAGCCTGGAGACTAATGGTGAGTGTTAGGAAAATATATATTTTAAATAAACCAATTATATTTCAACAATGTCAAAGTCAAAGTCAAAACCTTTAATGGCATAAAAGAACTGTACAGAAAAGATATGGTGGCCCCACCAACCCCCAAATACAATTTCCAAACAGGTACTTTAAATAATACAAATAAGATGCACAAAACAATAATAAAATGTCTATAACCTTTATCACTCATTTACACAAAGAAAAAGTTAGTCAGAGGTGCGTCTGGTCCAGATTAAGAGAAGATATTTGGCTACCAACTGAATATGATTCTCATTTTTCCCGTCCAATAAAAAACAGACCCAATATCCGACCCAAAAGAAATGGTCAGAAGTGGCATCAGAAACTGTTGGCGTAAGTCATTATAATGGGGGCAATACAGAATTATATGGGGTAACGACTCAGGTGTAAGCGAATCACATGAACAGACCTGAGAACACTCCGCTGATCTACCAAATCTGGCTCGTAAAACATTGGAGGGGAATACATTAAACCTTGCCAGGGTAAAGACTCGACGCATCGAGGGGGATTTCAACAATGTGTTATCGTTGAGTACTGATCCAGCCTAACCGCTTTGACCTTGCTACTGCAGTCTGAATTGGATTAAACCCTTGTGGCCTGGCTTCCTCCAGTTGAGGAAAGCCAGTATCCCAATGGACTATATTGCCCAGAGACAGATCCCTGGGGACTGAGTGGTCTGGCATAGCCTACCAGATATAAGGAAACATTCCCTACCTACTTATCTATGTACTCTAATTGGGTTTATTTGGCTAAGAACTGACTGTACTCCCCCCCCCCCGACTCTTTGACATATTTAATTCCCTAAGAGCCAGCGTTGCATAAGAAACACAGAATTGCTTTTTTGCCTTCCCTGTTTTGGCCTCTGCAGGATCAGGGATAGCTCAAACCCACAACCCAGGATTGGGCTCCCCCTCTCCAGCAGAGAGGCAGGACCCTGCAGGTTGTGACACAGATGCCCCCCCTTTTGCTCTGTTTCTCCAAAGAAACATATCCCACCCTGCATATGCAGTCAAATGGAGGAGGTACTGTGCAAATTAGTGGCACACACTTGTCATCATAATGGTAGCCCCAGAATCACTGCAAAGCCTATCCCTGGACCATGAGTTCACACTTTCTCCATGACAACAGGTCAGTGACCTGACCAAAATGACTGCATAAACTGACCCTTGCTGAGCCAAAATCAACTGAATTATATGTAAATTTATGCCAACTATGTTGTGCAATGAATGCAAGTTACCTCTAGTTGGCAAATAATTTGGATCAGGACCACTGTGCAGAATAAACTTCCACCCCTGCTACAGACAGACAGATAGACAAGACAGTCAGACATCTTGTAATGGAACACATGTATTTAGACCAAATACTCTACATTTTAATACCTCAGCAGAAATACAGTAGGTCAGATATTCATATAATGAGAAACCCATAAGCTTGACTGTGAAGTATTTCAAATGTCTTAACTTCCTTGGGTTAATGTTTCTTCAGCATGTTGACCACTTTGTGTGTGTGTGTGTGTGTGTGTGTGTGTGTGTGTGTGTGTGTGTGTGTGTGTGTGTGTGTGTGTGTGTGAAGGTTGAATTGGTTGTCTTGTTGTAAAGGTGATGATTTGCAAATGATTACTTCCAGCCTCCAGCGCTCCACATGTACAGCCGGATAGGGGCTTTCCAGGTGACGTTACCAATGTAACAGTTATCACTCAAATTGCAGTTTGTCAATCAGGAGAGTTGTCAACACCAGAGGCAAAATAAATATACCAATTTTTGTCATTTCCTTAGGAGTGTAACTTCTGAAGTTTGGGAAAATATGGGTATCTTAAAATTAGAGCTGTCACTCTATTAAAGAAATCTTAGCCGATTGATTGTAGAAGTTCTAATTGATTAATCAGTTTATTAAATCTGTATAGACTTGCACATTAATAAAAGCAATAATTATGAAGTGTGTGTGTGTGTGTGTGTGTGTGTGTGTGTGTGTGTGTGTGTGTGTGTGTGTGTGTGTGTGTTTCTTTTTGACAAGCTTGTCCCAAGTCTCCTGGCTGCCCTGCCCCGACTATCCCTGGTCATTTTTATATTGCTATCTGTGGGGAAGGTGAGCTTTGGTGGGCTTTGGGTTGTTTTTTTTAAGACTACACACACATCTTGTTAGAGGCACCATTCTAGGACCAAACTAGACATTACTTTAATTATGTCATTGGCCCTGACATGCTCCTTTTTCTGTGTAAATAGTACATTTGGGGGCTCAGTTTGGATCAGGACCGTGACAGGGACCTTTAAACCTACATCTTGTGGCAGTGAATTCCACTGTCCATTGTGTGATGAAGAATTTTATCTTCGTTAACCTGAACGTATTGCCAATAGACATAATTGAGTGGCTCTAAAGTTTATTATGAGAAGGGGGGAAAAGTCTACCTCTGTATCCTCCACCTGATTCATGATTTCATAGGCTTTTATCATGTTCCATCCTTTCCATTAGTACTCTTATTTCAAGATGAAAAAATCTTAAATATTGAAATGTTTGCTCTTAGGAAGGTGCTCTCACCCCTTGCTAGTGATATTTTAACTAGCTGTAAATCAGTTGCCACTTGAGATATAGATCTGGTCTCACTTTAAAAACCTTTTAATGAGCTTTCATATGATATTCAACACAATGGGTTTCGTCATTTCTTTAGTTTTTTTAAATTCAATTTAAAATTTTAAAATCAGTTTTCTCAAAAACGGACGTTTTTAAAATTTGGAAGAAACTCAAAATTAGTTAGTTAGTTAGTTAGTTAGTTAGTTAGTAGTAGTAGTAGTAGTAGTAGTAGTAGTAGTAGTAGTAGTAGCAGTAGTAGTAGTAACCTTTATTGGCATACAAAACAAAACAAACATACAACACTTTACCTTTAGATGTAACACTTAACATATAACACTTATATTACAACGTCCAAAAACTACAAACATAGAACAAAATTACAGCTTAAGCAAAGAAACGAATAAGATTTACGGGCTAACACAATTTTATTGACAAAGCCTGCTGTCCTTTCCATTACATCATCCACCTCCGCCAGCAGAAAATAACGTAATACCTCCTGGTCTGCCCAGCCCTGAAGCTTATCTAACACAGGGTCTAGATGTTGTTTGCGAGGTGCCTTATGGAGCGGGCAATACAAAAATACATGTTGTAAAGATTCCACGCAACCCGTTCCACAGGAACAATACATCTGGGAGGCTAGATTTCCATTATATCTACCCAGACAGAAGTACGTTGCATATCGCTAGAGGAATAGCTCTACGAGACTGGGGCTCAAAATTAGTTCATACTTGACTGTAACTATCCACAAAAAAATGGGGGTTGGGGTTGGGGGAGGTTGATAATGGTATGAGTAACACATGTGTGTTGATGATGGAAGGATTGGTAACACATACATGACATGATGATGAGTGATACACATACGTATGATCAAGATAAATGTGACCCAGATTTGCTGTTTTGTACAGTAACATTTTTTTTGTATCCACATTGGGTAGCTTTTTGGATTTTTGGTTTCTCATATTATCTGTAGGCTCCCTTGCTAACTTGCCGAGGAGGCATCTTTTACATCCGATCTCCCACATTCAGAACAAATTGTTGGACTGGAGGCAGGAGTGGGCGGAACAAGGCGGGGAGGGGAGGAATCGGGAGGAGACGGGGGCAGAACGGGGGTCAGAATGAGGGCTGGAAGAGGGCAGCAGCAGTGGCACCACCGACATAATATCCCACTTCCAGGACTCGATCTGTTTTCCCAGGTCCACTCGAATTTACTCCAGCGATTACGCTGGTGCAGGTCTGAGTAGACTCATTCCAGTGCCAGAAGCTTACCCCTAGGTAAAGAAACAAATTTTCCCTTACCTGAAGGAGACCTCTGGGACTGCCCGCTCCCCTGCAGAATGCAGCATGTTCTCTGGTGGTGCAGCTGCATCAGCGGGGTGGGGGGTGGGGTGGGGGGAGGATAGGATTGGGGCCTAAGAAGAGTTAACAGTAACTAATAATAATATTATTATTAATGTGATAAATTATGCTTAGTATTAGTGAATAATAAAGCTAAACTTTGATTACCAATTTCCTGGTGTTTGTTTAGGGTGCAATCACATAAAGTAACCATTATCTATGCCTTATTTGATCTTCTGCTGCCATTGAATTCAGTGAGAATGTTCTATTCATTTCCATGTAACTGTTTGCATAAGAGCTAAGCAATTATTGCTTTTGTCCCATCACCCAGATAAAAGCTTTAATTGCAGACAAAAGTTAAACAATTAGATGTTTACTAAAAAAAAAATGCTTGAATGAATGTTTTTGGAAATCACTTGATACGCTTAAATTACTCATGCAAGATTAATACCAGTGTTTCTAAATAAAGAGAATAGCCATAAAGTATATTACCCAGTAAATGCATTCATTAGTATTTAATTACAAGAAACTGCTATCAATTATTTAACATTGCTACAAATTGTTCAGAGAATTGATACATTTTTCTCCACTATTAATATTTTCAATTACTCGCTTTATGTACTCATGGGTGCAAATTTTCATGTACTATCTATTATTTTATTTGGTGTTGGTCTTAAATAGGTTTGTCTTAGAGATCACGGGAGTACAGGGTAGCTTTAGTTTCTTTTGTTTATTTCCCAGTTGCAAGGCTGAAATACAGACTCTTGGCATCTCTTAAATCACTTATGAACAGGCCTGGGAGAGCCAGCATATTTCTTGTTGCATAGAACATTCTTCTCCAAAATTTCTAAATCACAGTCAAAGAATGAAGATACATTTTAAACATTCTATTCCCTCGGTGCTGGTCTCACATTTTGTTATCATTCATGTGTATCCTGGTGCAACTGTTTGAGGGAGTGGGTTGAGGCAATACAAACAATTCCAAGCAAGGAATTCTGGGCAGTGGTGGCGCATCCATTGGAAACAGAACTTCATCACTGCAGCCAGAAAGAAACAAGACCTTGCAGGACACCAGAGCCAGATAAAGGGAACTGTTAATGGGAGTCAAGGAGCTGTCCTTTCCCAGGCTCAATAGTCAATTGGTGAAGGCCAGGATTATATGGGTGTGGGTAGTAAGAAATTTGCACTAGCAGCAGTCAGATCCAGACTAGCGCACAGCGTTCCGTTGTCGGCAGCCATTTTAGGAGCGCTGTCACACAGGACGGAAGTGCTCCAGAAACATCCACGGAGCTACCTACACCCACCAGAGCAGTGGGGGCAGGGAGGGGGCAAAATGGGGCGGGGTGGCTTATGCAGGGGTGGGTAATACATTATTAGTAGGGATGTGCGAGTATCCCAGTGTTTGGCTTGAAATAGGATCAAGCTTTTGCATGTATATTCCACATGAACAGTCACAAAATCTTGAGCCTTTGGTAGCAGTTGATTTGAATGCTCATGAAGGTTTGAAAATGTTTACAAAAGTGTGAGCATTCAAATGCTATTTAAAACTCATGTTCTGCCCAGGAGAGGAGCCTCCAAGTTTCCTCTCCCAAATGGAAATGAGGCACACAGGGTCAGAGATTCTGGGATTAGGAATCCCTAACTGCACGAGGAAAAGATGCCACCAGGGCCCTCTAAGTAGTGCACACTGCCTTCCCTACTCCACAGGCAAGCACTGTGGTTTGGGGGAAGGGGAAGGGGGCTGCGACTGTGGTCGGTGTTTTACGCGCAGGTCTTTGTAAGCAGTCAATTTGATTTCTCACAACAGCTCGAGCCTTTGTGACTAGGCCCATTTTTGTCTCGATTTTACTTGCAAGCATTCAGACAGGGCTGTTTGCTTTCTTGATCGAACATTTGTGACAACTCTATTTACTACAAAATAGATAATCGCGGGACAAAGAACCATTGTCCTGCCTCAAGCCTATGGAGGCCCTGCTTTTGCTGGCTATAGATTTCCTTCACAGGATTAATAGCTAGACACTCTAGCCTTGCTCTGTCCATCTTCCTTAAAAACAGCCTGAGCAAGAACCAGGCTTCTCCATCCCTCCTTTGGTGTTACATGATTCCGAGTTGTGTGATGCACAGGCTCAGTTCAGCTCTGGTACAGTCAAGTCTATAGAATAGAGTCAGGTTCAGCATTTGATTTTGCTCATCCTTAAATGCCATCAGATGGTAGGGAGGTTACAAACAGGACCAGCAAGTTGATTGACCCCCTGGTTTCTTGTGGCAGAGATGAGGTGTACATGCCCAAGCCATTATTGATAGAGATGGCAGATTTGCTGCTCAAAGAAGGATCATCTGCTTTTAATAGTTCAGTCGTCATTAGCCCTTTTCTCACAAATCTTCCATGCATGGTTTGTGTGGCAAAGGGCTACAACAGTGTTGCAGCCATTGGAAAGACCACAATGGTGGAATTTTGTGTTTCCCTTGACATGCCTATAGTAGAGGCTGGCAATGTACAAAGTTGGTAGGAGATTTCTTCACACAGGAAATTTCATGGAATCTATTATTTGTATCTATTACACTGGTCAACACACTTTTTCTGGCATAAGGTATTCCAGTGGCTTTAAGGTAATTTTGGGGTGCTGATTCCAAATCTGGAATCAGTTTTTGTCTATCACATCAGGTTTTTTAGATATCAAATATTGCATTTGATAAAATCAATGAAAAACAGCAAATTTACACTGGTCTACAAAAAAAATTTTCTGACCTGGACTTTTGCAGCTGTTTTAGACTAATTTCAGGGTGCTGATTCCAAATCTGAACTCAGATTTGCTCTGTCACATCTCGTTTTTATGCTATCAGCATACCCCATTTTCATGATGCCAAACCTGATGCCAGATTTGGAATCAGCGCCCCAAGATTACCTTAAAACCATTGGAATACCTTATGCCAAAGAAAGTGTGTTGACCGGGTACCCCCTTATCAAGGTCCAATTTTCTGAATTACCCCTGCTAATTAACTGCTAATTTTATATGTGAAAAAATGTCTTATTAAACTCTGTGTGTGTGTGTGTGTGTGTGTGTGTGTGTGTGTGTGTGTGTGTGAGAGAGAGAGAGAGAGAGAGAGAGAGAGAGAGAGAGAGAGATATGCAAGGATCTCTTTTTTTCTCCAAGTCACACATCCCAAAATCAGCTCCTCCCTCCCCCACCCCACCAAAGTAAGCCCCAAACCAAAATCAGAGAGACAGAAGGGCTCCGAAAATAATTACAATTTAAAATCCATGTTAATTAACACTTAATTAGCTGCTGATGGGGCAGATAAGGGGCAGGGCTTGGCGTACCCCCAGCAAGAGGTCCGCATACCCCTAGGGGTACCCATACCACAGGTTGAGAACCCCTGTTGTAGCCATTGTTAGATCATGCCCTGCAGAAGGAAAATATTAAATAAATGTGGATATCTACATAAAATGATATTATAAACACACTATCCTAAAAATACAGCACCATATTTTAACACTAAAGCAGTCACTGACTCGCAATAACTTGCAATCATAAGTGAAAAAGAGTTAATTTCGGGTAAAATCAATGAAAATGGGGTATGCCAATAGCATAAAAATGAGATGTGATAGAGCAAATCTGATCTCAGATTTGGAATCAGCACCCTGAAATTAGTCTAAAACAGCTGCAAAAGTCCAGGCCAGGAAAAAAAATTGTAGACCAGTGTAAATTTGCTATTTTTCATTGATTTTATCAAATGCAATATTTGATATCTCAAAAATCTGATGTGATAGACAAAAAACTGATGCCAGATTTGGAATCAGCACCCTGAAATTAGTCTAAAACAGCTGCAAAAGTCCAGGCCAGAAAAATGTTTTTGTAGACCAGTGTTATTTCAGATTGTCTATTTATTAAGTTGTTATGCTGTCCAAATTGCCCTCCCTGGATGTCTTAAATGAGATGGGATTCATTACCATGCTTTGCAATAATTAAGTAAAACGTTTGAATTAATGTATCCCTTTTATTAAACGCTAATTATGCTTTGTGTATTACAGTTTCCTATTCCCCCCATAGAAAATGTTCAAGAATATTGCCTGTTTTTACTAAAATTGGATAAAATGCTACATATTTATACAGGTATCTTCTTGTCTCGTGTGCTCCCTGAGGCATCTGGTGGGGCCACTGTGAAATACAGGAAACTGGACTAGATGGGCCTTTGGCCTGATCCAGCAGGGCTCTTCTGATGTTCTTATTTATTTTCTGAATAACCAGTTGTGTTTCTGTCTTCTATTTTCTGCAACCATTAAAACATTATTCAAGGGTCAGTGTAATCTCAGGGCAATAAATCTCACTAGTTTCAGTGGGGCTTACTCATGACAAGCCACATGGGATTGGCTCCAAAGATTCCTTTCCTCCAACAGAAGAACTTTCCTCTGGAGGAAGGAATCGAAGGATTCCTTCCATGGATAGGAGCCTTGTTTTAAAATTCTTCATTCCACTCCCAGGGCACTTACAGGGCACAGGGCTCCAACTGGTAGCAAACTGTTGTGTTGGACAGGGTCACTGAGTTTAATGTGACCAGTAGTGTAGTGGTACATTTTGAAGTGCGGGACCTTTTTGTGATGTCCCCTAGCCATGCCCCTATAGCCAGATCCCATAGCCACAGCCCTCGGATTTTTTTTTTTTAAATCAACTTTGAAATCTATTATCTTCCACAGGATTAGGGTGTTCCCAGATGGAGCCGCAACTGGTTTTCCATTATTCTAGGGGTTTGTTGGAGGGCGGGGGGATTGTTTACTAAGCATGTGTTCCTTTCCTTCATCATTTGGCAAAAACAAAACTATGGAGTGTTCAGACCATTTGCTTATTCAACGGGAAAGGAAAAACATTACACTGGCAGCAGAAATCTGAGAGGCAGCCTCCTTAAAGGTGGAGACAAAGAAGTGGGAGGAGGGCTGTTATGACACAGAAAAATTAAGTTAGAGCAGAAATCCTATGCATACTTTAAGACCTACTGAACTCAAAATACTGACTTCTGAGCTACAGGTGGATCATATCCATTGTAACAGGAAAGTGGGTTGCAAGAGGAAGGAGAAACAGAACATTAACAGCCCAATCCTACCTAACTTCCTGTGCGGCAATGCAGTGGTGCCAACGTGGAGTCCGCTGTATCCCGCAGGGGAGTTTTGGCATGTTGAGGCCTCCTCAGAGTAAAGGAACATTTGTTCCCTTGCCCTGGGGTAAGCCCCTGCTGCCGCCATCAGTTAACTCAAACTTGCGCCAGTGATATTGCTGGCACGAATCCGCGTTAACCACGGAAGGCAGATCAGGCCCGGGAAGGGGATTAGGATTCGACAGGCACTGCTGCTGCCGCCAAACCTGCCCCCTTCCCAGGCCCGATCTACCATCTTCCCTGCCCCACCACCTCTCTGTTCCGCCCACCCTGTTCCACCTCCCTCCGCTTCCCTCCCGACCCCTGCACAGTCTTGCCATCAGTGGTGGGCATCCGGTGTTCATCGTCATGTGGATCTGGCTGTTTGCTGCTTGCTTTGGCAGCCAGGTCGTGCTCACGGGTATTGACGCATTTTGCGACAACCATAAAAATGTTTACACCACCAGAACACTCGTTTCAGCTGTGTAAACAGCCCATAGGATTGGGCCATAAGAAGAGAAGGGAGAGAAATAGATAATGGGTGTAAAGTGATGGAAAAGATTAGACAGATTATTTACAAAAACAGCACAGAAGATGCTGTTTTTGACACAGAAGACAGAATGTTTAAGGCTGCAATTCTCTGCAACTTATTTGAGAGTGAGGCCATCTGAACAATGAAATTTTGCTTCCAAGTAAACATGAAAATGCACAAAGAAGGGAAGTGGAGGGAACCAGATTGGGGGGGGGAACTAGATGGAAAGGGGGGTCAGGAAAGAGATGCAACCATCTTCTCTCTGACACATGCATACTTCATGTCCTTTCCCCTCTAGCTTTCAGTCTCTGAAGCCTTGACCAGCTGAGGTATGTTCCTCCTCTAGCTCCATTGCATTGTTGTCCCTTCCATCCCAATATCTTCCTGCAGTTCTCGTCCTGTGTAAACTAACAAGTGCAAGAAGATGTAGCAGTAGCACCTCGCCTTCTCATTCCAGCCTCAAGACTAACAGATCAGAGCATAGTTGGAGGTGCCCTCCTTCCCTTCTTCAAAGCCCCAGGAGCTGAGTGTGCACACTGGAATTGGTCAGAGGACATGCGAAGGGGAACAGGGAAGGGAAGGGAGAGGAGCTGCTTTACAGATGAAGGGTAAGCAGGTAGAGAGGATCAAAAGCACTCTTGTTTCTTTAAGCACAGAACAGAGAACTCTTTGCTAAGCCTTGTGCTGCAGTATGATGCAGCCTCACAAGGCACACAGAGAGCCGGTTACCACTGCAGCGAATTGTGCTTGCTCCTCATACCTCCATGCAGGCTCAGGGAGCTCAAGATGATTGTAGAGTGCTCCGGTAGTGCTCCATCTACTCTCAAAATACTGGAGGGATACTCCCCTCCACTCCGGGGCAACTCAATCACTGAACCTGACTTCCTGTGAAACGTTTTTAAGACCATTGAAACTATGGCTCTCATCTAATTCTGCGCCAGCCTCACATAATATTTCTTGGCAAGGTTGACCTGGAAAAGTTCAAGAGGAGATGATTCTATCTCCTTTCTAGAGTAGGGTCAAGATCTTGACTCTTGTGATTTATCTATCTATTTTATTTACATTTATTATTCAGTGTTGTTTCCTTGGAAGGGCCAGCTATCTCCTGGTACAGTACGTATCTTGGAAGCAGGCAACATGGTAGATATTTGGACTTCCTAAGACACACAGATAGACTACCAGTAATTTGATATCGGTGGGATGAATTCATAGCCAATGGTCAAGCTGCGGTCAGTTCCAGGAATGCTATTGGGGGGGGGGCAGAGAAAGCAAGGTACATAGTGGTGAATCTGAATGGACCACCATTCACAACAAGGCAGTACATTCACCTAAGGCTGCAATTTTATACACCCTTATCTGGAAGTAGGTCCCGTTGAACTCCTTAGGGCTTATTTCTGAGTAAGCATGCCTATACTTGTGCTGTAAAATGTTTGTTTTAGAAAATTTATATTCTGCCTTTCCAATCATGAAAAATTGGTTTCAGTTTTTGTGGGGGGGGGGGGAAGCTTCAAAATTGATATTGAGGAAAGTCATGTGACAGACAGTGGCATCACAACACAATGCACAGCTCTAAGCCAGAATACCCCCTTTTAATTCCTCATACTTTCAGTATGGGGGAAGGACTGGGGCAGTCATCGGGCAGGTTTGAAGAAGAAGAGCTTTAGACTTGAAGGGCTTTAGACCTAGACTCTGCAGCTCTCAAATGCATAACCGACCAGCAGAGGAAAAACGTGGCCACCCCGAAGTGAGGGTCCAACGGCCTGAAGAAGAGCTGAAGCATCACAGAATCGGCCGCCGGTCACCTCGGCGAGCTTAGATGTTCATTCACTCCTCCCAGAGCCTCTGCAGGGCTTTCAGCCAGAACCCATGCTTACCTCAAAATCCCGGGATTTCTTCTTCAGAAATTCACATTCACATTGCTTCCTAAGGAAGTTGCCATCATCATAGCAGCCCAACTTCCCCGGGGATCTATGTCATAACCGCTGTGCCAACACCAACTCCAGCACTTCTGTAATGCAGCTGGAAGCTTCGGAATCGTCCGCTCCTCGGACGATTCCGAAGCTTCCAGCCATGTTACAGAAGCACCGGAGTTATGGGAAGTGCTTGGCTAGAGCGGCCGATGTTGCCGCTCTTGCCAGAAAACCTTTGGAGGCCACCAGAAAACCTTTGGAGGTCCGCATGCGGCCCCCGGGCCGCATGTTGTGCACCCCTGACCTAGAGCAACTGCTGCTATCCCTGGGAGCTCTCCAAGGTTCTGCTGAAGTTGACTGACCAGCTATTTGGAAACCTTCTTCCCGCAATCAGGAACGCGAAGAGGGGTACCACAAAAAGATGTTGCAGTGTGGGAGGAATTTCTGCTGGACTCAATGGGGTTTGCTTCAGATACGTATTCCCTGGATCACATTGTTAGGCCACAGGGGCTGGGTGGGAGTCTTCAGCATGGAACAGCCAACCGTAACCCTCTCTTATCTTCTCTCTCTGTTTCCAATCTGTTCCCCTGCCTTTTTCACATACTGAGCTGTTCAAAATTGTAGTGTTACACATGTTGAAGCTGAACGTTCTTCCCTTCCCCATCCATCCCAGCAGGAAGCATGTGTTCCATACTGACACCTCTAGGAATCTTGACTCTCTTCATTTAACCCTTAATTCCTCAGGAAGGAAAACATTGTTGTCCCTTTTGGGTTTTTCCTTTGGATTACAAGTTTCTGGAGTTCAAGGCATACTCAGAAACTTCCATCTTCTTTGTGTAGTCTTATTTTGGCTACATTCCTATCAGTGCATGGTTAGTGGCTTCAAAAATAGAAGGATGGCTAATGGTGAGAAGATTCTCACTGAACAAAAGGCTGCTTGGTTGGGTCACATATCAGTGAACATTTCCAGGGTTTACATTAAAGAATTGCACTTGTCCCTTCAGAGCAGCTGGCTTCAGAGCAGATGTAGTTTCACAGCAATCAATAGAATTTTCATGAGACTTTCACTGAGAGTATGAGGATAACATTAAAGCATTTTTGTGCACAGACCTACATAGCCGCCCGGTCGGCCTGAACACTGAATGCACATGTGCAGAATCTCATTTTATATTCTAAGCTGGAGAAGAATTTCTGGGGGAAATGACATTCAATTTGTAATATAGCCAAGCACTATAAGCTGGAGAAATTTGTATTCCAAACTAGGCAATTATGAACTTCAGCGACATCTCTGTTTGTTACATTAATAACAAATGTAAGAATGTTTTAATCTCCAATTGCTAAGCATTACTATAAAAGCAGCTTTGCTTTCTCTCCCCCATTGCAAACTTGGAATGAATGCCTGCCTGCTTTGGGAGGGGGAGGGGAACAGACTTGCATTACTTTATTATATGAGTTGTTAACGTTTTTTTTAATTTTGCTTGCTTGTGCCCAGAGGACAAGCAATTGGTTATTAAGCTAATCAGCCTTATGCTGTATTACATCAATTTGATGAGTGCCGGGAAACTGGCATCTACTGGAACTTTCAGCCTTCCTCTATTCATGGAATGATCGTTTTTTGGGTGTGAACCGCACCTTCACAAGGAGACTCAGTACTGGGGGAGAAAGGGCAGGGAGGGAAGTAAGTTATGGTGAATCTGATGATAGCTGTGAAAACATCTCAAGGGTTAAGGAGTTGTTACAGCTAAACAGGTGGTCAGAGTGTTTCAGCAATAACAATGTAGCCATTTTTCTTCTTAAACACCCCTGATTACTATGGCGAATGACTGTGTTGCAGCTACTTAGAATCATAATTAACTGCCTCTCATTTGCTAATAATTACATAAAAATAATTAAAAGTGCTCACTACTTAGTTGCTCTTGTTTCAGACCCTGTCTTGCATCCAGTTGTTAAACAAACAAACAAACAAAAAGACAAGCTAATGAATATGCAAGGAATGCTCAATACACGTGCCAAGCATGTTTATGAACAAACAAACAAAATCAAGAAACCCAGACAGGACTTTACATATGTTAAATAAAAAACTACTACTGGAAGCATAACCAGAACAATAGAACAGTCAGAAGCAGTTATTCAGCAGTCATACTAGGGGTGGAGGGGAAAGGACATAGAGCCCCTTCTTTAATGTCTTGCTGAGACCTTGGTCCATGTTCTTGAAGATATTGGGATGCCTGAGCATGTGCCAATGTTATTCTAGTGGAAAAGATGCCGGGTTGGGGGGAGGTTTATTGAGCTGACGTTTATGTTCTTCATCCTTAATCAGTCTGAAGCTAATTAGCAGCATCCACACAATAAAGCCACAAGTCGTTAATCACTGGGGATAGTAGAAGTCAGCCCCTTGCCCATGCACAACATTTTGAGAGAACTTTTCTCTTTTTATTCTGCGCCCCCTTCTTTGTGTAGTGGGCCTTCGAAAGTCATGAGGATCCCCTTTTCATGGTCAACAGTGTGTGAAGTTTAAGCTATGCCTTGATGTGACAGACAATGGGCCTCTGTTTAAGCATCTATCGTATTTTCCCTTTTTTGTGTACTTTTCCCTCATAGAAGAGAGTCAGCTGATAGCTTTATTTGAACTTGAGTTGCATAGCTGAGCTGGGAATTTTTAAAGTTCTAACCAGTATGAAATGAAATGGAATTCTGCCCCTCGCAATTCCCCCCCCCCAGTCTTTCGGGAAAACGTACAGTCATTTTCTAGGCACAGCTAATTAGGAATCAGAGTCCTTTCACATGCCCTGTAGTCCAGCATGTCTTCTGATCCACTGATAGCAGCTGCAGACTAACTTGTAAGACAAGGCAGTAAGAGGAAAACCTTTTGAAAACGAGATTGACATGACTTTGGAAGGATATGCATGTATGATCAGTTGACCACATGGAAGCATTTTCTGTTGTATGGTTGCTTGGTTTTCTGTATTTCTATACGCATCAGGTAATTTTTGCTTTCTGCCACCCATTCTCATGCTTTGAAGTTTGGGGACTTTAGCAAGGAATAAGTCTTCCCCACATTTTCCACATGATTGGATGTATCAGTAATGCATGGTGTGAAAGCATTTCCGCAACTATAAGGTTTCATTGCTAGAGTTGTATTTTCAGGGATCTCTTCCTTTCCTTGTTTCACGGTTTTTATGTACTTTAATAATTTACAAATATTGGTGACTTTCATGAGAGAGGGGCGGAGGGGGAGGATACGGAATGATTAATGGCCCAATCCTATGGCCCAATCCTATGGGCAACATATGCTGCCAGAACGAGCGTTCCAGTGGTGAAAGATGCTTTCCAGCTGTCGCAAAAGGTGACAAGCCAGAGTGCATGGCCTGGCCACCTCCCCAAATGGCGAGCGGTCATCTTCCCACGCCAGTGGGTGACAAACTCCTGCCAGCACAGGTAACTGTGTTCCAGGGGTGGGAATGAGGCATGGTGGGTGGAACGGAGTGGAGACAGGAGCAGGGAGGAGGGTGAATCAGGACTGGGAAGGGGCAGATTCAGCAGCAGGACATACCTGTGTCCACCGGCAGTGTCTGCGCTCCGGACAGAGTGAGTGGCGCCGGCATCTCCGATGGCATCACTTACTCACTGAGTACTCACTTATGGCACATTTATGACACTCAGCGTTGGTGGAGCTATTGCTCTGCCGACACTTCTTTTCACAGGATTGCACTGTAAGTCTAGTGCACTAGTTATCAGTTTGGTTCAGAGCACAGTTCAAAATGCTGGTCTTGAACTGAAAGCCCTAATGCAAGGATATTCGAAAGATCAATATGAGCCTGTTCATGCAATTAGCTAATCTGCAAAAGCCCTTCCTCCATGTTACTGTACCTCTCCTTCAAAAGTGAGGTGTATGGGAACAGAAAACAGGACCTTTTCAGGCATGGCAGATTTTGGAATCCCCTCCCCAGTTGACACATGCCTACATTATTATATTTTTGATGCCAACTAAAAACCTTTTAGGTTTATAGTCTCCCAGGGCTTTGACGCTCAATGATTAATGTCTGAAATAGCGAGTATTTTCTACTTCCCATATATAGTTCCATTGAACTGAATGACACAGCAGCAGTGCATGTGATGTGTGACTAGCTTCCTTAGGATGTTCACTAGATCATTTTCTATAGAGTTCTATATAAGTTCAAGCCATAAGTAGATCCATTGACATTGACCAAAAATTGTGCTTTTTGCAGATTCATTCAAAATAAACCATTGATGCTACTGGAAAATATAAAGGTTTTGCAGTGATGTCTAGGTATTAATGGAATTAATGAAACTCCCGGCCCAAATTTGTGAAGGAAAATATGTCTTCTGAATTTGCTTCTTGGATAGGAATAAATATCTCATTAATCTTAAACCATCAGCCCAAGAACATTGTTTATGTTAAAGAGAATAATAAATGACTTTACATGAAGTACACAACAGCAGATGCTGGAATGTACCCATTCATTAGTCATCTGGAATAAATATGGTCTTATTTCCATCCTGAGATATTTCAGGTACTCTTTAAATGTTACAGTAGCACCTAGGGAGCTAAGGAAAAAGGGGGTGGCACTCAGATCAGCAGTGAAAGAAAACGAGGAGGAAAGCATCGATAAAGTGCAAAAAATGTTCATGTGGAGTTGGATCCAAAGGATTGCATGTCTAGTTCATACGTCCTAGGGAGATGTGTACATATTCTCCCACCCCCAGCCCTGCATGTCAAATTGAGGAAAGTTTACAAAGCAGTTTGTGATATGGCAGGAGGATCTGCCACTAAAAGGAAGTGGTCCAAGATTCTAGTGGCCATGCCCAAGCTCAGTAAAAGCAATCGTTTTTTTGTGTGTGTTTTTTTTAATCAGCCATCTCAAAGTACGTTTCTAGAAATCTGGCAAGTAATCTATTGGCAGAGTGGAATAATGTCAACAAATCCCCAGAGAACAAACAAAGGTTATTCTTTCTGTTCTATTAGTAGGAATGTATGCATGTAAATTGTGGCTAGGATTTTTCTCTACCCAGAAATGTTATGTTAACTTTAGGAAAATCTCTGCATAGTACAGGAGTGGAAATGGGGGCCGGGGGGTGGGGAAAGAGTCCATTCTAACATTAGAAAGGATATTCCTCAAAAATGTAAATCCAGATTTTCTCTTCAGGGACATTTTGTTAATTGGACTAGTGGCAAATGGATCATCAGCTTAATTCACAAGTTTTCATTATTATTTTTGCTTCCTTTTAACAATTCGTATTCAGAAACATGAGCTGAAATAGTTTTGTTTTGCTATATCTTTATAGTATAGTAATTCCTCAACAGAAATTTTCCAAAGTTCTTAAATATAAAATTTTGCCATATTGTAGCAGATCAGAGAAGGCCAATATTCTGTATTCACAAGGGGCACCATATTTTCCTGACTGGTCAACCTTCTGCGTTCTACAGGCTCCATAGTAATAATGTTGGCAGCATACAGGAAGTCCTCACTTAGGAAACTGCCACTTTAAGCAAAATGATTTATAATGAAACCAATTTTACCATAGGCTAATTGGTAAATGTAAATGTTCCTCTGGCATTTTCCCATCAACTTTAAAACAAAACAACTTTAAGTGAGGACTTGCTACATGGTAGTACAGACTTCACAGGTAAGGCGCACATGTGCTCAGGCAGCATGAAGGGTGGGAGTGGGAAGCTGAGTAACATGTGCTTCCTGAAAAAAAAACATCAAGTGGTTTGACTGGCACTGGACCTTAGCCTTTCTGGAATGAACATGACACAAAAATACAATAGCATCTGCAAATAGCACACACAGAGACTTGCCGTTTATTTTCTATACAAGTGAAACTGGGAGCAAAACTTCTCCCTCACTCTGATTGTTTAATCATGCTAAACAATCCATGTTATAGGATTATGGCACAATCCTATTGTGCCTCTGTGCCAGTGGAGCATGCGCTCTGCCAGCGCAGAGCAGACCGTTGCAAAACTGCCGAAAGGGAAGGAGCGGGGAAAGTCAGGTAGGATTGGGCTGCCCATGTGGAAAATATTGTCTTATATTAATATCAAAAGAGGTGTGTGTCTGAAGGGGTTCAACCCTCCCTTCCCTAACCTCCCCATGGTTAATCACCCAAACTCCTCTCTCCCCCCACTCAGCCCATACCAGAAGTTAGTAGGGTTGAGAGCAAAGTTCCAAGGGCAATGGACTGTAAGGGAAGCAAGGACAACGGAGAGAGTTCAGGTACCCTCATGTGCACATCCCTTTTGTGTTAAAATCAGACATACACACCCTTGCCCTCTGGTTTATAAGTGAACGAGGCAGATATGTGACAGAACAGACGTGGCTACATCTAGTTTGTCAATCGCGATGACACAGGAACTGTGCGTTAGGATCTGCCTTCATCATTGGTTGACTCACATTTAAGAAAGTAGTGTTCATTCTACCTCAGTTCCTTGCCTTCTTTCGAAGAATGCAAGAAGGGGAGATCTTCTGGTGTAGCTACAAATAAAAGAACTAATATCAATGAACAGTAAATTGTCGCAAGCCTTGAAAGTGCTAAATGGGAACAATACTTAAAACACTGCTGAATTTCCAAAGAGCAGCTGTTAGACATTTAAGCCTATCATTCTCTACTGAACATGCATCAAATTTATTTTGTGGCACTGTCATAAAAATGTATGAGAATGTAAATGCTTGAGTGATCCATTAATCTTTTGAGTAGTAAACACAAAATCTTTTTAACCCCAGTGATGATATAACCATACTTTATTTTGAATGAAAGCTTTATCATGGAACTGAAGATGTTCTGTGTCTTTCTAGGGTGTATAAATAAGAACAAATTAATATTAACGTCTGATCGGTATGAAAAGTGTACCATTATATAGATTACAGTATGAAGTCATATTTAGCAAGCCAAAACGATACTAGGTTTCTGATGAGCACTGAAAATCTAATAACAACATAGTATGTATGCTTATCATTTATTGAATTCAGCTACCAGAATGTAGCTATTATCACTATTATCATTTGCTAAACGACTCAGAAACAAATTAGGGTCTTCCAAAACTCTCAATAAAACATTCCCTTTTTTATGTGCCAATTTACGAGCTCTGGGCTGCGTTCTGGCAGGGGAAAACTTTCGCCGTTTTGATCAATGGACCCCTCTCTTCTCTTGGCTACCATCTACCTTATTGGATTTTTGCCTAACTAAGGATTTTAGATATAGAATCATAGAATACTAGAATTCGAAGGGACCTTGGTGGTCATCTAGTCCAACTCTTTGCTCAGCGCAGGCAACTATAGCATCCCTAACAGATGGCCATCCAGCTTCTGCTTGAAAGCCTCCAATGAGGGAAAGCACACAACTGTGCAAGGCAGACTGTTCCAGTGCTGGACAGCTCTTAAAGGTAAAAAATTCTTCCTTAAGTCTAGTCTAAATCTACTTCCCTGTAGTTTCAAGCCATTGGTTCTAGTCCTGCCCTCAGGAACCACCAAAAGCAAACCCTCCCCTTCTTCTGTGTGACAGCCCTTCAGATACTTGAATTTGACTATCACATCTCCCTTTAGTCTTCTCTTCTCTAGGCTAAACATACCACACTCTTTTTAACTGCTCCTCATAGAACTTGATTTCCAAACCCTCATCATCCTAGATTCTCTTCTCTGAAACCTCTCCAGCTTATATGCGTTCTGGCAGCACAGCGTGCTTTCCAGCAGCATGAAAACCAGGCCACTGTCACCCACTTCCAGACCACTGCCACAAACAGGCAGTGATATGGTGCATCAAGCTGCAGCTCCAAAGGCCTCCATCGGTGCTGGTAACTTGGTGACCAAGGTGTGTCATGGATGGGTAGTTTTGGGGAGAATTATGGAGGAGTTGGCTCTTTGGCATGCACCAGATCTTATCCCCTCTTTCTCAAGCCACCCACTCCTTTTTTCCTCGGACATACACCAACAAAATGGCTGACGTATGTCTGAGGAGACCCATAGACATCAGGAAGACCTATTGGGAGGCCTACCGAGGGTAAGTAAAAAATACCTCCTGATGGCTATCCGATCGCCGCCGCCCCTTCCATTGGATGCAGCCCATGTTCCACCAGTACAACTGCATTGGCGCCAATGGTGGGGGATAGGATTGGGCAGACAGTAGTCCAAGTGAGGTCTGACTAGTGCAATATAGAGTGGAATTATTACTTCTCATGATCTGGACTTTATGCTCTCCTAATGCAGCCCAGACATACATTCACTTTTTTTTTCTTTTTTTTTCTTTTTTTTCTTTTTTTTTGCTCTCTCATCAGACTGCTTATTTTCAACTTATGGTCCACTGATGGAGCACATGCTGCATATTATGTTGGGAAGGGCAACCAGACTGCCTGGGAGAGGCAAGTAAAAAATCTTACGTCCAATATGTCTCCTCAGACCTACGCCAGCTATTTAGCTGATGTAAGTCCAGGAAGAGTCAGCGAGTGAGTCAGGCCAGGAAAAGGGGGATAGGAACCTGGCATGCACCACTGCCATCAAGATCCTCCCCCTCCTGCCCCCAAATCACCCCTGGCGCAGCCCACTCCCCACCACGAACCTCCTCCCCCTGCTGACTTACCAGTGCAACACAGGATGGAGGAGATTCAGTGGGCCACTGTTGCCTGCGTGCTGCCTCTGGCCATTTGCCCTGGTGGCTGCAGGCAGCCGGCAGAACAACAGAGCACATTTCATGCCATTGTTCCAAAACCGACACTGATGGATCATGAGATCTGTCAGCGTAAGCCCTGGATAGGACTGGGCTGTAAGATACCTGGATGTTTTTCACACATACTGCTGCCAAGCCAGGTTTCTCCCATCCCATACTTGTGCCTCTGATTTTTTGGTTCCTACATGGAAGACCTTACCTTTCACTCCATTGAACTTCTGTTCCTTCCTCCATATGATGGAGTTGTCCACAAGGGAAGCAAAAATTTATTGGACCTCCCCCTCTTAGCTGCTTGAGGCTTCCAGCAGATACCTACCACTATCAACTTGCCTCACAGAAACCTCACTTATCTGTTTTAGAAGAGCATTGTCCATGACTTCTGCTTGTCCCGGTAGTCTATAATAAACTCCCATGATTGTATCACTCGTATTGTATTCTTCTCTCCTTTTCTTTTTACCCAGACACTTTCTGTCTGACTTCCATGTTCAGATCCCTGGATTTCTGTGCAAGTGTATACATTCTTTACATTACCTGCAGGTTTCCCTCCCTTCCTGTCGGGTCTGTTCCTTTTGAACACCTTCTACCCTTCCAGTCGAAAGCTATGGCAAACAGACAGCATAATAAAAAGCAGAGATATCACCATGCCAACAAAAGTTCGTATAGTCAGGGCGATGGTGTTAGAGTTGGACCATAAGGAAGGCTGAGCGCCAAAGAATAGATGCTTTCAAACTGTGGTGCTGGAGAAGACTCCTGAGAGTCCCTTGGACTGCTAGGAGATCAAATCAGTCAGCCCTGATTGTTCCCTGGAAGGACAGGTACTGAGGCTGAAGCTCAAATATTTTGGCCACCTAATGCGAAGAGAGGACTCTCTGGAGAAGACTCTGATGCTGGGAAAGATTGAAGGCAAAAGGAGAAGGGGAAGGCAAAGGATGAGATGGTTAGACAGCATCACCGATGCAACGAACATGAAAATGAGCGAACTCAGGAAGATAGTGGAGGACAGGAAGGCCTGGCGGGATGTGGTTCATGGGATCATGAAGGGTCGGACACGACTTAACGACTGAACAACAACAAACACCCTTCCAGTCCTATATTCCACTCATGGGTCTCATCCCACCAAGTTTCTGTGATGCCTATCAAATTGTATTTACCTTCCCATATTGGGATTTTCAAGTCCATCCTGTTTGTTTCCAATACTCTATGCATTAGTGTATAAACAACCACAGAGACCACGGTATCTCCTCCTGTTAGCTTCCCTGGTGCAAGTCCCTAATCACCCCCTCTGCAAGCCTGTTTCTTCCTTTGTCTATTACTGTCTTGTCTCCAATGCCTGTCCTTATATTTGGTTCTGCGCTTTGTTCTCCCGACCGCTTTGTATTTCGTTTAATATTCTCCTGATGAGACTTGCAAGTTTCTTGCCAAACATATTCTTCCCAGTCCTCGTGAGGTGCAACCCATCTCTTGCCAGGAGTCCTTCATAGCATAGGCCGTGGTCCAAGAAACCAACGTATTCACATCGACACCATCTTTGTAGCCAGCTGTTCAGCGCCAGGATCCTCTCTTTTTTCTTGCTGTGCTTTGACCCTTGACAGGAAAAATAGATGAAAACACTTGTGCTCCCAACTTTTTCACTTCCCAGGGCCTCATAGTGTCTCATGATCCTTCCAAGGCTACTTTGGGCAGTATCATTTGTTCCTATGTGGAACAGCAAAAAGGGGTAGCGGTCACCAGATTTGATCAGTCTTAGCAACCTCTCTGTCCCATCCTGGATACGTGCACCAGGAAGTCAACACACTTTCTTAGACGATTTGTCTAGTCTGCACAACACGACACTGGTCCTTCTCAGTAAGAAGTAGTCCCCTACGACCACCACATGTCATCTCCTCCTTGGAATGGAGAGTGGTTTTCCCCCCATCCTGTGGGTAAGGTAACTGAGAAGCCTCCTGCCCTCCTCCCTATCCTGTGGAGCTCGGGTGGCATTTTTACCCAGATAGGCATATATTGCCCTCCACAGTGAGAACTTGCCATTGGTTGCTCAGCTTCAGTGACACAGAATGCTTCCTGGTTCCTCAATGTCATGTGTGTCCACAACTTCCACTGGGATTTCTTCTTCCTCAATAGCAGCCCCGTCCTCCATGGACTAGATGGGCCTTTGGCCTGATTCAGCAAGGCTCTTCTTATGTTCTTATGTCTCCCTTTGTAAAGTGTTCCTTCTGGCTCATTCAGGGACACTTCACCCTCTCTGAGTCTCAGCACAGAAAGGCATGCCTGAAGTGCTATCGCCTTCTCCGTCAGCAGGGAGAGTAGCTTGCACTTGAAGCAGTTCATATCCTCTGTAGGCAGGAAAACAAACATAACATGTACCTTTTAGGTCACCACTGTGGTTATTTCACTTTCCGTGTTGCTTGGAGCTACAGACATAACCTCTGGACTCCCGCGCACGCTCCCCCCATTGAACTTTCAAGTAACTCCCTTCTTAGCTGTTAATTCACCCTGAGTGTGAACAGCCTTCACAAGCTCACGGCGGTGGGTGTGACTCCTAAAAGTCACTCTGGGTATTTCTTTACCCAATGTGTAATTAATCTGTGGAACTCCTTGCCACAGGATATGGTGATGGCTCCTGACCCAGATGCCTTTAAAAGGGCATTGGACAGATTCATAGAAGAAAAGTGCATCACAAGTTACAAACCATAAGCAACATCCTGGTTTAGAAGTAGGTTTTCTCTGTATGCCAGGTGCAAGGGAGTGGCCACAGGATACAGGTATCTTGTTGTCTTGTGTGCTCCCTGAGGCATTTTGATGGGCCACTGTGAGATACAGGAAGCTAGACTAGATGGGCCTTTGGCATAATCCAGCTTCAGATTCACTGTGGGCATGAATCCCTTAGAAGAAATGGAGTAGCCCTCATAGTCAATAAAAGAGTGGGACTGGAAAAGGTAGTACTGGGGTGCAACCTCAAAAATGACAGAATGATTTCAGTTCGAATCCAAGGCAAACCATTCAACATCACAGTAATCCAAGTGTATGCCCCAACCACTGATGCCGAAGAAGATGAAGTTGACCGGTTCTATGAAGACCTACAACACCTTCTAGAACTAGCACCCCAAAAAGATGTCCTTTACATCATAGGAGACTGGAATGGTAAAGTAGGAAATCAAGAAATAAGCGGAACAGGCAAGTTTGGCCTTGGAGCGCAAAATGAAGCAGGGCAAAGGCGAACAGAGTTCTGTCAAGAGAACATGCTGGTCATAGCAAACACTCTTTTCCAACAACACAAGAGACGACTCTACACATGGACATCACCAGATGGTCAATACCGTAACCAGATAGATTATATGCTTTGCAGCCAAAGATGGAGAAGCTCTATACAGTCAGTAAAAACAAGACCTGGAGCTGACTGTGGCTCAGATCATGAGCTTCTTATTGCAAAATTCAGGATTAAATTGAAGAATGTAGGGAACACCACTAGACCAGTCAGATATGACCCAAATCATATCCCTTATGAGTATACAGTGGAGGTGAAGAATAGATTTAGGACATTAGACCTGGTAGACAGAGTGCCTGAAGAACTATGGACGGAGGTTCGTAACATTGTACAGGAGGCAGCAACTAAAACCATCCCAAAGAAAAAGAAATGCAAGAAAGCAAAGTGGCTGTCAGATGAGGCTTTACAAATAGCTGTAGAAAGAAGGAATGCGAAAAGCAAGGGTGAAAGGGAAAGATATAACCAACTGAATGCAGATTTCCAGAGAATAGCAAGGAGAGATAAGAAGGCCTTCTTAAATGAACAATGCAAAGAAATCGAGGAAAACAACAGAATGGGGAGGACTAGAGACCTCTTCAAGAAAATTGGAGATATCAAGGGAACGTTTTGTGCAAAGATGGGCATGATAAAGGACACAAAAGGCAGGGACCTAACAGAAGCAGAAGAGATTAAGAAGAGATGGCAAGAATTATTGTAAGCCACCTTGGTTGCCCTTGTGGGAGAAAGGTGGGGTAGAAATTCAATAAATAAATAAATAAATACACAGAAGAACTATACAAGAAAGATCTGAATGTTCCTGATGACCACGCTGGTGTGGTCACTGACCCAGAGCCGGACATCCTAGAGAGTGAAGTCAAGTGGGCCTTAGGTAGCATTACTAACAACAAAGTTAGCGGAGATGATAATACCCCAGCTGAGCTACTTAAAATCCTAAATGATGATGCTGTGAAAGTGCTGCACTCAATATGCCAACAAATTTGGAAAAATCAGCAGTGGCCAAAGGATTGGAAAAGGTCAGTTTATGTTCTAATTCCAAAGAAGGGCAGTGCCAAAGAGTGTTCAAACTACCGCACAATTGCACTCATTTCACATGCTAGCGAGGTTATGCTCAAAATCCTACAAACTGGGTTTCGAAGAGGCAGAGGAACTAGAGATCAAATTGCCAACATGCGCTGGATCATGGAGAAAGCACAAGAGTTCCAAAAAAACACCTACTTCTGCTTCATTGACTACGCAAAAGCCTTTGATTGTGTGGATCACAACAAATTGTGGCAAATTCTTAAAGAGATGGGGGTACCAGACCACCTTACCTGTCTCCTGAGAAACCTGTATGCGGGTCAAGAAGCAACAGTTCGGACCGGCCATGGAACAACCGATTGGTTCAAAATTGGGAAGGGAGTACAGCAAGGCTGTATATTGTCACCCTGCTTATTTAACTTATATGCAGAGTACATTATGAGAAATGCAGGGCTGAATGAATCGCAAGCTGGAATCAAGATTACCGGGAGAAACATCAACAACCTCAGATATGCAGACGATACCACCCTAAAGGCAGAAAGTGAAGAAGAACTCAAGAGCCTCTTGATGAGAGTGAAAGAGGAGAGTGCCAAACTTGGCTTGAAACTCAACATTAATAAAACTAAGATCATGGCATCTGGTCCCATCAATTCCTGGCAAATAGAAGGGGCAGAAATGGAAGCAGTAACAGATTTTACTTTTTTGGGCTCCAAGATCACTGCAGATGGAGACAGCAGCCATGAAATTAAAAGACGCTTACTCCTTGGAAGGAAAGCTATGGCAAACTTAGATAGCATAATAAAAAGCAGAGATATCACCATACCAACAAAAGTTCGTATAGTCAGGGCGATGGTGTTCCCAGTAGCAATGTATGGTTGCGAGAGTTGGACCATAAGGAGCGCCGAAGAATAGATGCTTTCGAACTGTGGTGCTGGAGAAGACTCCTGAGAGTCCCTTGGACTGCTAGGAGATCAAATCAGTCAATCCTAAAGGAAATCAACCCTGACTGTTCCCTGGAAGGACAGGTACTGAGGCTGAAGCTCAAATATTTTGGCCACCTAATGCGAAGAGAGGACTCTCTGGAGAAAACTCTGATGCTGGGAAAGACTGAAGGCAAAAGGAGAAGGGGAAGGCAAAGGATGAGATGGTTAGCATCACCGATGCAACGAACATGAAAATGAGCGAACTCAGGAAGATAGTGGAGGACAGGAAGGCCTGGCGGGATATGGTTCATGGGATCACGAAGGGTCGGACACGACTTAACGACTGAACAACAACAACAATCCATGTTACCTAAGTTGGTTTCTCAGATCCTGTTGAGAAACTTGTAAAATCTTCCATGATGAGTATACCCATAAATGCAGTGGCGCGGAGGAAATAATATCTGGTCCGGCACTGACAGCTGCTGCTTACCAGCATGAGTTCAGCAGGTAAAAATGGACCCCCACATTCACTTGAATCACAGCCAAGAAGTGGCAGCTGCCAGCATGGCTGTGCCCAGTCAGATGTCGCGTCCTCTGTGGTACCACATCCACAGGGATGCTCAGTGCAAAGGATCTTACAGCATCTGGACCAGCCCCTAAGTGTTTTTTGTGCCTCATTCTGTATCATGATTTAATTTATTTTGCTTGTGTTCAGGCCCATTTTGTGAGCAGTCTTTAAGAATGATAGATATAGACCAGTATAGAATGACCAATTCAGCCAAAGAGATTTTTGACATACAAGTCTGTGACATCAGAAAATGTTAATTGATTTCTACCTTTGTGGGAGAACATTTAGGAATCAAGTTGTAAATTCTAAAGCATGGGAATCTATATCTAATTTTAAAAAATACACTCATACACACAATATACAACATTGCAAAATTGAACAACAGGACAAGTCAAAAACAGCCAGAAAAATAATGAACAATCTGCAAAAAAGTTTGGCCAAAAACCTTGAACAGGATATAGAGGGGAAAACAAAGGAGACTGTCACTTGAAGAGAGTTGAAGGAAATTAAAAAAAATGAATTGTATTTTAACTCAGGGTGAAGACAAACTTTTGAAGTGTGGTAGGAATGATTTTTCAGCACACATGTGCTTCATTCTGAGACATTTGATCTCAGGGCAGAGAACGTGCATTCAAACCACTTCTACTACACTTTGAATATATGCCTAAGTTATGATTAATTATGTGTCCATTCCAAACTGATGCTCTGACTCATGAATATATTCCTTCCTGCTCCTGGCCACGCTAAAATATTCACAGACTTCAATACAGAGGAGAAATGAATTTCTCTGCACACCAGGCAAATGACTATAGCAAATTACATTCTGCAAAATTCAAAACCATTTGTAGAAACAATTATGAATTGTCAGCATCTTTGGAATGTGAGCAAAGATCAACCAAAACCTGAAAGCAAAATCATCTATCTACAGCCCAACCCTGTGACCCATTTACGACAATGGATCTATCGATCCACTGTCATAAATGAACATGCGATGGTACAAATGTTGTGCCAGTGTCACATGCAATGGAGCCGCCGACTGAAATGGCCAGCAGCTCTGCATGCTCAGCAGAACCGCCCAGACACTCCGCTGGCCCAGGTAAGGTGACAGAGGGGGGGCGGTTCGTGGGCAGTACGGAGGAGGTTCAAGATGGGGACAGCAGGGGACAAGGATCAGGCTGGAAGGGGTGGATCTCGGTAGCAAAAGCACACACCAGATTCAATCCCCAGTTTCCCAACCCGCCATGCCCCCTTCCTCTCCTCAGATTTACACTAGCAAAATAGCTGGTCTGGGTCCGAGGAGACCCAAAGGTGACTAGGCAGCCTACTGGGAGGTAAGTAAAAAAAGTTTTTTACTCGCCTCATCTGGCTTCCTGATTTCCTCCCCCACTGTAGTATGCAGTGCACACTCCACTGGTGTGGCTTCATGCTATAGAGTAGTGGGGGATAGGACTGGGCTGCTAAACACATTATTTCAATTGACTTCTGATTCCTCCCCCTATTTCCGTCTTGTGCAAAGGGGCTGGAGAGTTGCATGTAGTATACCCCTGTGGCAGGATGCACATTCCACTACACATCAGGAGAGTGCACCTCTCACAACTGGGAGGATATATGCATCTTCCCACTCTGCACCAGTCCTGGAAGCCTGAGCTGAAGGAAATTTGAATTGGTAGACTGTTTACCACTTGGTCGCATTATACAGATGACCACCTTACCCTGGGGTAAGCTTGTTTCTCTCTCCAACCTAGGAAGAGGAGACCAAAGGCTCCATGAATATTTAAGAGCAGGCAGTGCAGCTGTATCTGAGGTCAGGGGGCAAAAGCTCTCCCAGCATATTTTGAAAAAAAAAATGCCTCTCGTCATTTGGGACGCCTCTGCATTGCACCCGGCGTGAACTGGCATGCAAGAAATATGCTGAATCACTCACTCTCCCGCCATTAAGTAGTCTATAAAAGGTCGCGGTGCCTGGACAAACCATTTTTACAAGCATGCAATTAGCAGAAAGGTGAAATTTAAAACATGCCCTCCCCATTTCACCTTTGTAGCATTGCTGTAATTTTGGGATGACATAAGGAACCTGACTCTGAATATATCTTCAGCATTTTAAGGATTTTTAAGGATTCTACCGCATATAAAAAGGTAAAGGTATCCCCTGACAATTAAGTCCAGTCGTGTCCGACTCTAGGGTGTGGTGCTCATCCCCATTTCAAAGCCGAAGAGCCAGCGTTGTCCGAAGACGCCTCCGTGGTCATGTGGCCGGCATGACTCTCCTTGCCGCAGCGCGTAGCATGCGGCTGGAACACGGAGCGCCGCATATACATGCTGTTAATTATCTGGCAATGTGAAGACATTATGTACCGTCACTTCTATACAATGCTTTGGAACAAGGGCCAACTGAAGTTACCCAGAGGGACCTAAGCAGTGTCCTGCTGCCACTGACCCCAGGCTACAGTTGCCAGGTCTCGGGGCCAGACTTGAAATGTTGGGCAGTTTCAGACCCTCCTTCTCAGGGTATCCAAGGGAAGGAGGAAAATCTCAGAGGAGGGGCTAGAAGCAAAGGAGCTATTAGCTCTACCCCATGTTCATTAGGCTCCACCTATCAGGCACAGCCAGTCTCTGCTCTTTGACCACCAGTTCCTATCCTCTTCTCCCATTAAGCTCCAGCCCACTCCATAGGGTGCTACAACTTATCTATGAGGCCCCACATCTTACCTCCCAGGCCCTACACCTTCCACCTCAGAGCACCAAGTTGGGCCTTCTAGTTTATCTACACAACTAGCAGTGACTCTCAAGGGTCTTTTGTAGCCCTATCTGAAGACTGACCCTGTGGCCTTTGAGCTATGCCTCTTCCCCAAGAGAAAAGGCAAAGGCACAGCTGGAATAGCCACTTGAAAAGGTAGACTTGTGAGTGGCCAAGGAGGAAGAGGAGGAACTGGGTTCACTCCTGTGGGTGATGTTCCCACCTCTGGCCCACAGACCCCAGCAGGTGCCAACCATGCCAACCACTGATGCCAGGCCTGGACCTGGTTCTGCAGGTGGAGTAGTTGTGTGGTATATGGTTTGTCCCATCTACTGGTTCTGTTTTTCCATGTAGCTAGAACTGGTCTGGACTCTTCAGGCATTTTGCCTGATGAAGAGTCTAGTAGTGGAACTCAAAAACATGGATATATAGTATAGCCACACTCTTACAGCCCAACGGTATGACCTGCTTATGGCCCAGTTTCAAGACCTGCTGTCATAAAAGCCACAGCGGTGCAACAAAAGGTGCAAGCATCTTGGAGCTGCCAGCACAAATGGCTGGCATCTCAACGCACCCACCACCGATGAACCTGGCCTATGCTAGAGTAGGTAAGGTGGTGGTGAGATCAGGTCATGGGTGGTAAGGGGTAAGGCAGGGGTGATTTGGGGGGTGGGAGAGGGAGGATTTTGGTGACAGTCACACATATGCTGGATCCTATTCCCCTTTCCCGACCCGGCCCCACTCCCTTCCTCTCCTCGGACATTCGCCAGCAAAATAGCTGACGTGGGTCCAAAGAGACCCATTGGTGATCAGGTGGCCTACCAGAAGGTAACTCAAAGATATATTTACTTACCTCTCGTTGACTGTCTGATCACAACCCCCCCCACCACCACCACCATTGCATGCAGCACATACTCTGTTGGCGCGACTGCATGGTGGAAGATAGTAGGGGCTAGGATTGGGCCATTCATCTTATACACTCTTAATTAGTTCAATGGGATTCACTCCCAGGTAAGTGTGTTCAGGATTGCACTCTTAAAGCCCAAGCCTGCCTAAGTGTGTTCAGGATTGCACTCTTAAAGCCCAAGCCTGCCTAAGATGCGGAGCAGGGGCGTGCGCTGAGTGGTGCCCTGGTGCGGAGGGCCCCAGGGCGCAAGGGCGGGAGGTGGTGCGGGGGGGGCGGGAGGCTCCGGAGGAGAGCGGGAAAAATTTGAATTTTTCCCGCTTTTTTGGGCCGATTTTCGGCGATTTTAAGGGGTTTTTAAAGGGGTTTTTAAATTATGTATGCTTTGCGGCACTTAACTTGTGTAATAGGAGCCTCCAGCGAAGCGATCGGCTGACTCTCTCCAGCGACGACGTTCTCTTCCAGGGGCGCAGATCGGCGATCTGAGATCGCTCCTCTGCAGCCCATGACTCGAACTGCTCATCGTAAGCTAATCGTTTGAGTTCACGCATGCGTGAATGGCTGTTTGCTATGCGCATGCGCGAACTCAAACGATGAGCTTACGATGAGCAGTTCGAGTCATGGGCTGCAGAGGATCTCAGATCGCCGATCTGCGCCCCTGGAGAACGTCGTCGCTGGAGAGAGTCAGCCGATCGCTTCGCTGGAGGCTCCTATACACAAGTTAAGTGCCGCAAAGCATACATAATTTAAAAACCCCTTTAAAAACCCCTTAAAATCGCCGAAAATCGGCCCAAAAAAGCGGGGGGAAAAATCGGCAAAAAATTAGCATAGTTTATGCTAATTAGTTTTGGGGCGGGGCGGGGAGGACCGGGCCCCACCCGCAAAATCGGCTGGGTACGCCACTGTGCGGAGGCTGGCCTAAAGGGCCAGGTGATGCATTCTAGGCTGATTGTGGGCCACACTGGTGCGGCCCGGACTCACCTCAGGGGAGGGAGACATTCGTCCCCTTACCCCAGTGTAAGCAGCATGGGCCCCAATGGGCCTCCTCAGATGTGCAGGAGCTCTGGAGCTGGCACGTGTTCAGGGACATATTAGTAAGGCTGGCCCGGCATGAGACAGGCCTCAGATATCGGCGCAACCCAGCACCAATATTTCCAGCCCGGGCCAGCCAATGGCCCCCTCCCCATGCCCCTGCACCGACCAGTGTGGGCCTTACCTGCGTTGGCTGGCACGGGTCCTGGTCAGCGGTAGAGCAGCGCTGGCCTCCATACCAGCATCACTTACTTGAAAGGAGCTGCAAAATGCTTTACGGCATGTTTGTAACTCCTTAAGCTGGCGTAGTGCGTGCTCTGCCAGCCTTTGATTGTGCTGAATTGTGCCGTTAGTAGGATATCGTCTTACCTATTTTTCTTTTTTCCTGGGTCTGGGATATCAATATATCTATGAACCTGCTGCTACCTGTCTTAGTATGTGGGAGAGTCCAACATTGTTTCCCCTTACTGAGGCTGCCTGACTGAAGAAGAAAGACTGCCCATTGTGACCTCATTCTGATAGCCAGCTGCTGATAGCCATTATGACGTCCGTCTGATGCTGCTTGCCTAAAGAAGAGAGGCTGGCCACTGTGCCCTCCCACAGTTGCTTCCCATCTGAAGGAGAGTGAGGCATTGCTGTGTGCTGCCCTCATGCCCACACCATTGCTACCCACTTTCACAACAAAAGTGCCCTTTGACCCCAGACCAGACAGGGGTTTCTTAATTTTCTTCTTTTACTCTTCCATTCATTCAAAGGCAGGTTTCACCTCACTCTATATCATTTGTGGGGGAAAAACTTTCAGCAGGTTTTTTAGCTATGTAAGTGTATAAAAAGATGTATGTCTTAATAAGGTGTGCCTACTTACCTGACCTGTATCAACAGGGAGGGGAGGGCTGATGTAGTGTATATTATCAGTTCCTTTAAATTACTTTGTTAAAGCTCCAAAAGCACGACTTAATGGAGTCCTCTGTTTTATGGCAATAAGTATTTTGGACCACACTCCAAGATCCAAATTACCGAAAAGAAAGACGGGGGCATGCATTAACAAACGTAAAAATGTTGCACTAATAATACATTTGAGTTAATTAACCAGGGCATTTATAGCTTATCAAATGTGAGTTGGAAAGCGTATTTTGCCAGTCGTAAAAAGTAAGAGTCTTCTATTATCAGTGCTGAGTTGGATCAGAGGCATCACTAGGACGCATCACCTTCTGAAAGAAGGCCCAATGCGTCGCGAACTTTTACTGTTTTCGCGCATGCGCAGAGACCGTTTTGAGGGCAAGAGCTCCAGGGCCGGCCTCGGAGCGTCCAGAAGGCGACGCGCGCGTCACCCCTTTGCGTGCGTCACCCCGTGGCGGCCCGCTCCCGTTGCTTGACAGGAGCGACGCCATTGAGTTGGATGCTGCCAAGTCCATGAGAGCTGGACTTCCCAGTAGGACTGGAACTGGGTCTGGAATTGGATGGAATGCTGGGGCAAATCCATAGGAGGGCCAATATGGAGGCAGGGTCTATTGCACCCAGAAGCGCATTTAGCAGGTGCTGGAACAAGTGAGATAAGCAGGCGTAAGTGCAGACTAGAGCAGGGAGGCTGGCAGACTGGAAGGCAAGGAGACAACTAAAGAACAGGCATAAAGAGGAGCAGAAATAACTCGAGCAAGGCTGGGGGAGGCCCAAACAAGCAAGACTAGAGTCTAACAGTTGCACAGACTCAGGCATGCCCTGGAAGTATTTATAGTCAGGCCAGCAGGATGCTAAAGTCTGCTTGGGTAGGACCAACGTTGAGCCATGGTATGGTCCAGGAAAACAGTATTTCTCCTTTTTTCCTGCACTTTGCGACCATGCAGTTCACAAGGGGCAAAATGCAGGTCCCAGTTGAGAACCAAGCCACTCAGTCATATATCTGTGTACCTTTCCTTCGTCTACCCTTTAATACGGGCATCATGATAAAATAGCATCCTAATCACCAATGCACAAGAAAACCGTCTTCCTTTCTGAACCTAAGTAAAGACCCCCCCCCCCCGAAAGTAATTTTGATGATGGCTTTGGCACCTGGAAGGCCAAGCACGTTCAACTGATCACTTAGCAAAGGTTAATGCTGGCCGTCACCGAAATGAGTTGATGAAGTGATGATTAATATACTCCACACTTGCAAGTGTAGCTCTCTGCAGAAAATACAAATAATAAAGCAAAGGAATTTTTCAGGGTGATTAGATTTAAATTTCACAGCTGACAAAGCAAACCAAAAAAAACATACATGCTAGTTAAAGGACCATGAAATTTCACATGTTGGCTGGTACAGCATAATGGGTAAGAAGCTGAGCTCAGAAACTCCTGATACAAATCTCACTTTTGTCATGAGCTCAGCAGGTGGTCTTAGGCAAGCCACTCTCTCTCTTCAACTTCAGCCCCCTCCTCAACTACAGTAAGGTAGGGCAATACTAATGACCTACCTTTCAGGGTTGTTGTTGCAAAGATTACTGGTAATGTATATAAAGTGTAGAGAATACTCTAATGCTATAAATATGAAGCACCATTAGGTGAGAAGAGGGATGTTCCAATTCTCTCTCCCATAATCTTTCCCCTTCTTTCCATTGCTTCATCCTGCACCTCCTCACCCTGCAAACACACTACACCACAACAACGTGCATGCCTTCATTCCCAATTTCTCTTCCTTTTTACACACTTCATCTTCCAAACTGGTTGCCTGACTTCTGCTTCTTTGGTATACATACCGAGACCATGACAATGAGACAGAATATAAACTTTTCTTCAAGGTTTTCTCCTTCCCTCCAAACATGAGCTGAAGTAAATACAGGCACACCTTGTTAATACGGCAGGGTAGGTTCCAGACCACCACAGTAAACGAATATTGCCTTAAATCACAGCTTTTTTTTTTCACCTGCCAGAGCATATAAAAACCTAAAAACATATTTACACTATCATTAAGTGCACAGTAGCATTTGGCCTAAAAAAAAAAAGATGCAAAAGTAAAAATAATAAATTAAGAAATGCTACAATACTGTATTGCTAACCTTAAAATATTTTTGTCCTTTGCTTGTTATGGTGACTGACGAATGAACATTTTAGAAGTAATTATAGAAGCAAGGCTGAAGGAGATAGTGGTGCTTTTATATTATTATAATTAATAATTACAATAACGCAAGTAAAAAGTTTGAAAATTTTTGAAAATTGCCATAATACGACACTGAGACACGAAGTGCACAAATGCTGTAAACAGACTGAGTACGGGTAACAAAATGGCACCAGTCGACCTGCTCGATTCAGCTCGCCAAAAATGATAAACATGGATATACTGTAATTGAAAAGCGCTGTATTAGTAAAGTGCTCTAAAGCAGGGGTTCTCAACTGGTGGATCGCGTACCACTAGTGGCACGTGGACCGCCGGCTAGTGGCACGCAGATGACCGTCAAGATGGTGACCACCAGGGAGCCCACACTGCCCCATGCCAGAGCTCTGGAACTGACACCTTGAGCTCCAGCCTGCAGAGCTTGAGCGCGCAGGTTTCCAGGCTCGGGAAAGGCCTGCCCACCCACACCCCTTAGCTTACCTTTACAGGTCTTCTGGCATGTAAAAAACCCGGAAGTGCCAATGACGTCATCGGCACTTCTGGTGATACGCGGTGCTGGAGGTGGTATACCGCAGGTAAGATGTTGAGAACCCCTACTCTAAAGCAAAGCGCCTTAAATCAAGGTACGCCTGTATTCCTTTGGAAATTGACCTTTCCTTCTTTTATTTACAACAAAATCAAAACCTCTCTCCCCCAATACTGTATATGTCTTGCCTTTCAGCACAATGTAGATTCCATCATGAATTAATTTACATGAAGGGTGGGTTTATAACTGCCAACTTAGCATCATGTCTTACAACAATTATTTTTTAAAAATCTTTTAAAAGTGGGCAGTAAATTTAAGTGCTTTTTAACAGCTGCCTTCAAAGGCCATCACCTCATATCAGACATTCAGTAAATCCTCTGCCTAGACAGTGAGTGGTGACATCATGCCAAAGACGGTTTTAATTGTTCGATTTTGAAATAAAATGCCAGGTGTTAATTGATTTTTTTTTCCTATGATAGCTTTTAGCACTGTAGTTAATAAAGTTTTGGCCCTTCTTCTAGCCAAATCCTTAAAGTATTAATACTCAGAAACTGCAGTGAACTTGGGGGTTAAGCCTTGATCTTAACAATAGCATATATATGGGTGTCTATGTATTCATCTTTTAAATCAAATCCTATGATGTCTAACAATTGTCTGATGTTAATGGGAACACTTGTTTTTAATTACACGAACTCTTCACCACTGGGCTGAGAATAATAATAATATACAGTATTTATATACCGCCTTTCATGGTCATTGGATTTCTCCTCAGACTTTAATCCAAGGTGGTGTACATGGGCAGGCTTTCCTAACCCCCCCCCCCAATGGTTTTTTTTACAATACATAAATGTCCAATCTTTCGTGAACAGCTACATTCCAGGTGGTATCCTTTTGCAGTCTGGCTTTTCTGCTGGTTTTCTGCTGGTTTTCAAGCTGCTTCCATTGAATCTGGTGGCTAACACACCCATTGACTAATTTTAGGAACCTTAATTTCAATGTCTTTGTATAAACAATTCTCAGCCATGTAGAAAACATGTTTTAAAACAGGGCTGTAAATTAATTCCATCATTTTAGCTGATTGATCATCTACCTAAAAAGGTACTTTAGGTACTTGATCATCGACTAAAAGGTACTGGTCCATCTACCTAAAAGGGACTTTGCTTAGCTGGTTAAAAGAAAATTAGTTTGCATATTGTAAATTAGTTTGCATAAATGTAAATTAGTTTGCATAATAATGCATAATAATACATATACAGTAATGTAAATAATGTGCATAACAATGCATAATGTAAATTAGTTTGCATAATACACTGCAGTATTGGTATTTTTAGGTGATATTGGTGGTAGTGTGAGATATTGGGTGGACAATGTTGGGTGGCTGGTAGGTGGTGGAGCCAGGTGGTACCTGATGGTGGTTTTTTGGGTGTTTTTTTAAAAGGGATCTCAACACTTTTCTTCTAATTGTTCCCTAGTGCAAGATTATTTTCCATGCACTTTAGATATTCTGTATATCGTGTCTTTATTGGTGTCTGCCTCATCTCAGTCACTCTCACAGAAAATAATTTTCTTTCAGAAAACAGCTGGCCCCTTTCTTTCTGGCTCCTTTGTCTCAGATTTAACTCATTTTCTTGGAGAACCTGAAAAGGAAATTAAAACCCTGAAACTTCAGGTCAGATGCCAAGATCTGGTAAACCTAGTCAGTGGAGTTGGATAGCCAAAGCTCAAAACTGGAGGACTTCATTGTATTTCATAGGCTTCTTACCCCCTTTTCCGTTTTTGCAACCAAAGCATTCTAAGAAAAGTATCTCAGGCCCAGGTCTGGCACATGTATAGTATTGTGCTATTGTGCTAACGTGAAATGTGAAAACTAAACTATTGGAATTTGATGTGTGAAGGAGCTGGGCACCCTGGCTTTGACATCAGGTAATGCCTGGCCTGGGATGAAACCAAAAGGGGTTAACAAATGTGAATCGCCTAGGACAAGGGTTCTCAACTGGAGGTACGTGTACCACCAGTACTCCAGCTGACTGGAGGTGGTACACGGACTGCCGGTCTGCCGGAACCCCGCTCTGACATGGCTTCTTTGAAACCGTGTGTTCACTCCCGAGAGGCTCCTGCCTTTTGCCGAGCCTCTCAGGAGTACTGAAAATGGCCCACCCGCCCATCCACCCAGAACCTCCTACCTTTCTTTTCCAGCTGAAAATGTGGCCGAAAACCCAGGAGTGGCAATGATGTCATTGCCACTTCCGGTGGTTTGCGGCCCAAGGAGGCCGCCAGAGGTGATACACAACTGGCCAGGGGTTGAGAACCCCTGGTCTAGGAGATGTTCCTTAATGAAGATGCTCCATTGAAGCATGGTATGACCTCAGGTAACATCTACCTGAGGGGAGGAGCTGAATTGAGAGTGTAAGATGGCCCATTTGCCCCCTTTTTGTAGTCAATGTTGGGAGAACAAAGAAACCACTACAGGCTGGCAATTTTGGGGCAAAGTGTATTCTGAGGGAGACAAAGATTAGGATCTGATCTGTGAGAGCCAGAATGAAAGCTAAGAAAGAGATAGAGGCTCCTTTTGGGGTCTAGGGCGTAGTGGTAGATGGACTGTAACCCCTCTGTTTTCTCTGTAACCCAGCTTTCCACAGTTGAAAACAGAGACTCTCTTTCCGTGTTTATGATACCCCTATTCTCACACTAAATTTCGCTGTGCAAAGGATTCCCCATCACCACCACCTACTAATACATACTACTGAAGGCCACACAACGTATTCATTTAGTCTGAGCCTGTCCTGCACAGGTGTCTGAAGCAGAGTATCTTGGTAAACTGAGGGTCAAACTAGATGTCACGTCATTAGCACCATTGGTGTGCTTTTAAAATTAGCAGGTAGATCAGGCCCTCCCATGGATTAAGAATGCAGTGGGGAGAAATGGGAGACTTTAACTCTTCCCCTTCCATGGTCCCAGTCCAGATTGGGTCCCCCACAGCTGCTACTTGCTAGGAAAAAAAGCTCCCATTGGCAAAAAACAAGTGTCTGGGGGCTCATACCAGATTGGAACTGTGATGGGGAATAGGGTTAACACCTGCTATTGCCACTATACGAGGGTGGCCAATTCAGCTGCTGTTTATAAAAGCAAAGTTAGAACACAGAACAGCTCTAACGATGGGCTTAATTACCGAATTGGTCTGAGTATAAGACTCACTTTCTTCTCCTAATTTAAGTTTTTAAACTAGGGGTGCGTCTTATAATCAGGCTGTTGCAATTTAATGCCAGTGATTTCATTAATTTTTTTTAATAGCACCAAACTTTAAGGGTGCGTCTTATACTCGGGACAATACGGTATATAACATCAGCTAGAGACAAAACAGGGATGGTGACTTATTTGGTAGGGATATCGGAAAATCAGGACAGTTGGGAGTGTACAGAGTACAAACTTTGCATGCCAAAAATTACAGGTTCAGTCCCCACAACTCCACTTTAAAAAGATCCACTTTGAAAAGGATCTCAGGAAGCAAAGCTAGGAAAGACCCTTCCCAGAAAACCTGGTGAGCTGCTGCAAGTCCAGTACTGAGCAGAATAGACCAGTGGTTTGTATACTCAATATGACAGTATTGAGCTCAATTGGACCACTAGTAGACAGGGATGAGCTTAGGCTTGCCAAGTCCGGGCTTCTGTACCTTTAGAGTTATATCGATGGGAGAATTCCACTACCTGAGTTGCTGCAGCTCTGTAATGAGAAAAGCTACATTTGCTGCAGTTCTCATTTCTGTGCAACTCTTAAAGGTACAGAAGCCCTCTCAGGGCCCTGCCCTGTTAACCTTTGGGTTCTGCTACAACAAGCAATTAAAAGTTCAGCTGGTGAGCATCTTTGTGGCCACGTTGTGCTACTGCATCCTACTGAAATTCAAGCTGGGTGAAGCTTCATAAACCAGAGCTGCAGAGAAACTTTGCCCATCCATTCCCCTTTATTAACTTTGACTGTCCCTGCAGCTTTAGAACTCACTTATCACTCCCAAGGATCGACTTGGATGCTGTACCATAATACAATTTGTTCTCTTGGTGACTGCATTTCTCTCTGAGAAGTACAGGAATGAATGAACATGGAACTCTATTAAGCCACATCAAAAACACTGAGCGTCATCGGGAAACAAGGTACGGGTGAAATGAAATGACTTACTTGGGTCCCAAAGATTAATCCAGACAACCTACATTGGAACTCCAACAGCTGTTGCTGACACTTTCACAAAAGCAGAGGATTTAAATGGCATATGTTGGTTTTAACAGCTATATTTGAGGTTAGGGGAAAAACTGTTATCATAAGCGGCTGAGTGAAGTAAAGTTTAACTTACCTGATAGGCATTCTATTTGTGGATAAAAATGTTGGCTGGTAAAACTCTAACCCAGGGGTTCCCAACCCCTTCCTGGCTGAGTACCACCTCTGGCACCACTCTCCTTCTGAGTACCACCGGAAGTCCCAGGCGATGACATCATCACCGGTTACTTTCAGGTTTTCAGAGGCCAGAAAATGCAGGGAAGAGGCTCTGGGCAGGTGGGAGGGCCTTTTTCAGCGTTCCTGAGAGGCTAGACCAAAGGCAGGAGCTTCTTGGGAGCAAAAACGCACCACCAAAAGCACTGCATCCGAGTGGGATTCCAGTGGTCTGGTGGTCTGAGTACCACCAGCAGTCGGCCGAAATACCATTGGTGGTACTAGTATCACAGGTTGGGAACCTCTGCTCTAACCCTTAACACTGAGATACCCTAATGAAATGTTTCAGTCATGTTCAGGATACAATTTTACACTGCAGATTCAAATTCCAGCTGTCAACTTAGTGTTGCCAGTTTGTTAAAAATGACTGTATTTCTCCAGCTACTTGCTTTTTTCTCAGACACCTTGGTAGCAAAGTTTGATCTCAGGTTATTTGGGGGGCCCTCAGGACTCCACCCCTTTACCACTCAGCCCTGCCGCCAGTACCAGACTCCCCCCCCCTCCATTTTTCAAGGGATGGCAGTCTTGTGGCACCACCAGGCCCTCCCTCAGAAATCTCAGGTTTGGGGTTAAATTTGACCTGGAACCCTAACCACCACCATCACTATCCCAAATGCATTTTCAAGGGGGTGAAGTCCGTTGCTAAATACATAATGTGATATCTGCCTTGAGAAGTGAAATATTGGAATGTGTGCATGTTCAGAACACAATACGATGTATCGTTCAAACACCAGCTCAGCCCCCACACCCATTTCCAAAATGGACATGAAAGATATAAAACAAAATGTAACACAACATTTCCATTGAGCATTGGAATGTCACAATGAAACTTACAGCGCAATCCTATTGTGCCTTTGTGCCGACAGAGCATGTGTTCCACTGGCGCAGACTGTCGCAAACGTGCCATAATAACTTAAGGCACGTTGCAACAACGCGCCTTAGTGGCCTACCAGTGGGAGTGATGCCCGCAGGAGCAGGTAAGCTCCGCGCTGAGCAGCACAGGGGCTGGGGAGGGGCAAAATGGGCAGTGACAGGGAGTGGGGAGTATGGATTGGACCGGGGGGGCGGGATTGGTGGCACCGGCACGCACCATATCCTATCCCCCTTCCCAGGCCTGGTCCGCCAACACCGATCCACTCGAACTTGCACCAATGATATTGCTGGTGTGGGTCCAAGTAAACCCTTTGCACGGGCTGTGGCTTTTCCTGGGGCAAGGGTACAAACAAGGAGAACTCCCCCCTGCTAAATTCCCCTGCGGGACACAGCGGCACTGGTGCAGGCACAGGGGAATTTAGGTAGGATTGAGCTGTTAGTATGTCTGTTTATGACATATTCCATTTAGTGCTCAGTCTGATCCCCACACCTGAATAAGGAATGATGCAAAATACATTGTAATTCAGTTGTGCTTTACTAGCATTATAAAAAGTTTTGATACAGAAATCCCTTGCTTAGCCTGTATTAAAATTCTACATACCACTAATGCTTGCCATACATTATAGAGCAAATGAGAGGAGGAAATGTAATTAGAAATTAAAATGCGAGGTTCCTGTATTCTCTCTCTCACGCGTGTATGCAAGCACATGCACACGCACATTATATACATAAACTTTACATGATAGACTAAGATGGGAACAGATGCATTTAAACGCATAGATGGTTTCCCAAAATGTAAATTAGTAGGGGCAGTCTGCATAGAGCTGAGCTGCTTACTATTGAGGTCAATGGGACATAAACAGCCTAATAATGTGCAGGATCTTAGCCGTTATTTTTTCCTGCTGTACATAAGCATTCTTCAACAGGGATGGCCTGCCTCCAAGCCCCATTCTGAATTTCTCTACTAGTCCTGTCATTTGGACCTTCTTCTTGGAGAGAATACATCATCATTTACTCCCTCAGCAAATAAATGTAAGGATATATTATGGAATTTGCATTCCATTACCTTGGTTTGCATGCCATAAAACATTTATTACACCCTTGGGCTACAGGCTTAATAATGACTGGGTGAAATGCACTAATGTGGTATTGGCCTTGCTATAGAACAAAAGATTAATGTTCTTTGATGTCACCCAGCTAATAGTTGTGCTCGCCAATTTGTCCCTTCAAAAGACATTACAGTCATCGAGACTATCCCTATAAGAATAAAGGCAGCACAGAATGCTGGAGTCAATTTGTAGACTGAAACCCTGTGAAACTATGTAAACATTGACATGGGGATTCTCCATCCCCAATATAAAGGCCCAGTTTAGACAATACGTTCTTGCATACATGGTGGGGGAGTGAGAACATGTCTCCTCAACCACCTAGTGCACCTGTCCCGCTTCCAAGGCCATAGTCGAAAGAAGGCATACAATGTAAAATCCATTTTGCATAGGTCTCGACAGTGTAGTAGATAATCCAGATAAAATCCTGGAAACGATCATCCATTTGGGGTCGACAAACACTGGTTTTTATGTACAAATCTTCCAGTTACCGGTAAATGTTATGCCCATATATGGATGTCTGGTGACCTCAGAAGTGGGACAGGTGTGCTAACTGGATGGGGGGGGGAAGAGAACTCTCTCTCCCTCATCACACTTAGGAGAACAGGGACACAAAGTTATAGTGTTTCCTATCTCAAGGAAAGTGGATGAAGCCCAGCAGGGAAAGACGGACAGCTCAATCCTACTTAACTCCCAGCATAATGAAGCAGCTGTGCCAGTGTGGTGCCTGCTGAATCCCGTGGGAGAGTTTCGGCCTCTGGAGGCCTCCTCAGGGCAAGGGAACACTTGTTCCCTTGCCTGGTGTAAGCCCACACTGCCCCACTGGGTCTACTTGGACTCTATAGCTGGCGCAAATCCGTATGGGCCTGGGTTTGGGGATCAAGGCCAAGAAAGGGGTTAGGATACCGGCATGCACCACTGCCATTGATACTGCCCACTTCCTGCACCCTATCCACCCCGTCCCCATTCCTCCCCCTCCCTGCTGCATTCTGCCCCCTCCCCGCCTCCCTCCAAACCCCTGCACTAACTTATCAGCATCAGCAGGCATCCCTGGTTTGCTGACTTGTGGATCCAGCCACTCGCCGCTTGCGAGTGCAATTAAAAATATTAAAACAAAATACGGACCACAACCATAAAACCCAAACACAACTAATGAACAGCCCCATCCGAATGGGCTGCCCTGCTGATGGAACTAGTGTTCTGCCAGCACTGGTTGCCATAAGGCAGCCGTAAAGCGCACTTTGGCAGCGCACACTGCCAGTGCACCAGTGGGAAGGTCAGAGCCTTCCCGTGTGAGCCACTGCCACACTGGCTGCCCGCCAGAGCAGGTAAACCAGCATGGGATGTGGGAAGGGTGCAGGAAGGGCATGGAGGGGGAGGAACAGGGGGCGGGGAGGCTGTGGGAGGGGGTGGATCCAGTGGCAATGGCGTGTGCCAAATCCTGTCCTTACCTGAAGCCTCCCCACCCCATTTTTTTCCTTGGGCTTGCGCCAGCAAAATCACTGGCACAAGTCCAAGGCGACCCATTGCAGGGCGGGAGGCTTACAGAGGGGAAAGGGGATTTAAATCCCCTTTCCCTTCCGAAGACTCCTGCACCACCCTTCCCCACCCACCCCCACTGTATACAGGGTGCAGCTGCACCAACAGGGGAGGATAGGATTGGGCCATAAGCAAGGAGGGCCAGGCATTATTTATAATAAATAAATAACCCTCTGGCTGCTTTTTCCAGGGGGGGGGGGGTGGAGGAGAGAGAAATAAAAACAGAAAAGATATATTCCCCTATGAAAGAAAAAACAGCTTGGAGGTGAAGGCCTTCCCAGGCCTGTTGGGCCTAGTTACACGGGCTTCTCAAATGTAGACGTGCGTATCCCCAGCTATACTGGCGAGACAAGATAGCTGTGACTTATTGAAGTCCTATTAATTTCAATGGGATTTAGTCATTACCAACTTTCTAATACTGTAACCCAGAGGTTCCCTAACTCCTGGGAAGGCCTTACGCTGCTCTAAGTAGCAGCGGGGCCTTCCCAGGAGTGGCAATGACACGCCTGGGATCGCGCCGCCGCCGCCACCGCTGCGCCCAGGATCGCCGTTTTTACCTTCATTGGTGGGCAGTGGGTGTCCCTCGGGGGTTGCGGGGAGCCTGCGGACCCCTCCGCAGGCCTCCCCAAGCGTCGGAGCAGCGCTCCAACGCGATCGTAAAACGCGAAACTGGAAGTCAGTTGCGATCGCGTTGGAGCGCTGCTCCGACGCTTGGGGAGGCCTGCGGAGGGGTCCGCAGGCTCCCCGCAACCCCGGAGGGACACCCACTGCCCACCAATGAAGGTAAAAACGGCGATCCCGGGTGCAGCGGTGGCGGCGGCGGCGCGATCCCAGGCGCGCCGTTGTCGTCACCGCGGGTTGCCATGCCCCTTAAGGGCATAGCAACCCTTTCTTCCCGGCGCGATGCCCCAGGGAACCACTGCTGTAACCCATCATTTACCATATATTCAAATTGCTTTTGGATTTTTAGACTTCAGAATTTGGAACTTTTAAAGGGCAGGATTCCAGGTTCTTCTTGACAATTGCACATGGCTTTGCAACCCTCGTAATGGGCTCTTTTATATTATATTGATTTCCACTTCATGCTCTTGCAGAAACAAAAACAAAAGGGTAGGGATGAGCAGAATTGCTTAGCTCTGTTCCAAAAAGCTTGGGCAGAGAATGGAATGATTATATTCCACTCTGCAGTGGACTGTAAAAATCAGAATGGATTCTGCAATCCACGTGGGGTATGAGTATGTATACTGGCTTGTCCAGGTTTGTCCAAGGGGTCCCTCATATACTGTGAGGTGTTCTGCACACTCAGAGAGGATTGATAATGGTATATCTTTGGCATGCTGCCCAAGATCTCTGGGCAAGTGAAGTAAGTCATAACATGGCCCAGTGACAGCCCACATTTCATGCTATTTCTAGAACAAATCTGGAACATTCCAGAAAGCTTTCACCCCTTGTCAGAACCTGTGATTCTGACCCAGATTCAAGATTTGGTAGAAATCCACCCTATCCTTATGGAAGAGCCTGGATTTTTTATTTATTTTTTTTGGTCAGGTCTGCCACTATTTCTCCAAACAGCTTTCTTAATATTCTCGAACACAGAGCTTGATTTCAAGCAGCCATTTTAGATTTATGAGCTGCAGCAGGTCTTGACAACATAACTGTTTTGCCATTTGCTTCTCTCACAAATTCCCCCTCCATTTCTTCAGCCTTCACATCATTTTGAGAACTCTCCCCCCCCCCGCCTGTCCTTTGCTGGCTCTCGCTCAGATACTAACAGGCGGTAATGGAACGCTGGGCAGCCGCGACATGAGAGCTTCCCCCACCCTGGATATTGCTGACCACAGATGCCAGCTCAGCACATCTTGATAACTCATAACCCCTTGCCATAGGTTTTTACAGTGTGCCTAGTCTATTGTAAATCACTAACACTGTGTCATGCACCCAGCTCCAGCCCTGATTCATAGCATCAGGAATTGAACTGTGTAGAGAGAAGATAACCATTTATGGTACCAGTATAATAAAAACAAACAAAAACAAACCCTCTTGGAAACAATGACTTATGGGCCAGTCTCAAGGGTCAAATTATTATCTCCAATTTCTTTATTTAAGCAACACAAACAAATATTTCTTCGCCCTCATCCATGATTTAGAAAAGAGTGACAAGTTATACAGCCTTGCCTCTTACCACTAGTGTTTATTTTGGATGACTGAATATAGAAGGCTGCTTCAGTTGTAGATATTCTCACATTCTTATCTGGACTCTGTTTTTCGGACCAGTGAACTGAGGCCTTTGGCTTAACCTGATGGATCGGTTCTCTCTAGACTTACCATACGTCCTGGAATGCCCGGGACCTCCCGGATTTTGGGGTTGGATCCCGGCATGCCGAGAGGTATGGCACCATCCCAGAGTGCCGGGCTGCCACCACCGCCATTTTAAAAATAGAGTTACTTACCCGGGTGCCGGCATCTTGACTCACGAAATCTCGCGAGATCCAAGATGTCGGAGCCCAAATCTCATGAGGGCATGATGCGGGCGGAGGCGGGCGGCAAGCAGTGAGTGGCGAGCGGGTGAGTAGGCCGGCGAGAGCCACCTGGAGGCTCGCGTTGCCTGGGCAGGCTTCTCACCGGCTCGCCTGCTCTCTCACTGGCTCCGAGCCAGCGAGAGAGTGGACAAGCGAGAGCCAGCCTGGGCCACGCGAGCCTCACCAAGGCTCGCGTGGCCCGGGCAGGCTCTCGTCAGCTCGCCGGCTCCGAGCGGCCGAGCGAGAGCCACGAGAGCCAATAGTGAGAGCCAGCAGCGAGAGCCAGCAGCGAGCGAGAGCCAGCAGCATGGCGGCGATGGGTGACAATGGGGTAAGTACATTTAATTAATTATTTTACTGTAAAAATAAATAAATAAATAAATAAATAATGGGCGCGCTTTGTGCGGCGAAGGGGGCACTTTGCGCCCCCCTTGTATTTTTAAATATATTTTATTTATTTATCTATTTAATTTGTGGCCTAAATAAATAATTTAAAATGTCCCCGCGCTACGCGCAGCAAAGGGGAGCACTTCGCGCCCCCTTGGTATTTTTTTTACATTTATTTATTTATTTATTTGGGGGGGGTGTCCTGGGTCGAGGGCGGGAAAATATGGTAAGCCTAGTCCTCTCTGTATGTACATTTGTTGGTTTGAAACCCGGTATGTCCTTTGGATGCTGAGATAATTAGAATCCACCTTGCTGTGAATGTTCAGTACACCATCCGAGCGTCGCGTTTGAACACCAGCTTGATCTCCACACCCATTTGCAAGGAAGGGGGTGACATATATTGTAATACTGTTCCATCTCTCCCTTGAACGGTGAGATATTGGGATGAAAAAGGGTGTGCACGTTCAGGAACAGAATTCTCCATTTCAGATTCAGACTTTGGCTTGACATGTGTTCCAGGGGAACAGGAAAGATGGAAAACACACACACACACACACACATACACAAACACACAAACACACACACACACACACACACACACACACAAACTGTAATGCAATAAGGCTGCTCAAATGCTGCAGTTTACTAGTGTATTTGTAATCTTCTCTTCATGGACACTCCATCAGGCAGGTTCTCCTGCACAAGCTATGTCCCGCTTATTTCTAAGAACGTTCCCACTGAACAGAATGCTTTCTTTTCTTTTTACCGCAATTGATTAACATGGCTATTCTTCTGGTACTGCTGCAGAGATGTAGTTAAAGGTGCATGCCCGGCAGGGAGCAGTGAAGTAGATCTATTGAAAGAGAAAGAAGGTAGGGGCAAAGTCCATTTGAAACATAGCAGGCTTTTGCCATCATAAAATGAAATTACACAGCCCAACATTTTTTTTCCTGGTGATTCGGAAGTTAGACCTACTCTTGGGTATATTTGGGGTGCTGATTCCAAAAATGGCATCAGTTTTGCCCTATCAGCTCTAGTTTTGGAGATACGGCATAGCCACCTAATATGCTGATTTTATTGCAGCTTCTTCGTAAGGAGTCCATGGCGTCAGCTTCCTCACAAGGAAGCTGCTTGAATCGGCATATATGGTGGCTATGCCGTATCTCCAAAAATACAGCTGATGGGGCAAAACTGATGCCGTTTATGGAATCAGCGCCACAAATATACCTGAGAATAGGTCTAACTTTTAAGGCACCAAAATGTGTGTTGGGTTGTGTTATGATTATGATGGGGACCTGACATTTTTTTACGCTTGTTCGTTAGGCTGGAGACAAACAGTTTTCAAGACAGTCTAAAATGGTACAATAGAGGCATTGTGGTCTGTACTACCCATCCCATCTTGATTTCTCTTGTTCCACTGCCCACTTCTGTCAAACAGGCTCTGTAGCTTTTACGAACAGTGCAAAACCTGGCAAAACCAGCTTGCTATTGACCACAGTGGGATAAACATACACACCCAGGCAATGATGCCTCTATGTCATACCATCTTCAACTCTCTGGGGATAACAACCCACCATCAGTCTCCAGCCTTTGGTTTTTATGTAAGAGCAGCCATATTCTGAGTCTCCCCCCCTCCCCACCCACACACACACTGCTGAGCATTATGAAAATAAGCGCACTTGTTTTAATCAATACCAAGGCTGGACATTTTCAGCTGAAAAAGACATGCTGTTGAAAGCTACAGAACATGAAAGCAAGCAAGCTTTAATGAAAGGCTCAGCCCGTCTTTAATTATACTGTTTGCTAACAAGGAACTCTCAAGAGTAAATAGTGGATTTGTTGATGCCATAATTCAAGCCAATCCTACTGAATGAAGAAGTCATACTAGCAGATGTAATTTAACAGGGAAAACAGTGTCATAACTAGACACTTGTATCCTAGGGCAGGCTCCAGATAATAAGGTCCCTGCAGAAGCCCCCTGGGTGAGCTCAGAATCATTGCAGACCTTAAAGACTGTGACACACTGGCTGCGGCGCGACATGGTGCGGCGCAGTGCAGCAAGAGAGTAGCCACCGTGTCACTCCGCACCGCAACGCACCCTGTCTACATCGGAGCCGTTGATTTGAGAAGTATCAGACGTTCTGCCCTGCCCCCATTCTCTGTTAACCAATCAGAATAGAGTCTTTTCAGACTCGATTCTGATTGGCTAACGTGTTGTTCCGCGTCCCACCCCCACTGCACTAAAACACAGCCTCTCATTGGCTGAAGTTGAATTTGCCCAACTTTGCTCACACACCAACACAGCTCTCCTGTGTTGCCATGTGATCTTCAAAAAAGCAAGACAGACGGAGATCTTGGCTCCGCAGGCCAACGCTGGTCCACACACCGCGCTGCAGCACAGCTGGTGAGTCACAGGCTTAAAGGTTACTGCTGCTGAAATTACAAGTTCTCGCTGTTTAGTTAGACCCCACCCCTGTTTTGTTGGTGAATGGGGTAGACACCTAGTTTGACCCCCAAACCCTAATCTTCAGCTTGGTAACATCCCACCTTGCTCAAACAAAGTACACAGACCGTGAACCAGCTCTGGGTATTAGGGGGTGGCATCTCAGAGATGCCTAAAAACCTTGTATCACAAGGGACCTGAAGCTACTGGCTGAATTCCAGGAACTTAAGGATGAGGAAGCCATTACTTTCCACGGAGGCCTTTGTCTCTCTTGCTCTTTCTCCCTCTCTCTTCCACTCCTCGAGCCCTTTGACTATTTGGCTAGGACTCAAGGCCCTCCTCCTGCAATGTGTTGCAAGTTTCACTCTTCCTGGAGACAGGAACATTATCACCTGTTCGTACCTGAGTGAGAGCCAGCAAAGTACAGTACAGGCAGGTGGGGGAAGAGTTCTCAAACGGATGTGAAGGCCAGAGAAATGGAGGGGGAATTTGTCAGGGAAACAAAGGACAAAACCAGGGGCGTGCGGTGCAGGCCTGGCAGGTGAGGTAACCCCGCCCCTTCGTAGTTCCCAGTAAAGCACCTCAGCCTCACTGTGGGATTGCGTGTGCACTACCCACTTACTCAAGTGCAAACAGGTAGCACACTCACACAAACCCCCAGTGAGGCTGTGGCGCTTTACCAGGAACTAAAACTATTATTAGTATTAACAGTATGTATATACCGCTTTTCTTCAAAAGTTCACAAAGCGGTTTGCAGACAAAAATCAAATGATTAAATGGCTCCCAGTCCCAAAAGGACTCACAATCTAAAAAGATGCAGAACACCACCAGTAAACAGCCTCCAGAATAAAAGACTGTGCTGGGGTGAAAAGGGGGGGCAGTTACTCTCCCCCTGCTAAATATAAGAGGAGCACCAATGGAAAAAGTGCCTCTTGCCCAGTTAGCAGGGGTGGGATTGCCTCACCATCTACACCCACACCGCACGTCCCTGGACAAAACTGTAGAGGGAAGGTGTTGAGGGACAATCTCCCCAGGGCCAGCCCATTCATGAGGTCAATTTAAGGTATCACCTCAGGCAGCAAATTGGTGGGGGTGCCCATTTCTGCATGCCTACCTGTCTCCACTGCAAGTGGAAAGAGCAGAGGCATCTGGCTGGCACATAATTGGGTAAGAAAAGGGGGCCGCATTTGGCATGCCACCTCAGGTGCCAGGAGGTTTTGGGCTGACCCTGCATCTCCCCATTATTTACTTTGTCACAGTAAAATGCAGTGACCCTGATTTACAGCATCTTCTTCCTCAGTGTCTACCCATGTCGAGTTGTAGATAAGCAGGGTTTCTTTATCTTTATCTCCCACCCATCCCAAAGAGCCTTTGCCTTGTGGTGGGAATCAGGTTGTGTGAAGTGAACCCACACACAACGGTCTCTGGAGCTACCACTCATTTGACAGAGTTGATGTTCAGAGTTTAGGCACAGGATCGCAGCCTTAATCATGTTTCGGATGTTCACCCCCAGATTGGTTAAATCAAACAAATTGCAGTGCTCTCACTTCTGTCCTCTTACATGGACTCCCAGTCCTCATAACTTTGAATATCCAGCATTCCCCTCCGTGCTTCCTTCCTGGCATGATGTTCCAGGAGGCTGTTGCTTGAAATTAATTGCAACTAATTAAACAGGATGCAGTTAGAAGGACAATTGGACAATAGTGCCCTGGGGACTGCTTCATTCCCAAAGGCATTAGCAGCTGGCTCTTGGACTATATATATATAGAGGGAGAGAGAGAGAGAGAGAGAGAGAGAATGCAGATCTAAAGGAATTGCTTGGTGCAAGTAGTGGTGTTAAATCTGTACCATTATTTGCATGTAATGTATAACATAGTAGTAAAAGGCTAACAAAGCATTTAGGCTGCTGTGGGGCTCATTGATTTTTTGGCATCTTTCTTCAAACTAGGTAAGAGTTTCTACAGTGTGGTTACTTTAGCCACATGATACTTTCCCTCTCATCAGAGACATGCATCTTAAGGAGACATGAACACCCTCTGGAACACCACACCATGTGACAGCTTGCCTGGGGCACCTATTTAGAGTAAAGCAATAGTGTCATCCTGGGTTCCATTTTCTTGACCGTTCAGTTGGCTAAAGCAAATCAACCTTCACAGTGCAGAGGAAGGGATAATTTCTTGAGTAACACACCAGAGATGTGGCATAAGGCTCCATTTCATGCTGGGATGAAGGCCAGGCATTTCAGGAATGATGAAAATGAATCTTGTAACCAATGCAATCATGAAGTGAAACAGCTTGTTTGATATTCTGCCTTCAGGGCTATAAGGAGAAGCATGGGGTGGTGGTACTAAAATTAACTTTTGACCCAAGTTCCAAAGCAACAAATCTCCATGGCCACACAACCCTTACTTAGCAAACTTGACTCTACAGTTCTGTCTAATAGCTGGTCTTATGCCTGATATAGTTTCGAAGACTGGCCTAAAAGTGCTCTGCAAGACAGCACAGGCTACTTTCTGATTACAGGGAGACGTCAGAAGGAGAACTGAATATAGGCTTCATAACAAACTTTACCCCCTTCAATGCAGGATGAATCATTTTTCCATGAAAAAAAAATATGGCTTCTTTGGCATTGTCAGGGTATGCTGGAGTTTGGGATCCCAAATGATAGTCAAATCTGGGTCCCAAAGACAGGAAAGCACTATTAGGCAGATGAGGAGGACCAGAGGCAAGTGGTTCCATCTGAAACAGGAAATGTTCCCGGGAGTAGCCACTGGTACGTGAGCCAGAAGCAAGCAAGCAGGACAGCAGTCAGGTTCCCCAAGCAGCAGCCACTCTGAAGAAGGGTGGTGGGTATGAGCCTCATCCATCTGACAGGGTTTTCTCACTGAGTAACAAGGTGCTCAGAATGAAGAACAAGCCTTGAGGCTGAGGCTTCACAGAGCCAGGTACGGCTACAGGGGTGTCCTTCATCGCCTGAGCTCAGGTTGCTGTGTCAGGTGACAAGGCTTGTAATAATGCTACCTAGGTGGGACCCTCGAGTCACACAGGAACAGCTTTATCTGATGATTGTAGAAGCTGTTCCTGGAATGTACCACGTCAGGCCGCAGGTTGAAAAGTGGCATGAAAATGGTTCCAAAATGGTTCCCCCCAAAAAAATGAAAATGGTTCCCCCCAAAAAAATTCTTCATATAAACCAAAAAGTAGCATACCCAGGAGAAACGTTTGCCCTAGTCCAATGGTTCTCAACCCCTTCCTGGCCTAGTACCACCTCCGGCACCACTCTCCTGCTGCGTACCACCAGCAGTGACTGGCAATGACATCATCGCCAGTTACGTCTGGGTTTTCAGAGGCCAGAAAACAAGCCTCAGGAGTAGGAGGCTCTGAGCATGTGAGAGGGCCCTTCTCAGCATTCCCGAGAGGCTCGGCCAAAGGCAGGAGCCTCTTGGGAGCGAAAACACGCTGCCGAAAGCACCGTGTCGGAGTGGAGTTCCAGTGGTCCAAGTACCACCAGCAGTCGGCCAAAGTACCACTGGTGGTACTAGTACCACTGGTTGAGAACACCTGCCCTAGTCTTTTCTTTGTCATGCTGTTTTTCCATGTGGAGGGTGACTTTATTTGTGGAGGAAGCATTAAAGCATGCAAATCTCCCTCACACATATGCTTGCAGTCTAAAGTAGTACAGTCCGCAAATAATTTTACTATGAATCTGCTGATGGTATAAACTTGCCCTAATTTAAACAAACAGGCCAATTCACATCTTTCTTCCTTCCCCCCTCCGCCCCCATCCAAGAAATTCATCCTGGTGTTCTGCCAATTCGGCTCTCATTTATTTGCTAACCCTGGCTTCTGTTTCTCTTCTCCATCATCAAACAACTTCCAGGGAGAATGACAGGAGCACCCAATATTACGTCTTAATATTCACATAATAATCTAAATAAAATGTGCTGAGTCTCCAGGTACTGTACTTTGCCCACTTTAATGGCATACTTCATTTTATATACGTGAAACAAATTTACAGTAAATGAAAAAGCTTTTACATGGCACCAATTAAGAGAGAGTGCAATCACTAGAGCCTTCGCATTTACTCTAAGTGGGAGATACCTTGCACATAAAAATATAGCCAGAAGGTCTTTTTGACAACTAACTGCTTGGGCTGAGACACTCAGCAGAGTAGAACTGCAAAATGAGATCCTGCAAAGCCCTTTCACTCATGAGCAGCAGTTCATAGAGCCAAGCCCCCGATGCCTGGAACAGTGTTAAATCAAAAAGCACCAGAGAAGGCTTAATGGGCAAAGGAGGCCCATATCTTTCAGCAATGTCTGCAAAGTTGGCAAGGCTGGAGAAATCAAGGTTGCCACTCAGCCAGTATGTTGTCTTCTGGACCAGTTGCCAGAACTGGAGGATGCAGTTGCTGGCGGGGGGATCCAGCAGAGCCATACTTCCTGTGAGTGTGCATCTGGGAGTTGTCAGGTTGCATGTATGTGCACACCACAGTGTCACATGGGTGATGGCTGCATTTGTAATCGGAGCCAGCCTTAGGAGCTATGGGGCCCAATTGGAATCATTGTTTTCCAATTGTTTGAAAAAACAAATTTGCGGGGCCCCAGGTTCACAGCCAAAGTCTGCAGGATCTTAGAGATATCAATAAAATTTATTACAGACTTTATATCTCTACGGTAGACTGGAAAGCAATCAAAACGTGTGCTTAAAAAGTACATGTGAGTAAATGGACCAAATGGATCTAAGCACATTTTTACGTGTTACATGTATGTTGCAATGTATTGCCGTGTGTATTTGACAAGACTAGATTAGCCTGGATGACCCTACAGTGGGGGCCCCCTTAGGCGCGGGGCCCAACTGGGAGCAATTGGTCCAATTGGCTTAAAGCCGGCCCTGTTTGTAATATAATGCAAAGGGTTATGAAAGATGTTGGTACCCTTTGGCAGGGTGCCTTCAGCTAGGGTGTCTGTGTGTGTTGGATTTCCAATAGCTCTCTCCCTGAAGTACTGGTTTCCAATGTGGACCGGGGGGGTGGGGGGGGAATGCTTTCCCTGACTACTTCACAACACAGCAAACACAGTACAGAGTCCTGAACAGGCAATGATGACAATCCAGCTCCTAAGGTCTGGCAGAATGGATTCAGCGCTGGCAAAAAATGGCAAACAACCAGTGTCCTTGTGCCAGGTGTGTACAGTGATACTACTACTGTACAAGGACACCATCCTATCCTCTCTCAGGGCAATTCAGCTGTACTATGCAGGGGCTTTGAAGGGGTGTAGCTTACTGGAAGCAGATAGGCAGGGCGAACTGGCTGTGACCACCAGACAGAGATCTTGGGGTTGTAGCAAATTGCTCATTTGAAAGATCAACTACGTGTGCAGGGACAGTGAAAAGGGGGCACTTGGTGTTGGGTATTATTTGAAGAAAGGTTGACAATAAAGCAAGTGTTATGATATAAATGTATGGTGTAGGCACATTTGGGGTACTCCATATATATAATTTGGATCACCCTCTCTGAAAAAAGTTGGGAAGCCTACAGAAAAGGGCTGCCCAAATGATCAGAGGGTTGGAGCGCTTTCCGTATGAGAAAAAGCAAACCCCACCTTTAAACTGCTTTCTAGCGTAGAAAAATGACAACCAAGGAGCAGGGCTGCAGACCAGGAGCAACTTCTTACTTAATTGTTTGAGAGGGAAATATTTGGGGAGGGTGAAAGAATGAAAGGAAGATTTCTTTGATGCCTGGGCTTGGAGGGGGAACTTGTAGTTGCAGTTGCTACCCAGAAGGATTTCTGGAGCATGCTGGGAATTGGCCAATGGGAAACATAATCCAGCATGCTCCATAGAATCAAGATGGTACTCCTGCCAGCTTAGAGCTGGGGCATGTTCTGGGAAATGTGGGCCAACATGCCGCAAACGCAAACAGCTAATATCCAGGACAGGGCACATGGCAGCAGGAGGGAGAGGGGAGCCTCCAACTTCCACAAGAGCATGCTCTGGCCAATGCCCAGGAGATCGTGCCCTTGGGGGACGGGCATGGGCTTGGGAGTGCCCATGTTCCCTCCCAGGCTGGGTTCCCAGCCAGCTGGGAAAGTTTCTGAGCACCTATTGGTGCCTAATATAGCCCAACGAGAGCTCCCGGATGATCTCTCTCCCCTGTTAGCACTAATTATCGCCATTGCTTGTGACATGTTTGGGCCCGTTTGGAGACTGCAACGGCAGAGAGAGGACAGGCTAAATCTCCCCACTTTGGGTGGGTAGGGCTTTTTAATTACCTTGATTTCTATTTATTGATTTTTTTTTTTATCTTGTAACTGTTTTATTTTCTCCCAAGACAGGGAAGAAAAGGTGGCAAGGGAGGGATTCCTGTTTGACTCTTCTTTGCAGTGTGTCCCTTTTTAAACTGCTTAAACATTGTTTAGGGCCCAGGGAGAAATCAAGGGTCTGAGATTAATCCCTATGGATGGGGAAGTATTCCTGCCGGATGCATTCTGTTTTAGTGGCCCCACTTAAGGCTGATTAAACATTGGGTGTGGGGAAAACCTGGAAAGAAGTCTAGGGACTGAGATTCACAGCGCAAGCCTACCCAGCTCCTCCACTGGTGCAGCAGTGGTGGAGAGAGAATGGGAGGCTTTGGGAGGGAAAGGAAATTTAAATCCCCTTTCCCTTCCAAAGCCTCCTGTTCTGCCCTCCACTACTGCTGCACCAGTGGAGGAGCTGGTAGGATTGTGCTGTAAATCCCCAGCCAGGATAGGGTGAGCAGTACTCCTGCTTGGATTCTCTGTTGATGGCCTTTTGAAGTTCCCTAAACACTGATTAAAAACCTTTGTCTTAAGGGCAAGAACTATAGTCAGTGTGCAATTGGTGGCAGCAGCAGCAGCGGGAGGAGGAGGAGTATTGCACAGTGTTGTCAAACTTCTGGTTGGCGCTGCATCTGCTGCTCACCCAACCTTAGAACCCACCAGCCAGCACTGGGTCATGAACAGCACAAATACAAATCTGTGTAGCCCAAGTCAGTGTGCATTTCTGAACCTGAACAATTTATGGTGATTGGCAACCCTTAACTACGATGCCTTCAGGCCAAGTGCTGAAATACAAGTGCTGGGAACTGTTTTTGCAGTGCAACAATGCGGTGATAAATGGCATTTACACACAAAACAGAAACACCAAGACGAGGGCCGCAACTACTCAGACCTGTGCCAGTGAAATTTCATCCCGTGGACCCGGGTCAGGGGATCGGGTCTGGGAAGGGGGTTTGGATTCAGCGGCTGCCACTGAACCCACCCCCTTCCCGGACCGGTTTCGCCTGCCCCTATTCTGCCTCCCCCACAAGCCTACCTGGGTCAGCGGGCCTTCCCCAATCTGCTGCCATGTGTGGGGCGACTCTGGCCTCTCCGTCAGTGTTCCTGCAGTGTGAGGCTTTGGCTCTAGCCTTCCCACTGGTGCTCCAGTAGCATGCACTGCCGAAGTGTGCTTTACGGCTGCTTTCCAGCAGCTGGCACTGGCAGAACGCAGATTCCACCAATATGGCAGCCCAGTAGGATTGGGCTGTTAGTATTTTAGTCATCCCCACATTACTGCTGGGGCTAAGAAGTTTGCCTACAACCAGTTACTGAGTTCATGGCAGAAGTGAGAGCAGAACCAGGAAAGTCCTGATTTGTCGCTCAGTCTCTTCTCCACTATGCTACATCAGCTCTCAACCAAAATGCTTAGTGCAAGCAGAAAGATACTATCACGTGGGGGGGGGGTCTGTAATTTCTGAAACTCTCCCTGCCAACTGCAGCCTTCTCCCATGTTAAATTCACACTGTGCGTGAGGATTCCCTATCCCGCAGGATTGGTTAGGTGGGCTCTAGGAGCTGCAGTGGGGAAGCAAAGGTGGAGAAACCTTGTTCATGAACAGAACACAGCTCATGGTTCTTGAGCGCCAAACCCCTACATTGCTGGCCAACTCACTGGTTCTACATAATGAGTGGCTAGTGTTATATTAAATGTGCCTGTAAATAAGACAAAGGCAAAAATCCTTTTGCTTTTACACAAAACTGATTACTTTTGTCCTATGTTTTTACATCATTGCTATAATTCTTATGAGGGTTAAGACGGTAACCAGGGATGTGGATCAAGTCTCTGACTCCAAGTCTCGAGTCAAGTCCCAAGTCTCTGGGTCCAAGTCTCAAGTCAAGTCCCAAGTCTTTGCCCCCAAGTCCTGAGTCTTTGGTTGCCAGTTGCAAGGCCTTATCTATTTAATGGGGAAATGGGTTTAAACCTGAATAAAATTCGACTTGTCGTAAAAGGCTCCAAGTCTTGAATCGAGTCTTTTGAGTCTTTCACAATTGCCGAATCAAGTCTGGGTCAAGTCATTGACGTGACTTGAGTCCGACTCGAGTCCAAGTCAATAGACTCAAGTCTACATCACTGATGGTAACCACAGCAAATGCTCTTAAATATACCAGGATGGGGTATATTTACCCCATCCTAGGGTAAAATCATGAATACATCCAAAATTAGGTCTTTGAACCTTACTGTCAATCTGCTCCCCTGCCACATGCGCTAAAATCGCTTCGCACCACCACTTGAGCCTGAAATGGTTCCTCTACTGGACATAAAATTCAGCTTGCACTAGCTTTTTATCCATGCAGTCATGTCACACAGAGGAATGTATCTGTGTGACTAGCTCTTAGAAGTATATGGATAGAACTGGCTTCCCCCCCCCCCCATCTACCCTTAATTTAGATCTCAGATGGTCCACTATTGAAACATATATTATAATAAACATGGTATTAATGATTGTATAAAGGGAAGGTTTTAAAAAAATTGGTGCATCTCAGGAGAAAAGAATAAGCCATTAATGAATTAGTACATTAGCGAAGCAGTTTGGGTAATGTTTGTACTAAGTTGATAAATGCTGTCTCTATAAATCACTTGGATCTATCTTTCCTTGTCTCGCCTCAGACCGCTTGAGATCTGCAAATGTTGGAGACAGTTTTTGCACCCACTTAGTCAATGACTGGCAATGCAATGTGGCACTGCAGTCATTCATATTGTCATTCAGAAGCCCTTGTTAATGCGCTTGCCAATAGAACTCCCTGCTTGTTTAGCGAATGTAGTGTTCCAAATTGTGGACACTTAAAAAAAAGAAAAAGAGTCCACAGAGGGTCAACCTTCTGATAAGTTGCTGTTTTTCATTTGTGAAGCAATGAGGAGATACATGAGAGCAGGAATCTCAATAGACATCAGTAGCGTCACTAGGACGCGCGTCACCCTGGGGCGGGGGACGCGCGTCACCCTAGTGACGCTCTGTCATCGTGGCGCGGGGGGTGGGGGCGACCTGGCTCCCCCCCCCGCATCACGTCGCCCTCCCGGTCGCCCTCCGGACGCTCCCAGGCCGGCCCGTATTTCCCGTATTTCCCGCAGGCCGTATTTCCCGGATTTTCGCACATGCGCAGACCGTTTTGAGGGCAAAAAGCCCTCAAAACGGTCTCTGCGCATGCGCGAAAATCCGGGAAATACCCAGATGAACGCACTGCTTGGGCCTTCTTTCAGAAGGCCCTGGAGCGCCGACGGGGTCGGACACTCCGAGGCCGGCTCCTGGGCAAGCCTCGGAGCGTCCGGAGGGTGTCGTGCGTCACGGAGGTGATGCGCGAGGGGGTGCGCACGTCACCCCATGGCGCGTGTCATCCCCAGGCGGCCCGCCCCCCCGCCACGCTCCAGTGACGCCCCTGATAGACGTACATTAGATATGCGCTCCCATGCACCTTTCTATTCCTCTGAGTTACAAGCTGATGGCTTCTTAGTCTATTTAAAGATTTCCAAGATCGTGGGGTCTTCTCTCTTGCAAAGTGCAATGTGATGCCCTCTGCTTTGCTGTTTGGCAGGTCTATGAGGATTCCATATAGTGAGAGGTACTGCAGTGCGAATCCAGGAGGGTTGAATCACTGTCGCATATGGTTTCATGTTGCCCACTATACAGTGATCTTCGTCTACTCCACCTAAGCCCAATCCTGGGAAAATTAAGTGGATGGGCTGATGTCCGGACTCTCCCGAGGATAGCTGTCTTTTTAAAGCTGATGGCCGAGCGACAGAGATGATGTTTTCTCTAATTTTGGAAGGGGGAGTGATGGGGATGGCTGATAGTTGATGTATTGTTTGATGTATTATGTTTGTATGTTATGCCAATTAAAGGTTTACGAATGAATGGACATACCTTATTTTTCGCTCCATAAGGCGCACTTCCCCCCCCCCAAAAAAATAGGGGGGAAATGTTAGTGCGTCTTATGGAGCGAAGGTTAAAAAAAGTAAAAAATACTTACCGGGGCTTGTGGGGGCTTCGGGGTGGCCTGCGCGACCTTCTGCAGTCCTCCCCGATCTTCAGTTAGGCGATAAATGGCTCTTTTCGGCCATTTCCGGTTTCCAGAAAACCGGAAATGGCCGAAAAGAGCCATTTATCGCCGAACTGAAGATCGGGGAGGACTGCAGAAGGTCGTGCAGGCCTCCCCGATCTTCAGTTCGGTGATAAATGGCTCTTTTCAGCCAAACCGGAAATGGCCGAAAAGAGCCATTTATCACCGAACTGAAGATCGAGGAGGCCTGCACGACCCTCTGCAGGCCTCCCCGAAGCCCCCACAAGCCCAGGTAAGTAAAAAAACATTTTTCCCTATTTTTTGCTCCATAGGATGCATGCGTCCTATGGGCCGATGCGTCCTATGGAGCAAAAAATATGGTACATTAGGGCTGTCAAGCCAATTAATAGAAGGACAGTAGGAGGTTATCCTGCTCAGGTCCAATTCAGTTCCAACTGGACTGGAATTTTGCTTCCACTAAATTGGGCTCCAAACTGAAGGCCATTTGGACCTTACCAGAACCTCCATACAGGTTCCTTTTTGAGATACTGAAGAAAGAGTAAGATGACTTACAGCGCAATCCTAACCAACATTCCAGCGCCTGTGTAGCCAATGCCAACAGGATGCACACTGCATTTTGCAGTGCAGGGGCAGTCATGGAGGCCTCTTCAAGGTGAGGGAACATTTGCTCCCTTACTTCGGGGCTGCATTGCGGCTGCTCTGGTGCTGGAAAGTTGGTTTGGATTGCGCTGTTAACGTGGAACAAACAAAAGCTACCGGTCATTATCAAAAGGCAAAGCCATCTTGGGATCAACTTCTGACCAGCCATTTCCCCCCCCCCTTTAAATGGCAGTCAGGGGAGGGGGATGAGGATTGAGACTACAGTAAGAGAGGGGGAGGTGTTGTAACCTTTTCAGCCTGCTCCATGGTCCTGACAGCCAGGAAAGGTTATGGACCATGGAGCAGGATGGGAGATAGCTAGAATGGAAGTGGAAGAAAACGCAACATGAAGCGGATGAGCCTACACTGTGGCAGTAATGGAAACGTAACAGAATGGAAGAGGCAATATTTCTCTGCCACCATTGTGTCCATCGAGTGCCACTAGGCAGAACATGTGTAATGGCCCAATCCTATCTCCCATGGCTGCTGGCGTAATTAGCATTGTGCTGGCGGAGGCTGCTTTACAGTCTTCCGATTGTGGTGCCCGATCTCACATGTGGGTGCACTGTCCACACCATCCAGTGTGGATTGGTTTCTAAAGACACTTTATCTAGACCCACTTTCAGCCAACCTAGTTAAACAACAGTGCTTGACAGTTACGGGAAACAATGCAAACCTAGTTAAATTTATCCATAGTTTCACAAATAAGGTAAAGAAAAACCTTGTCAAAGTTAGATAGATTTCACACTTTAATATAGCATCTCTCTTTGGGTTTTCTATGTGTTCAATGACTGAACACATGTAATTCATAAATAGAAAGCCCTCCTGCTAGATGGCACCAGTATGCTAGAGCTTGACCAGTGAGGGAACAGTCAGCCTAGCAAAGTATCCTTTCTGAGAAATGGATCACAGACTGGGGGAACAGAATGGCCCCCAAGAATACAGAAACTCCCCCTATTTGACCGGTAGAGTGGAATTCATGATGAAAGATAATCTGTCAGGAGGAGCTGTATCCAGATGGTTCCTCCATCAGTATCCATAACACAGCACTGTCAAAAATGGCCACTAGGAGTGTGGAGGTTTCATGGGGACATGTTGCATGGTGAGTATTTGTAAACATTACGAGGATTACTCACAAGGGAAAAGCTATTTTCAGTGGCCTCCCCATAAAGTCAGTAGCATGGTACTACTTCAGTCTCAAGTCTGAAGTGAGAAGTCTGTCATTTTAAGTGACAGCCAGCCCATGATAGGCTTTCCATCTCCTAGCCTGGATACCATTATTGAATAATTGCCTGAAGGAGTAAGAAGCAGTGATCCAAGGTGACTAGTCATGTGTCAATTGATTTTTTATGCACCAGACTGTTCATTCAGACTATCAAGAAATAATTATGACTATCCCTTGAATACAGTGTAGTCCTCTTCTCCCATTCAGATGGCAGCACATAGGCTGAATGTGTGGAGGGGTAGTAGTGGGATTGTGCTCACTGGCCCTTCCCATGACCTGTGTGCGTTCAGTCAAAGGCAAGAACAGGTCCTGCATGTGAACAACTACTGTATATGTACATAACGATGTACTAATGACTGGGTCACACTGAAGTTCCTGATTGCATGCACAGGCCCTTTGTGTGTGCAGCTTTATGCATGTAGGGATCATTATCACCTTCTGCCAAACACACCGGAAGGCAGGGTTGGTGAGCTCACAGAATCAGAGGTGTCACCAGCAGCTGCAGTCCCAATCCATCTCCAGGCAGGTAGGAATCAGCACAAGGGTTGCAGGCTATAATGAAAAGGGAGAAGTTGGGGAGAGGCTGCACAATTATTATTGTTCATTTTATAGCTCATTCAACATTGAGGCCCCATCCTATCCCCCACCACCAGCACCGATGCAGCCACGTCAAAATGGTGCATGCTGCATCCTATGGTGTGGGGGTGGTGACCCAAAGGCAAAACAGCATAAGCGCTATTTTTGTGGCTTATATCTGAGGAGAAAAAAGGGGAGGGGAAGTTTCTGAAAGAAGGGATAAGATCTGGCGTGCACCATTGCCACTGAATCGAACTTCATCTTCCACGCCCCTGGTTCTGCAACGGAACACCCGGTTGGAGGAACCCTTCCCACCCATGATCTACCCCCTGCACTGGCTGACATGCTCCAGAGCAGATCGTAGGCTGCGGCAGCGGGCTGCCACCACTGCCACCACCACCACCAGTACCACCACCTGCAGCGGCAGCTCCAAAATGACCACCAGCGGTTCGCCGTGCGCACTACCGTATGGCCTGTTACAACAGCGGAACAGAGTTCTGATGTTGTAATGAGCCCAATAGGGTTGAACTGACAGGGTCTTTAAAAGATCCATTTAGCTAGGTCTCACAACACCCCTATAATCAGTCTTGTTTTCAGCAGGGCAGGGGAAACTGAGGCTGGGAGGTGATTATTTGCCCAATGACTGAGAATTGACAATTTATGAAAATCTGCATCAGCTCTATTCTGATGCCTGGGGCCATTTTGTGTCAACTAAACATTTGGATTCTCTAGGTGTTTGTAGGTGTTGCACCCCAATCTCTGGACTGCGCAGGCAATTAATCGGATGCAAGGTGCCCCCTCCACATGTGGATCACTGGGTCTGCTTCAGGGATGCTGAGGCAAGGTGCCATAGTTCAGTGGTGGAACACATGTATGCATGCAGAAGGTCCCCAGTTCAATTCCTGGTAATCTCAGTTAAAAGAATCTCAGGTAGCAAGGCTGAAGAAGACCTCTGCAAGGACCTTGGAGAGCCACCACCAGTCCAAGTAAATTAAACAGGACTGGATAGAACAATGATCTGGCTCATTGTAAGGAACAACTCCAAGCCAACGTTCTGCCTTGTATATTCCTGCTAGCCTTTAGCCAGAAGGTGGGACTTGAGCCTTGCTGTTTAGGACCTCAGAGTTCAGCTAGCTGCCCAAGCAACTTCTATTTGCCTGGGACGTCTCCTGGGTCCTGCAGAACCTGCCTTTGCTACCTGAAGCTGGCTACCTCTTAATTGCTGCAGGGCTACTCCCAATTCTGGGCACTTGCTGGCCAGAAGAGGACACTAGGGGGCATTTGAATCCCATGCAACTCAAGTCTCCATTAGCTGCCAACTTTCAGAATTGTTGTGGCTCAGCAGTCAGCCTGTAAGTGACTCAAGATTTGACATTTTTGTACCCAAAATAAATGACTACATCTGTGCAAAGTAGGGCATATATTCCTGCTAGCACTGAAAAAAAATAGTGTGTCAAACGCTTCCTTTAATTACCCCCCAGCTTGATAAGCAAAAAGGCAGAGGAGGCACAATCCAGTGGCAAGTTCCCCTGCATGAACCCCACTGGAATGAACGGCTGCTGTGCAAGAGCTGTTCTTGCACAGCCCCCATTTACTTCAATGGGGCTTGTGCAGGAGACTTTCCTGCAGGGTTTGGATTCCAACACGTTTTCACTTCCCCTTTCTACGCATGCAGGCTGACACAAGGAGGGAGAAATATGCAATAGTGACAGGATTTTTAATGGCACCTCACCTTAAATGCATTTTAAAATATGTAAATCAATAAAGAAATTATTTGTAATAGCTGTGCTAAGAGTACTGGTTAGCCTTGCCGCGGAATGAATTGCAGGCTCCGGGCTCGATTACCATACATCGTGGGAGCTGTAGTTAGGATTAATCTGTCAAAAGGGATGGTTTAGTGTTGATGAATATGACATGTGACCATTAATGATGTTGATTTTATCTCCTGAGATTAGCAAGATTTACTTCAGATGGATAATAATGTCATTTGCTTGATGCGGTAGATCTGTTTACGAGCTGATTAAATTGTGAGGCCTTGCTTCATTTCATGCTATTTGCTTTACAGCTTCATCACGGCAATCACAAAAGCTGTGGAAATGTCCCACATCCCATGTCACAATAAATCATTGTTTAAGATTGCAGCTATGTATTTTAGCATTTCAGTTTTCCGTGGGCCGCACATCCCTTAATGAATATGTAATTGGGAAGACATTAAAAAAAGATTTTGGGGAACATACTGCTTTAGAAAGGTAGTGGCATTGAGGGGGTTGGGGGGGGAAATCAGTCCTCTATCTTTTAATTGAGATTAAGGAAGCACTTGAGTAATTAGCTGTAACAAATTGCCTTATTATTTAGACAGCAAAATAAACGGTTGGGTTTTAAAAAAAATATTATTCCATGTGTGGCAAGAATTATCATCATAAATCTATGCAAAAGTGACAGCCAAACTACCATAAAGGAGGCTTGCAAGCAAAGTATATTTTCTGCCTATTTACCTTTTACATTTCAATAAATGTATTAGAGGAGCACCTGAGAAGAAGGCATCGATTTCCCCATAAAGTATGGAGGCTGTGGGTGCTGCACACAGGGTGATTGGTAACCACTGTGTCAGTAGGAGTGATATGCATAAGGGCATCAGAACAGCCTGGCTGGATCAGGCCAAAGGCCCACTCTTTTACCACTATTCCCTTTCCAATGTTCAGGTGTTTCTTGGAAACTCACAACTAGGGCATATACATGTTTTATAAGTGTGACTAAACATGGTAGGAAATGACGGCGTGCCATTTTCAGCAACAACCCTGTGTCAAGTGTAACATCTAGTGCCACCCTGCACTAATGGTCCTCACCACAACCTGTGATTGTGAGTTGCATCAGTTACAGCCCAGTTCTATGGACCACTGTCTATTGATCCACTGTCGTAAATGGCCCTGCGGTGGCGCAAATGTCACAAGGCTGTCATGCATGATGTTGCCGCTGGCAGAAACAACCAGCGGCTCTGTGCACAGATAAGAATTGCCTGGATGCTCCATTGGCCCAGGTAAAGTGGTGGAGGGGGAGGTTTGTGAGCGGTATGGGGGAAGTCTGGGTGGGGAGGGCAGGGAGTGGGTTGGAGGGGGTGAATCCCAGCAGCAGAAGCGCATGCTGGATCTTATCTCCGATTTTCCAACCCATCTTGCCCCTTTCCTCTCCTCGGACCTACGCCACCAAAATAGCTGGCGTGGGTCTGAGAGACTCGTAGGCGATCAGGCAGCCTACTGGCCACCTGATCGTACACACACACACACACACACACACACACACACACACACACACACACACACACACACTGTAGCATGCAGCACATGCTCTGTTGGCGAGGCTGCATACTCCCATGAGTAACGGGGGGTAGGACTGGTCTGTTAATCACCCATTGTGCATAGAAGTTCTTCCTTTTGTCTGTCCAAAACCTTCTACCAATCAGTATCATTGGAGAGCCCAAGTTCTAATCTTAAATAAGAGAGGAAGAAAGATGTATCTTTATCTATTCTTTGGAAGCCACTCATAATTTTACAAACCTTTACCATGCCCCCTCCTTTCATCATCATCTTTTTGCAAAACATACTCCAAAAGCTTTAGATGCATGCATGTAAATCTAAAGTCATGTGAATCACAAGGATTCTGGTAATTAGCCCTTGATAATAATACTGTAGTTAAGATTGTGTTAATGTTTTCATTATACCTCCCTCCTCTTTTGGTTGTTGTTGGAAACAGAAAGATAAATATTGGCTGTGAATTTTTGTTCACAGAAAATGTGCACGTAAAAGTCCAGAACTAAGTTTTGATCTGCTTAATACAGTCCTTGAAAACAATAGTAGAAAACAAGAGCAAGCAGAATCATCCCCACATCTTGGGTGTCTGTTGAACAACTTTTTTTCTAGTCCAAATGTTTCCATAACTAGAATTGCTCTCACACTAGGGAGTACTTCTGTCCACTGGGAAAGGGGAAGAAAAATAGACAAGTGCAAGAGTCACTGCACACATTACCTTTTTAGGTGTACACTTTAAAATATAGGTGTAACGCACCTAACAAAAAGCGTAAATGTGACAAAAAAAAATTTGCAAACATGGTGCATTACACACAATCACAGAGCCACGATTGGTGGTAGTTCCCTGCTGAGTGTCTATCAAACGCAGGGCCCAATCCTATCCAACATTCCAGCACCAATGCAGCCCCAAGGCAAGGTAACAAATGTTCCCTTACCTTGAGGAGGCCTCCATGACTGCCCCCTCCCACCACAGAATGCAGCACATGTCCTGTTGGCACAGCTGCATCGGCACTGGAAAATTTGATAGGATTGGGCCCACAAAGCTACTGCGTGAAATGGCCATGATGGAAAGTGATATTAGCTTGTGTGTGGCCTCAAAGAAGGGAACTACACGAGTAGATAATAGCAGATAAAAGCTTTGTTACTTATATATAAAGGTGAAATGGACAACATGGAAGTCAATTTGAGATTATTAATGCAAGTGCTTACAGCAGTGGTTCCCAAACGTTTTAGCACCTGGACCCACTTTTTAAAATGACATTCTATCAGGACCCACCTAGCTTTAAGAGACTTTTTTTTAAAAGGTGATCTAGAAATAAATATTTTATTTATTTATTTATTTATTTATTTACAAGCAACATTTTATTTTAAAAAAACCTCAATCCATTTCTTGTAATGAGGCAGCCCTAACGAAAAGCCTCAAGGCTTGAGGGGCTTAGTTATGTGACCCAGCCTACCTGTCATTGATGGAAAAAACCACACCATAAAAAAGACGCTACATATCTCCCTACATTTATACAAGCTTGCAAACTGCAAGAGCTCAGCTCCTTGCAGGGCAATTAGCAGCTGTCTGATTTTTGAATAGCCTCAGGGCTTGAGGCAATTAGTTATCTGATCTTTCCATCACCTGTGTTTTCATTGGAGGCTCTGTGGGACCCACCAGAAATCGGGTCGTGATCCACCCAGTGGGTCCCAACCCACAGTTTGAGAAATGCTGCCTTAGAGCATTGGACTAGGCCAGCAGAGATCCAGGTACAAATGAAGCTCATTGGGTGGCCTTGGGCAGAACATCCTCTCTCAGCCTAACCTCTTTCACAGTGTGGTTGTGAAGATAGGTTTGGGGTGCAAGAGGGAATCATGTACACCATGCTGAGCTCCTCAGAAGCAGCATGGGATCAAAATGGAATTAATAAAATATATTATTTCTCTGCCATTTCCAATCTAATGTGCCTAATATGTAATGTCACAAGGAGACACTTTCTCACTGAATTATCTGTTATATGGGCAAAATAATGTATGCTGTTGTTTACTGCCTTCTTACGGACCAGTGATTCACTTGGCAGAGTCAGAAGTGTTTCAAGCACTTTGGGGGCCCACTGAATTCCATGGGAATGACTTGAATATATGTGTTCAACTTCTCAATGGGAGTTTCAACAGAATGCTTAACCCCCAACACTTTATTCTTAAAATTGTGTCGTTTCTACACATGGCTTACTCATACATTGATGAGTTGGATCCTGTTTGCATCTGCTGGGGCCTTTCGACATGGCCCTCGAGTCCATGGAGAGAGAGAGAGAGAGAGAGAGAGAGAGGGCAAAGGAGATATGACCATAAAATAGACAGCAATTGACACTCTTGGAGCAGGGGCAACTGGCAATGGCTGCTGCAGGAGCAAGAAAGCAGAATTGAAAAGGAGCAAGAAAATCACTGAGGTGGGGCCACACACAACCCAGCACAGACTCGAGTCTGGAGACACTGACAGCAGTATCTGCAGGAGATAAATGTGCCCCTCCACTCAGTTTTCCTGAGTGCAGTCCCTTTGCAGAACGGCTCTCAATTTGGCTCCGACTGTGTCTGCTGATGCACCAAAGCACATGTCAGGTACTTGGGGCTGTGCTTTACTCCCCCTGATTGGCTACCCTTTCCCTTTCTCCAGGCAAGTCAATGAAGTGAACATCCATCCATTGACTTGCCTGGAGAAAGGGAAAGGGTAGCCAATCAGGGGGAGTAAAGCACAGCCCCAAGTACCTGCTTTGGTGCACCTGCAGACACAGTCAAAGCCAATTTGAGAGCCGTTCTGATTGGGTTTTCTTCACATCAAGTATCCGCAATTCGCCTGGCTATAAGCAGAATTAACTTTGGCCTAGTTCTTACAGAGGTGGTAAACGTGGGCTGTACCACTTCAAGCTGCAGGTGGGGGTTCACATAGCTCTATGTTTCTTTACACAAAAATGCTCCCTGCACACATGGGCTAGGCTAGAACTCATCTCCCTGACATCTAGCTTTCAATGTGGAAAGAAAGCTGGGAACTCCAAAGTTTTGTCTGCTGGATATTTTTCCTTGAAACCATATCAGAATGTATCCAGACATTCAGTGGGGTTTATTGTTGTTTTGTTTAAAGACTCCACAAAGTTTGCAATTGGGAAGTGTAATGATTCCCAAAAACCTTAGCTACAGGAAAATTGCTGTGGCCTGTTTATAAACCATTGCTCTCTCCCTCTCTCACACATTTCTTCTTCTTCTTCTTCTAGGTTCCCACATCAGAAGTTTGAGAATGAAGAACTGAAACCTTCAGAAAGACTTCTGAATCAGTGGTCAAACTCAGAAAGGTGTTTTGAATTTTTTTAATTGGCAATTGCTAATTGACATAAAGCCTGCCAAATAACCATAGGGAATTATAGGGAATCCAAGATTTGGGCTGGCTTCCTAGGTGCCAGTCTCTGAACCCTAGGAGAATGCTTTCCGGAATGAATCAGGTTGCTCACAAAGGAGATATATTTTAAACAAACCCAATTACCTAAAAAGCTTCATTTTGTTCATTGTATTTTTAGCTCCTCCTTGAGCATAAGCACTCCTCGGGGACACTGCCAGAAGCCTGGACTGCATTCATCCTTTGATTTCCTTAAACCTTTGTGTATTTACGCTTAATAACCGACATTAGTGACATTAAAATTCTACTCACTGCAAGCGGAAAATAATCCATTCTTGCCTCCTTTTTCCTTTGATAACTGACCTTTAATATAGATCCAAGCTTAAACTCTCCAAACAGTCATTTGCACTCTCTCGCAGTAACATTCATCACTATTTTCAGATAATTGCCCAGACACATCAGTCAAGAGCGGGATCCCGCATGAAGGAAAAGCAGAGATCCAGAGTGAAAGATTAAGGCTTGGGCATTTTTTAAAGGAATTTCAATTTTTAAATGAAATGAAGGACAAACATTCCCTTGATAGCTCACTGAGGACAGTATTTAGATGGATATAATTTAAATTAAAGGTACATAACTTCTAGAGCTGTACTTATTCGTCAGTTTTGATTTTGGGGACAACACTTGCACATTTGGTGAGATAAAATTTCTCCCCAAAACCATCTACAGTATATTGTGTGAGTATTCACCTTTTCCCAATTCTGTTCAGTGCCACTATTTCCCCTGACTGCTGCTGTTTTACTTCTGCCCCCCCCTTGATGTTTCTTTCTGCTTCCTGGATTTGTCACATGGGGTGATCCTATCCTATCAGGGATCACACAGGGAGCAGCATGACATTACAATATTATGTAACTGATCAGATGTTGCTGCATGATTGTTTCACTAAGAACAAGTGAAGGCAATCAAGAGTGGTCGCAAGTGAGAGCAATTGAAACAGTTTTCTTATGCAAAGATATGCAAAAAAACACCCAAAAATCCCACTAAAAACAGAGATTTTTGCTACGACCAATTTTTTAAATTAAAAAAGGATTTATTTCAGCGCAAAATTAATATAAACCTGTAAACAACTAAAGACGAAAATAGAATGTTTGTTGTTCTAATATTTATTGCATAGGATTTTCCCCCTCATTCCATTTTAAAAGCTTAGGATGGGTAATAGTATAAAAGTAGTTTTGTAAACCTTTACTGAAAATTCTAGCAGAGCAGGAAGCTGGGTTTGCAAAATCCAGTGTGAAGTAACGGATAAATTGTTATATGGAACGGGGAGTCTTGGTTAAATCATTAATCAGCCATAAAGCTCACCAGTGGCCCCGAGCAAGTTACTGTCTTTGCTTAGTGGAACTCAAAGGGCGCAATCCTGTGGAATGTTAGAACAGCGGAGCACGCGCTCCACCATTCTAACGTGTCGCGAACGTGCCATAAAACACATTTGCGACTACTTGGGAGCAAGGGAGGCCAGCGCAGAGGTCGACCTCCCTTGCTCCATCGCCGGAATGCCTGGGCGGCCACTGGAGAAAGTAGGTACGGATCCGACAGGCACAGGGGCGGTTCGGCAGGTGAGGAAGGGGGACCATTGGCCTAGCCGGCCCGGAAGGGGCGGGGATGGCTCCCGCCATATCCCCATTCCCGCCAGGCCGTCTACGCCGTTATACGGTCTCCTCTACTTCCGCCAGCTATTTAGCTGGCGGAAATCCGAGAAGGCCGATAGGGCCGTCCCCGGTTTACACCTGGGGAAGGGGACGAGCGTCCCCTTTCCCGAGTAGAATGGGCAGCCCGGGCTCAGGATCTGGCGGGTAGCCCTGGGCCACCCGCTGGATCCTTAGTCAGGATTGTGCTGAAAGGGATGTTGTGAGGATAAAAGAAGGGTAATACAGTTACAGTATATGCTGCCCTGAGCTCCTTAGGAGGGATAGTGGTATGAAAATAATGAGTTTTATCTTGTTACCTTTCCACTTTCATAAGGGAACGTGTCACCTGTGCATGAGGAAGTGATCGTGCAAGGATCTCATGCACAAAAATCTAAATGGAATCCTGATATAACTTTGCACTTGTGCAACACAATGCACAACACATTGAACAAAAATCACACCTAAAATCAGTACCTCATTGTTGTGCAATGTCTTTCACATGAAGTTACATAAGCGCATGCAGAACAGCACAAAATGCCACCTTACTTCCATGTGTATTCTTTAGGATACAACCTGTTATATGTATAATTATTTCAACTGGCTAGAGAGAGCTTCTTTATAATAGATTGGTAAGCAATTGACCCCATTGGGTCTGGCTGCCTTTCAAGAGAACATTTTTTGCTTGTATTTTGAGTTCTGAATGCAGCTGATTACACAGATATTTGTTACTGCCACACATTACGGCAATGTGTAGAAAGGGATATATTTTGGCCCTACTTTATGATGTGAAAATTCTATTTACAGTAATCGATATGGGCTAATGATTAAAAGAAATACCAGTAAGCGATCAATTGTTGGCATTCTAACATACTCCGTAGATTACTTTTGACTGATCTGCTAATTGCAATGTGTTACTCAAGCAGTGTGCTTATAATATGTGGCAAATAATGTAGAGTTCTTTAAATAAACATGTTTAGCATTATGGATTCTCTATTAAACTGGATGATTTCCTGGGAACTGAAGTGGTTTCTCAAATATATACAAATTTCTGGTTTGAAATTGTTGTGTTCATTGTAAGACAACAGAGATTGCAAAACCAGCTCCTTCTCTCGAACAGAGGCCAACGGGATGTTTCTCAATGCAAGCCTCACTAAATGAATGAAAGCTGCCTAAGCGCATAGTTGAGGAATCTCACTTTCTGCCCCCTGTGAGCTCATCCCAAAATCCAGTTTCCTTTTAAAAACAAACATGGCATTCTGAGGATGCTTCTGGTTCCTCAAAATCAGACCATCATCTATTATCATCAATATCAATATCAATATCAATATTAACAGTATTTATATACCGCTTTGATTAAATGGCTCCCTGTCCCAAAAGGGCTCACAATTTAAAAAAAAGAGATCTAAAAATTATCACCTCTTCCTTTGAAACAGGCCGTCTTCCCTTTCCCATCATGATTGATGCTGTTTCTGTAGTTGCTGCAGGACTAACTCCAGCTTGTTGAGAGTCCTTAGGCCATTTGAATTGGGAGGGCATCATTAATGTCCAGAGGTGGAAAGGTAGAAGGTTGGAGAGTGTGGGGTGCGGAGCACACAAACCAAGATAATGGCTCACACTCATTTCTACCTTCATAGGGGACTCTGGAGTTGGTCTCACTCAAGTGCACACTCCAGCCACGTGGGAGGGCCCTGTACCAAATGGGAACCAAGAGGGTCTCTTGGCAGATATGGCCCCCTTTATAGGTCAGGGCTCCAGTAACTACTTAACATTGTGACGTTTCTCTCACGCATGTCCAAACACATACGGCATTGTGGCTAGAGTGTTGCACCTAGATTGGTGAGACCCAGGTTCAAATCTGTCCTTAGCCATGAAGTTCCCTGGGTGGCTTACCTCACTCATCTCACAGGGTTGTTCTAAATGGGCAAATCATGCATGCCATTCTGAGTCCTACTGAGGAGGGATGGGATGCAAATGTAATTAAAATAAAGTTGTCATAAAGAAGGCGGGGCTTTCTGGCATGATTACAAACCAAATGCGCAATGCCTGGCCTTCAAGTTGGGAGGACCATTGTTTACATGTTCCAGAAAGCCAAACCATACAGTCTTTACATGTAGACCTCCCAGCATACGAACAACTGCAAAGGGTGCCATTACTATGCCAAGAAAGGTATGTATGAAGTGAGCCTGAGCCAGTCAGCTTGGCATGCGTTCCCCAAGGTTGTCATGAGTTATGACTGGCTGCTGCCTGGCTGCCGGTTATGGATTGATTATTGGTTTTGTTTTATTCTTGCTTTCAGATTAGTCATCTGAATGAGCTGAGGTGTGTGTGTGTGTGTGTGTGAGTGAGTGAGTGAGTGAGTGAGTGAGTGAGTGAGTGAGTGAGTGAGAGAGAGAGATTATGTATTTTATATGCATTGGATTTTTTTTTTACTTTTATTCTGTAAACTACTTTGAGTTACCCATTAGGGTTACAAAAAGCAGGATATAATTATTCCAAATAAAAAAGTAATAAAACATCTGTTTCATTAAAAACAAAATTCTGAGAGAACGTCCTTCCACCATAAGAACATAAGAAGAGCCCTGCTGGATCAGGCAAAATACTCACCTAATCCAGCTTCGTATATCTCACAGTGGCCCACCAGATGCCTCAGGGAGCACACAAGACAAGAAGATACCTGTATCCTGTCACCATTCCTTTCCATCTGGCACTGAGACAGCCTATTATTAAAACCTAAAGGTTGCATATATCCATCATGGCTTGTAACCTGTGATGAACTTTTCCCTCATAAATCTGTCCAATCCCCTTTTAAAGGCATCTAGGCCAGGTGCCATCACCACATCCTGTGGCAAGGAGTTCCACAGATTAATTACACGCTGGGTAAAGCAATATTTTCTTTTATCCATTCTAACTCTCCCTCCACTCAATTTTAGTGCATGTCCCCTGGTACTGGTGTTGTGCAGTAGACTTACCAGATCTCCAACCAGGACAGAGTGCTAGACCTTTAGGAGAAGGAATGTGGGCAGGTGTAGCTTGTTAAACCATAGAGCACAATCCTAGGCATGTCTACTCAGAAGCAAGCCCCACTGAACATAATGGGGCTTGCTTCTGAGTAGACATGCCTAGGATTGTGCTAAGGTTTAACAAGCTACACCTGCCCACATTCCTTCTCCTAAAGGTCTAGCACTATGTCCCGGTTGGAAATCTGGTAAGCCTAACGCGAGAGGGAAAAGAACTCTCTATCCACTCTATCCATCCCATGCATAATTTTATACGTTTCAATCATGTCTCCCCTCAGCCGCCTTTTTTCTAGACTGAAGAGCCCCAAACACTGTAGTCTTTCCTCATAAGGGAGGTTCCCAAGCCCACAAATCATTTTGGTCACACTCTTCTGCACCTTTTCCAGTTCCACTATATCCTTTTTGAGATGTGGCGACCAGAACTGGACGCAACGCAATACTTCATCAATTCACAGAAGTCACTAGTCCATAAAAAAATGGTAGTTGCATACCTGCTTATGCATACTTACATTAGTAGTTTCTATTATCTCAATAGCCTGAAAGAAAAAACAAGTTCCAACCCAGCTGGGCAAGAAATGCCCTTGCCTGGGGTCTAGAGGAGAGCCTTCCTCATCCCAGGTATCCTCTATACTATAAACAAACTTCCAGGCACCAAATATCTCTCTCTCTCTCTCTCTCTCTCTCTCTCTCTCTCCTGACCTTGGGGCCGACTGCTCTGAACTTCCTACCACTTGGAGAAGAACGAGCAAAACAATCTCTTTGATATGTTGTGCATTCAGGATCACTGACAGGCTCAATATTACAGACAGGAAAAGCACTGAACAGACAAGACAGATAGTTGTTTGGTTTGACAGCACTCCATCAAGCAAGTAGCACAGTCTGCAGAAAGTCCAGTCCACAGGAGAAAAAGAGCCTGCCATTTTAAAAATAATAGAAAGAAAAATCTCTATGTGATACTTCATTTTTCATAAAAGAAAGACAAAACGGAGGTCTTTTAAACATAATTTTTTTTGTTAGAGCTTAAGCACCTTTGCCTGTCACTTGTATTTTCCCAGGTATGTCATGAGCCCTGTCTCAAAAACCTTAATAAACCTTCTGCTCCCAAGGTCTGGGATTTCGGTTGTTACATTTCTATCATTTTCCCTTTTGCTGGTTTCAGTCATTGTCATTCTTCTTTCAAAGAAAGCAAAACAGCAGCCTAGGAGGATGCAAGACCCACATATAAATACAAAAACAGAACACAGTCTCCCCATGGTTAGGGCAAGGGCAGGCCTAGAAGCAGGGGACTGGCTCATCCACTTAACGTCTTCTACGATTTTCAGCAGCATCAACAACACCAATTTGAGACCAGCCCCCCCCCCCATTATGCTGTGATTGCACTAGCCCAGTGACTATCAAACTGTGTCCTGAGGAATCCTGTGGGTTCCTTTTCCTCACTGAGAAGATCAACAATAACAGAGGTCCAGCTCCCTGAAAGGCAGGTTGCTCATCACCCACCATGATGCAGCCCAGCCCGGGGCCCCACTCTTCATCAGGGGCACAGTGAGTCATGGCCTGCAGGAAAGCAGCAAGCCCGGCTCAGAAGAGGCCCAGCCCACCACGATGCAGCCCGACCCGGGGGCCCACTTCACAGAGGCATTTCTACGGTGGGGGTGGTACTGTAAGGGAGTCTCCTGCCCATTGCTTTCGCCACACAGAATGGCTCTGACGGTGAGGGGGCAGGACCTCCTCGTTCCATATTGTAAACGGGGAGTAGGACGGGGCACAACTTACAGTACCGCCCTCACCGTAGAAACGCCTGTGCCACTTCACCAGGGGCCCACAGGGTCCACTTGCATCAGGCAAGCTGACACCCTGGCCAGTCTGCCACTGGTGGCTGCGCAGAAGTGTGCAGCTCCACGTGCTTCTGGAGGGCATTTTGCGACGCCATAAAGCATCTACCGCCACCAAATCGCTAGTTCTGGCGGCAGTAGGGCCCTATAGGATTGGGCCGTAAGTCTTATTTTGGAATCATTTTAGATTGATTGCTCAGAGTATATCTGACTCTTGGAAGTTCTGTCCCCGTCCCGCAAGTTTTAGTCATCCAACGGTTCATCACTCCTGAAATTCAGTTCTCTGGAGACTTCGATCCCACAAAATCCTCTCAGTCTTTGCACAATCATAGTATTTCTGACTATAATATGGACTAACAATTGTAAGCTGTCAGTGGCATAGCTATTCACACAGCCCACTATTCAACGTGTGCCTACATGCCTGCTGAATCTCTTGAAGCTGCCAAAGGTGCACAGTGCACTGCTCTCTTATTGACAGAAATGGGTCAGACAGCCATTCCCTCTTCCACGGTGCATAGCCATTCCTCTAGGACAGTGGTTCTCAAACGTTTTAGCACCGGGACCCACTTTTTAAAATGACACTCTATCGGGACCCACCTAGCTTTACGAGACGCTCAAACATTTATCTCCCTATATTTACACAAGCTTGCAAACTGCAGGAACTCAGCTGCTTGCAGGGCAATTAAAAGCTATTTTGCAAATTGCAGGAGCTCAGCACTTTGAAGGACAGTTAGCAGCTATCTGATCTTTGAATAGCCTCAGGGCTTGTGGCAATTACTTATCTGATCTATCCATCACATGGGACCCACCAGAAATCAGGTCGCGACCCACCAAGTGGGTCCAGACCCACAGTTTGAGAACCACTGCTCTAGGATTTGGGGGGCCTTCCAGCGATGGCCCCCTTAATCTGGAAGAAGTGAGATATGCAAAGTAAGAAGTATCTCACGCTGCCTCTGACCTTCTTGGGTGCTTTGTGTAAAATGAGAATGGAGGTGCTGTTGGGCCAGTGGCCTGAAGTCAGTCCCATGAAGGATTGAAGGATTGTCACCTGCATAAACCAGCCTTGCCCTCTTCCCAAGAAACCCTGGGAATTGCAACTTCTGTGGGGAGGAGCAAGGGACCTTGACAGAAATCGTACCAAATCACCTTCAAATGTTCAAAGTGCTTCACATACAGTACATACCCTTTACAAGGACAGTATCCCTGTGTTGCATACAAGGGAGGGGAGAAGCTGAGGGAGGGAGGGGGTTGCCGAAGGCTGTGCTGTATGCTAATGGTGCGGGGGGGGCAAACAGCAGGCTTTGGAGAGGTAAGGGAAAATATTTTCCCATACCCCTCCGTAAGCCCCTTGTTCGCTCTTTAGCTGGTACAAGTCCAAGGTGACAAGGGGGGTGTGCCGGGAGGCTCCAGAGAGGATAGCATCCAGTGCAAGTCACTTGAGCCAGAATACACCCCCTCCCACCTTCAACACGCTCCCTTCCCTCCCCTTGATCCGCCCTGATCCACCCACCCTGCCAACTTACTGACATCGGCAAAGCCTCTCCTGGTCACCACTACGCGTGGGGTCCTCCTCACCACCTGCGGCAGTGACTCAGAAGCACATGGCTATGTGCACTTCCATATTGGCATTTATGATGATGTAATGGGGTGAGCGCTCGTTGCTTGGCCAGCTCCTGCCAACCTAGCAGTTCCAAAGCATGTCAATGCGAGCAGATAAATAGGTACCGCGTGCGGGAAGGTAAACAGCGCTCCGTGTTCCAGCTGCATGCTACGCGCTGCAGCAAGGAGAGTCATGCCGGCCACATGACCACAGAGGCGTCTTCGGACAACGCTGGCTCTTCGGCTTTGAAATGGGGATGAGCACCACACCATAGAGTCGGACACAACTGGACTTAATTGTCAGGGGATACCTTTACCTTTAACGCATGCTTCGCAGCCAGAAAGCTACTGCCGGCAGCAGAGCTGTTTGATAAGATAAGGCAATAATTTATTTCATTCCCTCCCCCCAACACTGAGGGTTCCTCTTTTTAAAGGGTTTGAGTTTCAAAGGTTCCTCACCGCTCAGAGATGGTTCATTAGCAACACTGTGCAGATGCAATAGTGACAGAAGTTTTTTGTCATCAGTGCCACAGAGCAGGCTCTAAAAATGAGCTCTTAGACATGTCTGGTGAAATGCATCACATCTTCCTCCACTGATGTCCCAGTTGTCATTTCATTGGCACAAGCTTCCTGAAAACCAGAGAGTTGATCAGACTGATCAGAGAGTTGATCAGCAAGCAAGAAAGAACATTTAGGCACAATTGTCTTAAGCTCCTCAGCCATCAATCATCCCATTCCAGAGGTCAGTGAGGCTTCAACAGGACCATCAGATATGGCAACATTCCATGAGGTTTGGCGCCAACACATGTTCTACAAAAGTCATATTTTTCTTTCTACCTTTTTCATACCATTCAGCAATTTATTCCCTTTTTTCCCTCTCCTCTGATTTCCAAATTTTACAGACAGCAACAAGAAAAAAATATCAGGGAAATATGCATTTGAAAAGAAAAGAAGAGTCCCTCATCTTTAATGTCTGCTACAATAAGGCTTGGAGGATGTTAGACAAATGAGTGCAGCACTTAAGAGACAATAAAACAATGGACTTTTGTGTCATGATGCAGTAATTATTTTCCATTCTGTGAGTGGCAACAGTTTTCAGTCATGTTTGCTCTGACGGTGTTTCTCATTTTTGTTCCATGCTGGACTGTATGTGCACATATGCAGGATATTAAATTATTTCACCAACCACAGCAGTAACTTATATTTAACAAAGACAAGAAAAGTGTCCATCATTAAGGCCCCAGTCCTATTAGTGCCTTGTGCTACCAGAACTAACACTCCGGGAGCGCCAGGCACGTTATGGCAGGCAGCATGAAAGCTGGGCCACTGTAGCACGCTGCTGGGCCACAGCTGCAAATGGTGAGAGGTGTATTGGGCATGACAGCAGCTCCGGGAGAGGGAGGTTGGGGAGGGGGAGGTTTGGGGCAGTCCAGGGTGGGGAGAGGTCAGGGCAGAGGGCAGGGACTGGGCCAGAAGGGGGGAGGATCTCAGTGGCAAACACACATGCCAGATCCTCATTTTTCGACCTGCCCTACCCCATTTCTCTCCTCGGACTTATGCCAGCTATATAGCTGGTTGGGGTCTGAGGAGACCCATAGGCCTCCAGGAGGCGTATGCAGGGGTAAGTAAAACATACCCTGATCACCCTCACCATTGGATTCAGTGCATACTCCATCAGTGTGGCTGCATCGGTGCCAGTGGTGGGGGATAGGATTGGGCAGTAGGAGAGCCTATGAAAAGACCTCTCTGGGATGGGGCAATGTGTCTATGTGCATAGAAACAAATTATGCCTCCTTTTGGTGGAGACCAGGCAACCCAGTGTAAGTAAGGGATAGTTGGAGGGGTTTGGTCTATCCCAGTGTTGGCGGCTATTCACTTCTATGGGAGAAAGTAAAGAGCTGACTTCAGGACAATATTGGGTTGTGGACGAAACCTGTCCATGCCCCTCTTGTTCCCAGGGTCTGGAATAGAAAGCAGGGTTTTCCCCTTATTAACAATGTCCCCAGATCGCAGCCCATACAGTATATGTTGTCCCACCATGGAACTCCATGGGAGCCACTGAGAACTGAGACAGTTCCTAACTGCATAGCCCCACATGTCGCATATTTTCCCTACCTCAGTGACCTCTACCACTGAGAATCAAGGCTGCCTCTGTGGCTAAATTCCCAAATATCAGAGTCAAACTAAACAGTACACAGGAGACAGAGACAACACATCCATGAGGCAGGGGTGAAGCACTTGCTTTCAGTAGCAAACTGGGGGAAGGGGGGGAAGAGGCAGGGAGCACCTCACCCCCCCCCCATGCCTGCCTACTGCCTCTTCCAGTCCACTGCCTTCCCAGTCACTCCATCCAATATCTGCCCCATCATCTTCTCAGACACTCACCTTGGAGAGTGAATGAGAGGAAGATGAGGGCATGGCTCTTACCAACTCCTCCTCCAGTGGCACTGACTGGAAAATCACAGTGATAGAACTGGAGGAGGAGGAGGAGGTCGCAGCCACCGCTGAGACCCAAAAGAGCTACTACCACCATCTCTGTTGCTTCCTTCCCCCTCCCACTTCTGCTAAACTGCCAGGCGAGGAGCATGAATCCCAGAATCCTCCACATCCAGCCATTTTAGAAGAGGCAACAGCAGTGAAGAAGGAGATGGTGGTGGTAGAGGAGGAGGAGGACAGTAGTAGTATGCATGCCGCAGGTCAGGATTCCTGAATAGGCTATAGCAGCAGACCTTGGTTTCTTCAGGTGCCAGCCTCACCTGGGCCAGGCCTGGCAGAAGATACATGACTGACTAGTTTCCCAACGTTTTGTTTTGAACTGAAAAGGAAGTACCTAAGACCACCAGCTTCAGGGGAGAATGGAGAGGAGGGGAGGAGGGGCCACTTAACCCTTTCTCACCCTGCCATCTGTCTGCTCAAAAGTGGGGTGATAATCTCCTCAAAGCACCTCAGAGTATCTGCCGCTCACCGCAATTGGCTTCCCTCCCTCCCCACTCCCCTCTTTGCTGTACTTTCAAGTTAGAGGGTTCCTTCACCCCTCCCCCCCAGGTCTTCACAGGGACTTTCTAAATGGTGTTTTATATTGATGATAAATCACTCGGCAGTACTCTAAGTGCTTGGATACTTACACACAAAAATACATATGAATCACTTCACCCACCGCTGAAAGGCAGCTATTGTGTGCAGGAAACGCAGGAGTTGCACAAAAGAGAACTTACTCCGCTTCCTCTCTCAGACTGTTACTAGCAAGATTTTCAAAAGGGCCAGCGTCCGACTGCTCCCGTCCTGTTCGCATTATCTGAGAACAGAGATTGCATTTTTAAAATGTAGCAAGTGGTTTCTACCTGAGCCACAGAGAAACTGAGGGAGGGCAAGAATATGTGTGGTGGTGGGGGGGATGGAAGTGGTCAGTGTGCTGGTTCCCCAAGATTCTGGTTCAGCAGAATTGTCCCACAAAGCTTCCAGTTGTAAGCAAAGATTGCTCTTGAGAGCACACAATTACAGATGACGCTCTGCAAAGCAGCTGGCACTTATTCTGACACAATTTTGTGTGAATACAGAAATCAAATAATCACACCTTTAAAAGGTGTGATTATCAACCTCCAGAAGTACAACATTGCATAGGTCACAATGTAGACCTCAGGCATGATGACACAATAGCCAAAACTTCCCAACATATGGAGCCCCTCATGAAGGTCCCAAAATGAGCCCACCCAGCACTCTTGGTTTCCCTTATATACCCTATTAGACCACTATAATAATTTTTCAATAAAGACCATCCCTCCAAGCATAATATAGGGGTAAGATACTTGTATAATTATAATCATATCCAGTCAGGTTTTAAGGGTCATCCTGGGGTTCATCTCCCTGGGTGGGACATAGGGAGAAGAAAGCAGGATATCCAGGTTCTCTCTAGGGACATACGTCATTTAGAACAGTGGTTTTCAAAATATGTTGCTTCAAAGAACCCTTTCCGTATAAACCTGCCTGCCAGGGACCCCTGGTCACTTGCCAAGAAACCCCTGTGCATTGTGAATTGCAAAGCATTCTAGGATATCTATCCCATTCATGCAAGGTGCTGGCTATTTCCTCGTTGTATCCACCACACCCCTCTGGCTGTGTATTGCAAGTGAAGATCAGTACTGTAATAACATACAAGTCACCTCCCATGGAAACTCATCTACCATTATTGATCATCTCATAAGGAATCCCTGATAACGTTTGGGCAGCAATCCTGTCTAAGATGCGGCGGCTGCTGCAGCAGCGTAACTACACCCCCAGCGAGGGGGCCCACTCGCGGTGAGCCCATGATGTCACAAGCCCCGCCCATTGGGGTGGGGCATCAATTTTGCACCGCCGCGGAGCAAAAGTCCCCTCCCCAGGGGCTTTTTAGGCCTGTTTTTGGGCTAAAAAGGGTGCCAGAGGCGTCGTCAGGGTTGGTGCGGTAGGGGTGGTGGGCCCCAAGCAGCGGACTTGTTTCTTCCTCCTCGCAGCCGAGAACGGCTGTGAGTTTGGCCCTCCCAGGCGCTGTTTGGCTCCAAAAAGGAGCCCAAAAGCGCCAGGGGTGGGGTGTTTCCATGCCGCCACGGCGCGCTACGCTGACCGCACACACCCATGGGGCGGGGCATGTGCCGGCCATGGGGGCGTGTCATGGCGACGGTCCCCACCCCATGGGGGGTCTATGCTTGCCACTAGGATGCACACTGGGGTGGGGGTGTTCTTTCTTACTGCATTCGTGCAAAAAAAAAAAACCCAGGTGGCGGTCAATGAGACGCATCCTTCCTGGCTGGCCGGCAGTATCAAAGACGATGCTGGAGAGGCTGCATCTGGACAAACTTGCTGCAGCCTCTCTAGCTCCCTTAGTCTCGCTGGCTGAGTCCTCCAGCCAGCGAGACTAAGGGAGCTAGAGAGGCTGCAGCAAGTTTGCACAGGCGCAGCAGCTCCAACATCGCCTTTGTTACTGCCGGCCAGCCAGGAAGGACGCGTCTGGCCAGCCGCCGCCCGGGGGGGTGCACAAACGTAATAAGAAGAAAACTGCCCCAGAGTGCGCGCACACACACACACACACACACACACACACACACACACACACACACACACCGGCTGCTTTCGTCCCCAGCTCGACAGCTTGGGGGTATGTCGCGCTCCGGAGGGGTGCACTGCAGCCGCAGCACCGCCGAAATTCGGCGGTGGCGCAGCAGCAGTGCACCCCCCCCCGAGCTCAACACCCCTGCACCCAGGGGCCCACAGCCCCCCGCCCCCTAATGACTCCACTTCCCCTAACGACACCACTGGGCTGCCAGCTGAAATGGCTGGCCACTGCACCCTAGGCAGGATGTGGCCCGCATCAGTGTGTCCAACGTTCTCCCACTAAAGTCCAATTTTTTTAAAAAAAAGAAATTCTGTGTGTGTCTTTCACAGGCCGACCGGCACCCTAAGAGGGAAGCCGGGTCCCCTGGCCCAGGTGGGCAGAGGCAAAGATCCATCCAGCTTCAAGGAGTTGTCTAGGACCTCAGAGTCCTATGGCGGGGAAGGGGACCATCCTTCATCCTTTGCTGCCTTGCGGGAGCTTTCCCACTTCCTTAGCTGAGACATACAGTCCTCCTTCTGCTGCTACCCACTGGCCACCTCATCACCAGCCATCTGACTCCTTTTGTAGCCCTGGTTGTTCCTTGTCCCACCCCAGTAGTGTAGCTGGAAGGGGGGCGATGGTGCGGTTGGTGCGGTCTGCTGCGGGAGGGTGCACTGCGCTCGCTGGTAGAGGCTGTGAGCACTGCAACATAGGCCTTCCCGCCCACACTCAGTTCCGTTTGGATCCAAATGGAGACATTCTGGAGGCGAAGGGTGTCGCGTAGGCGCGGGGGTGACGTGCAGCATCACGACATCATCCCAGCCCCAGGCAGCTGCCAGGCTGGCAACACCTCTGCCCACCCCCTTGATACCAGGGACTGCCTCTGATTGTCCTCAGGCACCTTCTTATTCCCCATCGTCCTGCCTTCCATGGAAGCACCAGAAGCCCTGAGGCTGCACCCAACCTGGAGGTTGTGGAGCCTGCCCGTGCAAGGATCTGTGCCACCTGTGTCCCAGATACGGCCCCAGATGCGGCCCCAGAGGCGTTTCTACAGTGGGGACGGTACTGTAAGTTGCGCCCCGTCCTAGTCCCTGTTTACAACCCGGAACGAGGCCCCACCCCCTCACCATCGGAGCCATTCCGCGCGGCCCATTGCCTTCGCCGCACAGAATGGCTCCGACGGCGAGGGGGCAGGGCCTCTTCGTTCCGGGTTGTAAACAGGGACTAGGACGGGGCACAACTTACAGTACCACCCTCACCGTAGAAACACCTCTGTGCGGCCCACACTAAGGCGCGAGCTGGGCTGGCGAACAATTGGGCATACTTGCCGGTTCCTCTCAGCCCAATCCTATGCATGTCTACTCAGAAAGTACATCTCATTGAGTTCAATGGGACCTACTCACAGGTGCATTATAGGATTGCAGCCTCAGCCATGTAGCAGCAGGAGTAGCGGGCTGTAGACAGCTCGCCTATGGCGGCCTTCCCCACTGAGGCCGGAGAAGTCAATGTACTGTAGACGGACAATCCGCACAGCGAAACTTTCCTCTCACAACAGGCAACACATTTCCTTGCTGTCGTCCCTGTCCCGCGCTGCCTCGAGAAACGCGCCTATTGCAGCCTAGTAAACAACAACCCTTGCAAGTTGCACGACTCCAATGGATAGAAATCTCTACTCTGCATCTCGGGTGTGGATGCTGGTTTCACTCAGCATTTTGGGAATCTTCGCACCAAATTTTTGCGCCCACGGTGGAAATCCTGCTCAAGAGAAAACCAACCCAACAGTTACAGAGATAACGTGCAATGTGCCAAACGCCGTGGCGAAATTGAGGCAGGAAAATACTGAGACGCAGAGGTACCGTCGGAAGGTCCGCAGAGTTTCGCGCTGCGCGGGTTTCACCAGGGTGTTTCTCTCTCGAAATTCGCCAGCATTGAACTGGTGGCGGTGGCTTCAGAGAGTCCATCAGATTCAATTAAGGTTGCGAAAGCACTGGATCGAGGAGGGTGGGGGCTGAGGAGGCGTTGTGTAGTAGTAGAGTAGTAACGTTATACCTTCGCCATCGTTTCTCGTGCAAATCAGCCTGAGCCTGGGGCAGGGGGAGGTGAAATGTGGAAGAAATCAGTTCCTCAACCTGGGTGGGCACATCCGGAAAATCCATTGCTATAGATTTGATCTGTCGATGGTTTACTTTATTGTTTTAATTAGGGCATCCAAAGCCCAGCACAATTAATCTAACTCTAGGTGAATTTTTAATCTTTCGTGGGGGGGGGGGGGAGAGAGAAAAAATGATGATCTCTCCTCCTTTGGAAGTTGTACTTACACTGAGTTTGCTAGTAGCGTATAAACTAGTAATGTCCGTGACAGTGAGAGCTGGACGGCCACTTTTATGTCAGCCTGGCATCTCTTTATCCGTTTTGAATTGCGAAAGAACTTTCTGCCTTGCATTGGGTCAAGCTGGACGGACCGGCCTTTATTCATGTGCCTTTAGAGCCCTGGCGTGCTTGCTTGTGAGCGCGTGTAAGTGGCACACGTAAGGAAAGAGCGATCTGCATCAAAACCTTGACGCGGTTGTTGGGGATTGAACGGTAGACAAATTGTTTTAGGCTGCAGTGCCCAGGTCCGTGATGACTGCCTAGTCCTGGAAAACTTTCATGCTTCGGCAAAACTTTGGCAACTTGTTTGGGGAAAGCAAGACAAACATCTACTATCTCCTAAACGAAAGTGAAATCTATTACAGGGGATCTCTGATAAGATGCCATCAGTTCTAAATGCGTGTAGTCCCAAATTGTTTCCGATAGAAAATTCAGTGTTACTACCTGCCCCCCTCGGAGAGAGATTGCAAGGTTGATTTTTCCCAAGAGGGAGAAACCTCTCCCTTTGCGGTCTTATCTACTTTTATCTTGCTTCCATCCATTTATATTGCAATCGTTCTCTTCAGATTACATCAAAGGTTTCTCTTATACCCACCCACCGATTTTAAAGGGTTTTTTTCTTGGTGTTTTTTTTATCAAGGTTCCAAACTCAGAATCCCTGAGTTCCTGAAAGTTGAACAGTCATTCCGTGTCCTCTCCATTTAAATAGTTAGATCATTCGTAACACGTAAAGAAAGATCCAGGTAAACTAAGATGTAGGGACAGGTGCAGGAACAATTAATCCATCCCTCACCCCCGCAAGAAGAAAAGAAAAAGTCCTTAATACTGGTTGAGGTGGCAATTCAAAGCTTTGCTTTCTCTAATCATTTCAGAAGAACTGGACAGCGCCGCCTAGTGGCGGTGAACAGAATGGAATCCACTGGGGGTGGAGTGGATCCAGGAAAACAAAGGGTGGGGGGAGTTACACAGAAGAAAATGTAAGTGTCTTAATTTTTCTATTTAAATATTTTTCTTTGATGTCGTCGTTACAGTGCGGAATGTAAGAGGAGTAACGCCGATTTCCACGCTCAGAATATGATCTAATCAAAGAGGTTACTAGTTTACCAGTTTTTTTTAATTATTATCTATTTGACCCAGAAGAATTATGTCTTTATCGGCCTGCAAGACATTGTCCTAAGAAAAAACAGCTAACGTCTACAGCAAGCAGTTCTCCTGCGCAAGCCCTAAAATAAAGGGGAACCATGGAAGAGCTTGGCAGGGAAAAAAGCAAGAAAGAATTATTTCTGCAAGCTGCTATGCTATACTGTCTTACCTGGGAGAAAGTCCCATTGAACTCAGTGGGATTTACTTCTGAATAAATATGCATAGAATCGGGCTGCTGTGCGATCGCCTATGGAGGCTGAGCTACATTTGTTTCCTTTCAAGCATTTTCAAGGGTTTTTCTCCCCCCTCCCCTCTTCCAGGTTTCAGTGGGCGTCATTGTGCTACTCTGTTATCATTATTCCTTGTCTTGATGTGACGTTGAAGGCAGATGACAGCATTGTCTGGTTGTCTTTAATTCATTTGAAGACGAAGGCAGGAGACGGGGGGGGAATACACAACACCAGGTTTCCAGGGTGCTTTTCTTTCCCGTTTCCAATGCCAAAATGGGTTTACCATTCCCCCCCTTTTTTCCTGTAAAGAAAGACAGTTGATATATTTGAAGACACGAGGAACAAGCAAAAGTTCAGTGAAAACCTGTACACACACACACAAACTAAAAATCGACAAAACTTAATTATTTAAATTCAGCCCTTTCCAGTATCTCTACTTGCAAAGTTGTGTCGATGATGACCCTGGGACTCAGAAAAGCAGGTGGGGGCGGCTGGGGCGTTTTCATAATATCCCAAACTCCAGATGTGCCACACTCCACACACGCATACGCGCGATTTTGCCCCTTGTCATTTGCGTTTTCTGACGATGAATCTGTTTCTCCCGGTCCCGGGCCAGCTAACTTTCCGGGACACAAACGGCAAAGATCTGATTTCGCAGGGATTAGATCGCTCCCCATCAGAACCGGTTGTCTCTTGAGCCATCAAAACGCGCTGGGAAATGAGAGAAAGAGATCGCCATCCCCTGGGGGGAAAATAACATTACGAGGAGGACAATCCGGACCTGATAGTTAAGGACCATTTCAACTGTTTGGGACTGAAGAACGCAACACACGCCGGGAAGGCTTGGATCATCATCTTAGAAACGGATTAGAATTCACTCCAGGGCTGCGTTCGAGGCCCCTCAGCGTTATCAAAAAATGTTCTTTCCATCCTGGGGGAAAAAAACTTTCTCTGCCAGAATCTGAGCATTTATGATTTTTTGAAGGGTTAAATATTAATTATACAGAAGAGTCACGTTTTGCTTTCTTTTTAACATTACTCTCCGGCATCCTTATTTAAGGAAGTTGAAGAAGAAGCTTTATAAACGACATCGCTTTTCTACAAAAATTGCATCAACTTCTGGAGGCGAAGATCTTTAAGCACATACACACACCAGACATACACACAGGTGTGCCCGCGACCCGAACCTCTGCTCCCCAACTCCACCCTATACATCTACTCCCGAGGTCCTGTCCTGCTCTTGGGGCTAACACCATGCAGCCCAATCCCGACTCGGAAGTAAGTCCCACTGATTTCCACCGGGTTTACTCCCCCCAGACAGTGTGCCTGGGAGGGACTGCAGCCGTCCATGGTTAAAACCAATTGGTCTTTAGGAGGAAGTCCTTGAGGAGCTGGTCTTCGACTAGATTAGAAAACCTGCGCTTCCCCCCTCCGCCTCCCGCTCAGTCCCATTTTATCTAAACGTTGCATTCTTGACCTGTTGCAAAATGGAAAGTGGGAATTGTCTCCAGAATTAATGCCATCCTTTCTAGAAATCTCCTAGCGTGAGAGGAGACCGCCAAAAATGTGTCCCCCACAGCCGGAAGCTGCGGGATGGAGTCCTTGCCCCTCTGGGACTTCCCTCGCTGGCATCCAGTTTGCCCTGTGGCTTCTACACCACCCTTGCATGCATCTCAAGGATCAGATGGGAAACACCCCCCCCTTCTAAGCACTCCCCTCCCCACCCTCGCCTGCTGTATCACGCGGAGACGAACCCTTTCCAAACCTTTCCTTTCCACACCGTGGTGGACTAGGAAGCGGTACGGTTGGTTGGACCATTCACTCAAGGCCAGCGCCTGATTCTAACGTCTTGGGAATGCTCAGATGCTTAGACTTATCAGACCAGGTTCAACTGCATTCCCTCTTCGCACATACAATAAACAGGACACTTCGACAAACACCCGCACTTTCTCTCAACCCTTCCAATTCCACTGATCATCGTCGTATTATTTGTGTTTGTTGTTCTTATTATAACAATGTACGGGGCAGCACTTTACAGAGGAAGACATGTCCCTGCCCCGAGAAGGGGAGAAAGCGTTTTCTATTTTGAGTTTTAAGGACTACGCTTCTTGAACGTTTGTGGGTGGAAGAGGCGACAGAGAACTATTTCAAATAAATAAGTACATCAAGTATAAATGCCTGTATCCGACCTGAAGTGTCTTGACTGGATTCATTTTGTAGGCCAGAACTGGGTGTCCCCCCCCCCCCGCATTACATGAGTGTTAACTGGATCAAAGGAGACTGAGAAGGAAGAAGGCGGTAGTTGGTTAATTGACCCGGGTCAGACTGATGTGAGGCTGGGCTCTTGAGGGGGGGGGGGGCTGCGGCTGCCCTTCTGCTGCTTGTTCTATGGAACGCGGTTTTCATGTTGAAATTCTCCGACGTGAGTAGCAGAGACCAGCAGCTTCCTGTCGGCTCCGCAGCTCATCCAGTTTGGCAAGACAAAGGTGGGGGACGGGGGAGGAATCCCAAACACGCACCCCATTTTGCCTTTTCCAAAAACACTTTGAAAGTCAGTTCTCAATGTCTTCGCTTCACACCACTAGTACAATCACGTTGCCAGAGCAAACATATGAGCAACTGAAGGGCTCCTACGAGCTACGACCGGCGGAAAGTTTTAAGGTACTGTACACACACTACCATTACATACCCAAGCGCAGCAGAGACGCTTGCTCTGAAGTCAGCCCCATCCACAACTCTGTACAGCCGCTTGACACCGACCGAGAGCTGATTAAAGAGCCCCTCCCTCAAGGGGCGGCTGGGGCTGCATCGGAAAAGGAAAGTTCTCTTTCATTGGTTTATTATGCCAAATATTAGGCCGCAGTCGAGTTATGCCACTGACGACCTCTAATTTCCAGCTACCCTGGTCAGTTAGTTTCACACAGTACTGGGAATCTAACTTAATTTTCGGTCCTAATATTTGGTAACGTTTACCTATGTTAATATAAATTTACCCATATCTGTAACAGAACCCTGTTTACTCATAAATGAGTTCAATGGCACTTACTCTCTAGTAAGGGTGTTTAGGATTGCAGCCCGTCCTGGTTAACCCCGGTTTAACGCAGCCAATCTTGGGCCCAGCGCGTCGGAAAGTTCTCTTGCGCAAACTCAATTGAAATGAATGGGAGCTTGCTTGCGCAGTTCCCTGGCATGTTGGTGAGAGTTGCGCAGGAGAACTTCTCGCCAGAGTGGGCCCTTTCTTGATTGAAGCCTGGGTGTGGTTCTCGCCTCTTTGGGGGGGGGGAATACTCATCTACCCCCCCTTGTTATCTAGAGACAAAGACGTTCTTCAGGAAAGAGGGCGTTTTAAAACATCCTTCTCTCTTAACCATTCATGGAGGGGGGGATTTCCTTGCATTTACCCCTGAAAAGAAGATTTGGCCATACCAAGGACAGACAGACCGACCCTGCAAAGGCTGGTTTGGGCTCCTCCTGATTTATAGGAATTCAGCGCTTTGCCTCCAAATGGAAGACACTTTTCGTTGCTTGCGTCAGTCTCTCCTTCCCACCCACCCCCTTTGTTAACAGTTAATTACTCTTGGCTTGAAAGAAACAAGACCAACAGTCCCTTCCCGACCTCTGATACCGAAAGAGTCCAGTTAAAGTAAATAAATAATTGCTGAATTGAAATAATTATTTCAAGACCAATAATACACTGTACTGTACTAAAGTTTTGAGAGCGAGCGAGCCTTTCTATTTCGGTTCATCACTGTCCCGAAGACAAGGGACTCATCATCCCCTTCCCAGCCAGTGCCACCATCCCCAACACAGCAGGAAAGGCAGCCTGACCTTTTGCAACGCCGGAAACTCTATCCACGTTCTCGCCTCTCTCCCTCTTTTGCACATTAAACTTCTGCTCATTCTCTGGCATTCTTAATGCTCGGGCAAGAAATTTTGAACAACATTATATATTAGGGGGGGAGAGAGAGTGTGTGCTGAGAAAAATGTACTATATACAGAACACATCTTTTTCGATACAGACAAGTGGTTTGCCTGCTTGTTAACTAACCACCCCCCATTTTAAGAGGGTGGAGGACACGTCCACAGGGACTGTACAGTTCAGAACGCCGGCCGATTTCATTTTTTTTAAAAAAGGTGGGGGTATTTTTCTTCGAAGTTGCTGCTTTCTGTTTCTGTGTTCCCACCATTCTATCGTAGGTGGTGTGTTCCTCCTCCTCCCCTGTCGCCTGTTTTTCAGCCTACCTGACTTCCATCCAGCTCATACCCACCAAGGCTGTTTAGGTGCAATATCTCAAAATAGGCAACCCAGACAGGCTTTCATATCCCCCACCCCGCGCGCCCGAGTCAAACAATGTTTACTCACAGGGAAGTCTCACTATTTTCTACAGGACGTTTATTTCCAAGTTAGCGTGCTGAGGCTGGTCTCTTCAGCTGCAAAGGGAAGGCCAAGACAGCAGTCGTGCCGAGGACGCTTCTTTTTTTTGGGGGGGGGGGGTTCTCAGCGACTAAGGCTGCAATCCTATACACACTGTGGGACTCAATGGGACTTACTTCTGAGTAGACAAGACACGCATAGGATTGTGCTATAACTTGGGAGTAAACAGCCATGGGATCGGGTTTGACTGATCTGATGCACTTCTATACACGGTTATTTCGGCGAGACGAGAGTCCTCTTGAATACAGAGGAATATGCTTTTTTTCGAGAGTAACTACGCACTGGACGGGCAATTCATTCTTTAAGTTCCATTTAACTCAACGGAGCTTAGGTCCATGTCCATTTCTTTGGAATTCGGAGTAAGCGAGTTAGGACGCCCCACTGCTCACTGCAAAGACAACTCTTCTCGAATAAGCTGTGTACTGTAGACGCTTTCCTGAAGCTAACAGACAGCTCACAGTTTGCCCCCCTTTCCTACAAGTTCTGTAACTTTCACCAAAAAAAACACAACAACAACAACACCCAAAAGTGTAAGGAACCAAGTTCACAGTTCGGTTAAGCTGATGCAACCAAAGGACTAGAATTTCAGACCATTTCTTTCCACCATTGAAATCCACAAGATCTTCCCGTTAAATGGGATTTAGATATGAGAAAAAAAAATCTGCTTAAATCCAGCTAAACTGAACTGAATTTCTGTATGACGTGCAAAGCTTTGGGAGACGATATTTATCGCAAAAACAGGATAAAGATGTAACCAGCGTCTCTTCAGTTGGGATGAGGATCCCCGTGTCAATCCTATTCAGCTAACAGGGAACAGGGAATCTTCAATAGAAAAGTGTCCAGGTCTACTTCGGAATAGTGAGTTGATAGCTAAACAATGCAGAAAACAATCCAGCGTGAAACTCGCTTGAGCAAGTCCCAGTTCTTGCCCAACTGCTCTTCATTTCAGTGAGATTTGCACAGGAGAACTTCCCGCTGGATTAGGCCCTCGAGTTTCCGGGATTTGTATTTTAATGATTGGCAGTTGTAAAATACATAATCTCCACTTTCGGTTTCCACTCATTTAGGGTCACTCACTTTTTATGTTAACCTGTCTGCTGCCAACGTTTGTACTTGGCTGAAGGAACTTCCAGCTGCCATAAAAAGCGGCGCTCTTCATTTAAACGGGCTCCTGGGTTTGGTTATTTAAATTCCCAGTTCTAGCGGTTTAAAAGAAAAATTAAGTAGGAACACTCTATGCTCCAGGTTGTTCGAGAAAATTCTAAGATAACAATTAAACTTTACATTATCGTCATTATTAAGTTGAATCAACCCTTACAATGTTCGCCCCCATCCCTAGCCACTTTTCATCCACCCCCCACTTAGGTGTATTTAGAACAGATTCTAGAAGGTGATTTCAAAAGAAAAGTAAAACCTTTTTTAATACATCAAATATACGGAATTTTAATCTTTTAAAGCGATACATTTGTCTGTTATTTAAATACATGACGTCATCCTTGTTTCTGCCCCTTTTACAGGGTGGACTTAAAAATTAAAAAATAGTCAGGTGTTCCTTTCAAAGAACAAAAATAAGGCAAATTGAGGTTTTTTTGAATAGAGTTGTGGTTGGGTTTTCTTTTCTTCCAGAATACATACCAAAAAACACACACCACCAATTCTCTCTTTTTTATAGTATATATCTTAAAAATTAACTGCAATTTGAAATCAGAGCTGACAAATTGCAAGTTAAGCGGTAGTGGGTTGGTTTTTGTTTTGTTTTTTTAAGTAAGAGACATGCATGTAGGATTTTTTAAAACCCCCCCCATTAGACATTAAATAAGAACGTACAATACAATCATAGCCATTTTAAAGTAACATTAAAGAGAAGACCTCTATTTTTGTTTTCTTTTTATTTATTTATATTCTACAACGGGTGTTTCCACTTTAATTTTTTTTCCTTTAAGCCTATTGAGCTGAAGTTAAGTAATGCACTTTTATTGATTCATTGTCCCGCTTGAAGCTAACATAAATAAATACAGTGCCCATGGATCCAGTCCTCAAGATGAACACTATCTTTATATATATTTATATATATATAAAAAAGTCAAATTTCAATTTTCTTTTCTGGATTTTTTTAGAAAGTTTTGAAGGGTTGCTTTGAGTTCTTTTTCCCCCAGAAGCGTTTCTTGAAATTCGTCTCTCCCCCCACCCCCTTTGACCACCAAAAAAAGTCAAAAGAACCCCCAGAAAAACTCACTGGTATCCCAAAGCGGACGCTGTAGTCAGTCTTTGCCCATAGAGTGCATAAGGGGAGTAATAGGGTCCCGTGGCCGCAGGGACAGGCACTGGGGCTCCTGGGGTGGGCAAGGGGCTCTTGGAATAAGGGTGGTAGCGGCTGCTCAGTCCCAAGGCGTGGTGCGGGCTGCGCAAGGCCAGCGTGCCGGGGCTGCCCGGGGCCCCCGTGGTAGGGATATGCATGTGGCAAGCCATCGCCGCTGCCGCCGCGCTGGCTAGGGAAGTGGAGCTGGGGTAGCTGGAGAGCAGTTTGTCAGTGCCCGGGAAGGCCGTGTGAGTCCGTAAGTGGCTGAGGAGCTCCTCGGAGGTGGCAAAGCGCTTGTCGCACGGTCCGTTGGCTGACACCCAGTTGCAGATGTGCGGCTGGGGGTCGTTGGGGAGCATGAAGCCGTAAGGGTACAAGGGGTGGCCGGCGAGCGAGGGCGGGGTGGCGCCGCTCAGCGAGGAGTGGACCGTGTGCAGCGGGTGCGTCGGGTAGACCAGAGGGTAGCCGGACTTGAGTGCCTGGTCGTGGGCGCAGGAGGCGCTGGCGGCACCCGCCAGGTGACTGGCGCAGTGGTAGCTCAGGCAATAGGGGTCGCGGCACAGGCTGGCCGTCATGACCGAGGGGGGCGAGGCGCCAGCCAGGGGGCTTGAGCCGGCCGCCTTGCTGCAGCCCAGGCTGCCGGCCAGCTGCGCGCCCACCAGGCTGCCGGACTTGGTGGGGTCGAGCGCCACGCCATGCGGCAGGAACTGCGGCGGGTAGCCCGCGTAGGCGCCGGCCAGCGTCCCTGGGTAGCTCATGCCGGCCGGCGGCAACGGGAAGACTGTCTGCCCAGGCTTGTAGGGTGAGACGGGCGCCACCAAGCCCGAGCCCAGCACCGAGACGGCGGCAGACGACGTCACCGTGTTGCTGCCGCTGCACGACGAGTCCGAGGAGGCGGACGACGACGAGGAGGAGGAAGACGCCGAGCCCGCCAGGAGGCCCTTGGCGCTCTCGTGGGCCTGGCTCAGCTCCGCCGTAATCCCGCCACAGCCCGCGCCCAGTCTGCCGTGGCCCCCCGACGACTCCGAACCCGCCTTGCCGCAGCCCTCCGAGGTGTCCTTCTTGTCTGCGTCGCCGCCTTTGCAGTCTCCACCGCCGGGCAGCAAGCCGGGCGAGCAGGCCGAGGCGCTAGAGGTGGGGCTGCCTGTCCTTGGCGTGAACGGCTGGCAGGTGGCGCTCGGCACCCGGAAGCCTGACTTCTCGCTGCTGCTGCTGCTGCCGCCGCCGCCGCCCGAGCCTCCCCCCGAGGCGGCCGCGGAACCAACGGAGCCGCCTACTCCCGCCGAGGAGGGCTCTTTCTTGTCCGAGCCAGGCTTGGAGTAAGGCTTAAAGCTAGATTTGTCATCCACGCCGATGTCGCTGAGCTTCAGGGGCCCCGATTTGGACGTCTCCTTGTCGCCACTATTCGATGTGACCGATGAGAGCTTGGACGAGGGCGACGGGTCAGGTTTGCCGATCTGAGAGCAGGTCTGCGCCAGCAAGGCCAACGGGCTCTTCTTTGCATCTAACTGCAGAAATCCAGGAAAAGGGAGGGCGGAGCGGGAGAGACACAAACGCAACCCTTTAGTGCAAAGGCCTTCCCAGAAGATCAAAGATAGGGAGACAAATAAAATAAAACAAAGAGTCCCAAAGCTACACAGAATCGCGGTGCAACTACAGGGAGGCTCATTCACCAGCTTGGACCCCTTTTCTGGACATGCCAAGGGTTATTTTTTTCACCCAGACAACTTAATATTATACGCTTAAATTATACACTTACAAAAATGTTAAGTCTTCGGCTTCATACGCGACGCTTGCTAGTACAGTTGGTCATGCGCACACACATTGCCCCCCCCCCAGCCGTTCTCCAGCACCACAACGGACAACCCACCCAGTCGTTAGGAAGTTAAGCGGCTAGCCTGTTCGCCCCACAGACTTTTGCTCCCTCACCAATCGCACGCCCAGCTGAGTGGATCGTTCGCTGACACTATTTATAAGCAGATCCCGAGAGTCCAGATTGAATGAAGCTCTTTTAGTGAAATATTCAGAAAATTCAATTCCTTTCGTACATTCCACCCCACACACCCCTTCCCCTGCCGCCTCCCCATTGCAGTACACCTAAAGATCGCCCCAGAACATTATCTCAAAGATCTGATCTACATATCACAAACAATTCTCCGCCCAACCTACAATAGACACGCCAGTCTCTCTCTCTCTCTCTCTCTCTCTCTCTCTCTCTCACACACACACACACACACACACACACACACACACACGATCAAAGAGTTCCTTTCAAACGCAACGCGTTTGAGCTGGTTAATTGTTGACTAAATCCAGATTACTAACTCTTTTGCTCCAATAATCCACACGAAATAAAGGGAGCGACGGGGGGGGGGAAGGGCGGGTGTGTCTGTATATTAAATTAGAAATTCCATTGGAGAAAAGTGAGCCAAATTGTAAGTAGAATGCGTTAGGAGCAAAGCCACGGAGGCTGCTAGCTGGAAGAAAGTCCCATTGAAAGCAGTTAAAAAATTATCTTTACCCAGGAGTAAGTCTAAAACTGGATAATTTAAACTTTCAAATCTAATATCGTTGAGACAGTTACCCAATTGGGGGGGGGGGTTTGGAAAACAGAGGGCGCCTTACAAAGGATTCGCATGTATCAAGGGGGTCGCCCAACCGGGAGGGTATATTCTCTCTCTCGCTCGCTCGCTCTCTCTCTCTCACACACACACATACATACACACACACACACACCAAGACTGCGGTGTTCTTACCTCGATGGGGCTGACTGGAGTTGAAGGCAAAGGCTGAAGGTATTCGGGGTGCAAAATGTGTCCAGTCCGTGCCGTGAGCATTTTCAAGACTTTGATGGGGAGGCGGTTCGCCTGGCGTAAAGGGTCCGAGGGTGGGACGGAGTGGAAAAAAGGCTTGGTGGTGTTGGTGCTGCCGCCGCCGCTGCTAGTAGGATTCCCAGAGTGTCCGCTTTGCCAGGGAAGATCAGAGCTGCTGCTGTTTCCGAGATCTCTTGCACCTCCTCCTCCTGCTGCTCCTCCACCTCCTCCTCCGTGCTGACTACTTCTTACGGCAGAAAGCAAGGGGGATGTAATCATGACCCAAAGCCTCGCATGAAAACTGGCGGGGTGGGGGAGCGCCAGGCGCGCTGATCAGGAGCCGAAACGGGGCGTCAGCTTTCAATGTTTGTTTTTAAGCGGGGAGGGGGAAATCACTACAAAAAGAGGGGAGATACTCCTCCAATATTAAAAATGTCCCAGCGGGGCAAAATTTGGCTAAAGTGTCAGAATAATATAAAATAGAAATAATCCTCATGGGGGGTTTTGCTTTTTTTTTTTTTTTTTTGTTAGATGGGAGGGGATAGGGGGAAATTCTGATTTTTGTTCCCCCGTCCCAGTCCCAGTCCCAAACCCTGGCTTTGCTGGCTGGTTTCCTCCAGGCTCTCGCTCTCTCGGCCGCCTCCTTTTCTCCGCCTCCCCGTTCAGCTGTGATGCGAGTCGCTGCCCATCCAGCCTCGGATCTGGCAAAGAAACTCACTTCAAAAGCAGCTGAATTAGTCGGAGATTAAAGCCTTTGCCGCCTTCCAATCAAATGGGACCCCGAGGTGATTGGAGGGTCAAGGGGATGTGACGTCACCTTCAGGGGCTTTTCCATCCCCCTCCCTCTGTGTTTTTTCTTAATGGTCTCGCTTTCTTTCTTCCTCTCCTTTGCGTTCCCCTTCTCTTGTTGTTGCTCCTAAGGACCGGATGGATGAATCCGAGTCAATTTTGTGTTTCACGTTAGCCACTCGGCATTATTTTTTTTTCTTCCAGTATTTTCTCTATGTCACTCTCTCTCTCTTTCTCTTTCTCTCTCTCTCTCTTTATTTTGAAGAATTGGGGCATTTGTAAAACCCCCAGAAAAGGAGCCAGGGGTAAAAAAAATTCAAGGATATATGGTCTGCTCACTTTCTGTGAAAACACTGCAGTGCGTTACCTTCGGTGCAACCTATAAAAGCAAACAGATGCTAAAGGTAGGCAAGAAAAGTACTTAGCGTTTCTCCTTCTTCCTAATAATGACGATGCGCTTTTCAGTGCGTTTTCAATACAGCAGAGAATTTTTTGGTGATTTGGGGAGGAGGGGTGGCAAATCTTCCCCATCGCATAACATTTTTTTTTATTTTTCTGGAGCGCGAAACTAAAGAACTATAAGCATCCTTGCCTTCTGAAGTATGAGTCAAAAACCCTCCAATCGGGCCGGTAGTGACACTTGGAGTTTCTGAACGGAGATTGGGAGAGGCGCGTATCACATGTTCACAGCTCTCCTCCCCTTCTCGGTCGTCCTCTTTCTTCCGCCCTCCCGCGCCGCCGCTGCCGCTTTTTGGGGACGGGGGGAGTCCCCCCTCTCTCTCATCAGTTGTCAATGCTCCCCAACCGCAATCAATCAGTTATTTGTCAGCCCCTGTCAATCCTCCCTTGATTTATGTCAGGTTTTGTTGCTGATTACAAGCCTAGTGCGACTTGAAGGAAGAAAGAGAGAGAGAGGGAGAGGGAGAGGGAGAGGAGAGCAAGGAGACAGACAGACAGACGACTTCCCTTGAAAAAGAGCCATTCAATTTAAAGAGTAAATCGTTCTCCGAGTAAATGCAATTTGTATGCCAACAAAACAAGGAACGACTCTCACTTCTTTTAGCGGAAGTACCGCAGCGAACACTGGGGTGTGGGGACACATCGCGCTAGATGACCGAGGTGTTCTTGCAAGGCGATCCCTTCTTACAGTATTCTGAATATTTCCACTTTCTTTCTATCCAGCACCAGCCTAATTAAAGTTGTGATTCTGTGCACGCTTCTTTCCTGGGAGTAAATGTCCCTCAGTTCAGTGGCACTTTCTAGTAAACACGAGTGGGACTGGATCTGGACGGCACAGCCGCAGATGCAGTTCCTAACACAACACGAGTTACTAGAGCGTAAGTCCCGGCGTTTGGAGACACTGGTCTGGCATAATTTCTTCAAAGGATCGGGCTTGTAAACGGCCACCTTAAGTGCACGTACTTTGAAGTAAGCCCCGCTGAACTCGGTGGGATTTTCTTCTGAGTAAGCATACTCAGAAAGCGATGCCACAGAAAAGGCTTTGGCTGCAGTCCTACGTACACTTACTCGGAAGTAAGCCCTATACAGTATATGAAATTTAATGGGAGTTACTCTCGGGTAAATATGAATAGCTTCGGGTTCTTTACAAAAGGGGTGAGGTGAGGAGGTGATCTTGGCTGACCCTAGTAACAGATGGGGGGTGAGGTGACACCAGATTTATTTTTTTGGGGGGGGGGAATGGAGGCAGACGCATTATTGAAATTTTATCGCCAATCCGTCTCTCAATCGGCTGGCACAGCGGAATGTTTAAAATGAGATTAAGATTGACATCTTGAGCAGTCCGCGAAATGCCAATACTGACAAGAGCAAGTAGGGAGGAGAAGAAGCTGAGGGGCGAAGAGTGGGGAGAGAAGCCTGGCGTCAAAGGCTTGTCTGAGGAGATTCATTGCATCCTTCGAAATATTTGTTCACAACCGTTTGATTTCTTTCTTATTTCCCCATCCGGACACCCTGCACGCCCCTCCCCCCAGAGTGTCCTATTGATCTGCTACGAGGTGTGTGTGTGTGTGTGTGTGTGTGTGTGTGTGTGTGTGTGTTACCTTGCAACGAAGACAATTTCTTAAATATGGAGATAATATTTTCCTGCAGCACCCCCCCTTTTGCAGCAAATGGGAAGGCAACCCCCTTTAATTTCAAGAGGGGGCTCTTGACGAAGGAGAACATTCCACTGCACTGGATACAGACAGCACGATCCCATTCCCACTAAACGTAATGTGACTAAAACCCAACTGAACATAACAGGGGGTTAGTTCTCTGAGTGAATATGTGTCGGGCTGCAAAGTGTACATCGGGGGAGACGCCAGTGTTGTGTAGTTGCACCGTTGCACGCACTGGCCTGCCCTTTTATCAGCTGTTTTAACACTCGGTTTGCTTCTAGGAGAATGTTCCAGGGATTAACAGCAAAAACTATGCCCACTTTTGGTTCCATCTTCGAAGACGCGGCATCAACTTTTTCCTAGTACTTTTCCAGGTTGCTGTAGATGCGGGCGAGGAGATGGGGGAGAGAAAGAAACTCGGAATGAATTGTTGTACTTAAAAATAAAAATAAAAGTATCTGTTGTTTTTCTTTGTTAATCATTAATCTGTTCATCATTAATTAATATTTTGCTGTCCTTTGAGGTGTGTGTGTGTGTGCGTGTGTGCGCGCGCGCGCGTGCTATTTATTTTTTTCCGCAGGCCCCAAATAAAAAAAAGGGGAGGAAAGAAATGTGTCTCCTTTTGTTTCCGGATCTGACAGGGTGGCCCTCCACACACCACAACATTACAAAAAGGTCAGTGGGAGATATAAAACACATTTGACAAGTGAAGAACAAGGCAGAAGGGCTTCCAGGGGTCGCGGCCAATTTCTGAACTGGAATACTCCTAGAGCCAGCGAGCCTGGCAAGCCCTTTTCCCTTTCCCCTTGTTTAGCTCCTGTGTAAGCTGTGGCAGCAAAGGCGCTCTACCCTGAGCAACATTTGGATGCTTTCGACACACAGGCGCAGAGGCTTTATCCCCCCCCCACACACACACAAATATCTCCCCAAGGTGTGTGTGTGTGTGTGTGTGTGTGTGTGTGTGTCTGTGTGTGTGTGTGGGGGGGCATGTAGGAAAGTCACACTTTTCTTTTGGGTACCACCGTCCTGAGATCTATTAACACATTCAATTCAGAAGGAAATCCAATGGACTTCAATGGGAATGTTACTTTCAAGTGATAGCAAGACATAATAAACCAGTTATTATACATACGGTACCTTCTTAGATTGTTCGAAGCCTTCACATGCATTAGCTGTTACTCTTAGAACACCGCACAGCAGAAGGAGCTCTGAGTTCTCAAGGACAGACCATCTAAGTGAGTTCATAGCAGAGGTGAAATTGTAAAGTGGACTGTCCAAGTCCAAGGAGCCCTACATAGGAATACAATTTAAATAGAGCTTGCGCAAGAGAAAGTCCAGGGGATTGTACTCCTGATTCCTAATTAACTTTGTTCCTTACAAAGAAAAACCAATGCACTCCCCTGTCCTGTGTTCCAAAATAAAATATTGCATAATGACTGCCTCCCTAGTTATCCCCCCCCAACTTTTGAATCAGTGGTTTGATAACTATGGAAGGGGGGGAGGAGAGAATGTGGATACATATGAAAGAGATATGCGATCAAACATTATCAAGATAAACATTATATACAAGGACTTAGGCAAGCTTCCCTAATTCCCTCCCAAGGATACCCCACTATGGATATTCCCATTTGTGTGGAATTGTGTGGAAAGGACTTGAAAATACGTCCTAGAATGAGTAGAATCGACCCCCCCCCTCGCCACAACGTCCCGTTCTCTCTTTTGTTGTCAGCCCAGTTGATAAATGAAGGGCAGTAAAACTCAGGAAAGAGAGAGAAAGAGAGAGGGGGGGGGGAAAGAAAGAAACAAGCACGACCCCTTCTTCGTTTGTGTTCATTTGCATTAAAGTGCTTGGAACAGCTGTTTTCCTTACAAGACCGGAGAGACTTCTATCTGTTTTCTCGTCGTGTTTGTCCTCCCTCCCAGGGTGAAAAGACTAAAAGATTAATTGTCTTAAGGTAGAGCTAGATGTGGGAAAGGTTTTTTTTTTCTCCTTGGGATCGGGGAGGGGGGTGTCGAGAGGGGCCTTGTTACAGTTCTAAACCGGGGGAATCAAAGGTGATCCCCGGGACATGTGTAAAACAAGCGACGTATTGACGTGCAAAAGCAGAGGGGGGGGGGGAGAGGGAGAGTCACTCACTGTGCTTGGGGGGGGGGGAGACGATTTTCAGCTCCACACGGAGCTGTAGCAGGTAGGACTATTAACTTCAGAAGGATAGCGTGTTTTCCCGGCGCTGAGCCTTTGATGTGCGCTTTACCTCGTAAGCCGACCTGTAAGGCGAGCTTAGAAAATAAATAAATAAATAAACAGGCAGGCGGGCGGGGGTCAGCCTCAGATCTTGCCTTGAAAAGATTTCCTTTCACCAGACTCGCCGATTAGTTCATCCTCCTCTTTTTAAACCGGTTCATACCCAAGCGGGCCAGCAAAGTCAGGCTAACGCCGTTGCAGAAATGACGGACCCTGAAAGGAGTCTTTCGTGGTAGAGCTTTGATTCCCCGCTACCCCCACCGAGGAAATGGCAAGCTGGGATCCCGTTCTTTCCTCGTCAGTCCTCTCTCTCTCTCTCTCCCCCCCCCCCCCCCGTGCGTGAGTGTGTGTTCAACTTTGGACCAGGCTGACACACTGCAAATAGCCCGATGGCTGCTTGGTAATTCTTACTTGTAGAGTCTTGTTCAAAAGTTAATTTTTCTTTCGGTTACATTACAGTTTTAGTTTTAAGTCCTCGTTTAAGAAAGCAAGCAAGCTGGAGAAGCCCCGACTGCTTGCCTAGCAAAGCCTCCTCTAAAGGGAGGGGGAGTTGCAATTCTTTTACATGGGTGGGGGAGGAGAAGAGTGAGGGAATTAATTAGCAAGTGCCAGTCCACACTTTCGTTTACCTACCAGCTATTGGCAAAGATGTCAAGTCGATTTTATTTGCACACAATGGAAATGATTTATTTTCACTGAAGAAGAAAAAAAGGAGTGGGCTGGCAGATATTTGAGGAGGAGAAGAGAGAGCGGGGCGAAGGAGAGGGGAGAGGAGGGGGAGGAGGTGGTGGAAAAGTTTGAAAATGCCTTGAACTATTCACTGTCGAGATGGCTAATCAGTATTGAGGCTGGAGGGCAATCGGGCAGCTTTTCAATGCGGTTTTCCTTTCATCTCAAGCTGGATGGAGGCGCTCAATTAAAACCCTATCAGTTTGTAAGTAAATCAACGCCTATCAAAGTTGTCACATCAAACAAAACGATTATTATTGCGGCCCGCCTCCCCTATTAATCTCCTTCTAAAATAATCCGCTTGACAGGTCAGACTGGTGAGCTGCAAAACCTGGCCAGGATCACCACCACCCCAAAAAAAAAGGCAGCACAGAAAAGAAACCCCACACGCACCCAGCCCAACCGGACTGTTTCCACCCTTCGGGAAAAAGGCGTTACACCGTCTGCCTCTCTCTCTCTCTCTCTCTCTCTCTCTCTCTCTCTCTCTCTCTCTCTCTCTCTCTCTCTCTCTCTCTCAAAATCTTGTTTCTCATCATGGCATTTAACTAGTGTCAGCTTTTGCAGACAGTCTTTTGGTAAAAGCTGGAGTGTCTTAAACCAGACAGCAACAACACACCGGGCCCCTGGATTTCTTTTCTTTGTTTTAGTCCGTGGAGAGAGAGAGAGAGAGAGAGAGAGAGAGAGAGAGAGAGAGAGAGAGAGAGAGAGGAGATTGGTCTCCTTAGTGTGGCCAGACGTAACAAATATTCCCTATCCCTACCTGCTTTGTGTTTAATGGCGTTTATTATTGTTATGTCTCGCTTCTTCTCCCAAACCTCTCGCCCAAACATCAAATATGTTCGCGTTGTAGTGATTTTCATAATCGTTCTATATTCAATAAATGCTGAAATCCAAAGACATCTTTGCATATATGGTAATCGGAGCAATAATAAAACTTCAGAATCTCTCAGAGCTTGGAAAAACTACAGGAAGGGAAACTACCGCAACACAGAGAAGCGCGCACGCAACAGTAGTCTGGCTGTGTCTTGACTTCAGCACACTGTCACCTTCTTCCTCTTTTGCTTTTCTGAGTCGAAGCGCCGCGTGTTAATCGCAGAAGCATGTGGACAGGAATCGAACTAGATTGGAAAACTCGTTTCTGCGCGCGACACACAAAAAGTGCAAGATTTAAAACTGCATTTAAAATACAAGCAGACGCAAAGGGCGGGCGCTACGTACGTGATGAACACATTGTCCTCCCTTTGCAGTAGTGCGCCTTTATAAAAGCGAGGGGCATTTTAGAACTATCCGCGAGAATGAATGAGATAATAAACAATGTATAAGGTAAATGTCCTCGGATGGGATCTTTAGAACCAAGCAAGTGAAAATTACATCGTCGGCTTCCTTCTTTAAAGGATGCCTCTGTTCTTTCAGCCTCCCCCCCCCCCAGGTGGTTTAGTTAATCTCCTTTCTCTTTGTTTCCTTCGGGGAGGGGGGAAGGCGGGATAAGAAAGACTCTTAATACAGCTTATGTTACCCAAATGAAACTTTTCTGTTTAGAATTCTCTCTCGAGACACTGCCTACAGTTCATATCCGTCTCTTTTTTAGAAGGGTGGAGAGGATTGAGTAAGTATTGCACCAAACCTTTAGCTAATCCGGGTATGTGTCTGTGTCTGTTGGTGTGTCCCAATCCCTCCCACCCTAATAGCATCTTTTTCTTTGCGTGCTCAATGGAATTTGGGGGCGATCCAGTTTTGTAACCTAAAAACCAGTTACTTGCTGATAGGAGGAGGAAGCCGAGTTAAGAGATATACACGGTTGTCCATTGCCCATCCAATTGGGTAACCCGTGGCCGTGGCGTTTAAACTCTAGGCTAAAAAAGATCCACTGGAAAACTAATTCATAAGTAAAAACATGACCACCACTGCTGACACCAGCAGCAGCTTACAGCCACACAAATTAATATATCCTGCCAAGATATCTGAAGAGATGGAAGGAAGACTTCTCGGTTTCAATGAGAGGTTGAGCTAATGGCACAGATCACACAAGGAGCGTTGTGTATTTTTTGCTCAAGGCCTAGGGCAGAGTGGGGGGGGGGGCAGCAGCTAAACGCATAGCTAGTTACAGAGAAACATGTCCTTCAGTTCAATCGCGCAATCTTGCACATTCTTGGGTCCAGATCCACGTATCCTCTTGCACAGCTCCGGTTCATGGCAAAGGGGGGGGGGGGCCGCAGGAGAACTTCCTGTTGGATTGTGGCTCCCTGAGTTTATTGATACGTTTGCTATGGTAACCGCAGAAGCACCAGACACATGAAATCTTGAAGGCGGTGGGGGAGATTTATAGCTGGAGAAAAGTTGTTTTGAAGGACACGGACAATCTTTCTAAGGAAAAAAACACACGCTAAATAAACTATATTACGAAAGAAAGAGAAAAACACCAGATGAAAATTAGTGTGCCTGCATCCTAAATAGCACTTTGATTTTAATATGTTAAAATAATCTAGATTTGAACATTTAGTGGGTTGAACATAGAGTCGGTTTATCTGGCTCCCCCTCCTGATGATGATACATCTATCTGGTTATCTCTCCCCCCTCCACCACCCAATCCCCAGATCCTATATCCTTTCATCGAGCACCCTAAAATTAATTCCACCTAAAGTACATTTGTCACTTGGGACTGTACTTTAGTGACGTGCAAAATAATTTACATCCGCGTTCATCAGGACTGTCCCAGGAATGATGGATCATTTTGTTGAGTTGCAGTAAGGAAGGGGGGGGGAGGAAGAGTGCAGAATGATCTATAATGATGTAATATATACATTAAAAGGGTGTCTGGATGATCAGAGTTTTGCTAAAAATGTAAAAGGGCTTTTTGATTGATAACAGGGGTTGCTGTTTTTCTGCAAGGGCTGTCACGGGCTGACACAATGCTTGAATTATTAGGGCAGAGAAGGGCAACCATAAATTTCCAGCGTCAGGCAAAAACTCTCTTTATTGTCTGTATGATGGATGGGCCTCCGTACTAGACACCAAATACTTCGTATCACCCTTAAATGGGAACACATTTTTCGCGGCCATAATTCATGTTTTTTAAATAGAAAGTTTGAAATGTCTGCCTATATTTCACGGGCCTGACATATTTATGAATCACTCCCTGCATGCAAATATAATTATTTAAAGCACCGAGGCTGACATATGGGTTAGCAATGGACCAAATGCTGTTAGTGGAGTGACTTTCTTTTAATCCTCTAAATTGAATAGCATGACGGGGAGGGGGGGGGGGAGAAGATATCCCCCTACCTGTCTTTTCAGATCAATGAAGTCAAAGGTAAAGTTTTTGCTAATTTTGTCACAACCCTCGAAGAGAAATTCGGGTTTGATTAGGTGCCTCTGACAAAAAGAAGTCTTCTGTTCCAAGTAACTCTGAGGTTGATGAAAGAAACACTCATCTTTGTCCCAGTCTCATCATGATTTCAATGTAGAACTTTATTTTTTTATGAACCAAGGTAAGTTTTGTCGGTGTTTTTTTAATCCTAAAACTATTTTCCTTCGTAATGTATGTGGCTTCTTGTTTAATCACAACCTCCTGACCTACCAAGAAAGTACACAAAGGGACACCTTCTTGAATCGACTCTACTAAGCAGCCCCCCCCTTCCTTTATTTAGGTGTTTATTCGCGGGGAGGAAAAAGCTACATACATAATGGGGCTCAATTTGCCCCTCAAGCCGCTCAAAGCTTGAAGGCGGCTGACACTGAGCATCAAACAGCCTAATGTTTGTACCCGGTAGACAGAAATCCGCCCAATGGGTTGCTGCATTACCTGCTTGCAAACCAGAGTAACGTTTTCCTCTGGATGTTTGGTAACATTTCACTTCGCAGTGCAGCTGTTTATTTCACTATCTCGCTGGCTCTCCCCCCCCCCCCCCACATGCAGATCTGCAACTATCTAGGCGGGAGTTCAATTGGCCAATTTATCCCAGCATGATTAAACAACAACAACAACAACCCAACACCCTCGGTAAATCTCGCTAAAGAAAAGACCCTATGTCGGTTGCTTATGAACAGATAAAGCGCCTTTTATAAGCCCGGCCCGAGGGGGGCCCGCGACTCCGGTCCCCCCTCCTGGATTCCCAAAGCAGGCACCCCACCGCACAAACTGACTGAACAGCCGGAGCTCCGGAATCTCATCCCTGCTTGGAAGGGAAAAAAGAAAAAAGCAACAGCCAGAAGAACAAATCTCTCCCTAAGATCCAGCAGCTGCTGTTGCGTCGTCAATTGCACCACCATCCCCCATTGAATCATCCATTTGACGTTACCTGCGCCTTTCTACCGTGCGATTCTTTCCAAACACTGCTCTCCAATGAACCTTGAGAATGTATATATGCATTGACGGGCATTTCGGTTCTGGTTTGGGGGATTGGGGTTTTGCTTTTAAAAAAATATATGAAAAAAATGTGGTTGGTTGGGAGGGTTTGCAAACAAGTCGGAAGATAAGATATTAAGAAGATACAAGCAAATGTTAGGCGCCCAGACTTCTGCGCTATGCAAAGGATCATCGTCAAAGCGAAAGGCTCCAGACCGGCAAAGCTGGCCGGAGAAAAGCGAAGAGACGCAGCAGCTACGGTAACCGGCGACACTTCCGCTAAGGGTGGGGTTTCCTTGGGACGCCTTCCCTAGGCCCTAAACCCCGCCGTGTTTTATGGCTTTATCTACTGGCTCAGGACATTGCGTTGTTTCCAGGGTGGTGTGTGGCTGCAGGCATGGCGAGGCGATCGAATGATTTGTTTGCTTGGGATTAATATTTCATTGAAGCCCGGGCTACATAAGCAGCAGAATAAAGTCGGAGTAAGTGGTAGAATCCGGTGATGGTAGAATAGACTGTACCACGTGAGTCCCCCACCCACCTACGTTTCTTAATGCTGCCAGCTGCCTTATGTCGAAAAACTCGCTGCAAGTAGGCAAAGCACAGTGGGGAGCAGTCTGGACGAGCACTTTGTTCGGCTTTGTTTTTACTGTCAGGGAGTTTTTCTGCACACATGGGGGTGCATTCAAAAATTGTTGACACCCCCCCCCCCCGAAGTCGTATAGTCCACTTTAGGACGGTCTGCTTCTGCACAAGACCTCAGTGTGTAGCCTCCTCACACGTAAGATGATCTGTGCATCACAGTCATAGTCTCGCCAACCAACCAAGGAAGTTACACCTTTCATGTTTGCTTTGAAAAAACAAGGTTCTTGTACAGAGCTACTTCACTAGTGGTATATCATAGCTTGAGAACTGTTACCTGGGAAGTTTCCTGTTCAAATCTAACCTCTCAATAAACTCAATAGGTAGCTGTAGGTAAGGCACTCATATGACCACAGTGTGCAGCAGGAGTCCCCCAGCTCCACCTTCTGAACCTGACCCTCTGGAAAGGAACACAAGCACTTACACCCAAACCTATGCATGTCTACTCACAAGTAAATCCCTGTGTGGGCATGCAATGGACCTTAATCCCAGGAAAGTGTGTATAGGATTTCAGCCTTATTTATTTAAAGCATTTGTTCTCTGTTCTTCAGCCAATTCGGCTCCCAGTGAGTGATTTACATACGCAGTGGCATAGCTAAGAGGGGGGCCTGGGGCCCCAGGTGCCAGGCCTTGGGGGGGGGCATGCTACAGCGGTGCCATTTAATAATAATAGTTATTTATTACTTATTGAATTATTTATTGAATTTATATTCCAGAGATTGCAGCTTCTTGCAATCTCTGCACCATTGTTGGAACAACTCCTGTTCTCACTATGTTGCATCTTCTCTTTGGGGTGACTTTCCCCGTGTTTCCAAATCAGAAAGGAGAGAAGATCATATGTGCAGTCGCTGAGGTCTTGCTAGAATCCAGCTACTGCTGTAGAAAGTAGCAGCGTCCTTCTGTTACCCTGACAAGCATGTCTAGAGAGAAAGGCAGTCATGCCCTCATATAGCAGCATTACAAAGACTCCAGATGTACAGTGTGGATTTTATAATGGACACAGCTGCCCACTACGCAATGGATTAACTCTGTCCATTGCATTTCATACAGGTGGCTGCCTGTGCTGTGCTGCCAAGTTTCAGTAATTTTTCAACAAGTGCCAAATGGATTAAGACAAAGGCCACAATCTCCATGTGTTGTTTAGAGGTAACTAAAAATGAATATGGTTTGTTAGCTTTCTCCCTCACCCACCTTCATATATGTTGATCAAAGCAATTGTTAGAGTTTGGCTCACAAATCTTCTAAGTTTGCTTCTCTGAGCACAGATTGTCATGAAAAGCAGATTTTAGATCCTGGTTTCCCAAACTCCTGAAAACTGAGGCATGCTCCCCCCCCCCAAACTAAAAGAGGAGCCATAGTTTCACTCTTACACCTGAAATTGTAAGAATTACTCAGCCTATTTTAGGAAGAAATTAGATGTTATTTCAAACCAGTCTTTAAGAAATGTTTAAACACGGAAGTGATCCTAAGCTCCTGAATAGCCACAGGGTTCCTGCTTCATGTCATGGTAATTGATGCAGAGAGAGAGAGAGTTAATGCTTCCACCATTCTCACCCTGAAAGTCACCTACCATGGCAAAGTGACTGTATGAGCACCCCGTTGAGTGGAATGAAGGGGTTCATCTCCCTGGTGGTTCCTACTTAGGCACCGAGCAGATGGGACTCTGGTTCATGTCCAACGTCATCACAGCCATTTCCCCCTTTAGTCAAAATGTCTAGTCAGGTGGGGTCTCCATGGGACTAAGAAGACCCAGTGGGGAAGGTGATACCATACCTGCCATCCTCTTCCACTGGCCTTGGTCGGGTCCATCCCTGGGAGGGGAGTCCTGCCTCTGCTGCAGGGTCAGGCAAGCTGCAGGTTCCCACTGCCTTCTGGAGCCTGAAGGGCAAGCCCCCACATCACTGGCCCCTTGTTGCCTATATACTTTCCCTCATGCCCACTCACCATGTCCACCCCTGTATTCCACAGCCCCCCCCCCCCCCGGCTCTGTGTTGGCATTTTGCCTTTTGCTGCATCCCAGCTCATCTCTAGCCACCCCTGCCCCATCCCCAGGAAAAAAAGTCCCTTGCACCAGTACAGAGCCCCCAGTCTTGAAGGTATGAGACTGAGTGCCCCCCCCTCATAAAACCGTTTCTGTTGTTGTTTGGCCTCTTCTTGATTCTGGTTCGCTATCACTTGGGCTGTTTCCAGGCATTCCTTTAGCTGGGGCACATAGCCCTCGATTGCTGCTGGGGCCCTCTTGTCCAATGCTCTCGAAAGGCTGCCGAGAGGCCTTGGGGCAGCTGTGCATAGAACAACTAGAAAGGCACATAGCCCATGGATGCCTGGGGAGCCTCTCTCACAGCAAATACTCTTGTGTCCATGTAGAGGTCCCACTGTGTAGGCTGCTTCTGTGCCAGCTTCCATATCATTTTCAGGGTCTGGTCAAAGCGCACAAACAAACCATTGGTTTGGGGGTGGTACACAAAGGTAAATCACTGCAGGATGCCCAATGAGGTGCACAGCTGGTAGAAGATGGCGGACGTGAATGGCTTGCCCCATTGGACAGGATCTTTCATGGAAGGCTTATGGTCCCAAAGAAGTCAATGGCTATCCATTTGAAGGGAGAGTCTGTTATGGGCCATGGGTATAGGGAGGGCCGGCTTTAAGCCGATTGAACTTATTCGGTCCAATCGGGTCCTGTGTTTTGTGGGGGGGCCCTTGTGCGCTGACACAGAAGTAATTCTCTGTCTGCACACTTCTTCACTCTGAGCCCAACTGCTGCTGCTGGGCGCTGGGCAAAGACCCGGCTCATTGCGGCGAGCATGCACCCCTGTAGCAACCGCATGAACCTGGAAGAGACAGCCAGCAGCTGCAGGAGCACTTGGAGGCCTGGCGCAGCACCTCCGAACCAGCCGCTCCTGCAGCTGCTGTCCAGCTCTTCCAGGTTCATCTGGCCACCGCGCCAGGCCCTGCAGTGCTACTTAGGGTCCACTGGAGAAGCCGCCAGTGGACACAAGTAAAATACCCCTTTTACACGTTTTTTTATTTTGCGCTGAAGAGGAGGAGGCGCTGCCACAACCTCCTCTTCAGTGCGAAGTTAGAAAAAGTAAAAAAAGGTGGGGTATTTTTACATACTTATGTTCAGAGGTGGCGGCAAGAACCCGGAAGAGGGTCAAAGCTGCTGCTTCTCCAGCGGACCCCAAGTGGTGCTGCAGGGCCCACTGCGGCAGCCAGATAAATCCGGAAAAGCCGGGTGACAACTGCAGGAGCAGCCGTTTTGAAGGCACCATGCTGGGCCTCCTTCTTGTCCTGGGCTTTGTGCTGGGCAGGCCCACTGTCAGGGGCACATGCCAGGGAGGGGCTTGATTTTTTATATATGGGTCCCTGTGGGGATATGTATAATTGGCCCCCACAGCTCCTAAGGGCATAGGGAGCTCCTGGGCATAGGGAGACTTTAGCAGGGTCCCTAGCACTGATCCATCTGACCAGCAGGGAAGTTGAACAGTGCCATTTCACGGCCTCATTCAAGGAAGGCCAGAAGAATTTCTCCAGCACCCTGTCCATTGTTTTTCTGAGGCCTCTGGAGACTGGCCCCATTTGTGTTATGGGCTTTGCGCAAGACCAGGAGCCTGAAAGCCAAGAGTACTAGCAGTTGTTGTTGGGTTTCCACCCTCACCTGGGCTGGGCTCACCTGCCACCACAACCCTCCTTTTTCTGCATGGGGGTAACACTCCACTGCTGGGGGGGGGGTGTCCAGTACACGCCACTCACCACTGTCCTTTTTGTAGGCCTTCCAGACTGTGGTCCTCTTCTGAACCTGGAGGAACTTGGGGTCAGCAGTCCAGCTGGCAGAGGATGCCCGGTCAACCTTAGATGGTGATGGATGCAAGAAGTCCTCCTTGGTGTCATCTTCCTCTGCCCAGAGGATGTGGCCCCCCTGCTCCCTTGTCACCTCATGGAATAACTTCACAAAACTCTGGGGCATCTTGTCCAAGTAGAACAGCATAAGGGAGATCCTCTGCAGTCAACATCTAGTTTCTGCTTCTTCCACAAGGACCATAACCACACCTGAACCATTGGGAGGTTCTGGGCATGCTGGTGTAGGCAGGCTATCCTCGCTTGTTGTTGCATGGGAAGGGAGGGGGGGGAAGAGGTAAGCCCAGACCATCGAGACTGTGCTGCTGGAATCAAGGAAGACAGTCATCCATCACTCCCCCAACTGGAACTTGGTGGTCAAGGGGGGATATATGCCTTTGCCTTGGTCAAGGGGGGGATATATGTCTTTGCCTTGGTCCATTCAACATTTATGGTAATGCTGGCAAAATTGCACTCCTTCATGAAGGGGGTTTGAACTTTTGAGGGCTGGGGCTGGACTCTCTGGGCAGCTGAGAGATGACCTGAGGTCACAGTGTCAGGTCTGAAGCATCTTTTAGGATAGCAGCCCATACAGCGATACATGAGAAAAGACTAAAGATTTCTACATGCAACCCAAAGATTTACTGCCAACTTTAATTCATACAAATGAATTGGAATGGTTGGAAAAAATTTAAACACACAGTGCATCTAAGGAGTTAGGGTCTTTCCTTAGACAGAGAAATAACTTTGTGTACCTTTTACAAGCAACAAGAAAAATCAGGGTGGTTCTCTTTCTTGCAAAGATTATTATTTTTTCCAGGGAAAAGGTGGTAGTTTGTAACACTGACAAACACATTTACAAATGATTTTCATCTTAATTCATACCATTTTATGTATGCTAATTGGAAGCCTAAATCAGAAGCTTTTACTCACTATTTGCACATTTCAAGCAGTCGGCTTTTAGAGACATATAAAGCACTAAGTTTTCAGCCTAAAAATGTTTTATTCACATATTTTTTAGAACTTTAACTCAACACGTGCTCATCCCTTGTTACTAAGCTCACCCCAGAGTTTGCAACACCAGTTAAAAATATTTAAATTGTAAGCAATTCTGTGGGGAACCTGGCAACGTTTATTCTTCATACAACACCCAATATTTATTTATTTTTCACATTTTTATACCGCCCTTCCTCCAAGGAGCTCAGAGTGGTGTACATATTTCCTCCCCTCCTTTTTGTCCTCACAACAACCCTGTGAGGTTGAGGTAGGCAATGCGGCCAGAATCCTCTTAAACTGGGAAATCAGGTGACCTAGGAGAGCCAAACCACATGACTTCCTGCTGTATAATTTTACCGTCTGCTGCACTCCGGCAGGCAGAGTCGTCGCACTAGGCCATCCTCCTGTGCTAGCTACAGAAATAGAAAAAGGCAACATTCATGCACTATTGTGCACAGCACAGTTTACACAGCTTCAATGTAAGTAAGTGCAAAGTGATGCACATTGGGGCAAGAAACCAAAATTTCACATATACGCTAATGGGTTCTGAGTTGTCTGTGACGGATGAAGAGAGAGATCTTGGGGTGCTGGTGGACAGGTCGATGAAAGTGTCGACCCAGTGTGCGGCGGCTGTGAAGAAGGCCAATTCCATGCTCGGGATCATTAAAAAGGGGACTGAGAATAAAACGGCCAATATCATTATGCCTTTGTACAAATCGATGGTAAGGCCACATCTGGAGTATTGTGTCCAGTTCTGGTCACCATACCTCAAAAAGGATATAGTTGAATTGGAAAAGGTGCAGAAAAGAGCGACCAGAATGATTTGTGGGCTGGAGCACCTCCCTTACGAGGAAAGGCTACAGCGTCTGGGGCTTTTCAGCCTAGAAAAAAGGCGCCTGAGGGGGGACATGATTGAGACTTATAAAATTATGCATGGGATGGAGAGAGTGGATAGAGGGAAATTCTTCTCCCTCTCGCACAACACCAGAACCAGGGGACACGCACTAAAATTGAGTGGAGGGAGAGTTAGAACAGACAAAAGAAAATATTTCTTTATCCAGCGTGTGATTCATCTGTGGAACTCCTTGCCACAGGATGTGGTGATGGCACCTGGCCTAGATGCCTTTAAAAGGGGTTTGGACAAATTCATGGAGGAAAAGACCATCACAGGTTACAAGCCATAAGCAACCTCCTGGTTTTTTTTTTTTGGTTTTTTTTTAGAAGTGGGTTTTCTCTGTGCCAGGTGCAAGGGAGTGGCGACTGGACACAGGTGTCTTGTTGTCTCGTGTGCTCCCTGAGGCACCTGGTGGGGCCACTGTGTGACACAGGAAGCTGGACTAGATGGGCTTTTGGCCTGATCCAGCAGGGCTCTTCTTATGTTCTTATGTAATTTAACTGATTTTCCACTTTCCAGTCCACTAACATCCAATGCAAGGTAGAGAATTTATCATACTGTTGCCAAAGGATAGAGTGATGCCATGCTGCATTCACGGCGGCTCTTAATTTTGACTGCACACTCACAGCCCAATCCTATCCAACTTTCCAGCGCGGATGCAGCCGCAATGCATCAAGGTAACAAGATAACAAATGTTTCCATACCTTGAGGTCAGGAACCCGTATCCTTGTTGTTTGCATCCTGCTAGCTATTGGTGCTCCTCGCTTCTGGGCTGGTTCTCCTTGCCCGACATCCCTTGACTCTCAGACCAGCTTGTCCAGGACTAGAAAGAGGCCTAGAGCCAATCTGGTGAGTTGCGTCAACCTCCAGGCTCTTTTACACTATTACTGCTAAAGCTGAGCACAAGAAGCGGCTGTACAAATGCACAAGAAAAGGCTCTTTAGAAGCATTACAAACATTTTAATTTCTCCAATATATTAATAATAATAAGAAACATCAAACATTTTGAAAACAATCTCACTACTTTGTTTAGAAGCCTATTCAGTTGTGATCTTTATTATTATTAATATTAATATTAATAATAATAATAATTCACTATTCTGGAGATTATGGCCCTGATTCTGGTTTCTAGACCTCCATTACATGCACAGGAGCAGTGGCATTCCTGGAGGGGGTGCGGCACCATAAGTGGTGCGAGGTGCTGCATCGTGCCTTGCAAACTGGTGTAACATGGCCCTTCCCACATGTACCCAGAGTAATTCCGGCATTGAAAGCAACACGCTGGAATGGCTCCAGGGGCAAGTGGGAGGGGCTATGTCACACTGGTTTGCAAGGCACGGTGCAGAGCCTTGCACCACTTATGGTGCCGCCCCCCCCTCCAGGAATGCAACTGCTCCTGTGCGTGTAATGGAGGTCTAGAGAACACAACTGCACAGGAGTCTGCTGCTGCGGGGCTGGAATTCAAGCAACCTGGTGTGTGGAGTTCACATCCTTTTAAAACATAAACAGATTATCTTCTTTGGGCACATTTTATAATTTTATATTGCTTTATATCTCTTGAACTCTGATGACTTTAGCCAAAAAAAATCTGAGAAACGAAACTTTCAGCCCAGTCCTATCTAAAGTCCCTCTGCTGATGCGGCCACACTACCAGAGTGCATGCTGCATCCTGTGGAGGGGGGCAGTCCTGGATTCACAGGCCGATCTTGCCTGTAAATTCCCCTTCTCAGGGGTTCCAGTGTGGCTCAGTCTTCCCACCTAGGTCAGATCACTTGTAGCATGTTGGGACTGGTGATGGGAGAGGTCGCTGCCATGGCTGTGGGCTTAGGTGGTAGGAGTCCTTAGGACAGTGTTGTTGTTTTTTTTACCTGCGGTTCCCTTGACCATTGGCTGCGGCTCCCCATTACATTATGTTGATACCTGCCAATTGGACTGTTTTCTGAGAGGATTCCGTGGCACTCCGTGGTTCCTCTGGCTGGTTTCCGTGGCTCCCCTGGGAGCTGCATCTCCCAGTTTGGGAACCACTGCCTTAGGGTCTCCCTAGTTGGATACGTTGTTTATAGTTTCAGATTTTCTAGTTGACCTTGTCATGGCTGCTCTGCAGAGGAGCTCCAAATGCTCAGTCCTGTCTGGGGAGCAAGCGGGTACCCCTCCCCTTGGGGCTTTTTGGATCACGTGACCCTGCCTGCTGCCAAGAGGAGGCGCTTCTCACAAGCAAAGACTGAGCCACTCTGGAATCACACAGAAGTGGAATTCCTAGGTAAGACCAAATTTCCCTGTTCACAGTTAAATGGATGCTGGGGGGGGGGGGGGGAGAGGGATTTTTGGCAGAAAAACAGCATGTTAGTAAAGAGTTAAATACCCCCTACATCTATACTCTGGTCCCAGTCTGGATCAGACTCCTACATGGCTGTTATTTTCGATGAAAGGAAACCCCTAAGCAGGTGATGATGCATTTAATGTCATGTTTCGTTTGCCCTTTAGTGAGACATCTGGGCACAGTTGGATCCAGTCATTACATATCACAACAGTATAAAGACATAACTAAAGTGTCTTCTCCCCCCTTATTCTTTGTTTCTGACACTTTTTTTTTGCGATTTTACGTTTAAACGTAAACGTACCTCTGCAACTGTGAAGGTTAGACGTGCCACTTAAAAATGGGAGTTCTATTGCCCAGGGAGGGCTCCCTAGTCTATTGTGATTATTGGCAGAGTTTGATATGTTGATAGCACTTGCAGGAAGCAGCTTTGATTGGGGACATACAGAGTGCTAATCATCAGGGCCCAATCCTTTCCAACTTTCCAGTGCCAATTCCAGCGCCGCAATGCAGCCCCAAGTAACAGAATAAGTTCCTTTACCTTCAGGAGGCCTCTGTGACTGCCCCCCCCCCACACCGCAAGATGCAACACACGCCCCATTGACACAGTTGCATCAGTGCTGGAAAGTTGGATAGGATTGGGCCCTCAGTTCTCTGTAGGCAGAAACGTCACACCTTCCATGGAAGAATCCCCTCAAAACTTGGGTTTCTCTCAGGAAACCTTGATATTGCGTAGCAAAGATGCTGACCCCATTTTTATAAATGATTGCAAGTGAATGGGTTCTCTCTCTCGCTTTGTATTACTTGCCTGTGGTTGGTCAGACACTTCAATTACATAGTTAAGTGATTAGAGGGAACTTAACAAGTGATAACAGCTTCCTGCTCTAACTAAAACTCCCTCAGCCCCTGAAGTCACTTCCTCTGTTACTTGTTCTTTGCTTGTGAGGCATTGCCAGAAATAATTTCATTTTGCCTCTGATAATGCGGCAGGCAATGTTAACTCCACAGATTGCAAAGGGCAGAAGAAGAGAAAGGAGATATTTCCTCATGACAACAATCACATGAGTGAAGTACTGTTATGAACAGAGATATTTCTTGTGCATGTTCAGTCCTAGAAACCTGGGAAGTGAGATATAGTCATGTTGCTAGGAGTATCTCCAGATCTTCAAAATGCTCTCCTGCTGCTTGTCTGTTATCATCTGTTCTAGACAACATTGCTTGTACTTTATAGGGGTAGACAGGATTATTATTACTAAAGATGCTTTCAGAATCCACTTCTGCCAGATTCCACCCTGGATTTTGAGGTTCTGCTAGAGCAGGGGTTCCCAAACGTTTTAGCACCAGGACCCACTTTTTAAAATGACACTCTATCGTTGGAACCCACCTAGCTTTACAAAGCCTTAAAAAAAGTTATCTAGAAACAAACTATTTTTATTTATTGTCCAGGTTCTGCTCGCAGCAAGCCCGGACTTCCCAAACTTACCTGTTCCAGGGACCCTCCAGGAGCGGCAACAGGCAAGCCAGAGGGAACAGTAGCCGCCCAGGAGCTGGAAGGACAAGGCTGGGAGAAGACACAGGTGGGGAGAGCACAGTGACGGGCAAGGCACAGTCAACAAGTTGTCAGGCTAAACACAGACAGCTGGGCCCCAGCCCATCAAGAAGTTAGCCAATCAGCTGGGACAGGCGGAGCCCTCATGAGGGCGTGGCCTCAACAGGGCAGGGTGGGGCAGCCAGAGGCCTGTAATAAAAGCTCACTAGAGGGCGATGAGGAGGCTGGTTTGGTGCTAAGCTCCATAGCCCTGGTGCTGGGGAGCCCACAAACTGAGATCTAGACTGGAGAAAAGGTTGCGGGGTGAGGCAACCCCCTTCCTCCAGGTAATTCTGAGGCCAATGTAAGCCAAGACAAGCTGGCTCCCAATCTGGAGATTGATGCCCCTCTGGATGCCACCCACTGCGATTGGGCTTGCCCTCACCACCCCCCTGTCAGGGTCTCCGGTGCGGGCAAGCGGACATTTATTTACAAGTAACATTTTATTTTATATATTTAATTACTTACAAAAACTTGATCCATTTCTGGTAATGATGAGGTAGTCCTAATGAATAGCCAAGGCTTGAGGGGCTTAGTTATGTGACCCAGCTTTGCCCCCCACTACCTGTCATTGACAGACCAGAAAAAAAGATGCTCAAGCATTTATCTCCCTATATTTACACAAGCTTGCAAACTGCAGGAGCTGAGCTTTTTGCAGGGCAATTAGCTATCTGATTTTTGAATGGCTTCAGGGCTTGAAACAATTACTTATCTGATCTTTCCATCACCCATGTTTTCATTGGAGGCTCTGTGGGACCCACCAGAAATCAGGTTGTGACCCACCAAGTGGGCCCTGACCCACAGTTTGAGAAACACTGTGCTAGAGCAATGTTTCCTACACTTCCACTTTTAAACTTTGGGTGAAGGCAGACATGACATTTTAAGTGTGGTGGAAGTGGTTCGAACACATATTTGTTGCTGTGACTCCACCACACTTGAAGTTTGCACCTGTCTTTAACCTGACTCTACTTCTGGGCCCTTCCTCCCAACTGAGCATTTGCTCAGCTGGTGAGCACGTGGAGTTCCTAGTGCACATCTGGACGCATGCAACTGCCTCAGAGGATTTGGGCACAGAATCAGTAAAGATTTTCTAACAGGAGTACTTCAGCTTCTCTTTCATTGCCCTCATCTTCTTGAGACCCATTCATTTATTCATTGTCACTACAAAAATCTCAAACACCCAGAAAGCACCAAAAAATGAAGGCAGCTGGGACTGTCACTGAGGCTAAATGAAGGACTGCCATCTCCCACTCACCTGGAGGGTCTCTATAGTGGATGGATGGTGGTGGAGTAGCCCCATACAGGTGGGTAAGCTGTGTGGGAGTGGATAGAAGATAACAGAATTGGCTTGGTTGCTGTATTTTGTAACTCCAAAGGCAGGAATTGACTCATTCCTCCCTAGACAAAATAGGGACAATGTTTTGCCAAGGAAAGGGACTAGAAAACAGGACCTGTCCCTTGTGAACAGAGGGTATACTGTGGACCTCAAGAGATGAGAAGCATTTGCTCAACACCACCATCCAGGGTCTCCCTGTGAAGAATGCACATGTTCAGTGGTGTAGCTAGCCACTCTGGCACCCAGGGCACAGTTTGAAACATCACCCATGACGTCACCCCCCCCCAGTTTTACATTTTTTTAAGTTTAAAAAGCGCACACGGTAGCTGAACCCCAGTACCCACACCCCACAGGTACTGGGGTCCAGGACTGAACATGAATTATTCACGGGGGGGGCCCTCCAGGGGCCCGTTCTCCATCTGGCAGGCCTGCAGTGGCCTCCGCAGGCCTCTCTCTGACGCGATTTAAAGTGACTTCCAGTTTAGATGCAGGACCATCTCCGTCTACATGAACCTGCTTGTACTCTGCATTTGTTATGAGAGGCTCTGGTCCACATCCAGTTGCCATCAGAGGTCCATTTGGTGGGGATGCAAGATGGGACCTTGTTTTCTGGGGTGGCTGCTGCTGCTGCCCCCAACTTTGGAATTCCTTTCCCAGTGAGATCCAACTGGCCCCAACACTGTCTGCCTTTATTTGGGTAGTGGAAAATATTTTTGTTTTGTTTATCTCTCCCCTAAGTTTCTTAGCTTTGCTAGCATTTGTTTTACCTGCTGCTGATTTTTGCCTTGTGTTTTATGGATTGATTACATGTATACTACTGAAATTGTATTGGTATGTTATAGTATTGATTTTGTATTGTACTGAAACAAAACAAAGTGTTTTATTGTGAATTTTAATCTGCAAACTGCCCTGATGGGCCCTTGAATGGGAACGAAAGGCTGCAAAGAAATATTTTAAGTAAATAGAAATGAATAATAATAATACTCAGAAAGAAGTACATGATGCAGTTCATTGCAACAAGCCATTCTTCCTTCCAGTATCTACGCTTACAGTCCGATCCTAGGCATGCATGCATGCTAAGAAGTAAATAAAAGTCCACTGAACTCAATGGGGTTCCCCTTGCAGCCTGACGGCAGCTTGCATATTTACCCACAAGTAAGTCCCACGGAGTTGACTTAGGCGTACTGCCAAGTCACTGCAGCCTTCTCGACTTCAGCGAGACTTACTCCTAAGTAAGGGTGCCTTGGATTGCAGCCTTCATGACGTGGGAACCGCCCGCTCGATTGCTGGAAGCGCCGGTAGTAGCCGCAACGAATGTAGCAGAAATGGGCTCTTCCGCCTTGAGGATCAGCTGACCGCAGCAAGGAAGTGGGAGCCCTGAGGACTTGAGTTGCAGGCATTAAAGAGGGAAGGCGCTTGAAACGTCTTGACTTCTATTCCCAAGTCCCTTGTGTGTTACACCCCTTCCTCTTTCCAAGGGGTTGCAAGCTAGGCGGGTCAAAAAGCTCACTCAGCCCCCTTGGGAGTACGTTGCAGCGATGGCAGGGGTCGTGGTAAATGGAACTCAAGTAAGTGTGCCTTCCTTACCCAGCCACCCCGCGTTTGCAACACTTAACAGAAGCAGGGGGACGACGACGACGACGACAACACACGTCTCCCCCTCCTCCTTTTGAAGACAGGCAAGTTTGCCTTGCCTGTCTTCCTTCAGAGAAGCATTCCCACAGCTGAGCTTTCTTCGTATTTCTCCTTGGTGCCTTTTCCGGCAGATTCTGGTGGTCGCTCACAGAGTTGCACTCGCACCCCCACCCCCCGACTTTCCAAACTTCTCGTTTCTTTTTAACCCGAGTTTCCTTTCTCAGTACAGTATTATTATTAGACTCGCCTGACTGACTCCCTTTCTGGGGCTGAGTAGAAACGCAAGGGAATCCCGCCCTTTTTCTTTTTGGTTTTCGCCCATAGCGTCAAAAAATGGGTGGAGCTGATTAGAGGAAAAGTTCTTGCAAACTGTACCACTTACATTATAGCGGGAGAAAATGCTTCCAAGTGTTTGAAGAGCTTTTCTGGAAGGATTGGTGTTGAACCTATTGCTCCTCTGTATCTTGTAACAGACCTATATCTGTTGGTTCTGAAGTTATCTAGGGGTGTTTTGTCTACTGTAAGATTATAGTAGAAGCATTACTGTACTTTGTTTCCCAAGGACAACTTCTCAAACACAGCAGTCTTATGCTTCTTTTCCAAGTGGTTGCCCCAGAGTTGTTTAATTCTGATTGTTATTAAGCCTTTGTATACAGTGCTTTCTGGTATTCAAAAGTGGTTCCTATGTGTTGTTTTGTAATATTTACAACCACCATGTAAGGAAGGTCAGCATTATTTTCCTTTATTGCAAATGGGAAGATGGGGGGTAAAGTGTGGAGAGGGTTAGGGTTGCCTAAAGCTACCTGCTGAATACATAGCAGAGGTGAGATTTGAGTCACGGGGCTTCCTGCAAGACTGTTGGGCCAGGCTAGTTTTTAGGGGCTTCCAAAGTTGTAACAATCATCCCACTCTATAGCTTAGTTGTAGTAGCTATGCTATGCCAGCTGCCAATATTTACAATCTCCTATATATACAACAGGCTGCATTTTAAGCCTTTGTGTGTCCATGGGGAGGGTTCAGCACGTGTTTCAGATCAGTTGTGGTGGGTGTCCACACAGTTGTGCTTGCAAAGCAGAAAATAATAATTAAAAAAATTGCATGCAGCTGTTGTGAAATTCAATACGGTGTGTGTTTTCCCTCTTTGCTTCTGAAATGGGGGTTTATTACCGATGCCTAAACTTCCTATTCAATATATATATATATATAACAATCCTTTTCAGTCAGGTTTCTTGTTAAGAGAGGAACTTCATACTGTATTTAGGCATATAGTAAAACACAATTTACATTGCATTACAACACCTGTGAGGCTTAATTGCATAAGGAGTGGCAAGGCTTTTATTTCTGCTAGCAGGTTGCCATTCAGAAAGCAACGAATTGGGTAAGAACTCAAAAAGAGCCCTGCTATTTTGGACTAAAGGTCTTATTTAGTTCAGTTTCCCATTTCCAGCAGTGGCCAGCTAGATGCTTCTGGGAAATTCATAAGCCAATAAAAAGGCAATTGCTTTCACCCTTAGTTTGCTCTTAAGCAACTGGTACAGTATTTAGAGATACATTGCCATGGAGTATGGCAGTTCCATTTTCAAAAATCAGAGCTAATACCGGTAATTGCTTTGTTAGACCAGCAAAGCCATCTAGGCTAGGGAGCGTTCCTGCATCGTGTGGCAGTGAATTCCCATAACTCAATTATACATTATGTGAAGTCCCCCCCCCCGTCTTAAACATATTGCCCATCTGAGGAATCCCTCTAGCTTGATATTCTTACTATGCCTGGTGGATTTTCTCATGATTATAGATAAAAGATTAGCACACACCTGGGATTCATTAGTGAGAGCTCATCTTGGGACTCTCCTGCTTTTCTTAGCACTTAGAAGTGGCACAGGAGAAGTCAGATTAACCGGTAATCTGTTCCAACAGCCTGATCTTAAACTTGTTTACTTGGAAGGAAGTCCCCAAACGTTCTATGGGACACACTTTGCTGGCGTGCTTTGGATTTCAGAACAGCCTGATCCTGTGCATGTTTGTCCCGAAGTTCCACTAAGTTCTGTGCAGCTTATTCCCATGCATAGGAATGTAATGTGGAGCTGTTGCAGGTGGGATATAGGTTCTGTGCCTTTAATAAAGGCCCTGAAGGGAGAATTTGGGCAGATGCCGCTTGTTACATTGAAGTGCTGCTGTTCTGAGAAACTGCACCTGCCAAAATGCTCCCTCCTTGGCTTATATTAAAAGCAAGCAGCCCTGTCTCAGATATAGTGCGAAAGCATGACGTGGCCCTCTGTTGTGGCACAGTACCTGGGAACTCCACTGTGTCTGAGCTTCTGTCGATCTCCACAGTTTGGGCCATCATCAGTGTTGGGATAAGACGGGGGGGGGGGGATTTCTGCAGATATCCTCCAGAACTCTAGCCTTGTGCCTTCCCCATGAATTTAGAAAAAAAAATGAGCCCACACAGCAGGAGTGGCCAACCTTCCACTATTAGGGCCTATATGTGTTAAGAGTTGAGTAGAGTAGAAGACCGAATCTTGGCAGCTGCAAGTGCTGATGGTGCTGCTAAAGCAGCTGCATCTGCTGAAAGGCCCTCACCTATACAACCATTAAAGGGCGAGGAGCATTCACGTTGAAAGGTTGGCCACCCCTGCCACACAGCATTAGGTGGAAATGTGCTGCAGGTTAGAGCAGAATTGTCTTCTTTCCTCGTGATGGCAGACATAAAGAATACTGGCCTGCATTGATCCTGGATTACTCCTGAAGATGTCAGTTGTAGGCACAAAGAAAATTGTGTTTGTGTGTCTCCTCCAAAAGCAGAGGACCCCATTTCTGCCAGCCCCGTGCTAAGAGTGTTGTTAAGTGGCACTGCTGCTTGGAGGTGATGCCTTGGTGGGAAGCAACATGCCTGGTAGTACTGTAAATGGTTCAGGAGGACAGAAGTTTCTCTTATTCCAGGCCAAGGGCTGCTCCAGAGTCTTGCAGTATGTGTGAATGCTGCTGAACTGTTGGAGATGTTTTGTCAGAAGGTGGTTGAAATATTGGTTCCTCCCTGGGCAAACATTAGTAAATGCTGCATGTCCCATCTGCATCAGAGATAATGGGCGGCAAAGCTACAGCCAGGGTTATGGCTAGCGCATTTGTAGCTATTGTTCTCAGATTCTTGCTGTACCTTCTGCCTGTAAATGCAGAAGCAAACTTTTCAAGCCCTTAAGTCTTTGCTGTGGAGCAACCTTGGCTGGGATTTTCTCAATAGGTAAACAGTGTTATCTGTGGTTTTATTTTATGAGACTGATAAAACTTTGGCTAAGGCTGTTCCATAGCACAGCATATTGGGGATTTAAAAAACAGCTTCTGCCCCATGTATTCAAGTCTTGCATTCCTCCCTGTCTCCATCCCCTCAAGCCCTACTTACCGGTAATTCCTACTGGCAGTGGTCTAATGTTCTCTTTGGATTCCTGAACAACTGGACGCCCATTCAGACTGCAAGTGAACGCATGTTTTTGGAAGCACACTGAATGTGTGATCAATTTGCGCTCCTTTATAAGACTGGAGACATGTTGATCATCACATCACTGCACATGGTGAGTGGGTGGAGGGAGGAAACAGCTTGTTTGAATCTCCTTGGTGTCTGCTGAGCTTTGTAAATCACAAGGACTTGCACTCTTAAGTATTCCAAGGACAAGTTTCTGAGGCTTCATTTCATATTTATACCCTGCTTTTCTTTTCGAAAGGAAATCCAAAGTGGCTAACAATAGACAGAATTAATGCAATTTCTTCATGTGGGAACGTTCCCATCTTCCAGTATCCACATGGCTAAAGCGAAACCATATGGATATTGTAACAATCTACGGGTAAACCTGCCGTGCAGCTGTGCTCTAGAAGTTGAGGCAACTTCTGAAGAGAGGAACAGCAGCAGTTGTAGAGAAGCCGCTGGAACTAATCTGACTTAATTTAAAGGAATTGTCAGATAAACTTCACCCCAGAGTTTTAGGGTATTATAACTCTCTGCTAATCTTTCCTTGTGCTATTATTTTCTTGGGCTGATCCTGGCTTTGTAAAAGTGCTGTAGGCCACAAACGTAAGCACATGCTCATACAAACATGTTGCACTGAAATCAGTGGGACCTACTTTCTCATGTGGGGATTGCACAATGAAGACTGTCAAACTGAACTCCCTTCCATCTGAGTCAACATGCTCAGGATTTGGCTACAAGCATGTTTACATTCCATTGCTATCAGTAGAATGTAAGTACTCTTTAAGTGTGTCCTGGACTATACCCAATGGCCACAGTACAGGGTCCCAGTGAGGCAGAATGCTTCTATTGCTGGTTAGGGAGCTCTGCTTGCATATGGGACTTCTAGTTCCCATTCAGTTGGTGCCTATGCAGAAGCCCTGCTTGTACCCATGAAACCGCTTCCCTGATTTGTAACCTGTTGTGTTTAGAACTGGAGTACTGTACAAGAATGTGTTATAAAATGGATTCATCAGAGAACATCAGCTTTTCACACAGAGTTTACTTCAGAAGGCCATATGAAAGTGTTTTCTAGGTATACGCCAGTGTTTAATATGGGTAAGGACAGCTAACTCTGTCCTTGATTTGGGATCTGCCTGCTTACCCGGAAGACATCCCCCCCCCCAGCCCACATTGTTTTCGGCATACTGTCCTGCACTCCAATGCTTTTTTAAAAAAAAACCCAGCTTAAATATTGCTGAAATATAAAACAAGAATTTTCTAATGTCAGCAGTGAGCCTCTCAATATATAGGGGCACGTCTAGATGGGGAGTTCAGCCCATGGTTGTCTGACACTTGCGCACGCGTGCTTTATGGGTAGTTTATACAATGTTGTCCTCTGTTTCTCACCCATGGTTAAATCATTGCATTAAGTAATGGGGAAATCTGTTAATAGTGAGAACAATGTATAGTAGTCTAGTGACTGCAGCGTGGATTGTTAGTGCTACTATTCCAGCATTTTTTCAGAGGCACACACTCAACTACAGTGGACCCCCACTTTATGGTGGTAATCCCTTCTGGAAACTGAACATTTCTGAAAATATTGTAATGTGAACCCAATAACGTGTTGTTGTTGTTTTTTATTGGTAATTCTTTCCAAGACCTTGGAAGTTGAAGTTTCTACCACAGAACTAAGCTATTTCTCTCTCTAAAAGGTGATTTAAAAGGCCCCTACTATGCTCTTTAGGGGCCATGGTTATCAGTTTACACCATGTTGTAATTACAAAATACAAGGCTGTCTGCTTTCCTCTGTACACAACCATGATGTTAAAAATGCTGCTATTGACTGAGACGCTACCAAACGCTTGCTTTTGCATCCCTGATTGGCTTATCTCTCACCCAGGAGGTCCTGTTGCTGGCAATCGTGAGCTCATCATGCAGGGAATTATCATACAGGGAATTACCTATCATATAGTGAACCTTGTTTTACTGTGGAGAGTCCATTGTAAAGTGATTTGATTGTAAAGTGAGGGTCCACTGTACAATACACAATACAGGTCCGACCTTTTTATCTGCGGAGGTTCTGTTTCTGGAACCCCGGCGGATGCCAAAATCCATGGGGGGAGGGGCTGTGGGGAACTGAAATACCTTATTTTAAAGCTGTTTGGGGGGCCTGCCAGCCACTTTCCGCCTCCTGTGCAGTTTCAAAAGGTTCTAAATTGCAGCAAAAAGGAAAAAAAAAGGCGACCAGAAGTGACTTCTGGTCGTGATGAGTAGAAGTTTATCAGCTCATGATTGTTGGAATGATAAAAAGGTTTCTGGAAATGGAACCTCCAGTTGTATTTCCAAAGGTCCCAAAACCACACAAACAAATTTTACAATAAAGTTTGAATATAGTTTTGGGGTTTGACTTGATCTTTGTAAATATTTTGGGTGTTTACAAGTGACTTCCCCCCCCCCATGTATTTTAGAAACAGCTGGCTGTACCGAATGTTGGTTAACCCCAGTGCTTTTTTTAAAAGAGCATTGTGGTTGGTTGTGGCATGGGAGCGAGAGTGTTTGTTCCTTGGGGCCCTTATGCATCCCCCTTTGAAGTACAAAGTACTCCTCCTAGATGGCTATGTATTTAGTAGTGGGTAATAGTAATATCATTTATATAGTGCTTTAGAGTGCTCAAAGCACTTTGCATTCATTAGCTCAGTAATATTTTTTTATTATGGCTCTTTGACTTTATGCTTCATAGAATGTTCCTTGATCATAATGAATGTAAAATGTGCTCCTAATCTCAACTTTTTATTTATAACTTCTGTGTTTAAATTTGCAACATTAGCAGCTGAATGGGCCCCAAAGGGTTTAGGTGCTGCTTTCTGTTGGGACTCCATTGGTAGTGTAACAACCATTAAAGTTAGACTCCCAACAGCATCCAGTAAAAACGATCATTTGGACTCTTCTAGCTACAGTCTCTCATACACATATGCTAAGATGTCACCACCTGTTCTTAAGCAAGCTGTCACAATCCTCAGTCCAGTGCTGTCTCCCCAAAATTCAGTGCCCTAGAGCTTGCGGGAAGCATTGGTGCTTTCTAGCCCAGGGGTTCTCAACCAGTGGTATTAGTACCACCAGTGCCGACTGCTGGTGGTATTTGGACGACCAGAACTCCACTCCAACGCGGTGCTTTCGGCGGCATGTTTTCACTCCCGAGAGGTTCCTGTCTTTGGCCCAGCCTCCGGGAATGCTGAGAAGGGCCCTTCACTCTCCCAGAGCCTCCTACCTGCGTTTTCTGGCCTCCAAAAACCTGGAAGTAACTGACGATTATGTCATCGCCAGTCACTTCCAGTGGTACGCTGCAGGAGAGTGGCGCCGGAGGTGGTACTCGGCCAGGAAGGGGTTGAGAACCCCTGATCTATCCTATGTACTTTGTATGAGGTGGGAGGGAAGCAGAATTGGATTCAGCAGGCTTCAAGGCACTGCCTTTTGGAGCTACGGTCATGGGGGGATTTCAACATAATGCTTCAGATGTCTAGCTTGAGAAGTGTCCTCTAGTCTATCGAATATGAGTGGTAAAGTATACAAAAGATATGATCGAGGACTCCTCTCCAGTTAGATAAGGTAGATTTGCCCCTGGGTTGCTTATTGTTTGAATAAAGTCCTTGGAGAGCACTTGCAGCTTTCCTCTCTAGTGATGCACACTCTAAGCAACACGAAGAAAGCACCTACATGACCTCTTCACAAGATGTCTTGCTACTCTGTGGCTGGGCCAGGGGCGTTCCTAGGGCTTGCGTCACCCGGGGCGGGAGGTCAGTGCGTCACCCCCATGATTAACCTTCTCCCATGCAATGGGTGGGGAAATGCATCATCGCCCGCCCCCATGCCATTGCCCCACCTCCCGCTTAATCAAAATTTCATCTTTAAATTTGCAATGTTATGCACACAGCCTAATGTATGTTTGCAGCCTAAACAGAGGCATCACAATGGTTTGCGTCACCCAGTATGAGAGCATTAACTTTATTTTTTAATATACTGTATATAACAGTAACAGTATCCAACTTGGCTCTCAGAACAATCTTGGAACAGTTGGTCTCATTGGTCTGTTTTGAGTTAAGGAAATCCACTTTTTGTTACACAAGTTGTTTTCTGTTTCTGGTTATGTGGTCATAACATTTTATAAGATACAGATATTTCAAAATGGTTTGTTTCATTACATTCCCCAGGCGATTACACATCGAATGATATATAACATGATGGTATCAATCATAAAGACAAAGGTTTTCAAAATTTTGACCACTAGTGATGTTGCCCCCTGAGGATGTCATATGTGCGGTTCGCACCCCCCGCACCAGTGTAGGGATGCCGCTGTGCTGTGCTGTGCTGTGATGTTTGATTGGAATATGGTGGCTGAGAGACGAGGCTGACTTGGCTACCATCTCACAGAATGCCTTCCTAGCCTCAGCCACTTGCACTAGTTGAGTCTACACTGCAGGTATAAAGTATTGATTCTGCTGTACCAAAACCAAATTACTGAACATTCATCTACTCCCAACAACCACTTGGCGTACCAACTCCACTCAACTCGCATTATGTGTGTGCACAGAGTACATTGTGTGGTGTGTCTGCTTACGCAGTTAGCATTTTTTGCCTCCTTCGCTTTGGAGACAGATGATTTATGTCCTCTTTCATAAGCTTTGGGTGGATGATTGGCCAGGCTTTTATTATTCTGGATTTTAGTTCTTCCTCTCTGGTCTTATTGTTTTTATGGTGTTAAGTTTCTGCTTGTTAGTGGTGGTTTAAAATTGTTCCTGTGACGAAGTGAGCTGTCTTTGGAGAAGGGGGATCTTTTTGGATCTGAAAGGTGGGGTATAAAATAGCAGTCTTACAGCTTGCCCTAAATAGTGTAATGAAAATAGCTAATCTTTACTAATTTTCAATATGCTGAAATAAAAAAAAAATGACAATAAAATCTGATTCCAACTTCACAGGATTAACAGCCATGCAGAAATACAGTATTTATGTTTACAAACGTTGACACGTAAGAAACAGTTTAAAAACACAACGTTTCGTCCTGTGAAGTTGGAATCGATTTGTATCGTTTCTGGCCATGAAAGCTACAGAACCTTACAATAAAATCTGTCGATTGGCTCTAGTTTGGGAGAAGCAGTCCAGGTTGCGTACATAGATGTTGTAAGTGCCATTGGGCATTTACCAGTCTATGGAACTATATTGCGGATCTCTCACAAACCGTAGCCAGTTTTGTATTGTCATGGTCATATTCGTGCACCTATTCAGCACCTCAAAAATCCTTAAGGAATGACTAATCTTGGGGGCATGACCTTTGTTAAAAAACACTGGGCAACACATTTGTAGTATTTACCTTAGTAAATGCTAGTTTACTAATTTACTAGTAAATATGTTTAGTATTTACTTTTTTTCATGTGAGGGTTTCACCAAAAGGGAAGTGGGATAAGAACCTAGTTAGTGGGGGAAAGTGAAAGGCTTGCGTGTCCAAAGTGTTGAGCATCTAAATAGCTTCAGCATGGTGAAAGATTTCAGTGTAACACAACTTTATATCAATGCTGCAGTCAACATAAGGAAGCATTATCCATTCATTGTGTGCATGTGTATCTATATATGAAGTGTGTGTGTGAGGGAGAGAGGGGCTTTGGTTTGAAAGAAAAAATGCATGCATAAGGTATCATGGGGTCTGTGAACCCGCAGGAATGAACATTGAGGGTCATTTCAGACCCCATGTAACATCCATGCATAGCTGTACCCCACACTATAAACTGTATTTAACAACAATGTAAAAAAGTCCAAATTCTTTAAAAACGATGACTTATTTGATGCTTCTGTTTGAGTCAAATACCAAATTAGTACAAGCACAGGAGGACTAACCTTTGGCTATTTGGGGTCAGTGGCGTAGCTGGGGCGGCGGCGGGGCCCGTTGCCCCGGGGGGCAAGGCAGAGGGGAGCATCATGCTATTCACAGGGGGCGCAGTGCTCGCACTACGAGCAGTGTAGCCCTCCTGCCCACCCTTTGTTTCCGTTTGGCTCCAAATCAGAGCCATTCTGGAAGTGAGGGGGCAAGGCAATAACGCGGGGGGGCTGGGCAGCCCCGGGTATCTGTTTGGGGTTATTCTATGATCTGTTTGGAGCTATTCACTGGAACTGTGAAAACTGGCACTAGAAAGGGATAAGCATGTATATTAAATTTTTCTCTTGATAAAAACATTCTGCTGTCTTTTCCAGCTTCAAAGTGGCTATATTTCAGAGAAATGAATACGCAACCTATTCTTTAATTGCCATTTCATGCATTTGTATCTTGTAAATAGCTTTGGGATCCTTTAGGGTGATTGGCAGCAAACAAAGGGAAAATGTTTACTGATTCTGGAGTGAACTTCCAAATCATTAGATTGCCATCTCTCCCAAAGAAATCTCTCCTCCCTTACTTTCTGGAGACTGTGAAAGGCGAACCTTTGTCCTGAAGTAGAATTTATTGCAAGGGAAGGGATGACAGATGCCTTGAGAAGGGAGAGGAAATTGCAAGAATGAACTCTGAGCTTTTTATTTTTTCAGCTCGTGTATTCACAGTAAAACTATTTCTCTGTAGTCGGCTATCTCTTTCTCAGATGAAGTTACAGAACAAGGATGAATTAAAGGGGATGGAATGCTACATTATCAGATTGCAATCATTTTAAGACCTGCTGAACCACACGGGTGATTTGTAAAGTTAGAGCATGCAGTGGCAAGTTGTCATGTTGTGTAGGTTGTATTTTGAAGAACATGAAATATCATCCAAACACAACTTGCCTGACTCTTATTTTCTTGTTCTTATCTGGAATTTGAAGAAATGGGAGCGTAAAAGACAAATGGAAACTTCATAAGACCAATTTCTTAAAAAGTGAACTCTGAATTGAGCATAGATATTGCTTTGCTGTTAAACTAATCCCAACTAAGTAGGGTGTTATCATAAATGATTACTGTAAGGGTAAAACCTACAAATAGACAGTTTCAAAAGCACTTGATCAGCTTTGCCCAACTTTTATGTAAGTTGCTTTATTGTAGGCATGAGCTGGTTTGAGTAATAGAATTCACTGGAGACTTTTTTTGAACCCTAAAGCTTCAACCTTAGTTGCATATGTGGGAAGATAAACATTCACAGCCTGTCATTCTTGAGCAATATCACCCATTGTTTGGCTGCTGAATATATAAGTACCTAAGACTGGACTTTCCCTCTTCTTTTAAGATGTACAGTATGTCAAGGATGTTAGGTATTTGTTTAGAAATTGACATTTTGTTGTCGTAAGCACCCTCACTTTATAAGTGAGAGACAATTTCTTATGCTTTTATATTGTTAAATACGTTCCTTTCATGGGGTTGATTTGCTAGGAGAGACTTGTTTCAATGGGCATTGATGGCTGACGACTCCTGAACATACGCACACCACCTGCTTGGGTCAGACTGGAGAGAAAAAGTTTGACCTGGAGCAAGCCAATCAACAGAAGTTTGAGTTTTGTAGCTAATTGGTAAAAGGGATGTTGTGGCAGGCGGGGGGGGGGGGAGGTCCAAGTGCATGCAGGCTGATTTGAGAGAACTGATTCTGCTTTACAGACTTGTATTGCCTGCCTGCCTTCATGTATTGCCCTGGCTGCCCAATGTGAACATTTGAAAATAAAAGAGAGAAAATAAAAATACCATGTTTCTAGTATTCTTTCTTCAGAAGGAATGCAACTTGTAAACAGTGGCTCCTGGAATGTCCTATCATCCCGGATGTGGGAAGTATGAAACACGATACTAGTTTTTGTCCAGGCTTGTGTGAACACTTATATCCTGAACACGTCTACGTGGAAGTAATATTCCACTTATTTGTTTGAATCATAAAATTTGGAGATCAACTGTGTGATCTGAGTTTGTAACCTTAGATTTTACACACACAGGCCAAATTAAGGTGTTATACACTGGATGAATGGTGGTAAACTTAACCTGCCCCTTGACAGCAACTATCATATCCCACTATGTGTAGGGGAGTAAGTTGGATCTGTTGTGCCATTTGGAACACAGTCATTACTAAGCTTTGAGCCAGAAATCCCACCTCTGTCATGAGCTTACTCGGTAGCCTCAGGCAAGCTGGTGTCTCAGTTCAGATGGGAGGTGGCTGAGACAATCGTGATAATGCTAGTGGACATTGCAGAATTTCTATTACTGAGATACGGTAATATATAAGTGAAATGGCACTTTGAAAAATTGTTATAGATATTTATTCTAATTGTTGAACATGAATTGACCCTAACACAGTGGTTTCTAAACTGTGGGTTGCGACCCTATTTTTGGTGGGTCACGAACAGCTGGCTGCCCAAGCCTTTGTCTCTGTTCTCTCAGCGAGAGCACGATGCAATGAGGCCTGGAGTGGCTGAAGTAGAGGCTGAAGTAGAGGCTTGGACTGCTGGCTTCTCATGTAAAAATAATAATGTGAAAGTTCAGCAACCCAGGTGTTTTGGCAGTGATGTCATCACATAATCACATCACCGCCATAACTTCTGGGTTGCAGAGCTCCACACCGAAAGTGGGTCACGGGGCAAAAAAGATTGGGCACCACTGCCCTAAAATGTAATCTTCTACCATTTTTTGCCCTCCATTTTTTTGAATGCTTGCCATTCAAACAAAATAAACTGGACACAAAATCCAGGCCCCAGCCTCATGATGTTCAAGTAGGACACTAAAAAACCCTACTATCTCTTACAGATTTTGGTGAGAATATTATCAGAGAAATGTTACTTACAGCTTAGTAAATATATTACTCTTGAAATTGCAAGCTTCATAATCCAGCTCATGATGGAGGTTGTTGAAATGGATCGATAATACAACAGGTGGAGCTGGACTAGACTGTAGTGGTAGCAATTCATTACTTGACAATGGGCAAATGCTTTCTGTTTGTTTGCTTTGACAAAAGAAATGTGTCAAGAACAACACAAATTATCCAGCTACTAAGCTCTTTTGCACTTATTTACTATAGGTGTCCTACATTGGTCAAGACTGCAAAGAAATTCCAGACTTCCTAGGGAGAGAGTATGGATATATTGCAAAAAGGCTAGATCTGAGCTTCAACTTGTTAAGGTAAGTAAGATTTGCATAAGTGCCATTGAGCTAAACTTTAAGAAGGGAAGTATTTTGTATTGTTTCTCCTCTTTCTGTTTGCTGTAGGTCATCAAGTTCTATATTGATGTACAGTTTGTATAATTAGCTAAAATTTGTAATAAAATACTGTACTGTAGTGCTAGTCTCTAGACAAAAATATTTTATGGTTTTAATGCTTCGATGTGAAAGAAGGAGAAGGTGATTCTATCAATCCCATGTATCATTTGCAACACAATGAATGCAGCTTGCATTGTTTGAGAATTTTTGCTGTTCTTCACTTGCTTTTACTGAAAGAAAATCCGAATGAAAATGTGTTCGAGGAACAGAGCGGGAATTCCTAAGTGCTTCAAATCCGCTGAGGCTTTGGTAAGTCCCTTCCAGTCTGTGAGTGATCTAAATCGCCAAGAATAAAGAAATTAAAAAACAATATAATGGGTCTAATTTTGAACAAGCATGCCTACCAACTGATTACTGGAACAATGAAAACTTATTGATTTGCAGCTAAATGCAGCCTTTATGTCAGCTAGGAATACAAGATCAAATTCGCACTGTAGAGTTATATTTTGGAGACAAGAAATGGATCTTTGTACGACTTTCTCTGTATACCTGTGTCAGGATGCTAAGCAAAGTCATTTGAAGGCTGAGACTACAATGCTGTGCCCACTTACTTGGAAGTGAGTGCCATTTAACCATATTTACTCTGAAGTAAGTGTCCAGAAGCAAGGGTTGGTAGTTACAGGGAAATGTATTGTTACTGCATCAGAAGAGAAATAATGTCCATTTGTTTGGTAGCGTTCATAGTTTGGAAGCTGAACGTATTGCAGAACTCGGGTAGTTGAAGAGCATCGCATACATGTACAAGATCAGCTGTATGGACTAAACGGTGAGATGCAGCTTGGCGTAGTCGTAGATCTTGGTGTTTGTGATGACTTGTTAGCTCCTGCATCCTATAGGAAGCTCACAATAGTAAATTGTCTAAGTTTAATCTCAAAAATAACTTTTCCCCATGGTTTTCTCTCACGCACGCAAAAGCAGCCTTTAATGTAATGGGTTGGTTGCGATACAATTATTTATATATACTGTGTGTGTGTGTGTGTGTGTGTGTGTGTGTGTGTGTGTGTGTGTGTGTGTGTATATATATATGACATATATAGTATATTGACATCTTAATATTGTGTTCATATTTTCTTTTTAAAAAGCCATTTTTAAAAATTGACATTAGTTAAAACCACCACCACCACCCCAATTTCATTTTTTAATCTATCCTGGTACTGCCGCCTAGCTCATTTATTGGATGACAACAAATTTTCCTGGTGATGAATCTAAACGTAAGTCCCATAAGCAACGTGGATTCTCGAGAAGAATAAAACCTTTTCTCATGGACCAATTGCAAAGTATGTTTCAGAATTGCTAAATCAGCTAATATCCTTAAATTATAATCTGCAGTTCCTCCAAGTAACCTTTCAAAGTTTCCGAGAAAAGTGCACATTCATTATTTATCTCTAGGACGGTTCATTGTAACGATGAGAATGAACTGAAACTTATTTCTTACCCTAAATGTAAATCCATAGCCATGTAACTGTGTGCAACATTATCCTAGTTCATCCACAGTTGGCTAATGTGATGTGGCAGTCATTTTATGCTTATCTATGTATAAAATAAATGTTAACATATTTGGATGTATACAGATAGGCCCTTGTGTCAATGGGAGCTTGGACACGTGGAGAATAAGAGCCAGTGGTTGTAATCTAAGCTTCCCCTTGTCTACAGGACTTGAGTATCTGCATGGGACTCTTGCTGCATAGACCAATGTGTTCTGACCAATGTGTTCTATTATCGGTCAAGATAATAGGGGCATGAGATCTAAGAGCGATATTTTTTTACTGTAGTGTTTCTTCGTTTGTCTTGCTTTCTGTTGTGTCAAGTCAGAAGTGGATCAAATTTATTTGCAGCTTTCTGTACACCAGGGAATGAAAACCTCTATGGAACTTTCCTACAAACCTCAAGAACAAACATGTCCTGAAGACTTGCCAAGGGATTAGACCTGTCTGTGCTGTATGTTCCAAGTCGAGTGAATAGACAGTAATTGAGTGAAACCCTCATTCCTGTAGGATGTGATCTGTAGTTCCTGCAAAAAGGTGTTGGTTGTCTCAAACTTCTACTAATTTCTGTGGGAGTCGGAAATATTAACAACATTTTTCAAGGCATAAGACTCAAATTTAACAGCAAAAACCACAACTCTCTCTCCCCCCCTTTTTTTTCTTCCCCTTCATCTCCACTAGTTTCTCATGCTGGGTTTTGCACTTACAGTACAAGAATGTAGTGCATATAATGCACACTTTAAATACTATATTGATTTTACTATGGAACAGTCTTGGATGGCTAAGTAGTTTGATTGGCATCTACTAAATTTGTTTCATTCCAGTCTTTTCCAAACAACTTTGGAGTAATTGTTAGGCATATTGCAATTCATTTGTTTAAATAACACTATATTGCAATGAGTAGACTCATCCTAGATAATGTTGGATGTTGATGATATTAAAAACTCAGGAAGTCTTGCATATATCAAACAAAAAATTCTCAGTTCTCAATGCATTTAAAAGAACGTGATGTATTTTTGTATGTACAACATTCAGAAGTTGGTGGCATTTTCCAATTTCTTAAAATCTATTTCTTTACAGAGGATTTGACAACTTTCTCTACAATGCAAACATTTCCTCACTGTGTTGTAAAAATTGCACAAAAATAATTTGTCAATATTGGCATCTGTTGGCAAGGTGGTGGGTTTGTATTTTTCCTCTAGCTGAATTGAGGATGAAGTATTTTCTCTTTGGCCTGTTACAAATGCCTGGGCAGTCATATGAAGACTCAACTTTGTATGAGTCCCCACTCTTGACTGTGCTGGCTGAATCCAAAGGATGGATACCCACTGTTGTGCTTGACTCAGTTGTAAAGGACTGCTGAAAGGTGTATAGTATCTGCATGGGACTCTTGCTGCATGTACTGGCTGATGGGACTCCTACTTTTTTTGTTTGCCCCAACAAAACTCCCCTTAACTGCTTCTGGAATTAACCCATGGGAACAGCTGATCCATCTGCATTTTCCATTTCAACAATGCCACTGTATAGAGGTCATTGAGATCACTGTGCCACCCAAGGAACTCTCTGCTACACTGTTCTGCTGCTTTTACTGTAGCTCCATGACTGCTTATTCATCGGGGTGCCTGCTTCTTTAGCAGCTAGCCTGCACTGCATACCATTCCACTATCTGCTGTATGGGAAGGCTCTTGGTAGCAATAACATTGCCTCAATAATTGCAGTAGAAATGAACAAAAATTTGTTTCTTAGTCCATGATCATGGGACATAATCCCTGGGAAGCTCTTCTGCACGAGCCCCATTGAAATGAATGGGTCTCTGCTCAGCTTCTATTTATTTCAGTGGTGCTTGCACAAGCAAACTTCTAGGGGACTGTCTTGAATACTTGCTATCTCATCATATCATATAACCTTATTAGCATGTAAGTAGAACAGAAAACAATGATACAAAATAATACCAAACAAGAATACAAAGAAAGATACCCAGCTAGCATATCTTCATCATGATATTGCAAACAGATTAGATTTGCAATCTGCCATTTATATTTTCTGGACCTAACTAAACAGGGTGTGGGAAGTCCATGAGCCTTGCAGTATGTTTATTATTATTATTATTATTTTCCTCCGTGGGACACGTAGCTTTCTGGAGATGATTTTAAATTTGGCAAACAACCCTTCCTTCTCCAGCGTTGTCATAATCCAAATTATCTTCCCCTTGTTTTCATTTTTTTAAGTGAGAGATCTTGTCCCAGGGATCACCCATGTCTAGTTTGGTTCTAGGACATAGCACTAACGGTATGCAAGCCTATTGTGAATCTAGGTCCAAAGGCATGTTCTGTATGATGCAGAGAAGTGGGAGATCAGATGGTGACTGATGGTTGATTTAGGTGAAGCAGTAGATCTGAAGAGAGGCAGAGGCAGTCTGACTTCATTCCACTAAGATTTAAGGTAGTGATTGATTGAAAGTAGTGATTGATTGGGCAGGAGGTGTGGTCTAGTGGTTGAGCTGCTACCTGCCTGAAGAAAAGCTAAGACGAAGCCAGTTTAAGGCAACTGGAAACTGCCGACAAGCTAAGATAACCTGTGTTAACCCTCTGTGAGAGAGAAGAGTCGCTGTCGAGCAAACTTGGAAGGTGTATGCTGTGCAGCCAGAGAGATAACCACACCATTGTAGGGAAACATCTGGAGAATGAAAAGGGTTCTATGTGAATAGAACATTATTGTAAAAACCCCTACGGGAGGTTAGAAAACCCTATCTATGTAAACCACCTTGAATAAAGTCTGAGGAGAAATCTGACAAGAAAGCCGATATATAAATACAGATTAATAATAAGAGGAAATGCCAATTAAACCCATTCATACTAATAACTACAGTAGTATTTCTATAGATTACTTACATAATTTTTGTTGCCTACGTGACTCCATAACCCTAATCCTAAATACTCTTACTCCTTATTTCTGATGGAAATTAAAGTCATTTTCAGGTACCTTTTGTTCAAAGTTGGGGTCTGATCTGAGCAGTGAGATATAGAAATAAGATTAGGAAATCTTTGTTGTACGTCTTATACATTTTTTATTACATAGAAATTACCAATATGATTTTAATGTAGTTTTAAAAACAGCACAAAGCATTGTGAGAATCTTATTTAATCAGAGATTTATCATGTTTCCTGGAAAATTTTAAGCAGAAAAATGTAAGGTGAAATTACTGACAGCAGCTATGTGAGTTCCTCAGTTTAATTATTCCTGGGGAAGTAAACAGACCTCGCTTTCAGTGGAAAGTAGCTGAAATGAATTAGGTTGACAATCTCCTGACACATTTGCCTACTTAAAAAATTAGAAGGAGAGAAAAGGCAGCTGAACATGTTGAATGTTTTGACGAGCATCACAAGAAAAAAAAATCTCCAAATTAAATTTCATTGGTATCTAGTGCTGTGTAGTACATGGCATATGAAGTGATATGATATAGCTTAAAAATGTGTGCTTTGCTTTTTTCCTTTAGAGACAATAGTTGCAAGTCAGAGAGAGGCAGTCATACCTAAGAGCTTTTAAAGCCAAGGAGTCCTAAGAATCAAGATGGGAGCCAAAGAATTGTGAAACTAGTTCCTTGTGCCCAAAATGACTTTGGGCTTGTGTTTCTTGAACAGCAGCCACCATTGACACATGGTGAACCATTTTCGAATCTGATGGGTCTTTCAAAAAACAAGTTTGTGATGTGGTATGGGAAGTCTGCTGTTCAAAGATTAAAAACCAAAACCAAAAAACCCTTGCTGAGTATGTCTAAAGTAGACCTTTGGATCTAAGCCATAGTTCGAGTCCCATAGATCTTGGTTAATGAGATCTGATTGCTGGCTGACAGAAGGAAGTTTTGCTTGAACAGAAAGGAAAATTAGAGGCAACTGCCTAAGACTTACAGCCTCCAGAGACGGCTCTGGAACTAGGATACGATGAGGTCCCATGACTTTTTTCAGCTGCCAAAGACTGAACCATCATGAGATCGGTAGAGTGCAGTGTTATGGCTAATTTTTGCCATAAATTTTAATGGGACTTGTGTTGATTCCCACATGCATCCTCATCACATTGTTTCATCATTTGATGACTTTCAGCTACCGTATATACGTGAACTGCCATCAATGGAATGCATTGTACAATGGACCTGCACTTTACAATGGGTTCACTTTACAATCAAATCGCATTACAAGCAACTCTCCATAGTAAAGCAAGGTTCACTGTACAATATTCACATTACAATGGGTTCATGATTGCTGTCCACAGGATCTTGTGGGTGTTAGATAAGTCAGTTGGCGATGTGGGTGCAAGTGTTTGGTAGTGTCTCGGCCAACAGCAATGTTTTTAATATTGTGGCTGTGTGTATGGAGGTAAGGATATAGCTAATGCAAATGCAAGCCTTCTAGGTATTATCTCAGCCAGAAGCAACTGTGTGTACAGAGGGAAGGATACAGCCTTGTAATTTGTGTTTTATAGGAACAGAGGGAAATAGTTTAGCTTCGTGGCAGAAACTTCAAGTTCCGAGGTCTTGGAATGAATTATCAAAAAAGTGCATTATTGGGCTCATATTACAATATTTTCACAATACAATGGTATATCTGGAACGGATTACAATAATCAAGCGAGGGTCCACTGTACTTGAAGTGATGTTAGAGAATGTTTCCCAAACGGTTTTGACCAGGGCTCTCTTGACCATTGGTGAACATTGGCTGCGGCTCCCCATTACATTATGTCGATGCCTGCCAGTTGGCATTGCATTGTTTTCCAAGAGGATTCCGTGGTACTCCGTGGCTCCCCTGGCTGGTTTCTGGGGAGCCGCGCCTCCCAGTTTGGGAACCATTGTATTAGAGTGGTAGAGAAATTAACCAACTGTGGTGGTTAATCTGTGATGGGGCATCCATGAGTGGTTCACCTGCATGTGTGAAGAGTCCAGAACATATGCTTAACCTTTTCAGGATTGTGCCCAATCGTTTTAGGTGACTGGCTGGAATGAAACCTGATAACTTGCCTGAAGGTGGCCCCAGTAAACTCAGGGTTGAAGTCGGAAGACCTCCAGACTCATTTCACGAGACTGCACTTCTGCTTCTGTTCTGCTCAAGTATCGGATAGCATTCGGACCTCATTTTGTGTGTACCTCCACGTTTTTAAGAAGTGTGCAGGATAGTGTTCTACAGTTATAAGTCAAGCAAAGAGATGGAATGAGGGAGACTTAAGAAAAGGCACTCTGGTCTCATTATATTCCGTAAGATAAATCTTCATTCCCTCTAAGATGTTAGAAAAATGCAGTATTGTTAAAAACTTTTCTTTATGGGCACATTTATGAGGTACTGGGAATATGTTCACCGTAATTGGGTAAGTCTTAATAGTAGCAATTGCATATTTATCAGTGTGAGAGGCTGTTATTAATGTAGCTGTCATGCACAAACACATTTCTGCATGAAATCCATTTAGTATGTGCATTATTCGGTCTGGAATGTCACCGGGACATCAAAGCCCCCCTTAGGCATAAGAGCCCAGTGCCCTGCTGCGGCTGCAGAAAGGGCTTGATCAATAAATGTAACATGTTAATGCGGAGCAAATAGAATAAAAGATTTTCTTTGACAAGACATGAAAAATCACCTTGTGTCAGCTGGCATGGCGATGCCATTTCAACAGAGACACTTGCAAACTTGATCTGACAAGTAAAGAGGAGAGATGATGGTTATAAGGTGCTTTTGTTTCAAACTTCTTTTTTGACCTGTCAGGCTTTGAAGGAGCCTGAATGGCCCTTTTTTGTCATGTGAAAATTGTAGTCTTAGGCAGTTATGAAGCAGTTATCTCTTCTCAAATTGTGAATGCTGCTGTTTAATTGATTCACTTAGCATTTGAAACTGTCACACATTAATAATTGCTAAATCCTGTAGGTACTCTCTGATGTGTCATGCTTAAATGTGTAGTTATCAGAAAATTAATATCCTTAATGAACCAGCGCTTCAGACTAGCATTGCATGAAATTCTCCTTTGCCCTTTCATTTGCTGAATGTATACCAGCCAGTTTTCAGAGTGAACCCCTCCTGGAGGCTGGTTGCATTCTTTTTGATGCCCGACAATTGCCAGATTTGCTTTGGGTACACAGTGTGCTAAATGACAAATACAGTAATTATACTGGAGTTAGTAATTAACATAATTATAGTCAATTATGACAAATACAGTGCAGAGCTAAATAAATGAGAGGGGGGAGAAATTAGCAAGCTAATTGATTTATCTTGTTCTGGTTTTTTTTTTTTTTTTTGCAATTGGCAGTTCTAGCCTTCCCCCCCCCCCCCCCGAAAAATAAGTGGTGTTTACAAATACTGAATTTTGTTGTGAAGCCACCCTGTCTTGCAACTCTTTGGCACACTTACCCACATGCTTTTTTTTTTTTTTTAAAGGGCGAATGTAGACATGGGGAGAAAAACTAAAAAAAAACCAACAACCCACAAAAAAACTACCTTATGGCTTATCCCCAAGAAAACCAACCCATCTAATTTAGTCAATGTAATTAGTGTTCTTAAACTAAACGGATGAATCTTTGTTTCTCCATCTATGCAAATCTTTACAGTAAAGTATTTTTAGTTTATTGTAAACTTTGGCTCTTTTTGTGGTGGGAGACGGGGAAACCTACCTTTTAGGAATGTAATGTATGTAGACTAATGCTGCCTGTGCATAGAACAGAATAACCAAAGAATACCTAGAATTTAGACTAATGTTCTCAACATGGCTGATATGAGATCTTCTGCATCCGTTGCTCGAATGCAAAAGTCTTTTGTTAAATATTCTGACAACAAAAACCCACAGACTGTTAAACTTTCTCTTTTTAAATTAATGACATATTGCTTCTAACTGAATAGTGTAAAAGCTTTTAAGAGTAATGTTTTAAATATTGTTAAATGAACTGTATGAGTTTAAAAAAGCATGGTTCAGAATTACTTCAATTGATACAGGATACATCCAAAATGTTTTAGCAGCTTTAGAAAAATCGAGAATAAGCTTCAAAGCATCATTGCCACAGGTATTCAGCAGGTGGACAGGGGGCTTCACTGCAACCGGCAATAGTCTTCCTGAAAATAAGGGGCTCTCTCCATAAGTAGGAAGGGCTGCCACTAGGAGGAAAAACTCGACACCATTCTCTGCATATGGAAGCACTTCGCATGTGTAGGTCTCTCTCTGGATCTTTGCCAGAATCTCTATTTACATATCCAAAACTGTATTTACTTAAAAACGCTGGCGTTTGGTTGAATTCACAGAAGGAAGGGACTGGAACTGCACAGATTTGTTCCAGAATAGCAAGGGACACATCCGAAATGAAATTAAATGTGGCAAGATGCACACCCCAACAGCCTCTGAAAATCGCCGCACATGATTCTGACATGGTAAACAATTCTAAGAGTGACAGGAAACTGCTACATCATCAAAGCTAGTTTTTAATTCTGCACTTGACTTCCTCTGCTTCGTGCTACAGAGGTGCCCAAAGCACTTCAAAACTGAGAGGAAAATAACATTACCATGGCAAGTTCACTGACAGTGCGGTTACTTTTTTTTTTTTTTTTTAGCATTAATCCTGCCAGAAAGAGCCATGCTGATGTCGTTCTATCTGTTGCGTGAACTGGTGCAGAATTCGGTATTAGAGCAAAACTCCTCGCTTAGTAGAAAAATAGGGGAAATCTGATTATCATAACAGCATCGGAGAACAGTGCATTTTTTTTTTTCAGACTGAGGAGTTGGCATGTCAGATTACACATGCATATATAGTAATTATGCTGTCATCCAGGTCATAGTTAATACAGGTTTGTAGCTCAGGTTGCAGGTTCTTTCAATGAAGACACTGACAACCAGGAAAGATTTGTGCTTGGATTTTTGTTGTTTGTTTCCATTACATGGTCAATTGGCAGCTGAGCGGTAATTTTGTGTTTTGGCTGCTTTTATTTCAATTTTATTTTGGCCCTGCTGAGAACAGCTCTGGTCAAGATCTCTCTGCCAGTGTTACAGTGCCTTCTTGCACGTTTTCCTTCTGCTAATGCCTGTAACTCATGAACAAAGGACAACAGAACTGTTTAGAAAACCATGTTTAGAAAGCAGTTGCATTTTTTTGGATTGAGAAACTGGAAGATACTAAATTTTGTGTTGGGTTGAAACTGCTATGAAATGTCAAAACTTTCATCCGGATTCCAACATTTTAGTGTGGCTTTCAAGACTGCATTGGCATGCTTTAAATTTAACTGTAAATTAAAGGCTTTAAGGCTCCTTTAAGGCTGATGTTCCGCTAAAGCTGTTATCTCTGATGCCGGCAACATTGCTGTGCAAAACGTCAGGAATGACTTTGTCCTATTTTAACCCTAATAAATAGCTTGAGACCTCAGACTCTTTAATTTTTAATTCTAGCTAACTGTAAATGTTGCATTTAAAACCCTGTGGCCAAAAAAGTCACGTGACGGGATAATTTGACCTGGGGAAATATCTCTAGGCATAGGCTTTTGTGCCTTTTGCCCCCACCAGAAGTGGCTTTTCCTTATTTAATTGGGCCATCAGGCTACTGTTATGTATTACCAGAAATGTGTGCAGTTGATATTGTTGATCTTCTAACTAAAATGTATACCGTCACTAACATGCGCCTCCTTTCCCCAAGTGTGGAGGGTAAGCAGTGTAGCAGTGATACAATAAATGAAACTATCCAACACACATAACTTCCCTTTCAATCCAGTTATTTTAACATTGGTGGGAAATGCTAGTAAGGGTAGAATTGTCAAGAAGAACAAGACCTGCTGAGGTAGAATCGGCATGGCTTCCAGAGGCGACGCAGAATAGGGTGCGGTGGGCACCAGGGCATAGGGCACTGAGGCTGGGGAAGGGACGTAGGACACCTTAGGTTTCATTTTTACTTTAAATAATTTTTCTTTTTTTCTGTTTTTGCGGCAGCTGCTGCCCCCCACTGCTTCGTGCCCCCCCGCTGCTTCGTGGGCCCTCCAGGGTGTGTGTATGCTTTTGGGGTACTTAGCTTGTCTCGCTGGGGTGCAGGCAGCATGTTCTCGTTCCGGGCGCCGCCATCTTGAATGGGCAGGACTCTCTAGGACTCTCCATCTCGTTGGCCTGGAGGACCGACGGACCAGCAAGACGGAGAGAGAGTCCTAGAGAGTCTGTCCATTCAAGATGGCGGCGCCCGGAACAAGAACATGCTAAGTACCCAAAAAGCACACACATACCCTGGACACCTAAAAGACATCTACAAGAGAAAGTTCAATCAACTAAACAGGCAGATTAGAAAACTACTGGGAAGACACTAAGAAACACTAACAGACTTTGCGTGTTATTATATGTCATGAGTTGTCGGGACTCGGGTTGGAGGATGGTCGGGGGGTGTTGTGTGGCGGTCGGGGCGGGGGGCGCAGAGCTTTGGGCACCGAGTAAAAAAAAGCCTGGCTCCTCCTCTGTGCAGAAGTTGCCAGGGAAATCAATATTGAATGGTAACATGTAATATTTCTGTGTACTGGATTTTAAATGCTGAGTAAAAACAAAACTAAACTAGGCATAGGGATGGTAAATGGTCTGAGATTATTTGGTTGAGCTAGGAATTGGGAGTATACATTAAGGTCCTGGAAACAAACTAAAAGATAAAATATAAATGAGAGTGCTGTGTGATGGTGTGAGCTACTGTCTTCGGCTCCAGCTTCTGCCAACCTAGCAGTTGGAAAACAAGAAATTGCAAGTAGATTAATAGGTACAGCCTCGGCAGGAAGGTAACAGCGTTCCTTGAACCTTGGCGTTAAGTGATACCTGAAGACCATGGAAGCGTTTCTGGCTATCATTGGCTCTTTGGCTTTGAAACGGAGATGAGCACCGCTCCTAGAGTCGGTAACAACTGGCTTTCGAGCAAGAATGTAAGAAAAGCCCTGCAGGATCAGACCAAAGGTCCATCTTGTTCAACGTCTTGCTTTCAACACTGGCTAGCCAGATGCTTTTGGGAAATCAGAAAGCAGGGCGTTGTTTGTTTCCCCCAACTTCATGCCTCTACATGGAGAAACTGTTCTGCTGTTATGGCAAATAGACCTATCATCCATGTAGTTCTCCTGAAATGTCCATATACACTTTGAAACCGCTTTGGCTATTTGTGCATATTGTATCTAGGCATGAGGCATAGAGTTGCACTTGAATTTCTTCCATTACTAATTCGAAATCTTAATGCTAGTGCCTAGATACAGTATGTATAGGTAACCAACGTGTTTTTGGCGTCCTTTGCAATGGCTCCGTTTCCAAGACCACACCTAATCTAAAGCTTCCTGTGCTGCCGGACAACTCTCAGAAGCATCCTGATTCTTTTTGTGAAAAATCTGAGCGGCAAAGGAAAGAGTTAAACCAAGCAGCCAGAACCCATTTTCAGCTCTTATACTTTGCAGATACAACCTTTTAAGCTTACCTACATTTTTACCTGCGGATGGCAATCGTTTTGCATTTTAATGACAAATCAAGTACGCTAACTTGCATTTGAAACGAAAGTGCCTTAAATGTCTCTGGCTGTCAGAATGAGATGTTAGGAGCTTGATGAAAAGAGAACAAAGAAGACAAAGTATGAAGCCGAGATACAGTGGAAAATGAAATAAAACCGTGTATGGCCTGTCAGGGGTGTCAGTTGATATTCCTATCTAAAGCACATTATAGTATTACTTCGCAGCTCATAGCTTACTCATCTGTCTTTTTTAATTCATCACTTTCTAGCCCACATCTTTTAAGTCCCATGTGTCAACAATGGGAGAAATCTGTTAATTGACAAATGAGTGTCACAAATGTGAATTGGTGCCTTTACATCAGAGGCAGGTAGTCTCTGTTGTTTTTTTTCTGTCGGGTCTATTATTGGCATAAGCCAGCGTAAGACATCTGTCTTTGCCAGAATGAGAGATGACAGCCAAAGAAGGCTTGTCATTGTTTTAGAGCATGCTCGTTCTGGTGAGATACTGTAGAAAGATAAAATGTCAGCTTAAAAGAATATGAAAAACTATCTGGAGGAAGTCCTTAAATTACTCGGGGAAAGGGGCCTGGGAATTGATGCCAGAATTGAAATTTGAATGTTTCAACTTGCATCTATCACATCTATTTTTTTTAAAAAATCCTGAGTAACTGGGGCAGTTTGTAAGGCGTTTAGGAAAATGTAATGTTGCATTGGCATAATTAGCTTTATAAGATGCAACAGAAAAAAACACCTTTGCCAAATAGGATTCCTATTTATTACTAGCTCATTCATTATCAGACATATATAGAATCATCCCAATATAAAGATGCTTTGCAGCAATTTTTTTCTTGTTGATTTGCATCTTTTTTTTTGAAATTGCCTCTTCTCCAATTTCTTGTCCTATTATATTTCAGTGTCAGATTGATGAATAATATAATGAAGTTTTTTTAAAAAAAACACCACCACCACACACCAACAATTCAGAACTGGTTGCAGGTTGATAAGACAATTAGTATGCAAGGAATAAGCCAGTTAGTCAGCTTCCTTTAGCATATGAACATTGTAAAAATACATAGTTCTTTGAAATAACAATGTTGTTTTGTAATACAAGTCACTTCTATAGGAATGAAAGAAGCGATGAAAGAATGCTCCTGGCAAATGTGAATGAGAGAATAGAGAAAGGGGCAAGAGGGCACATCTGAAGGCAGATGTTAACTGGATTGTGTCCCTTTTTAATCAACATTTCTAATGACGCAATCCTTCGTACGTCTACGGCGGCGGAATGAGTGTTCCGCTGCCCTAAGCAGTCGCAAACGTGCCGCAAGGCATGTTTGCATCTACTTTTCAGCAGGGAAGGCCAGCGCAAGGCTGGCCTCCCATTCTCCGCCAACGGAGCTCCCCTGTGGCCGCCAGAACATGTAAGTACGGATCTGGCGGATGGGGGGAAGTTTGACGGGAGAGGGAGCGCATTGGCCCAGCCAGCCCGGGCGAGGGCGGGGAATGGCTCCCGCCATATCCCAGCCCCTGCCGGGCAGCTGAGCCATTACACGGCCTCCCCGACTTCCGCCAGCAAAATTACTGGCGGAAATCCGAGGAGGCTGATCGGCCCCAGTGCCCTTTACACTCGGGGAAGGGGACGAGCATCATCTTCCCTGAGGAGTTTTCTGCCGGGAGCACAGGATCCGGCATGTGGCCTGGGCCGCCCGGTGGATCCTTAGGCAGGATTGCGCTGTAAGACTCTGAGAGGTGCAAGGGCTAACAGTTCATTTGGGTCCCCCCTTCTTGGTTGGCATGGAGTGAATTGTTGTTGATGTTGCCTCCTTCATGTGTGAGACCTCAGGCAATTACCCCATTAGCTTCTCCCATGGCCTGTTTTAAATCAAAACGGAGTATTCTTTCTCTGTAAAAGTTTGTACTAATTGTTCTAAATACACTTACCAGTAATTCAGAACGAACCTTCAGAACGAAGCTATTTCACTTACTCATAGGAATTTGAAGGGTATCTTAACAGGTGCTATTTATGGAATGAGGGATATACCTGCACACAAAGTTGCCCATTTTAGGTTGAAAAGCAAGACTTGGACTATGTAGTAAAAGTAGAAAGCAATTAATTTGAATATCATTTCTAAGAACTAAGACCCACTGATAAACATGGGTTTTGCAGCAAAATGGAATACTGTTCATGTCATTTCTTTTAGTAAGTTAAGAACCTCTTATTTGGGGGCATTTATAAAAACACAGTTTAAATTGTAGTTGTTTCCCTTTGGTTAACCTTTTGTTATAAAACAAGAATTTGGCATAGAGCAAATAGCTCACAAAGTAGTGGGTTGGGTTGGTGGAAGGGAGATGTAATTAATTTTCTATGCTATAGCAACAGAAAATGCATAAACAGCATATTGACTGCTACAGCTGATCACACACAATTCCTTTTCTACTGTGTATATTTCTATAGTTTAGAATCTTTGTGTTCTTTGCTGCTAAGTTTAAAGCAGTCTGTTACTACTCAACTTATAATATGCAGATACTGTATCTTCTCTGCTCAGTTACTACTACCCAAAGAAAATGGCTGACCATTAAAAAAAACAAACCTGAAGGCCAGTTATCAATCAACACTTTAATGTTCTTGACCTGTAAGAACATGGCTGCTTTCCTAATGGATAAAATGGATTTGGATGTTTAACAGTTCCAACAGGCCAGTTTCCCAAGTCTGGATGCAATAGGGAACTGTGGCTAGTTCATAAGTGAAAACTTCAAATCTCATCCTGGTGTACAAGGAAAGCATGGTGTGTGCGCGTGCACGCAAAGGCAGGCTTGTTCGTGGTAATCCAAACCATGGTTTAAATCAGGGGTGTCAAACTCGTTTCATACTGCGGGCTGAATAGCATTCATGGAGTCTGCTGAGGGCCGGAAGTGACATAATTAAGCAAGCAAGAACTGACATCACTAAGCAGGTGATAACCAGAAATAAGCATTTTGTTCTCATGTAGCAACTCATTAGTTGCAAATGACAAAAAATATGCAAATCTTGATCATATTTTCAAGATATGGGAGAGCCCAATTATAATGTGGACTGCCCTTTCAGCTGTGCCACTTCTGCCAAAGCATCACGTTGCAACTCAGGTGCTCTGTGGAGTGAGGCCTTGGCAGAAGTGGAGCTGCTGAAATGGTGGCCCATGTGATAATTGGGCTCTCCCAGCACCTTGGCAACGTTTCCCACTCTCACTCTTCTTGGTGTGCCCCTTCCCCCATAGCGTTCATTGCCTTCTAAGGCCTCCTTCCATCTCTCCCTCCTAGAACCTCAGCAGAACTGGCACCCCTGAAAGGGTGGTGCTGGGAAAGCCCAATTATCACATAGGCCAGATAAGAGATAGAGCTTCCGTGGGCCATATCCAGCCTGCGGGTCTTATGTTTGACACCCCTGGTTTATATGCTTGCCTATACAGCTAAAAATGTAGGTGTATTAAAAAAAAGTTTAAGCATGTCAAATGCAAAAGCGCCAAAACTAAAATATGTGCATCATTTGAAAATATGTGCATCCTTCAGAAAGAAATGTAAAATAGTTGGTCTCGCTTCTGCCTCCCTGTTGAGTGTTCTCAGTGGCAAACTGAGGTGTATTGTTATGTAATGCATGAAACAGCTCATAGTGCATTAGCAGAAAATTAAGATACAGCATAGTTCCCTTCCCCCTCCCGTGTTCGGACTCAGTCTAAAGTTTCCTGGCAATATATGAAAATGAACGTATAATATTTATACCCTACAATTGTTCTTGATATTTGGGTTTAAATGTATATCTTTTCATTCTAAAATAGAGTAATATTAAACAAATTATGGCCCAATCCTATTGGGCCTCACTGCCAGTAGAAATCCGCAGGAGCCATCCGCTATCCGCAGATAACTGAATCAGCGGATAGCCCCCCCCCCCCCCAGTATATGTACAGAGAGCATCATGTCCCACATTACACTGATTTTATACCAGCTACACTGGTTAGCATTTGTTCTGGGATCAATTTAAGGTGCTGGTCTTAACCCGTAAAGCCTTAAAAGATCTGGGACTGAGTAGCCTTAAGAATTGTCATTGCCCATATTAATCTATTGAACTCAAAGTTCAGTGTTGCAAATTGTACTTTCTGGCCAGCCGCGAACGTAGATTCGATTGGCAGGTACAAGAGAGAGAGCCTTCTTGGTAGCGGCATTGGAAATTCACTCCCCAAGGAGATCTGTCAGACTCCACGGTCTCTGCTTTTAAATCGGCCTTAAACATTCTTGGTCCTTAGGGTTCTCTCTAATTGATTTTTGTGTGGCTGTTTTATGACCTTGCTGCTCTTATATCTTTGTATTGTTTTAATATTTGTTTAATTTTTTTGAGACATTCCCATTTTTAAATGTTCATTGTCCTATGAAATTCTATTTTAAAGGTGGGATTTAAAACAAATCTCTAATAAAAAGGTGGGCAGTTGCATTTTGTACAATGTGGATACCCAAACTCTGATGCAGGCCTGGCTTATCGTTTACTACGAGGGAGTTGCACTGAGCCCTCATTGAGCCCTCATTATGCTGTCTATTCCAGTGGACTTCTGAAAGGCTATTCTAACTGAGTTCTTGCTAATAGCTGTTAGCTCAGAGCAGCCATCAGTGAAGTTCATTCACCTATTACCTGAGAGCCAATTACCTGAGTGCTACATTAAATCACAAAGTGCTATTTTTTGTAATTGGAATAGTAACCTCAAAGGGACCTGATCAGATGGTGGCATGGGGAAAGGGGCTTGAACCCTTCCCCCATCATGGTTTCAGTCTGTATCCCTCTCAGCAGCTACTATTTACCCTGGGAAGCAATTTGCCCCTGGTGCCAATTGAGCGTCCTCCTTGGGGGTATATAGCTGCTGCAGAGCCCCCCTCCCAATTCAGATTTTGATGCTGGTGAGGGATGCCTCTCCCTGCACTGCAGTTCTAATCCACTCACCCTCGTTGCTATTTGGGTTACAAAAACAAAGTACCCAGGACCAAATTTTGAATTTTAATGAACTGTGAAGCTTAGCTCTGCATCTGCAAGTCAAATCATAAGAAATGTGGCCTCTGTTCCTGTTCAGGTTCATTAGTATTTTAGACAGCCCAATATTATGCAGGATTGGGCTGTTCTATGCAGCACTCTTGCTGTTGCAAAATGGCTGGCAGCCATTTTGGGAGTGCTGTCATGTAAGGTAAAAGCACTCCTGATTCGACGCTGGAGCTGCCTACACCCGCTGGAGCAGGTAAGACAGCGGCAGGGGTGGGGAGGGGTGAAATGAGGCAGGGGTGGGAGGAATGGGGGTGGGGAGGCTGCAAGGGTGTGTGTGGATCTGGTGGTAATGGCAAGCGCCAGAGCCTATCCCCTCTTTTTGCACCCTCCCCACCCCCTTTCTCTCCTTGGACCTGCATCAGCTAAAGAATTGGTGCAGGTCTGAGGAGACTCATTACGGAGACTCATTGCGGAGTGATTTAAATCCCCTTTCCCTTCTGAAGCTTCCTGATCCACCCCCCCCCCCCCCGCTGGATACAGTGTGCTCATTTTCGGTGTGGCTGAACCAGCGGGAGGGGGGGGGAGGATAGGATTAGGCTCCAAGTCTTTCGTTCATACAGAGTCTCTCGTTCCACTTTAAAAGTGGCATTTTTGTAAAAACTGTTTTTGTAAAAAAAAACAACCCTTTAATGTCTGGCTTATCGTGGGGAAGTGGGATACAACAGAGTAAATGAATAATACAGTACCTATAACTGTATAAAATGCACGAAAATAATTGTATGAAATGCGGAAAAATAAAACGGTCATACAACTGAAAGTTGGGTGCCTAAGTATTAAACCCCTTTGTGCTAGTTACCTCTTTTTTCTGCTGAAGGGTTCAGTTCAGGTCCAAAGTAGCCAAGAGTTTTAGGTTCCAGTTCACTGAAAAAGTGGCAAAAATCACGGTTTCTCTTCATATTTGCCTATTTCTTCTGTTTTTAGATCTTTTAAACTCCTGGATGCTTCTGTGATGCCTCGCCATCCTAAAAATAGCTGAGACATCCTCCTGCAGTAAGCCTTGTTTTTAATTCAGTGCTGTTGCAAAAGGGCCACTTGGCTTCTCAGACAGGTCTTATGTGGGTTCCCTGTCTTCATGCCCAGAGTTCCCTAGAGACAAAGCATTCTGAATTGGTTTTTCAGTTTGGTCTAAGGTTTGGTCTGACTCCTTGATCTGAGCTGACAACTTTTACATGACTATATTTAACGTTGGCCTAGTCTGGGATATGTTCAGTCAAGTGCGGAGGTGTTTGCAGGGTGGGCACATGGTTGCTGACCCAGATTTTTGTGAAGCAATTGTCTGCACTCACTTGCCATCTTATTACATGGTTATTACAGGCATTTGAATAATGTTGTCAACATGGTACTTTACAGAGTTTCAGAAGCCCCAAAGGCAGGTCTCTGTAGTCAAGGATCTTGCAGTCTAAATTCTGGCTGTGGAAAAGATGAAGGGAGGGAGAGACAAGAGTAGCGGAGATGAATGTGGACAAATGCAGTTAGGCATGCTTTAGTGACTCAATCTTATTGGGCCTCTGCACTGCTGGAACGCGCATTCTGGTGGCGCAGTGTGCTTTATGATGGTTGCAAAATGCAACCAGCTATTCCACACAGCCGGGCCGCCTTCTCGAGCAGTGAGCTGCCAGAGCTGTACACCACCAGAGAAGCCCCAGCGCTGGTCTGTCTGTCTCTGTGTGTGTGTGTGTGTGTGTGTGTGTGTGTGTGTGTGTGTGTGAGAGAGAGAGAGAGAGAGAGAGAGAGAGAGAGAGAGTGAGTGAGTGGTTGGCAGGGGTAGGCGGAACGGGGGGCAGGGAGGGCTCTGTGTTGAGGCCAGCAAGGGGACAGTATCTGTGGCAGCAGCTCTGCTGATATCCTATCCCCTTTCCTGGCCTCAATCCACCTACCCAGGTTCACTTGGACTTGCACCAGCAACATAGCTGGCACAGATCCAAGTAGACCTATTGGGGCAGCAGAGGCTTGCCCCAGGGCAAGGGAACAAGTGTTCCGTTACCTCAGGGAGACCTGCAGGATCCGACACTCTCCTGTGGGATGTAGCATACCCCGTTGCCATGGCTGCATTGGATCGGGCTGTCCACTTGTTTAGATTTGAGGATGGAGATGAAGAGATAAGTCAAAGGCTTTGCAAAAAATGTAAGCTTTGAAGAGGGATTTGGAGTAGAGAGGAGGGGGAGCTTTTGTACATGTTCAGGGGATAAAGTTCCAAGTATAAAGTTCCAAGTATAAGAGGGAGCAAGAATAATTTAAGAGGAGACTTTTGGCTCACTGCGGATGGTAGAATTGCTGGAGGAAATGTCTTCTAATATTTCCCTGTTTGTGACAGCAGAACAATAGGGTGTGGAAAACCCATGGAGAGTGATGAAGGTATGGGCAGAGTTTGTGCTGGATGCAAGAGGGGATGGGGAGTTCGCAGAGGGATTTGAACCAAAGTGGTCTTGGGCCAATGACTCATATAAGATTATCCAAGGGAAGCTGCTAATGCCATACTAAAGCTACCTGTGTGCGTGTGCGTGTGCGTGTGCGTGTGCGTGTGCGTGTGCGTGTGCGTGTGCGTGTGCGTGTGCGTGTGCGTACGTATGTACCCTTTTGGCACATTCAGCCAGCTGTCATAAAAAATGGAAACAGAAGACAAATTTATTGGGTACTTTTTAGAAACATGTTGGTGGTAATGGCTAAAGCTCTGATTTCAATTATCACCCACTAAATCTAGGCTTAATGCAGTGTATATGTAGGCATCCTGAATGGGCTTGACATCATGTTTCAAAAATTTGAGACTCTGCTGTGTGTGTGTGTGTTTAATGCTTTGTTGGCTGCTGCCTTTCACTTTTTATCCCTTCACATCTGGCACATGGCAGCACTATCCTATACAATATGAGAGAGGCAGAGAGAGAGAGAGAGAGAGAGAGAGAGAGAGAGAGAGGCTACTTGTTCAAACATCTCCCTGTTGAGAACATGATTGTATTTCGTGTTGGCGTCAAATCTACTTATGGAAAGATCTGCCTCAAGATCCATAAACTCTCATGGTCCACCTTTTTTATTTCCAGCAATTGTGATAGGACAAGAATTCATGGAGAGAGCACTTTAACTTTAATGCCTTATGCATTGATACAGATGGCTCGATGTGAATATTTGGAATCCTCAGAGCTTTGAGTGAAATCACTTGGGGGGGGGGGTGTTTGAGGGATTCATAGCTCAGGTATGCTATTGTGGTATATTTTGAAACTTCCCAGAACTTCATGGAACAAAGTGTTAGCACATCTCTACTCGCACAAAACAGCTCTGAGTTCTTATGGCTTGGATCTAGTGAACCTCAAGGCTGCTGCTGCTGCATACCCACTGGGATGTTTTAGACTTCACTCCCCACTGCAACTCTCTCCCCCCCCCCCACAACCATTCATGAATATTGGCCGACCCTCCAGCAAGACAGTTGATCCTATGCAAAGAGCTGCAGCCAGAAGAGTTAATTAAAAAAAGCAAAATCCTATGTGTGCAGTGAAGCACTTTAGATGCACAATTGGGGCTCTTTGGGTCCCTGGTCAATGTACTTACTAATTTTCCTGCAATGTGTGTTCATTTTTGTATTTGTTTGGTTTTTTTAAAGCAAACTATAAATAAGAGGTGTGTGTTTGTCTGTTTGTCTGTTCTCCTTGGCGTTCTCTCTAATGGTAATTTCCCCATTGGTGTTGTGCTTCACATCTTTTGAAAACTGTAATGTAAGTAGCAAAACGTAACTGTTCAAAAGTACATTTGACCACAAAACATGGGTTTAGTTGATGCAGAGTTTTGGAGTGTTTTACATACACATTTTCATGGTAGAACTCTTCAAACTGTGCTTTTCTCCTCTCCTCCATCAATTGCTCTGCTAGGAAATAAAGGTTAACAACTGGGGTTCAATATCCATATACGAGTGTTGTAGCATTAATTCACAAACCAATATTGATGTAATTCATGAATCATATGACAGCTAGTAGGATAAAAAGAAAAGTCAGCTACGAAGCTGACCAAAATGGAAACAAAGTTGCCTTCTAAAATTCTGCTCAAAATGAGCTACAAAGTTTGATGAAGAATTTCCTCAAATGATAATCTGCAGATATTTGATTTTGCAGTAGCAGTCAACATTTGACAGCTGACACTCAGTAGCCATCAGCATTTGACAGTATGTGACAGCGTTCTTGCAATAGCATTAAGTATGTTTTATACTAATTTGTTTAGCCAATCAAAACAGGTGAAGTTTTGAATTTTGCTGTAAGACTTTAAGCCCATAATTTGAATGCTAATTTCTGAGGTCCAATTGCCATATCAGAACCCTGTTTCAAAATTTTGCAAGACTTATTTCAGCACTTAGAGGTTAAATACTTCATGGAAACCGTTTTTTGATTGAACACTCGATTTTAGAATTGTGTATTAAAACTGAGACTGTTCTCAAATCTTAGTGATAAAATAATAAATGAAACGCATTCGACAAAATGTTTTATAAATGTAGTTTAAATTACACCAATGAGTTAATAAGAATGATTGCAAAGAAGCAATCTTGTGATAAGGAAACTCTTTGTTCTTGTATATGTCAGAGATTTATTTTGAGCAGTGGGTCACGTTAACAGGAAATAGGGTTGTCGTATTGCAGTGATCTCAAATAACTTGATGCTTGACTTATGCGTATTCTGTTATGGTCTGTTTACACTAGAGTGTTGAACAATCCTCTAAGAGGACTCTTTGTTCTAAATGGTGCCTTCTCTTTGTAATATCTTTTGAGTTGCTTATGGAGTAAAGGCCTGAACGAAGTATGTTCCACTCCCAGTCTCCCCTTTAAACACTTTTGTGCCTTTCATTTCTTCCATTTCATCTAAGACCAACTAGATACAATCTGGTGTCATAAAGTACCACGTTTGTAAAGTCAGAGCCTGAGAATGATTGAACCATGTGTTTCCAAGATGCACAGGATATTATTTTAAATTAATTGGAACATCATCTCAGGGCGTGATCCTGTGTAACAGTAGATCCCTTGGTGCAAGAGCACTTATGCCATTGTAACTTGCCGTACGCCGACGGACGCTGGACGGACACAGACATAACCCGCCTTAGATGCCTGGCATGCACAGTTCGGACACGGAACGGACGCCGCCACAACTCTGTCGCCAGTGCAGGGGGCATTCTGGGGGCATCCAAATGCCCCCAGAATGCCGCCTCCACCAGCGGAGTTGCGCCAGCATCTGTTCCCCATCTGAACTGTGCATGTGAGGCATCTGAGGGGGGTTATGCTGGTGTCCATCCTGTGTTCGTACGGCAAGTTACATGGGCATAAATGCATAAGTGCTCTTGCACCAAAAGATCTACTGTTACAGTGGTGCAAGAGTTACACAGGATTGGGCTGTTAATGCACATGGTAGTTGGTGTCTTTGCCAAGAGAATTTAGAACATAATTTGCCTATTGTCCGTGTACTTAATAAAAAGCAGCAGGGTAGCAGAGGGGAAAAAAACCTGATATCTACAAATGAATGGGAATCTAAACAGAAGTCTTGCTTGTAAAAACAATAACTAGGTTATAGCTAACTAGGGAGATGTCATAGACTGAGCTCTAGCCCCATCTGTAATGGTAGAGCACCTGCTTTGCATACAGAAGGCTCTGTTTCAGTACCTGTTTTCTCAAGGTACAGCTAGAAAAGATCCCTATCGTGAAATCCTGAAGAGCCACAGCCAGTCAGTGCATACAATATACCGTACTGTATTCCTCACTTCTGTGTATGGATAATCTTGGGAAACTAACACTTGCAGCTTGATATTATAACCCATATAGTAGAGGTTCCCCAAGTGGGTGTTGGGGAGAACCTCCAGGGGCGTCATGGGATTTGTGCCGGCCGAGCCACTTGGCAGCATGACTGTGACATGAAAGACCATGGAGCAGAGGTTCTGTTTCACGGACTGCGTGGCGCGCACAGTGGTTTTTGTGGCCTGCCCACCCTGACCTCCTTACTGCTGATTTTAGTGTTGTCTGCGGTCATGGAACCTGGAAGTGCCAATGACATCATCACAGCACGCATCAGCGGTACGTACTTCCAGGTTCTGCAACCAGTGCCAGCAGAGGAAGGGCACCACAATGCTGGTAAGTTTAGGAGCCACTGCCATATAGTATTGGTTACTAGATTCCTTGATGATGAGCCAGGGTATGGAGGCATAGCTTCTTGTAATTCCTTGTGCTGTTTCCTAATGCCTGTCCAAAGTCCTGCCCATCTAGTACTGCTGTGATTAGTAAACTGAAACAAGGTGTGGCAGGACTGAGGACTCTTGTCTATGCAGGCAAGTTAAAAGGAGAGGGTCAGACAAGGCTGCATTGATTTTTATTTTATTTATTTTTTAAAAATATACCCCCCCTTACCAAGGCAAATGCCCAAGGCGGCTTACAACAAAGATAAAAGTACATAATTTAAAACAATACATAAAATAAATTAAAAACAATAAAAACTACTGGGGGGGGGTGACAATATAGAGCAGAGAAGCAATGGAGCAAAAATATCTTGAGACCCAGAAGTCAGACATCAACCCATCACTCAAACGCTAGATGAAACAAATGTTTTGAGCCAAAAAGTCATGAGGGAGGGGGTAGTTCTCAATTCCCCTGGCAAAGAGTTTCACAATTGTGGCGCCACAACACAGAAGGCTCTCCCACGTGCTGCCATTCCCCTAACTTGAGATAGAGGTGGCACTTGCAGGAGAGCCCCCTCAGATGTTCTAAGAGGGCGGGCCGGAATGTATGGGAGAAAGGATCTTAAAAGGATCCTCTTGAGGATGGGCTCATGTCTCTGTAGTTGAAGACCTACATCATGCACATGAGGTTCCAGATCTGATGTCTGGTGTCTTCACTTCACTGATCCCCAGAAGTAGGGCTGGTAAAGAATTTTGCCACAGAACCTGGAGAGCTGGATTCTTGAATTGTTAACATTCTGAGCAGATGTTCCGTTTCTGTTCCGTGTCTAACTAATCTGCATCCGGAAGGCTTATACAGGTTGAGTATCCCTTATCCGAACTGCTTGGGACAGGAAAATATCTGAATTTCGGATTTGTCTGGATTTTGGAATATTTGCATAAATATGAGATCTTGGGGATGGGACCCAAGTCTAAAACACGAAATCTATTTGTCTCATATACACCTTATACACATAGCCTGAAGGTCATTTTATACAATATTTTTAAAATAATTTTGTGCCCCAGCATGCCTTGTGCGATGCCAGCCAGGTGCTGGGGAATGTTCTTTTTTTAAAAAAAGTCTTAGCGCCAAAAAGTCTGGATTTGGGAATAGTCTGGATTTCAGATGTTCGGATAACGGGTAATCAACCTGTATATAGATTAGCATACACTGGGTTGAATCCTAAGAAGCGCGTGTAGAAGGAAGCTTGGGGAAGCAAACTTGCCCACTACTGCCTCAGCCTAGCAGCCCTCTGTGTCCACTGAAAGTCTGCTCCAGGGGATTGGGGTTACCTCTACAATGAGTCTGTATGGGGCGCAGAGTTAAGGGCAGATTGGAAAAAAAAACCTTGCATAAATGGAAATACTTCTGTTCACTGAAGAGAAACTTGGGATACAAGCTTTTAACAATAGTGGAACCAGGGATCAGATGCTGTATAAATGACTTCTCATAGCCTAAAGTGTTCATATTTCTTAAGATGTGCATGAAAGCTAGCAAAGATAATACAGTACAGGCAAACTATTACGGTTCTGAGAACTCTGTGACAGATAAAGCAAAGACTTCCAGAGTCTTGTCAGAACCATTACGGTTCTGCATAGAGAGAAGGCAATTTTCAAGATTCCAACTCATGGTAATGCGACCAATAAATAGAACCGAGGATGAGACAATGCAGGTGAGGCTTCCTTCTCAAAAGTGGCTCATGAAAGTAAGGGAGGGAGTCAACTTTCTCTTCAACTTAGTGGGGTCCCTGAGTGTGTACCCCTTTTGTTTTCTCATGTACTTGAACAGTTGACATTCACTCCAATTGGGAAAAATAAATGGGATGCTCTTGTGATGAAAGCAAAACCAATTCTGACATAGGAGAGCTGGACCTCTTGCAGGTAAGGATTCTGCAAGGGGGATTCTGTGACCTATATAGGGGGCTACAGCGATGCACTGCAGTAGTCACCACTTCAATTTTCCAATGAATGAATAATGTATAAATAAAATAACTGTGAAAACCGCCCTGTTGTAATGATAAGCGTTTGGCTAATTTGAAATGTATGGGTTTTTTCTTTCTTTTTTTGTATGTTTCATGTTTCTTTTCTGTAGTATGGCATCGTTATTCTAACTATCAAAATGTACCATGTGACTTTTTTGCTGTTAAATTTTGCTATTTGATATATGATCCTTCTGAGTAAAGGTTAGAATAGATGGGAAGAGACTCCTGGAACAAAATGCAGAAAGGAAACATCTGCTCACATTGGCTTTGCGGCTTTCTGTGCCTTTGTGACAACTTTTGTCTTTGCATAACTTCTGTAGGAGATCAGGAGGAGGAAAAAAAAATGAAGGCAAGCATCTTGGGGAAACTTTTCTGCCAAAACTAGGTAATGATTCTGCTCTGTATTTCTCTTTTGAACTCCAAGAGAACTGGACATTATTAGAGGAAAAACATGATTTATGATGACACCACATGTTGTCCAAGCAAACCTGGTGTGGTAGGGGGAATGGCTGTTTTATGTGGCGATGTGATAAAGAAGTAGTGAATTATCCTTAAAGGCTTGTTTAACTGGAATGTCCCTGTTCAAAAGGTATTGGAGTGCTGTACTGATGATTGTTTTCACAGAATGGTTGCTCAATGGGTGTGCTTTCATCTCTCACTCCCATGTTGTGACATTAAGGTCAAGTTTTTTAAAAAAATCATTCTCTTCCTCCCTCTCTCTAGTGATAAATATTACCTAGTGAGGGGATGGGGCTGTAGTTCAGTGGTGGATCTGCTTTGCGTACAGAAGGCCCCAGTTTCTATCCCTGGCATCTCCAGGAAGGGCAGAGGAAAAATTCCTGTCTGAAACCCTGGAGAGCTGCTACAGGTCAGTGTTGACAGTCCTGTGCTAGATGGACCAATGGTCGGACTCGGTACAAGACGACTTCCTATGTTCCTATCTCCCAATGCTTACTGCAGATAAATGCCAATAACAATGGTATGTTTCTTCCATAAATTAAAGTGTAGTGATGGTGGTGCAGATAAGAACTAGGAATTTAATTAATTAGTATATTTGAAGACTTGTATACTGTATTGCTCGTCCGTTGGTAGGAAACGTTCAAGGCAGCTTACAGTAAGTTGAAATGGTAGATAAAATACACTACAACACAGTGGCATCACTAAGGGGGTCCCGGGGTTGGATGCAATGCCCCCGGGTGACAACTGAGGAGGAGCCACGATAGGATTTTTGTGCTCCACAGCTGCCTTTTTGCAGCCGTGGAGCATAAACTAGCCAAAAATGGTGCATTTTAGGGGGGGCCCACCCACCCTGAGTCCTGGAAGGCTTGAAATGAAGCCTTCCGGGAGTGCAGGAGTGGGGCGATGATGTGAAATGCGTCGTCGCCCTCCCTCGGGGCTGGCTAGCTACGCAACTGCTACAACAAGAACAATTACACAACCCAACACACATTTGGGTGCCTTAAAAGTTAGACCTATTCTTGGGTATATTTGAGGCGCTGATTCCAAAAATCGGTTTTGCTCTAGTCGACTCCAGTTTTGGAGATATAGCACAGCCACATTATATGCTGATTCAAGCAGCTCCCTCGTGAAGAAGCTGTTTGACTCGGCATATAAGGTGGCTGTGTCATACCTCCAAAACTAGAGCTGATAGGGCAAACCGTAGTCATTTTTGGAGTCAGTGCCCCAAATTCCTGTATACCCAAGAATAGGTCTAACTCCTGAAGCATCAGGAAAAAAAAAACATTTTCTTGTTGGGCTGTGTTATCAACCAACAATGACAATGATTGTCTTTTGAGAAGAGGCAGAGAGGAAATGACAGGTCTCCTGTGTTGTACACTAACTTGGAAGTTCTATTCCTCTACCCCCGCTTGCTTCTAAATCATGATTCCAGGTTTTCCTTTACAATTGTAAGTACTAGGATCTTGCCCTTTGTGAAGTGAAATTTCACATGGTGAAGATTCCATTCAGTGTTCTTGGTAAGGCTATGTTTTTGTGTTCTTATACCTAATCATGGTCATAGGCCTGTTCCAAATGTGCTGTTCTTCTGTGGGAAAACGCATCTGTGAGTTTCAACCTACATGAGATTTACAACCACACATTCACTCCAATCCTTTCTCCCTGGTTGTTCTTTGTTTTTTGTTTTAAAATATACAGGGAATCGTCTTTATATGGAGGAGCAGTAATCATGTGAGCCCTCCCCCCATCTGATGTGGTCCAGCTCAGACACAGGTGTGCTGTATTGCCTCCATGAAAAATAGGTCTGATTCACCTGTCCCAAAGGCTTTTCAGAGAAAAGCTAACAAGGGAGCATAGCACAGAAAAGCTAACAAGGGAGCATAGCATCTTTGGGAGATCATTTCACAGCCTAGGATCAATTGCCATGAAGAAGTAATTGCTCTTTGCCTCCTTCGGGGATTGTTACATGGAGCAGGATCCCATCCTGAACCCAAATTACAGTGAGGGAAGGGAACAGAAGGGTCTCAGCTCCCCACTACAGTTTATAGAAGGCTTTCAGGGGGAGACAGGATGTGGCTAAAGCTGAGGGGATTTGGAGTGTTACCTTGTAGTTTTCATTGTGTCCACATACCTCCCCCCATAATTTAAGTAGTGGCAACCCACAGTTCACAAACAGCAAAGTGCATATGGGGAAGGACCACTGAAGGCCACATCCCAGATATGTGGGTCCCAGGCCATAATGGCCTTCAAAAGCAAACGCCAGCTACCTGAATGATCCAGCAACCTGGGCCATGCACAGCACAGGAGAAAAAGAGGGACTACAGGAAGGGAACTGGGGGAGACAAAAGCTAGCTTCCAGAGATTCCCAAAGGAATGAGGATGTTCTTCTATTAATTTGATGCTAAGAGGGCTAATCACGACAAAATTAAAACCATGACTTTTGTACAATAACCCAAGAGCATTTTACCAAGTTACTGAAAACATAGTACATTTTTCCAGTGGGTCACATATGTTACACCAGGAAGCAGACTGTGAATGGACTGTTATTGTTTCAGTGGTGGTTGCCCATAATTTTGTATTCTTGCCCTGCTGTTCAAGTTCCTTGGAAGCTTGTTGAGCATTCCTCGGCGAGAAGATCAGTAATGATGGATACGCTTCTTGATAGCCTGTTTGTCCTCATCACTAAGCTTCCTGTGTAGTTGCAAGGCAGTGCTAAATGTTTTCCAGGGAGCACTCCCAGCTTGTGCAGAATGGTGAAGCCTCAAATGCTTGGCCACCACCTTTCATAAGCTGAGTGTACACCCTTTGCAATGTGTCGTGGTCCCATGGCAAACATGCAGGGGGTTCTTGGAAGAAAAGTCAAGGCAGAAAGAATTATTTGGCGGTAGAAAGCTTTTGAAACCTATTGCTCTGCTCCTAGTGTATGATGCTAGGTGAAATATATTTTCTACAGTTGCCTCATTTGGGTCAGGGTTAAAAGTAAGTGTGTGTGTGTGTGTGTGTGTGTGTGTGTGTGTGTGTGTGTTACACCATAACAGTTGATTTGCTGCATTAAAAGTAGAAAGTCGTATTTTATGTTTCTCCTTATAGCTGGGTATACCAGACTGATTGACAAGTACCTGTGATTTCTTTGCCCCAGGCATTGCTACACCTTTAGGCTAGCAACAGAGTTAGCTCGGGTTTTAGAGGAGACAGTCAGTATTCTCCTGACAGGAATGCTCAGCTAGCCCCTATGGAGGCTTATTAATTTTTATTTTGGTAGGTGCTTGCAGTTCAAAGTTTTAGGCTCTGAACGTAAAAATCCTATAAAAGCAATTTAAGTACATAAAAAAGTAATTAAATGAAATGGACATGCTGTGCTGAAAACGTAATGTTGGGGTTAGTCCTTTTAGGGCTTCCTGTGGAAAGTGGTCTTCTCTCTGCTTCGCAATGTGTTTTCTGCTGTCTGAATGTGTGTCATTCATTTTTTTTTAAAGCTATATGCAAGAATGCAGGGCTGCAACATTAACACCTCCTTCCAGTCGGAGGAGTGTGTAGACGAAGCACTTGCTTGTATGCCGTCGTTAATGAACAGTATAATTCATGAGGAGTGCATTGGAATAATTGCCTGGCCCCTAATTTTAAAAGAGTAATTGACTTTGACAGAGCTCCCTTCTACTGTGGTCAGCCTTGTCATGTTGGAAGTAATTATTATTCCTTTTCTCTAATTATGTATCCTGCCTTTTGATGTGTTGTTTCGTTATGGTAACAAACTAGACAAGCTATCCAGCAGGGAGACTTAACGGACTCACCCAAGAGAAAATGATGCTATGTTGTTTCTATTACTGTAGAGAGGTAGACAAAATATGGTAGTGTATAGGTCCTCTGGTTGGCTTCCTGGAAACTTCCAGTCTCTCTCTTCTCCCCCCCCCCCCCCGACCTGATGATATAAGCTATAAAACATTGAACAACCCAAAGGCAAGGATGAACTCCGTATGTATATTGTCAAGCTTCATGATCTTGTAGAACCATTCTGAAGGTTAATCATGATTAATTCTTAAGAGGAGGACAATTCGGAAGTGGAGGACAGGAGACAGAACCAAAAGGTGTCATTCCAGGGGAAGGAATTGGTTTCTACAATCTTCTTCCTGCGAGAGATGAAATCATTTTGTGTTCAAGTCTTCAATAAAATACATTTTAGCACTGGAAGATTCAGAACACTTAAAGGTAACTCGCATATATAATGCATAACAGTAATCCATCCTTGATGTCACAAGAGTGGGGATCGCTGTGGTGAGTTGTTTCTTACCCAAGAAAGGGCATAGTTGGTGAACCAGCCAAAGATAGTCAAAGCCACTTCAGACTACAGGTGTCACCTGGGCATCCATAGACAAAGAAATCCAAGTGTATTCCCAAGCCACAAACTTGCATCTTAAGTGGGGTGCAACCCCATCCAGTATAGGTTGAATTGCCACATCCTAGTCAGGTGTACTTTCCACCAACAGTACTTCTATTTTGTCTGGATGAAACCTGGAGCCTGCTCAAGACTTTCCAGTGCCAAGTGTCATGCTCCCCACCCTGCACAGCCTGCCGCCACTTCTTCTTCACTGGATTCCAAGGGAGATGTGCATAGGCCAGCGGTTCTCAAACTGATGTGTTGTGACCCACTAGGACAGGGGTGGGGAACCTATTTGGGGTGGGGGGCCATTTTCCCATGGGGAAAATTGGCTGCGAGCCGGAAGGTTTTCGGGGCCCCCACCACAAATTTGACCCCCCCCACGAATTTACCGCTCCCTTGGCGCCTCCTCCTTCTGAAATCTGCCTTCCTGCAGCTGCGTAGAGCGTCGCTGAGCTGAGAGGGCAATCTCTCGGCCTCAACGGCAATCTGCGCAGCTGGAGGAAGGCCGATTTAAACAGGAGCTGCTGCACGGTGGCGGCGGAGCCTCCGGTCCGGTCTCTCGTGGGCTGGACCAGATTGTCCCGCAGGCCAGATCCGGCCCCCCACCGCTGCACTAGGAGAACTGGATGTTGTCCCCTGCCACCTTAAGAGGCAGGGACATCATGGCGGCGGTTACCCCAGGAATTGCTGCCGGTGCTGAGAAAAAAGTTTAAAAAGATTATTTGTGCACATACCGGGGAGCCTGGAGATCTCCGGAAGTTTTGGGGAGACCTGCACTCCCCTCCACAGGCCTTCCTGAGCTTCAGATTGCCGCTCTGCGGTGATTTACGACCACTTCTGTTTTTTGTAAAAACTGGAAGTGGTCATAAATCACTGCGGAGCGGCAATCTAAAGCTCAGGGAGGCCTGCAGAGATGAGTGCAGGCCTCCCCAAACCTTCCGGAGGGCTCCAGGACCCCTGGTAAGTGCACAAATCACCTTTGTTCCCTGGTGCCACTGGCAATCCCAGGGATCGCTGCCGCTGTCCCCACCCCAGCAATTACTCAATGTTCTCCCCGCCTTGCGGGGAGAACTTTGAGAACCACTGGTCTAGGCTATGCTTGATAACAAGGTAGATTAGCACGTATGTGGGAGAGAACATGGGCACTGCATACACTACACAACCACTTTCTGGACTGCTGACGAGTTCCTGTCCATGTGACAGATATGGAATACTCACAAAAAGTCTATCTTGACAGACTTCCCAAAATGGAGTTTGAGGTTTGTACATATGTATGTCAGTGTCAAGTTGGCAATTATAAGTCATTGTGGCCAATATAAACTCAGTTAATCACCCATGCAGCTTGACACTTTTTTTTAGCTTGAACCCCTATAGGTATTTAACCCAATTAATGCCCTGATTTTCTCAGTGTCTAAACCCCATTAGCAAAATAACTCATCCCAAGCAATTTGTGCAACTAGAACAAATGATGCAGATTAAGTAGATTTTATATAAATGTAGCAAGAGAACTTGGATTTTCAAGTTGTAGACTTTTTTGCTTATTAATTACAGACTAACTTCTGGAGATAGCCATTAAGATTCTGAATTTAAAAAAAGCAATCAAATTGGTTGCGGTGGGAGCTTTTATTGATTACAGCCTACTCTGTCAGATGTATATCTGTTACACAACTCCTAAGTTGTGGCATGGGGCTATACCGCACACAAAATGCAAGTAATAGTAGATGTTTATACATCTCCAGAGCGCAAATTAATACAAGACCCAATCAGAGTAGGTGTCGCCCACTCTCAATTAGCAACCATTGATAAGTGAGCATACCAATAATAGCTTAGATTGCACTCTCAATGCTTGTTGAGCCATACTCCAATAGAAAGGTTTCAAGGGGAACCATGATTATGAAGCTGTTGTGTTAAAGGTGTAGTGGTTTGGGAGTCGGACTTAGACCTAGAAGATCCAGGTTCAAATCCCCGCTCAGCCACGAAGCTTCCTGGGTGACCTTGGGCCAGTCATTATCTCTCAGCCCCACCTACCTCACAGGGTTGTTGTGAGGACAAAAGGAAGGGAGGAAATATGTACACCACTCTGAGCTCCTTGGAGGAAGGGCGGTATAAAAATGTGAATAAAATAAATAAATAAATAAATAAATTCATTAGCAAGTTTGAAACTGTAGACCTGAGCTCCACAGGCACCTATAGGAGGTGTGGTCTGGTAGTTGAGCTGCCGCCTGCCTGAAGCAAGCTAAGGCGAGACCAGCTTGGTTGTGCCCTGGATGGGAGACGACCGGAAGTTGCCAACAAGCTGAGATAACCTGTGTTAACCCTCTATGAATGAGAAGGTGTGTGTTGTGCAGCCAGGGAGGTAACCACACTGTTGAAGGGAAACAGCTGGAGAATGAAAAGGGTTCTATGGGAATAGAACATTATTGTAAAAACCTCTAGAAAAGCCTGCCTATGTAAACTGCCTTGAATAAAGGCTGAGGAGAAATCTGATGATAAGAAAGCCGGTATATAAATACAGATGATGATGATGATTGATTACTACCACTACCAACAACTAAGAGATCATTTTATGCATCTGACAAAGTGGATTGTAGACTGTGAATGTTTACGCCATCAGAAATGTGTTAGTCTTCCTTTCATTTAACTATTGTTTTTCAATAACAGGTCACTAAGGAAGGCTTCTAAATGAAAGATGATTCAGGATACACCCTGTCACCTCAATGTGTTTCTGTGCAAAAATTGGTCACTGGTTGCACAGGCTCGTATCCAAGGCTGTACTCCTTACCTTTTTACCATCATGTGTTCAGTAGTAGAGAAGGGTCCTTTCCCGAAATCTGGCTATTGATTGCACCCTACACCTGTGAATTTCACATCACAAGTGACTGTCACTGTGGTGAGTTGCCATATTATGCCTTTCCCTAAAAAGAACGAACAGCCCTCTACTTTCCAGCAGATGCTAACTCTGCTGCATAACATGGGCCAAAAGCAAAATTATTCCCCCCCCGTAGTTTATTGCATCTGTGAGGAATTATCAGTGTTGGGGGGGGGGCTTGAATTTTGTGTGGGTGGCATTCATTTAGTCCAATGCACCACATGTGGCTTTGTGCAATGAGCAATCTGAACATTATATTCTCTTACCTCCAAGCAGTTCCTTCTCTAATGCCGCAGTCCTACGCGCATTTACTTCCCCGGAAGTAAATCCCACTGAATGCAGAGTACACTCTGGGTATACATGCATTGATTTGTTTTAAATGATCAGTCTTGAGGATTGAGTGCACATTATGATTTACCTCTCGTTGCTGTACTAAGAGGTAACTGCTCTTTATACCTCAAGGTGTGTTGCAAGCCTTGTCCCTGGGAAATGACAGGTAGTAATTTGCTAGTAGTAAGTGATGATCCCCTGTGGAATAACTGTAGTCTCTCACTAATTTTACTGTGGAGTCGCTGCTGTTTTATATTAACTTTTCCCTGGAGTAAAGGATGCAAAGTTCGTACTCTTATGGAGAAGCACTAAACCAGGCTTGTAGTTTGTGGTTCACCTATGGTGAGCAGCAGTTGCCCCCAGCTAAGCACCTATGGGAAAATTTTGTAAGCCACATGTGTAGCCAACCAAGTGCTGTCACTGACTGCCTGTGTAACACCAGCTGCTAGGTCTCTGTGGCTGGCATCTAGCAGGTGAGGCGGAAGCCTGACCCACACTGCATGAGCTCTGGCGTGGAGGCCTCTGTCTCTGCCTCTGTGCACAGAGCTGGTCGGAAGGAGTGTCTTCCCGCCTGTTGTCCCTCCTGTTGTCCCACCTTCTTAGAAAGCGCAGCGGTGACTGGTTAAGCACAGATGCGGTCCGATACACGAGAGAAGAGAGAGAGGGGCAGGAAGGAGAGAAAACTAACATAACAATTTGTGCCGGGAATAGAATTCATCTTGCTAACTTTTGTGAAAAGGAGAAATGGATCCATGAGAAATCGGTGACTCGAGTGAGTTCCGATTGATTGACATCCCCCTTATCCCGCTCTCTCATCCGATTGGTTGGCTGCAGTAGCTCCGCAAAGCTACCCCCTCAAAACTTGGGCAGAGGACTTTATGTACGTGCTGGAAATCGGGAGATCGAATCAGCTCAGCTCGCCTCCACAATGGTAACCAGACACCTCCGCACAGCTTGGCAAAGCGCCTAGCGTGTCTGTGACGCGCCGGAATTCGTGCGGTGTGGGTCGGGCTTCAATCTGTGGTTCTAACGTCCTGCTGCCTTCATTACCCAAGGGTGTATATATGCAACAGGTTTAAATGTGTACACCTGTGGGCTGGGAGGAAATTGGTTTTAATGCTGGTCCTTGGAAGGAAGAGGAGCTTGGAGAATCAGGCATCTTGCTTGATGTGGTGCCCTCCAGTCTCAGATATTGGCAGCGGCTGCATCCCTGTTTTTCTTTTTGTAAAGCGATAAGGCAGGATTCTCAGGTGGCTGGCTGCATTTTCCTTCTCTCTGGCAGAGATGCACTGAACACACGAGCTGGTGGCACACTGCTGGGGCAACAGCCTTTCCTGGCTCCTTCCATATTGCTTTCGGCCAGAAGGTGTTGAGAGAGCTGTGAGAGCCTTTGCTTTGGCACGCTGCTGCTGCTGCTGTTGAGGAGGCAGCCTGGCCCAGTTCCCCTTCTATGCTTGCAAAAATGTCTTGGAGGGAAAAAAAACAATTTGCTGTGTTTTTATCAAATTTCATCACATTTCAAAGTGGGGTCATCTGTCAGGCAGGACCGGTTGTATGGATGGAGTTCAGTCAAGGGGAACAGGAGGTGGACAATAGCATCTTAGAAAACAAAAGCAAAGTTGCCATGTTTTGGTGAGTACTGCATGCTGTTAACATGTGTTGCAACAAAATAGAGTTATAGAAAAATGTGCTCTTGCTGCCTTCCTTATTACTCCTTGGATAATGTATGTTTGAACAAGTATTGATGAAGTTCTCAAAGGAAACTTGTCCAGTTTTATCTATCGCGTTGTTAGCACCTGTCATGTGCTTCCATAAGGAGGGAACCCTGTGACTGAAAGTGAGCAGCCTTTTGACGGAAGACCTTGTCAGTGTTGCCTTTTTAACAAGTGTACCCAAGCTGTGATTTTATTTCCGAGGAAAATCTTATCTAACCATGTCTTAAACTCTCATTTTCTGATTTGCTTGTTGCTGGCAGAATGATTTTTAAATAGCCACATCTCCGGGCCTGCCTTGTCTGTGGCCAGTCTGAACATGCTTTGCCTTGGCTTCAAGTCCTGTTTATGCAAACTGTCATTTCCCAACAGACTGGCTTACGGGTGGTAATACCTTTTTCTTAAGAGAGCCTCTTTCTTTTTAAGATAACTTTTCAACTGTGTGTTGTATTCGTTGGGCTTATTTACTAAAAAGGTTATAGATATTTCATTAAATGCCAGAAAGGCTTTTATTTTGCCCATAAGGTTGTTCAGTGAAGAAAGAGGATGTGTTTTAAAGGTGGATCGGGGCTACAACATTTGGATAAACTTCCTGAAGCGTCTACATTTGTGAAATAAATACTATACTGAGATACTTCTCAATTTCAAATGGCTTCTTGGGGAAGTTATTGTAAAAGGGACTCCTTTTGTATAGACTCTACTCAATATTGTATTGAGTAGAAATATAGTTTATAGTTGGAATTTATTTCTTTGATACCATTTTTTAAAGTCTGCACCTGCCCATGTTCTAAAAACTGTGATTGCATTCTCGTAGTATTTGGTTCACAAGGGAAGGGGGGGGGAGAATGTATTTCTTAGCAGAACAATGTATTCGTCATACTACATTTTTCAAGACTGTGTACAGTACTGGAATCGAGGTTAGGCCACACAGTAACACTGTGGGGTAATTTTTTTTTAAAAAAATCATACCCCACCTTATCCTGTGCCAATGCAAATGCCCAAGACGGCTTACAACAAAAATTAAAATACATGATTTAAAAACAATACATAAAATAAAAACAATAAAATCCACTGGGGGGCGGGGTTGACAGTATGGAGCAGAGAAGCAGCAAGCAGAACATCATTTAGCAAGCAGAACATTAATTTAGACTGAGCAATGGCAACTCGTCCAAGGCCAGCCACTGAGCATTGTGGCTAAGCACAGATTTGAACCCAGATCACCCATATCCAACTCTGAGACTATTTACTGCACCACCCTGGCTTTAATTACACAGTGCGTGTGTATTATGAAGGACGCAAGTTCCACAAATCAACACCAATCATACTGTAGCATATCCAGTTTTGGTGGGACATAAATCGTATCTAAATAATTAAGCAGCTGTCTCTCTTTATGGTGACTTTCTTCACTTAAAAATCCGTACATCTCCTGCTGGCCACCTACAATATACAGTTGTTTCAGATCAGCGTTACTTACTGAGCTTTTTCCAGTAATGGAGCTCTGTCAGCAAAAAGCATATGCACTGTCAAATGATGAACGATGGATTTCTGTCAAATGGAAACTTGAAAGGTGCATTCCATCGTTAGACAGATTAGTCTGAACTGGGAGTTTAGAACTACTCAAGTGTAATTGTATCAGTGAAAAGGTATGCCTCCGTTGCAGGAGGGGGGAGGGAAGGGGGAAAAACTCATTTGAAAAGCTACGGTGCTTGTTCCTAATCTAAAAAGCAAAAGATTCTTGACACTTGTATCATTGTGGGATTACTTTCATCTTGATCCACCTTTTTTTTTAAATCTTTTTCAAACACTGCAAATATATTAGCATTTCTGATTCACTCCTGAAACTGAAATAAATTTGGAATGCAGTTCCAGATGTAATGAGACATGAATGTGGCTTTGTTTTCAGTGCTAAGTGGGTCTCGCTTGAGAACAATCTCTGTGCTTATTGCACAATTTCAGTTCAGTTATTATGGGCTGCAACATATTTATCTGTTTGTGTGCCAGCTTCCAAATGCCAGTACTGATTTCATTGGGGAATTTACCTTTATAGTGTAAACTCCCCCCCCCTCTGCCCACCCAAAAACCTCTTATAAGAAACAGGCTTATGGGTGCCCATTAATGGAGAGGTTTCTCTAGAATGCAACAGAGACCTGTTCTGCCTCCACCCCTCTGGCATACATACAATTGGTTAAGGAAGGTGAGCACTAGGCTTGCACATTTTTACCAAGTGGCGTGGGAAGAGCTGGACAGAGATATGGGATGTGCACACACACCTCTCATTTCTTATAATGGCCTAGTATTATGCTTGACCACGGGGGCGGGGAGAGAAGAATCGGACTTAGATTAGGTTGGATTGATTTAAAATCAAGATGGTTTTTTAATAATTTGACTTAAATTATTGATTTAGATCAAGTTTCTAATTTTGAAACTTGTATGTTTTCTGAACAGGTAGGGGGTGCTACCTGGTTGCTAGAACAATTGAAACTTAATGGTTTGCAACTGATTGGAGCCGGTATGCATTAGGTATGTATTTCATTGGCCATGCAGCCCACCTGCCTCCTGCACTGCACAATTATGGCTTAGAAACAAATTGGACCTCTCTTTCGTCATTCGTTGTACAAATGCAAGGATACTAAGATAGTCCTCTTGCTTGAAGGTTAAAGTTGCAAACCTCCATGGGTTTATTTTGAATCAAGTCCCATTGAACAAAGCAGAACTTGTTTCTGAATAAAAATGCATAGGATTGGCCTGTTAGTGTCGAGAAGCAAGAGCTAGTAATTATGAGGCAAAACGTTTTTCTATGTGAGAGGCTTTTTAAAAATCCATTTTATTTTTCAGAAACACATTCATCTATTTTTATCCAACCTGACTTATGTCCCTGTGTCCATAGTGGACATGAATTATATTGAGCCCCTTATTTTTAACTGCATTGTCAGTGTTATATTATCTGGATAAAGTCAAATGATGGAATTTCCATTGGGAAATGTCAACGTTTTGAAATATTTGTTGCTGTGGTGGCTGACTGGCAGCCTGTGGCCTAGATCAGACCTCCAAAGCTGCTTTATCTGACCCTCAGTTGTGTTACCAAATTCTACTCTGCACAAAACACTTTTTTCAAATAGTTTCTCTTTTTAAGGAAAAGCAATGAGTTCGTGTGGTGTATTTAACATACATTTTGTTGTACTGTACTGCTATTCCATGCACATTCTGGAATGGCAAAGAACTACTGGTCTCTTGAGGAATTTTCTGTGGGAAAAATCTTTCAGGAACTACATTCAGAATTTCATTCTTCTCACCCCAGCTCTGTTGATGATCTCATAACTATCCAAGCTCATGTATACTGTGCATGTCCAATTCTTATTGCTCACAGATGCCAGCTTTATTATAGAGCCTGACGGTCAGTGAGGACATTCCAGAGTTCCAGTCCCTGGATTACAGCGCATCCTGCACAGGATGTGGGTTGTGCTGGCGTGGCTCGGGCTCACCTCTGGGGGAAGGAGACATTCGTCCTCTTCCCCCGGAAGTGGCAGAGGCCGAAATGGACCTCCTTGGATGCACGCCAGCTCTTTAGCTGGTGCGCCTCCAGGGAGGCTGTGTAAGGCTATCCCGGCCTGGAAAGGGGCTTGGGATATCTGTACCGATATCCCCACTGCCTCCCAGGTCAGGCCAGCCAATGACTCCCTCCCAAGCCCTCCCCACGCCCTCCTGCCGACTGGCCTAGATTGGTTGGCCGGCGTGGAGTCTGGGGGATGGCGGAGTGAACTGCTCCAGCCTCTGCGCTGGCACCGCTTACTCCTGAGGAACTGAAAAAGTGCTTTACGGCACTTTTTTTTACTCCTTAGGCTGATGGAGCTCACTATGCCGAGCTGAAGTTAGTTAGGCAGGATCAGTCTGCCCGTGTCTGTCTGGAGGATAGGTTGGCTCCGAGAATACAGAAGTTGGCCATTCCTGTATGCTTTTTTTTTTTTAAAAGATTGCCTATTTGCTGTAATGCACACTCAATATATTGCTTTGTTGTATCTGAAGATGCAGAAGGCTTGCCTAACCAAAGAAACCTGCAACTAAGGAAACTTTTTGAACATAAGAAGAGCCCTGCTGGATCAGGCCAAAGGCCCATCTAGTCCAGCTTCCTGTATCACACAGTGCCCCCCCCCCCAAGTGTGCTAGCTCTTGCTTGGTGCTATCCTTTCCTCTTCCTCTTCTTCTTTGCCTTTTAAAAATTGTTAGCCTTCATGTGAATTGAAAGCTAGTTCAGGCCATTCAGTGAAAGTGGTCTGAAAGCTCTGTGTGTGTTTACTTCATAGCAGGTAGAAATAAAAAAGGGAAGTGGTTCTTCCCTTCCAGTGCACCCCACCAATACTGACAGATATATGTATGTCAGCCTGAAAATGCTTTTGATGTCAAACTCGTTTTGCTTCCATGTCCCATTCTTCTTAAATTGAATAGTAGATGCAACAACAACAAAATAGAACTGGATAATCAGAATGCTTTTTTTCATTGTCATGCGTGTCAGATCTACTTGGCAGGGCTATATGCTGGTAGGGCATGTGCTATGAACAGTTCAGGTGTAGAAGCCTTGTTTTGAAAAAGGGCGAATGCTCCTAAATGCCACCGTGGTGGTATCTGTGACATGGAAGATCGTTGATGCAGTAGCATATTGAAATGGACTTTGGAAACTTGTAATGTAAGTAGGCATGGCTGCTCTTATTGTACAAGTGGGGACTGCACATAATTGGGGCATATTGGAATATATGTAATGCATGTAAAGATCTTGTTCAGCGATGCCAGTCTGTTCGCCCTATGCTTCCACATGTAAGGCATCAGGAGTCTTAAAGACTCTGGCAGCAGGCCCAGGTGTCTGGCTGCGTGTGTTCCACCATGCTAGCTGTCCAGAGGAGCAAACTGCTGGCCTGCTCTTTGCTGCCCCACCAATGAAGCTGGACAAAGGTGGTACTGCCACTTCTAGTTTAGCAGTTGTCCGATAACACAAGAGAACCAATCGGGCTCCTTATTGTTCTTGTAAAGTTTTGGACCTGGGCTTGGCTTTTGTGTTGGAGGAACATGTTGGTCAGATATACCCTGAATGGCGTTAACTCTTTGCTGACTGGCTGGATGGCCTCTTTGCTTCTTGATCCTACTACCAAAGTGGTGTGAGCGTTTCCACAGGGTACCTGACACTTCCTGTTTCTGTTCATGTGAAATTATTTTCTCCTAGAGGCTATGGGAACTCATCTTGACTTTATCTTATTTTAAGGGTGTAAATAATGGGCTACTACACAATGACCTCAACAATTTTAGTTTTCTAATGTTTTGAGTAGCTATTCCTGTAGAATTCATTCTATGTTTTAGAACTGAATTTTTATCTCAAGTCTCAAAGGTGTCTCAGTGTGAAATATTTTTAAACCATTTTTTGAAAACTTGATTTTAATGCTGTGATGGGGGGGGGAGAGATTGTACTTCTGAGATGTGCAATTCTTCAAACAGCTACATTCTCCATTATGTACAGAAGACATGTGAATAGAATTAATTCTGCCAAATAGACCCTACCTTAAGGGTGGAAAGTCTAGAAATCTGCGCTGACATCCATAATGTAATCAGAAAATTTGCATTTAGCAGGCATGTTTATGTAAATATGGTTTACATGCTTTCTGTAGTTTCACAGATTGCATAATTGTTTGGACTGAAAAACTGAATAATGACTTGCTTTTTTTAGGGCCTATAAAAGTTTTTTGATTTAGGAAAAATATTTTGCAAAAGCGTGAAAGGTATTTAAAGAGAAAGGAAGATGGGCTGCTGTGTAGTTACCATAAAGCCCTTTGGAGATGCTTGGTGTTTCTTATGCTTTTGATAGAACTTCTTAAATGTTTCAGATTTCTTCTATAGCCATGAACTTGGAATACTTTGTAAAAAGGACGTAGCAATAACTGAGATTCTGAGAACTCTGTGACAGATAAAGCAAAGACTTCCAGAGTCTTGTCAGGAGCCTCACAGCTAAAACAAAGCACGAGGTAAAACAACAATCTACTGTAAATTGGGGATGTAAAATGCTGAAATCAAATTAAGGGAGTGGGTGGCCCAGAACAGGAACATTTCAGAGATCATATTGAAGTTTTGAGAACAGTTTGGATCCAGGTAACTTGGCAAGCACAGGATTAGATCAGCAAAAGAGACAAGGCAGGTAGACCACCTTGGAATGAATTTATTAATATAAAAAAATTATATTCCACCTTTCTGCATTCAAAAAACATCATCAAAGAAGTTTACAATTTAATAACTACACCACCAGCACCACCACCTTAAAACACAGAATTAAAAATCAGGATAAAAAAATCATTGATCAAGATGATGTTTGACAAAGTTCACCCTTTCCTTTAAAAAAGCATTTTTAACATGGAGGATTTCAGTTTTCTCTATCACTTTAGCATCATCTTCCTTCAACTTCACAAGATGTTGTATCTGCTGATTTTAAGTTTTGTGGCCTACCAGCTTCCCGCTCTCCTCAGCAAAAACAAGCAAAAAACAATCCCCCCAAAACAACCCACAGCACAATCCTATATTCCCCCCCCCCTCCATCCTGGGCCATGCAGCATGAACCATGCTGCCCAAGCTGCATCCTATCTGGGGAAGAGACTGGCTGGAGGTCTCCTCGGGGTAAGTGGATATGTCTCCGCTTACCCCAGGTTAAACCCTAAGCCACCACGATGGGGCTGCTTGGTTATCTGGCAGTTCTTCAGCTGACGTAGAACTGAGCAGCCTCATGTTGGCAGAAAGAGTCTTGAAGGGAGGATAGGATATGGTGCGCTGTGGTATCGCCAATCCCTCCCCCCTTCCGGGCCTCATCCACCCTCCCCCGCACCATTATATGCCCAGTTCCTGTGCCACTTGGAGCAGGACCTACCAGTTCCATGGCACTGGTGACAGGATTCAACACCGGCAGGATGGCACAGGCCTTCTCACTGGTGCTACTGCCTCCAAGTCATGTCAACGCACTTTATGATGCGTTCGTGACACTCGGTGACAACACTGAGGCCTCTGCACTAGCGCTGGGATCCAATAGGATTGTGCCATCAGTTGATTTCCTTAGCAAGGATATCTCTTTATCAATTTTTATTCTCTTCATATGTTTCATTCAGTTTTTCTCATCTTCTTTCTCCTGGAATGCCTTTTACTCCAAAGCTCTTGTTCATTCAGTCTCTGCCAGTCAGGAAGTCCGGGCCACGCGTTAAGCGCAGGGGGCGGCATTTGCTTTGCCGCTCCTGGACACATGAGTAAGGGGGGTTGTTCCCCCTGAAGCAGAGGTGGGCAGAGCCTGGTGAACTTATAGCCTGGCTCCCGGCCACCCTGCTTCCGTTTGAGTTCCTGCCTGAAGACGCAACAGCAGTTAGACTCGTGGGCTCTGGGACGCTCCCTGCTTTGACTCGTGTTTTTGCTATACGAAGTAAGTTTAGTCAGTGGGGGATGGGTCTTTTATTGCATATTTGCTCTTGGCGGTTCGCTAATTTTATTTATTTATTTTAACTTTTATGGCATACAAGCTCAAGGCTAGCCCTCTCTTGTGGCTGGTGGTCAGGGGTAAGAGGGCTGTTAAGCTGGGCTATATGTTATAGGCGTGAACTCTGGGGCAGCAAGGTTAGGGGATACACCCCTCCCATGATCTCCATCTCCCAGCTGTCCTCTGGCGCGGGGGCTTCTGGGTGGAGGCCCATGGCCTGGATCACGTGAGCTGCCCTAGATGCCCTCCGGGTCAGGGTGGTGCAGCGGGTCTGGCTGCCCTGGCCCGTTAGGGGTTGACGGTGATAAGCCCAGCCAGCTTAATTAAGAGGTGGTGGCTTTGAGTCAGGGTTGTAACGTTGCCCAGGCAGTCCTTAGGATGTGCCCACGCTTCAGCGCTTCTCGCATACGTGTGGAAAACCCTGACCCAGCCTGTAGATCTCCTATTTCTCTCTGTTCTCTGTTTGTTTTCAATAAAGTGGCTCTTTTCATCCATATCTCGACTCATGTGTTTATTGGAGCGTGCTAAAGCAAATGACTCTAGTCTCTTTGTTTCTAAGGCCACTCCTGACTTTTTCCAACTTTGATCTAGCTTCCAGCATGTGTTCCATTACTTTAGTCTTTGCTACTCTCTCTCTCTCTCTCTCTCTCTCTCTCTCTCTCTCTCAGGTCTTGAATATCTGGATACTTAGACCACGGATCGTTCCTCTCTCTCTTGGGTTCTTCAAGCTGGCTCTGTAAATTTCTGTTGCTTTCCATTAATACCTGCATTTTCAGTTGACTGTTTTTCAGTTCACATAACTGAACTTTAGTCTTCAGATGTCACGTTTAGCACCTCTTTCTTCATTTCCTTCAGATATAAGATGCTCAGCTCCAGGGTACTTGGAGAGGGTCTCCAGTCTGCTATCTCCTGCTCTTGTGTTTCTAACAATTCTGTTCGACTTGTTTCAAAGTTTGATTACAGTTTTGGGACTCCATGAAAGTGCTTTATCAGCAGATTCCAGGAAGAAGTCATGTAAAATTCATATTCCTTTCTCCTGTTTTCCATCTTTCAGCTGTTCCTGGAGTTCTTGGGTTGATGCCCCTTCTATGATTAGGTAGACTTTGGGCTGCTGCATGATTTTTGGGAGCTTCCATTAACTGGCTTAGCTGCTTCTGAAGTATGGTGCCAGTCTTCACAAAGAAGCTCCTTCTCAGTTTTGCCTGCACTGTGTGCTCCCTTCCTTTGCCTCTCTCACCTCTTCAGGTCTGACTATCTTTGTTTTGCTTTCCTCTTTTGCAGCCAAGGCAGAATAATATTTACCATTTATGTCCTCCAACTTTCCTGTCAGCCCTTCTAAACTCTCCAACTTTGAACTAGTTGGATGCCTTGAGGAGAAGCAGGAAAGGTTTGTGACCACTCAAGCAGTTTTGGCAAATCAGTAATGGAAGATTGTTGCATTTCTACAGTTTCTGGTTGTAATATGTGCAGACAGGCACATTAGGGTGCACTTTAAGTTAGAGTACTTTATGAATTATTTCATGCATCTTGGGGGGCAGGGGTACCAGGGTTGGGATAAAGAAGGAATTTGCCATTGGTTCAGATGGGCAAAGTATGACAGGATAGAGGTGGTTAAAATATCTTTCATAGTGTCACATTGCAGATGGTTCCTAGGCATGGTGAAATCCAGGCCTTTGGTATACGTGAGTAGTTAACATTTCTAAATGATATGAACTGTATAGACTGGTTTGTGTTGCAAGTGATGACTTGCATATGTGAATGGACCACCACAAGACCACAGAGAGAAGCTCCTCATCTCCTCAAACCCAGTCAGTTCATTGGAACTCTTCATTGGAACTGTCTCACACTTCAAATGTATATGAATAATTCGTAGAGGGTAATAAAATGTAGAGGTTAAATAAATAAAAATAAATAAAGATGACTGGGGTAGAAAATGGTCAGAAAATAGAGGTGCACGCAATTGAGAGCTTCGAAGCTGGGAAATCGCTCATTATTTGAAATAACCAGCCAAATCATTGGTTGTAGTCTTCTAGCTTAGTTTTTCCTTTTCCTTTTAGTTCTGTTAATTGTTACTACTGTGCGAAAGAAACATAGTCTCAATTTAGCAGTTGCAGCAAAATATAGGAAAGCATCTTTCTACAAGAGGGACAACCCCCCCCCCCAAGCAAACTATGAATATTACCTGCTAGAGTATAGAAGCTTTACATATTGGCCCATGAGCTATGGGAACGACTCAGTTTTACGTTATTGATTTCATTCCTTGAAAAAGGAAGATTTTTTTTTAAAAAAATCTAAAGTTGAAAACATAGTTGTAATTTAAAATGAAGTATTGAATATGTTATACAGTTGAGAATGTGTATTGAAGAATTTCCTGCTCTTGGGTAGCAGAATCTAAAATACAGTGGAAATTAGATTAAAAACAAAATGTGTCCAATTGTCTGTTTCCCAAAGTTGGAGAAATGAGCTGCCAACATGTGACTGCTGTGTGTGAGCTTTATCATTCCTGCTAACTGACCCTTTTACTAAAAGTTTAATAGGGGATAAATTCACATGTGAATTCATAATCCCCTCTGTTGTACCAGAGGGATTCTTTAACAAGCCAGCAACAAAGAGCATCTTATATAGCTAGGTTCTCTTTTTGTTCTGCTCCCCACTTCTTTTCTTCATTCTGTTTCCAGGTTTACTGGGTTAACTAGTTCCTGGATGTATCTGTCATCACAATTTTATTTGCTCCTTAACCTAAGCAAATGTATGCTGGATAGTTAGTGGCTTTTAAAATCATGTGGTTTTCAGGAGTGCCGATATGCTAGGATTTAAATCTTTTATATTTGCTTGACTTACAGTTTTGTGCTTTTGTAATTTTATCCAATATTTGAACATTTAATACACAACATTTCAGAAACACAGAATTTCTTCTGCAAGGCTAATCTAGGGAATTATCCCCCAATAGATGTTTAAAATTTTCATACCTTTTTAAAATCAACTTTCTTATTTAGGATTGTTTGCAATTTACATAAAGAAACAGAAAGGCATACTAGTTCTGCATTGTTTGAACATTCTCATCTCCTCTTGTGAAAAGAGGAGACTGAAAGCTTTCACTTTCATTTCTGAATAAGCTGCGGTTTCCCACATTTAGATGTAATGGGAAACTCTTTTTACCCAAGGGGGGTGTATACGCAACATGAGTTAAATGTGTACACCTGTGGGCTGGGAGGAAATGGTTTTAATTAAAAAAATAAAAGTGTTCCATCTCGTGCAAGTCAGAGGCTCTGTCAGTCTAGTCTACTTCACTATGGTTTAGGTTGGAATCCCCAAACTATGATACACAGGCCACATCTGGCCTACCAAGATACTTTTCGCTGGCCTGCTCAGCCCAGTGGCATTATAATTATGTGTCCTCCCCAATAATAAACATAATTTAGATTAATAACGTACAAATACTTTTCTCCTATGTGGATATTTTTAGAGTTATATAGAAAACTAGCTTGATACCAGTGCTTCACTACGTGATTTAAGTACTTCAAATTCATTTTGACACCCATAAACTTTCCTTTGATTGCAGTGAACTACAGTATTTAAATGTAGCACAACTACCCCATGTCAGACAACACCCTTCAATTATTAAAAGGCATGGTTCCATCAAATGACATGACCCACACACCACATTCATGTTCAGTTTGAAATTCCCTTTAATTTGATACCTCACATTATATTTTTAGACATTTGTACATAGAATTTGAAATGTATAGAAAATGTATAGAAAAAGTATGTATAGTTTGAATAAAGTGAAGCATGTTGATGCAGAGAAACAATGAAGTGATTGATCGTTCTGCTTGAAGCAGTCATGGCAGACCATGCAAAAAATACAGGTCATACTATTCAATTTGAGAAGACAAAGTGTTTATTCAATGTTTCTGAGAATAGACAAAGATTTAACCATGAAGCAATACAAATAAGCAGACGAAAACACCAAGATCTCATGAACAAACAACATGAACTGTCTTTCATAGATAAAATCTGGCTTCCCATATTACATAAGAAAGAGCACTCCTAGCAGTTACAGCATGGCCTCAGGCACCTCTGAGCTACATCCTTGCAGGGTTATTTCAGGTCACCACCAAGGTTCCATTCTTCTGTTACTGTTGACAGTAAAGCCTTCTTCAGTGGCACCCAGTGCATTTTACATCTTGCTGTACACCAGAAGACGTCCACAGAAGTGGACGAAACGTTGTGTGTTTTGTGTTCTGTTAAATACGTTTTCTAACATGGCATCTAAACCCGTGCTCCCTATTTCTTACAAAATTGTTGCTGGCCATGAAAGCTTTCGCTCTTTAATGAAGTGATTGGTTTTTTAGATTGTGAGCCCTTTTGGGACAGGGACAATTTAATCATTTGATTTTTGTCTGTAAACTGCTTTGAACTTTTTGTTGAAAAGTGGTATATAAATACTGTTAATAAAATAATTATGAAATTTGAAATATAACATTTGATGAAGAAATAAAACAGAGAAGCTTGTCATGAAAAAATAACACGGAAAATACCTACGACCTTTTTTTTCTCTGCGTGAGGACTTCTTTGTAGACCATACTGGTGGTTCTCTCCTCAGGGGCTAAGATCACCAGGCTACTGGGTGAGCTCACTCTGGAGCAGGCCATGTAGAATTGCCCATGTGAGAAGCAGTCCTCCCTCAAGTCAATCCCTGCCACCTTCAGCGACTGCATGGTCATAGCAAAGCAGACCTTGAGGGGGACCTGCAGCCTCTTGAACTGGAAGGGGTACTCTGATAGTATGAGTAGTATGTGTGGTATGAACACCAACTCCCCCCAGCACAGCTGGTGAACACTGTGGCCTCGATGACGCTCCTGTGGAGGGCCTTCACTCGCAGCCCGGTGCCATTGCAGAGTCTGGGTGGGTTGACGTTCTGCAGCAACATCACTGGAACCCCCACTTTGAGGAGAAGCTTGTGGGCTGGGAAGCCAGGAGGGTTGAGGATGTTGAGGAACTCCACGAGGTACATACATTTTCAATCACATGATAAGCTATGTAATTGTTGTGGAATATTACTAACAGTTCTGAAGTGAATTGAATCAGATGGAAGGAAGGTTCTTCTAGCTAGCCAATGAAAAGTGACAGTTAATAGAAAGTGACAGTTGGGAGTTGAAAGGAAAGGTAAAGATCATAAAGATTGGGGGACACAAAAAATACCTGAGGGGGAAAAAACACTGAAACATGAAGTAGTTCTAAGAACAAGTAATTATTAATCGAAAATCCTCTACTGAATTAAAAACACCCTTTTTTTTTTTAGTTTTACCCTCTTTTTACCCCTTTAGGGTTTTTTTTTTTTAAACCACACAATTTAAACTGTTAAAGCACTGGCACTTCATGCTATAACTACTGGACATGAAAATAATTTTGAAGGCACAGAAAAATGGGTTCACAAAACATCGTATAGACGTCTTCACAGAGAAACCATAGAGATTTTTAAACAGGATAAAAAATTTTTTTTTCTTGTGGTAGCTTTCATGGCCCGCTAGTACACATAGATGCTTCACAAATACGGGGTTTGACGCCATGTAGTTTGCTCGAAATTCTCCAATAGTTTTCAAACGCGCCGCGGTTTTCCACCAGGCAGTCGCATGCGCGGTAAAAATGTATCAAAAGTATCCGAGGATCACACTTGCCCAACGTTTCGTTCTATCCTTAGAACATCTTCCAGGGGGTTATGGAACAATCACTTAGATTGTAGGTGAAGTGACTGCCTGGTGGAAAACCGCGGCGCGTTTGAAAACTATTGGAGAATTTCGAGCAAACTACATGGCGTCAAACCCCGTATTTGTGAAGCATCTATGAGGATAAAAAATCTTTATTAAATTGTAAAGAAGAAATTAGATTCGTTGATAAAATCTGGGCTCCCACGTTAAGCAAAGTGCATAGATACCGTAACTGTTGTCATCTCTACAGAGGTCATTGCCCCAACACAGTCATGCATCATTTCATGAACTTAATTGGTAACATTATACAGTACCAGTCTTGCTGTTTAAAAGTGGCAAGTAACTTTCTTTAGATGACTGCTCACGAATTTCTCACATTCTGTCCACAAATTCAGTGAACTTGTGGCAGGGGATCTGAATCGCAGCTTCTGGCCACGATCTCCGTGCATTCAGTGAAAGGTGTCTCTGTATTGTTTATCTTAAAACATAAGCAATGTAAGGGGAAGTGCATGCTGTTGATTTATCAAGTCGTAAATGTTTGCTAGGATTGCAACAAAAATTTCTAAGTTAATATTTGAATTCATTTGAATATGACATTTAAACCACATTAAGTTCTGTTTTTCCTAATCAAATATTTCAGTTCAAATACTTGTGACCATTGGAAAAACTTTGGAGATATTTTTGCAACATGAAAAACGAATACGGTGTATACATTTGGTTTTGTTAACCCAATATAAGCCAAATTTGTTAAATCTAATCTTAGCCAATTTCAACCTTTTGGAAAACATTCTAGGACATTTTTTCAATTCAGCATTTTCCAGAGAACCCACATCACTGACCCCAGCATCCTCTGGGGGACCTCACAAAAGATGCAGGGGTGCACTCTCCTCACCATGCAGCATGACCAACACAGGAAGCAAAACAATGTGCAAGCTGAGATGTATGGAGTCAAGATCCTGTGCAATGTTGGGTCAGGTGCTGCAGCTGCTTTGAGTGACACATGGTGTCCTAGTTCTTCTGTCTTGCCTCTCTTAAAGCAGCCTGGGAAGCAAGAGAGGGACAAAAGTAGCAGTAGGCTGAGAAGCAAGGGACACATGTGAGAGATAACTGTCGATGAAAGCGACAAACTCTTGAGGTCAGTGAAAGGTGAGAGCTGAAAATAAATCATCACTTGGCCTGGAAACAGGTGAATTGAGCAACTTCCTTGTGCGGAAGCCACGGCATCGGATTCATCAAAAGGAAGCTGCTTGACTTGCATTATGAGGTGGCAATTCTGTACCCCCAAAACTAGATGTGATAGGGCAAAACCGATGCTAATTTTGGAATCAGCGCCAATCCAGGATGGTGTAGTGGTTTGGGAGTCGGACTTCGACTTGGAAGATCCAGGTTCAAATCCCCGCTCAGCCACGAAGCTTCCTGGGTGACCTTGGGCCAGTCACTATCTCTTAGCCCCACCTACCTCACAGGGTTGTTGTGAGGACAAAAAGGAGGGGAGGAAATATGTACACCACTCTGAGCTCCTTGGAGGAAGGGCGGTATAAAAATGTGAAAAATAAATATACCCAAGAATAGGTCTCACTTTTAAGAAAGCAAAATGTGCACAGGCCTGTGTTATAAGGTCTCTAGAAATCTGGGACCAAGTGCCTCTGGTCTACCCATGAGATTCTGCCCTAGCTGAATGGATGCCCATATGTTGGATGCCCAACATATGTAGATGGCTGTACTGTTGGTGAGACTGGAGCACGGGATAATCCAACTGGCTGAGCTGGTAGCCGGGGGGGGGGGGGGAAGCAGCAGAGTTGGACCACACAGTGCAGTGAGACACAATTGCTGACACTGGGAACATCCTTCTTGGTAAGTGTTTGGAGGTGATGGAGTGGGGAGTAATGATTTGGTTGCTGAGGTGATGGGGATTCTCTCCTGGAACAGAGACTTTTGACATCGTGCTTAGGACTCTCTTGATGCATCTGCTAGCTCCAAAGCTCAGCTGTAATGGAAAGAACCCTCCTCTTCCAAATTTTTTTTCTCTGTGTGCCTGAGAATTTGAGTTGGGAAGGAATGGTGGTGACCACAAATAATTGCTGGCTACTGAGCCAAGCCAACATTTGTGGACAGCTGGTGATGTGAAAGTTGGGAAGGCCAAATTGAGCAGGAAGGCCTGTGACTGAGGTGAGTGTTGGGTGAATATTGCCTTGAAATACAAAATCAGAACTTGGGCTGGACAGTCTATAGTGCAGATTAATTACCATGGAGATGACTGGTGCCTGGTTCTCAGTTCTAGCCTATTGATTACTTTTTTTATTGTGTCAGGACACGGTTTGCTGGCTTGGCTTGTGTAGTTAGTCTACCTCTCTAAAAACTGCGTTTTTTTTTACTCTTTCAGTGTCTGAAGCTATTGAATTATGAATATCTTCTCTCCTCGATTAAATTCTCCCGAGTCTGTAAATTTCACTTTAATGCCGAGTGTAATGTTAATGTTTGCTCAGTAATAGGAAATTATCATTCCTACCTGACTTAAAGGGGTTTTCCTGGTCCTATTGATGCAAGTCCTTGGTTCTCGAAAGAGGCAAATTATGTGGGGATTTTTTTTCTCCCCCACCCTCCATTAGCAATCATTCTGTTGCACGCAGTATGTGATAAATCAACTGGAGGAGCTTTAGAGTTGCCACAACATGACATTACCTATCAGCTTGTCAAGCCTGTGTAGGCTCTGAGCCTTTTAGGCTGTATATTTCTTCAAAGTCTAGCGCCAGTTACTTAGTCAGCTCTAACTAATTTCAGAGTGGAAGGGAAACTTTACTGGAGTGCTGTTTGGGATCTGCTTTTTAATCCTGGTCTGTTTAATGTTTGCCTCCTGACATTCTAGGCCAGACATCATTTTAATGGTATGTGTGGTGATAAAGCCAATAAGCTGTCAAGATGATTGATAATCTAAGCATTATAGCAATATGACTTTCCTGTTCTCCTCTGTGCTTTAGATGATGGTTTCCAAATTGAATTCTTATAGTGTGCTGCTATATGTGTGTGTGCTTGTTGGATATTCTCTAAACACAGGATTTGAAGAGGGAGGTACTGTTTGGTTAAATGTGGGTTTTAGATCTGTGTTTCCCCCTTTGTATAAAATAAAGCTTTTAATTTTGAACTTCCAAAGGGAGAAGCACCATTCTTTCGTGTTCATGAATGCATGTTACCTTTGGTGTCACTTCTTTCCTCCCACATTTGTCTCAAATCTAATAAGAAATTTGCAATCCCAGGTGGCAGGCAAGCATTATGGGTAGAGTAATTGTGAGTATGAATTTGGTGTGTTTTTTTTTTAACAAATTTAAAAAGTTGCCAGCAGATACTTTTTCCCCCCAGCACATTAATTGAAAGTAAAAGAAACTTGGGGAGATCTGTTTCATGGAGTAAAGCAGTGTTTCCCAAACGTTTTCGACTTGCGGCTCCCTTGACCATTGGTGACTGTTGGCCATGGCTCCCCATTACATTATGTTGATGCAGAGCATTGCACTGTTTTCCGAGAGGCTGATTGGTTTCCGCGGCTCCCCTGGGAGCCACATCTTCCAGTTTGGGAACCACTGGAGTTAGCGGCTTCACTGGGTAGCGCATTACCCCCAGTGGGAGGTTGTCACGTCACCCACCCGCTGCCTCCGTGCCACCCCCACTGCTACCACTGCATCACCCCCACCCCCTCCACTGTCTCCGCGTCACCCTCTGCTGCCACTTGGCCCCAGTACGAGCCGGGAGAGGGTGATGATGTGTCTTCTTCGGTCAGCAGCTCGGCCGCTTCTGACTAGGCCAAAAGCGGCATTTTCACAAATGTGCACAATGCCACATGAAGCCTCTTGCCCTTAGTGGTGGTGTGCGCATGTGCGAAAATGCTGCTTTTGGCCTAGTCCATTCCATTTGGGAGGTCTTGGTGTAAAGCAAAGGCTCATCATTGGGTCATTGGGTCCCTTCGGGGAGAAAGGCGGGATAAAAATACTGTTAAAAAAAAAAAAGCATGATTGTAAATTGTTCAATATGGGTTTTTTTCCCCCAGGCATGTTTTTTGAACCTTTTGAATAGTATTGCTGAAAAAGGAGTCTGCACCTAATCCATGTATGGCTTGTATGTGACTTCAATCTATGTTGGTTAAAAGTGTCATCCAGACTAGGAAGTCAGCTTGTGAAAAGAGTGCTGCTCACAGATGACTGCACACCACTAGGCAGACATTAGGCAATCATGGGTAACTTTCTCAGCAACATCAAAAACATACGCATTTAACTACCACTTGAAAAAATACATCTGCCTCTGCCACAGGATCTCACAGACCACTAGTAGCTCCACGTGGCTTCCTTAGCTTTCTGACTTTCTACTTTAGGGATCTATTTTCCATATCAACCCATCTGCCAAGGAATCTCTGCACATCTGCTCCAGAACCCCATTACATGCAAAGTGTTTGGGAGCATGTGCTATAGTGCACTTTTTGCTCACATGAGTTACTGGCCAGGCCTCTTGCATCTCCCTCCCCTTTGACTTACGAACTGCTCCCTCCTTGGACACTTTCCGGTGAGGCCTAAAAACCTTCTTGTTCAAAGAAGCCTTCTGAGTCCTTGCCTTTTAACATTCTGCTTGTACAGGTGGGGCACTGCTGTTTTTATGATCTGTTTTAATTGTAATAATTTTTTGAATCAATTTTTAGATGTTTTTATTAGTTTTTGTTAACTGTTTTTATTGCTTTGAAATTGACTATTTATCTATGTATTTTTTGGTATTGTATTTTTCTCTGTTGTAATCCGCCTTGGGTCCCTTTGGGGAGAAAGGCGGGATAGAAATATTGTAAATAAATAAAATCTCACCATTGCTCATAGGAACTGAGAGTGAACAGTTGAACACGGTCAGTACTGTTCTGTAGCTATACTTTACACAGGGAAGATTGGTAGCGGTGGGCAAGCTGTTCTGAGAAGCTTCTCATTCATTATAGATTTTACTGAAGAGCCCCTGTTACGTTTTTGAGGCACCCCAGGGTTCCCTGGAACCACAGCTTGAAAACAGTTTCCTTGGATGAAGCAAGTGTGTGCAGAATAGCCACGGCCAGTGGTCTGTGAGGATTCTTACAAGACAACATCAAATTACGCAGTCCAACCCCAAAAAGATTTTTCCCTAGTGCTTTGGAAGTTAGACCTATTCTTGGGTATATTTGGGGCGCTGATTCCAAAAATGGTAGCGATTTTCCCCTATCAGCTCTAGTTTTGGAAATACAGCATAGTCACCTTTTATATGCTGGTTTTATTGCAGCTTCGTTGTGAGGAGGCCATGTCGTCGGCTTCCTCACGAGGGAGCTGCTTGAATCGGCATATAAGGTGGCTATGCCGTATCTCCAAAACTAGAGCTGATAGGATTAAACTGATGCTATTGTTGGAATCCGCGCCCCAAATATACCCAAGAATAGGTCTAACTTTTAAGGCACTAAAATGTGTGTTGGGTTGTGTTATCAATTAATATGTATGTTGGGTTTGGGTAGTTGCAGTTCAGCTAATATGCAAGTGAATAATGGCACATGTATTCTTGCCATATTATTGCAATAGATTTCATCTTAGTTACTTGTGAGTGAGTGAAACCTTTATTGGCATAACAACAAACCAAAAGAACACATACAAAACATTACACACATACAAAAACATACCAATAGTTGCTCTGATTCCTACCGTGAGGTCACTTCTCGGCCTTTTGGCTAAGACCAAGAGAGTTACTTATGATGAATGCCAGCATGGATGCCAGCTGCCCTTGAATGCTGGTAGCAAGACAATAAAGGCGAAAAAGTGGGGTTGAACTAGGGCCTCTATTATTGCAAGGACCTATAGTGTGAAATAACTGTGTCTTAACGTGTGCAGACATCTGTTTTCTTTCAGGAAGTGGGGGGAGAGATCCTTTCGTGCAATCCTCTGGTGGCTCAAAGCCTACTGGCAGTGCTTACTGCTACCTAAGTTTTGTCCTAATTACTACTTTAATGGAGAGGAGTCTTGTCCAACTGTGAACTCAAAGAAGCTCCCAAGTTAAAAACTAACCTGCCCCAGCTCTCTTGAGTGAGTGAGATGCTCGCTATATCTGGCATTGATGCATGTAAGTGTTCCATCTCTGCATTTCTTTTATAAATACCCTATTCTGGAGATGTTCCCCACAATTGTGAAAAACCCCAGTTGAAATGTTACTTCTCTCCTCATCCTGATTTAGTCTTGGTGGTAGTGTTGGAGAAACAGAGGTTACTGGCAAGGGTACAATGGGGAAGTTAGGATGGGGGCATATGCGTGTTCAAATGACATTGGCCACCTTTACATTTATGTTGACTATCAATTTATGAAGTGCCTAACAGTTCTAATTTATTATTTACTTTTCACATTTGTATTCTGCACTTCCTCCAAGGAGCTCATGGTGGCATATGAGTCCCCCCGGGGGTGAAGGGTAGGGGCATAAATTTGTAAAATATGTGAGATGTTCCTTTCTATCCTTGCAAAAGGCCAGTGGAATAGGCTTACTGTATGTTACTGGCCAAGGGCACCCATTAAGTTCCGTGGGCCAGCAGGGATTGGATCGCTGCATCTCCCTAGTTTGGTCCACTACACTGTATCCACTACACCAGTGGCTCTCAAACGTTTTAGCACCGGGACCCGCTTTTTAAAACGACACTCTATCGGGACCCACCTAGCTTTATGAAACTTTTAAAAAGGTGATCTAGAAAGAAACAATATATTTACTTATTTACAAATAATATTTTATTTATTTATTTGCGAAAAAACTCAATCCATTTCTCATAATGAGGCAGCCCTAATGAATAGCCTCAAGGTTTGAGGGGCTTAGTTATGTGACCCAGCCTTCACCTGGTCCCACTACCTGTCATTGACAGACTTGGAAAAAAACACATCTAAAAAAAGACACTCAAATATTTCTCTCCCTATATTTACACAAGCTTGCAAACTACAAGAGCTCAGCTCTTTGAAGGGCAATTAGCAGATATCTGATTTTTGACTAGTCTCAGGGCTTGTGGAAATTAGTTATCTGATCTTTCCATCACCCAGGACCCACCAGAAATCAGTTCATGACCCACCAAGTGGGTCCCGATGAACAGTTTGAGAAACACTGCACTACACAACAGTGGTTCATGTTTTTTTTTTTTTTAAGAAACTATGATAATGATAAACACAGAAGGTTGACTAGGTGCGTATTAACATGAGCAATAGAGAGAGGTACTCATTGTAGACGGATGGAAGAAGCAACATTCTACTGTTCTTGGTTTAGGCCTGAGTTTTATATGATGTGAGTCACAAATGTAGCCCTCACTCATACAGATGTTCCAAATGTTCCATTGTGTTTAAATGCAATTACCTCATTCACATATATAGTATTAACATCTAGGGATGTGCCCTCTGAGACCATTGATTGTTGTCATGCTAATGCTCCATGTGAATGGGCCAGCTCAAGTTTTATGTGCACTTAAAGATGATGTGGCATGCATACATGGGTAGGGGTGTGCAGTGATCTGGTGAGGCCACCATGGCCCAATATGTAGTTATGTGCCAAAGAAGCAAGCCATACTGACCTTCCCACACACCCTTGGCTGTACTTCCCAACAAAAGGACTGGTGTTGTTGCCAGCAGGAAGGTAGAGAAGAGGGAAACTGGGCAGCCTGTCCTACCCCATCCTGTTTGGGGGTGTGTGTTCCCAATTCCGAGGGTCCCTCAGCACAGGTGATAGCTATAAGAGTGACTTGGGAAGCCACTGACCCAGCCAACTCCAGCTCCTTCCTTAGCACTTAACGCTTGCCTTAGAAGATAGTAATATACCTGAGTGATTTGTCGGGGGGGGGGGGAGGGAGGAGAAGATAAGTTTTCTTTGCTCGGAAAGAAATAGGCAAGTAACATGAGTAAAACATCAAGAGTTTATTTTAAAAGACAAAACAAAACAAAATGGGGAACTGTGCAAAGATTGAACAGGAAAAAACCCAGACACTTGAAACTGGAGGGAAAGCGAAAGCAATAAATGATAACATAGGGGTTCTCAACCAGTGGTATTAGTACCACCAGTAGTACTTCAGTTGACTGCTAGTGGTACTCGGACCAATGGAACCTCACTCTGACACAGTGCTTTTGGTGCCGTGTTTTTGCTCCCGAGAGGCTCTGCCTTTGGCCGAGCCTCTCGGGATTGCTGAGAAGGGCCCTCCCACCCGCTCAGAGCCTCCTACCTGCATTTTCTGGCCTCTGAAAACCTGGAAGTAACTGGAGCTGATGTCATCGCCAGTCATTTCCAGTGGTACACAGCAGGAGAGTGGCGTCAGAGGTGGTACTTGGCCAGGAAGGGGTTGAGAACATGCAATAAGCTTGGAAGCACTTAAGTCATTGCAGTTTGTTCATCTCCAGATGGAGCCAGATGGGTGGTCAGCAATGTACAGGTGACCTGTGTCAAAGCTGGAATAGAAGATGTGCTGTTCAAACTAGCCAGTTCTCTGTATAGAGTTTTGGAGACTTTCAGTTTTACCCTTTTGATGGGCTAATCCAGAGATGGGAAAATCGAGGACACTCCTTGAAACCTCCCCTTGATCATGGTCAGGTAGATGGTTTTGACCAGTAGCCAGATGTTTGCAAAATCCAGCAAAGTGCTGGTGACTTTTTCCTGGTCCTTTTGTTTCAACTAGGCTAGGGCCAGACCCTCTGGTGTGTCCAGTACACATCTAAGCTGAAGGCTTTCTGGTCGATGTGCAGGTTGATACGCTGCCCAAGTGGACACATTCAAGCCAGTGCCATGTTACACTTTTTAACACACACAGGTTTAGGGTGAGGAATTGCCATTCATCACAAGGTGTTGCCTGTGGCCTGATAAATCAAAGAATGTCATGCAAAAGTTTTGTTTTGTTGTTTGCATGCATGTCTACATGTGCAGCTATTTCTTCTAGCCTTGCAGGACCTTCTTAATGAGCTTGGTCTGCTTCTGAAATACATAGACAGCCCCTGGGTTTTGTTTTGCATTTTCTTTGTGTAGGTAGAATGGTAAGTGCTCAGCTGTGTAGGTTGTGATGACTCTGCAGAATTGGGTATGGCCTATTTGCAGCTAATAGCTTCCCTTCATTGAGTCAATTTGTACTATGTTTCCCCCCTTTAGCTGACAGAGATATAGCTTAGTGTAGACTATTACTTCAACCATTTTGCCCCAGGAAAAGCATTAGTAATTTATAAATAAAATAGGAGAAGTCAAATATAGGTTTATTGACAACAAAGGCTCTATTAATGTTCGGCAAGCAGTTTGAAGTAGAATTAGGTTTACCTACTGATTTATTAACTGTTCTTTTCCCCACCCAAGTCAAGTTGTTTGAGCATTTATTAACTAGTCTGGCTCTGCAGGGTTTGAGTAGTGTTCGGACTTCCGAGGAGGAAGTTGAAATGTTTGCGTCTTGGCCTTCTCATCCGCAGAGTGCTGCCACTGTGCAACCTCCGTTAGCTTCAGTGGGCTTTGTACAGGTGTGCATTGTCCACCCCAGTGAACTACAGAGCTGGCGCAGGTCCGAGGAGACCCATTGAGGAGTGGGAGGATTATGGAGGGGTAAGGGGAAATAATTCCCCTTTTCCCTCTGAAGCCTCTCGATCCACCCACCCCCCCGCTGGATACAGCATGCGTCTTTTTTGTGCAACTGCATGGGCCGAGGATAGGATTTGGTCCTTACATTTTGAAGGATTATCAACAGATGATGAGAATCATACACTTTGAAAAAGTACAAATTCCTTTTACTCAAATTCTGATGCATACTGTGAGTTAAAGACCTGATGGTGAAGGGGGCATGAGGTTTAGATGATATAACCCCTATGACTGCATGGGAAAATATGTGGAACAAACACAGAGGTTCTCCTTGAATACTCCCAGTTTTATCATCTTAAAGTAACAATGTAAAAATGGTTAACTTTTAATTACAGTGCATGCTATTAAGTGTAGAATTGTTATCTGATCTAGACTCACGACCTAACAAACAAATACATAAATGCATATATAAAGTTTGCCATGATACACAAGCAAGGAATTCCTGAGGTCAGCTGTGTGCTCTTTGCATACAATGGTATATCAAGTTCTCTATTCATTTGAAGTCTTCTGGAGTCTAGAATCTAGACAGAGCCTGGAGCCTTGTTTGGGCATGTAGTAATGACAAAATCTAGTGCAGGCTTTATTGCCCATGGGGGTACTTCACATGTTATGCAACTTTATACTCAAAATTTAAAAAATCTTGCATAAAGTGCTTTTTTGTTTTGTTTTTTCTCTGCTAAACAAAAAATGGGGAATTCTTGAAATGAAAATCAGCCAGGATGGTGTAGTGGCTCGGGATCTGGACTTAGACCTGGAAGATCCAGTTTCAAATCCCAGCTCAGCCATGAAGTTTCCTGAATGACCGTGGGCCAGTTACTCTCGCTCAGCCTCACCTACCTCACGGGGTTGTTGTGAGGACAAATGAAGGGAAGGAGCTACGTACACCGCCCTATGCTTCTTGGAGGAAGGATGGTATAGAAATGTGAAAAATTAAAAATTAATTAAATTAAAATAAGTAAATACACATACACACGTGTGTATATGTATACATGAACATAAAACATCTGACCTTCGCCATGATTTACTACATAACCTCAGGCAAGCTACTCTCACAGCCCCACACCTACAACATGGAAATAAATTACTGGTGTACCTTATTGGGCAGTTGTAAGGATTATGATGTAAAGCACTTTGAATGTACTACAGTAGTATCGTTATCATCTTCATCATCTTGTTCGTTAGACATAGCTGATTAATTAATTATAACAATGTTTCTCCCCCCCCAAGGAGAAACAGTAATGAAAAATGTTACATTAGGATCCCCAAATTTCAAAGAATCTTTTAAGTTCATCAACTGGTTCCTGGTTGCTATAATGGTATCAGCAGCAGGAGTTATGCTTTCTTTGTTTGGATACCAAATCTGGTTTGTCTGGCTTCCTGGTTGCCTGGTTTTATGCCTCCCCTCGCCCCCACCCCTCATAAAGATCTGAGGAACTGTTAATACATAAACTGCCATTTTGGTAACTCTGCTTATTTACAAATGTTTTTAGCCATGAATTGTCTTAGCAGAATTTGCCCCTAACTTGCATTGACAGAGAAAATCTGTCTCTCTTTCTGAAACTATGCAGCGGGGCATGTGTCAACGTTATATTAAAAACAAATCCCATTCCTATCATAAATTTAAAGATTTTTTTTGTTGCTAGTCAAAATAATATTTCAATAGAGCATGAAACTGGGTGACAGAACCTTGGAATGGTTCTACTTTATAGAACCATGTGGAAAGTTTTTTATTTTATGTAAATAGAGATTGATGGAACATTTTACACAGAGTGCCGGTTTTTGACAAAAAGTATTGATGGTTGCTTTCAGCAAGTGTTACTTGAGATGACAGAATATTGCATTTTAAGATGAATTACACAAGAAACTCCCTCCTTGGGAATGTCATGCATTTTATTTCATCTGTTTTTTGTTTTTGCCAGAATGACTAAAATCACGAACACCTGCAGAATTGTCTGTCACTGCTGAACAACGTATAGCTCAGGGATGGCCAGCGTTCCAGAGAGCCGAACCCCCCCCCCCCCAAGTCTTCATATTGTTAAAGCCACAAGATACTGTGCAACCACAAATCAATTCATGCACAACCCTTGAAGGTTCTCAACTATTGTAGAATTTCTCCTCAGGACTAGTTCATGTGCTTGGAAATGTATAAATATGGTATGTCTGGTGCGGTAGGTGCTTATACTGGCTCCCAGACATATCCACCAATGCACATTAGATGTACGTGTGTAAAACAATTCATCCTTTTGTATTAAAAAAAACAGTGGGAGGATGATGGGAATAGCATGAGTCAAGTGAATGTACCCAGGGCACATCCTACATCTTGTGCATGGCGGTATGCCTGTGCAAGGCCTGTGCCCCATCCTATGTAATAGCTTCCAGGCAGCTTGCTTCCAGGCAGGGATGGTTTCTTTTAATTCTCTGTTAATGTTCTCAAGCTGCCTCATTGTGCATGACTCACCAGTTGTATCTTGACAACCTCTGGTATGTACATATGCAAAATGTAGAAAACATTTCCTAAAGTTACAGCTCAATCATATTCAAACAGCAGTGTAGTAACGCTGCCCCTGAGGGGGGGAAGGCCAAGATGATGCCCCTGGGAAGCCCCACCCCTGCCGTGTGACATCACGTGGAACCCACGCCATGCCCCTGGAGTGATGTCACGCACCTGTAACTGGACGAAACTGCCCCTGGGGGCGGGGAACACCTCCCCAGCATCTGGAAGCCTCGGTAGCAGCGTTGCGAGACTCGCCGCCACTGCTGAGGGCAATGAAAAAAGAGGCATGAAAAGGAGCCACCACCGAATCACCACTGCGGGGTGAGTGCTGCCCGGGGACGGATCACCCCGCCCCCATTACTACATCTCTGTATTCAAGCCCTGCGTTCGGATGCGGTGTTGCCGGGGCAGGCTCCACTGTATCCAGTGCGAGTCTTGAGATCTCCTCAAGGGAAGGGGATGATTGTTCCCTTCCCCCGAATCGAGCCTCAGTAGCACCTATGGGGCTACTCGGAGGTGCACCATCAAAATGGCCAGCAAAGCTCTAAGCAGCCCCATGTTGGGCTTTCAAGCCCGGAATGGAGAATAGGATTTGGCAGAGGCCTCCTCCGCCGAGCCAGTCCCCCTCCTGGGCCTGATCCTTCCTCCTCCCCGCCCTCTCCCCACTCCAAAACACCTCCTCCTCATCTTCTCTCAGCCTCCCCACTGGCCAGCGCAGAGCTCACCTGCCTCTGGTGGGCGCTGCTCCCATGCCGGTGGAGGTCTGTTAGTGCTGGTCTCCACATCAGCAGTACTGGCCTCCATGTCATCGCAACATGCTTTACAAGTTTGCAATGGTGCAGACCCCAGTACCGCTGGCAGAGGCCAGCATAGGATTGTGTTGTTATATATGCTCCTCAAAGTCTTTCTTGGCCTCCCGTATCATCTTTTTACATTTCTTTTGCCACAGTTTGTGCTCCTGTTTATTTTCCTCATTAGGGCAAGACTTCCATTTACGGAAGGAAGCTTCCTTGCCTTTTATAGCCTCTTTAACTGTGCTTGTTAGCCATGCCGGCACCCTCCTGGACTTAGTCAAGCTCTTCCTCCTTTGTGGGATACACTCTAGCTGGGCCTTTATTACTCTTATTTTAAACAGCCTCCATGCACTCTGGAGAGATTGAACTCTTTTCACCTTCCCTTTCAGCTTTTTTTCTAACTAGTCTCCTCATTTTAGGAGCCTTGCAGCAGCGTAGACACCCCCCCTGGAGGTAGGGCCATGGCACGCGGCAACACGCCCCCTTGACACTGCTCTAAACCTACCCAAGGTTTAGAGCGGGCCAAACTGCACACCTGTTTTTCTCGCCACCGCCCGCTTGCACCTTTTCCGATGCAATTACGGCGCAGTTGTCACCCACCTCACCCCTGCTTGCTGTCTGGGGGCCCACCACTCCCCTGCCCCAGGTGGCCCGATGCTACTGGTGCCCTGATGATGTCAATTTATTGGTCAGATTAATTTGGGGAAAATCACTTGGACCTATGGTTTCTGCTGTCCAGAAACCTCTTCTTGAAACATGGAGAATCTGAGATGTCAGTGTAGTTATTGTCTTTCAGTTGAACTAGTTTCTAATCTTGGAGAGATGCACTTGTGTTTATTTCCATAGATTCAATACCTTTTTATGCTGATGATGGCTATGATCAATTTGGTGGTCCCCAAAGATGTTTAAGGGTGCAGTGCTATGCACGCTTGTTTGAGAGTAAGTCCCATTGAATGCAACAGTGCTTACGTTTGAGTAAAAGTGAATAGACTTGTGCTGTAAGTATGTTGTACATTAGATTGAACTCCAGAGCACATGTGGATTCAGGCATTTACAAGGACCCTAAGACTGGCAAAGGGCCCACCACTTTACATTGAGCCCCCTGAAGATCAGTTATTGTGGGAGTATTCTGCATTTGCATGTCCTGCCTCTGCCAGGCAGGGTTAACTCCAAAAGGTAGCAGATGCTTCCTTGGTCTTTCAGCCTCAACATATTCGGGACTAGATTAACATTTTTAAATCTTGCAGGTGATTAAAGAAACCTCACTCAGGGTCAACTGGCATGTTACATTAAATGTGTGTGTGTTTGTTCTAACTTCAGTAGCAACTGCAGGAAAGGGGGGATCTGGTTGGAACAATGGTGTGGCGGAGGAGGGACTTTAACCCTTTCCCCCTTCTGTCGCCCTGACCTAGATTCTCCCCCCCACACACACACGCTATTTCCCTTGGGGTTGCTTCCACTGTATAACTTTGATTCTCAAAAAAAATATAAATTAAGAGACTAGGAACATGTTAATTCTTTTAAAAAATATGTAGAACTAGTAGTGTGAAACTTTATTACATGATAGAAAGTGTAAAAAAACAGGAAAATTCGCATATGAAAATACTGAATATACTGTATTTCTTTGCATATCTTTACAAGGCAATATCCCCAGATTTTTTAAAACTTGTATTGATGCTATGTTTGTCTAAGCATTCTGATACAGTAGGATGCTGCCTGTTTCAAGACTGTACGAAGAAAATTAATAAGAAATGGAATTAAATAACAGCCATTTTATTGAGAGAACTCCTTGCCTCTTGTCTTGCCTGTTTTTGTTTATTTCATGGCTAACGAAGATGACAATTCAGCTTTTTCTGAAAATGCCCTTGCAAATATTCAACTGTGTTGTTCTAGGGCTGACTGTTAGAGGCCTTAAAATGATACTTCAAGGGGACCTTAACCCATGAAATCATTCTATCTGAAAGCCAAAACCGCACCCTCCAACTGCTGAATAAATAGGTTCTCATGACAGAATAATTCATCTCCAGTCATGAAAACATCAACTTTAAACGACAGCTTGTAGAGACCCTATGCTTGTTAGGGGCAGATCAGGAGCCCAGATGCTGCTGGGATGTAAACTCATGAAGGGAAGATTAATTTATCTGTCATCCTCAGCTTTGACAGTTGTTGTAAATCTGATTTTAGCTCTGAGCTGGAATTGGTAGTGAAGCTGGTGGGAATCCTTGATTTTTGGGGGGGGATTTGTGAAGAATTATACCAAGGAAATGTGGTTAAAACTTTTGACTGAGAAATGGTCAGATATTTAGTAGTACTATGGCATTTAAAAAGTAGATCAGTGGTTCTCAAACGTTTTAGCACCGGGACCCACTTTTTAAAATTACTGTGTATCGCAGTGGTTCTTAACCTTGTTGGAGGTACTGAACCCCACCAGTTTCATATGCGCATTCACTGAACCCTTCTTAATTTGAAAAATAAAATATGATTTTTTCAAATTCAAAACATGTCATAGGTATATATTTTAGGTATATATACATAGGTATATTTTTATAGGCGCACAAAATGAACAAAACCATTAAAGAACAAAACCATTAAGAACAAATATAAAACATAATTTTCACACAAAAACAAAAACATAATAATGAATATTTACTCACTGCAAATCAGTGTGACTTCTGCTGTTGCCTTTCAGAGACCAGTTTAGAAATGCACGGCTTTACCTTGGCAAGTGCCACTCTCATGTCATTTTCATGTCATTTGAAGGTTACTTCACCCCCCGCACACACAACACACCCCTGCAGCCACTCAGAGAAAAAGCCTGTCACTCAATAAACCTTCAGTTTACTGCCAAACTTTCCTGCCAATAGTTTCAGGAAGGGGGAGGGGTAGCTGAAATAGAATGAAATAACTTTCCTGCCAATAGTTTCAGGAAGGGGGGGGGGGTAGCTGAAATAGAATTAACTTTCCTGCCAATAGTTTCAGGAAGGGGGGGGTAGCATTCCACGACTACAGCATTCCATTTAATAGAATTAAATTACGATCTAATTGCCCAGGGCGGACGCTCCGAGGCCTCCTCCGAGGCGAGGCGTCGCTGGAGTACGAGGGGAAGGGCGGACCGCCTGGGCGACGCGCGATGCGCGCAGGCGGTCCCGCCCTTCCCCTCGTACTCCAGCGACGCCTCGCCTCGGAGGAGGCCTCGGAGCGTCCGCCCTCGGCGGAGCTCCAAGGCCTTCTGAGGGAAGCCCCATGCGCGACGTCTTATTTATAAGCTTTAGCGCATGCGCAGTACGTTTCTGAGGGCAAATTTGCCCTCAAACGTTCTGCGCATGCGCTAAAGCTTATAAATAAGACGTCGCGCATGGGGCTTCCCTCAGAAGGCCTTGGAGCTCCGCCGAGGGCGGACGTTCCGAGGCCTTCTCCTGCCCAGCTCTGGAGCCGGCGGCAGCGGAGGCTCCGCTGCTGCCGGCTCCGGAGACATCCTGGGCAGCATGGGGGTCATTAGGGCGGCGCGCGCGCGCCCTCGGGAGTCAGTCTCGCGGGTTCGTCGGAGGACTACTCCGCCGAACCCTCGAGACTGACTCACCGAACCACTGGGGTTCGATCGAACCCTGGTTAAGAACCAGTGGTCTATCGGGACCCACCTAGCTTTATGAGCCTTAAATAAATAAATATATTTATTTATTTATTTAAATAAAATATATTTATTTATTTATTTATTTACAAGTAAAGAGCTCGCTCAGCTGCTTGCAGGGTAATTAGCAACTATCTTGCAAACTGCAGGAGCTCAGCTTTTTGCAGGGCAATTAGTAGCTATCTAATTTTTGAATAGCCTTGGGGCTTGTGGCAATTACTTATCTGATCTTTCCATCACCTGGGACCCATCAGAAATCAGGTTGCGACCCACCGAGTGGTTCCCGACCCACAGTTTGAGAAACACTGAAGTAGATGATTAGAATGTTTTTGTCAGGGCAGATTCCCCCCCCCATTATTTGGCACCCCTTTGTGACACTTGAAAGCAACACTTGTATTGGGGTTTGCTTACATTGCCAACAAGGGACTGGCAACACCAAGGATGAATGAATCCGAAGTCTCTCCCCCCCCCCCCCCCGTTTCTTCCACCATCTCATGACTACACCACATTGGGAATCATGTTTCACATAAGGATCCTGCTGCCTTGTTCTGCTGCTACTTTATGAAAAAGACTATTTTGTATGTGTGCTAGATTTGGTGGGTTTTTGTTCTCCAGATGTAGCTTCTTTGAATTTTTTCTGCTCAAGCTTTAATTCAGAGGTTCCCAACCTTTGTCACCAGGTGTACCACCTGTTACAGTCAAGTTTTCTGAAGTGCCACCTGTGCCAATAAATAAATATATTTATAATATTGAAATATGTGCTCTAGATAGGTGGTGATAGTGTCAGCAAATGCAGCAGTTAAGCCTCTCTCTCTCTCTCTCTCTCTCTCTCTCTCTCTCTCTCTCTCTCTCTCTCTCTCTCTCTCTCTGTGTGTGTGTGTGTGTGTGTGTGTGTGTGTGTGCAAACAGTAGAATTCACAGATCCACTTCCTGCTTTGGAAGCTTATCCAAAAGAGCAGATATACAGTATAGGCTTCACTTCAGTCATCCTCAGTTTTCAGTCTTGGTTTTTTGGCCTATCTTTCCCCAGGACAGTTATGTTTCTTTGCTTTGCTTCCCTCACCCCCACCACCATTCATGTCTATTGATTTGAATCTCTACAAATTGAAACAATCTCAGGTTTTCACGACTCGTCCAAATAACAGAATTAAAAACGTGCATGATTTCCGGGAAATTGAAATCTCTACAAATTGAGTCTCTACAAATATGAGCAGCATGAGCAGCAGCTTGCTCAGATACAGCAATAAAATGGCAAGAAAAGAAGCAGGAAATAAAAGGCTTGCCTGCTTCTTCTTGCCTGCTCCTTCTTGCCTGTGCCACCTAGTGGTTCAATGCTGTATATACAGGAAGCAATATGGAACAGAACAGATTGGAGATAAGGAGCAGAAGCAGCTGAGAGATTGGAACGGCAGATAAGAGACCTTCTCCTAGCAACTGATTACTGCTGTCCCAGATAAGAGGCCTCGGGGGGAATCAGTGTTCCACAAGTGAGACCAGAGCAGTACTGAATTGCATGACAGAGGGGAGATCAGAAAACCAGATAAGGACCAGCCTGCTTCGTGGTACATGTACCCCAGGTTGGGAACCTCTGCTTTAATTGTTACGAAACTGGCACCGGAAGAAGTTGAGTGTGAAAATGTGAAGATTTCATTCAGCTTTCAGTTCATACAGGGCTGGGGAAGGAAAGAAGCTTCATTCAAAATTATCTTTTTCCTAGCTGTGTTAGGGTGTTTGCTTTGTTTTCGAGTCATGCAGTTTGAAGACTGGTTTTGTGGGGAAAAGTGTGTATGTAGAACTGGTACTTCTGCTAAGACTTGGTGGGTGAAAGATTGTCCAACGTATGAGTTGAACAGAATGATAGGGGCCTCACTTCTATGAAAGGAGGGGATGGACAGGAATTTGGATGGAAATTTTAATCAGCATATGTGTGTGAAGGGTCAGAATGTGGAGACCTAAGAGACCTAGTAAGGGGTGGGTGTTTGCTTGGGTTTGGTCTATCAGTGTGAGAACAGACATGACCTGGGAAGGGATTAATAGTTTTAGATGCGGCACCATTAGGTAATACACACAAATTGGGAGTGAATGGGAAATATATATTTTCTTCATATATTAAATTTTACTGCAAGTTCTCTGCACTCAGGATCCATTGCTTTTTCTTTTTTTATGTGAGATTGTATGAAATGCTAGATTACAGTATATGAAACGCTATCTGAGCCCTCAGGTATAGGGTGGACTATAAATCTTAAACAGTCCAATCCTATCTTGGGCTGGCTCACTGCTCCCTTTCCTCTCCTCCATTTTGTGCTATAATAACCAGTATTTTCTTTGGTAATCAGATTTCTCCTCTGATTTTAATTCAAAGGCGGTTTACACAGGCAGGCTTTCTAAACCCCAAGGGGCTTTTACAATACAATAATATGTTCTAATCTCTCATAGAACCCTTCATTTTAGGTGGTTTCCTTCACAGTCCAGCCTCTCTCTGGCATTCGCCTCACCATACTTTAACTGACGGGCAACCTTGACTCCCACTCAGAGTGCAGCTGCAGCTTCTTTCCTTCACAAAGACTCTGCAGCTTCTCAGTGGCGTGTGCCAACAGCTTTCTGACAGACACGGATACTTCTGGGTGTCCAAAACTGCCGTCCTTGAGATCTTCAGGCATATGAGATGGCTGCTCTACCAACTGAGCCAGACCTCCTGCCCTCCAGACCTCCTATAAGGTGCCCTTTTTCCCTGGAAGTATTTTTTTTCTTTTTGCCTGCCTGGAAATCACTGACACTTCAGCCCTAGTTGTGAGAATGAGGGTGTGTGAATCCTGCATTGCATTATCATTTTGATTCAGGGGTGTGATGAGAGTGTGCTGGGAGTGGATATCTGCGGCAGCAACTCGACTGATAATGCCCCCAGCCCGGCCTCGACATGCCCCCCTGGGCCCACTCAGATTTACGCCAGCCAAAACGTTGGCTCCGATCCAAGTAGGTCCCTGGCCAGCCCATAGCATGCAGCAGATGCTGTGCCAGCACTGTTGCATGCTGTGGGCCAGCCCAAGATAGGAGCGGACTGTTGGATTGGACTTTTGTCTGAATAATGCAGCCTGCCCAACCCATCTGTGATGTAAAAGTGTTTTTCACCTTTTTGTCTCTAAAACGCCAGAGAACCCTGGTTCATAGCCTTACCATTTTCAGCAACTAGTTAAGTTTCCTTCACCTGTAAAGACCCTGGTGAACCATCTGGACTTCTTAATGGCAGGGATCCAAGTTGTTACTTTAGGCACATGCCCAGTGGAATTCTTTAGCGGTTTGAGAAACAGAAATCTGAACTTCCCTCCCTAATTTAAAAAACAAAATTTAAAGAATCTGGCTAACTTTGTAGAGGAGTCATTTATATTATGTTATATTATAATTATATTAAAACCGCTACAGTTTTACACTAAAATATCCACTTTCGAATATTATTTTACTGCAACAAGTTTGTATAAACAGCACCAGAGAATTAAAAAGAAAAATAAACAACTGTCTTCCTTTTAGGTAAGGAAATACATGCCCATGTAGTACTCTTCTAGGTTATGGCTGCTTGGAAGTAAGGATATATAAAGCATGTCTAGAAACATTGTATTAACATTTCTGTTAAAGTAATGAATGGTGGAGAGCTACAGGAAATGAGCTTTCAGCATTGTAAGGAGGGAATACATATTTATTTAAAATGTTGGGCATTGACAAACCGCAGGGTGATAGGTTTGACCTGAACTGCCAGATCTGATCTTCATGTGAGCAATTGGCTTGCCACGTCTTTTAACTCTTCAGTTTTAAATCACATTTTGCTGTAGCCCATTTAAGTGTCAGATTGGTAGCAAAGCCTGACAACATCAGAGTGCAGGATTCCTTTTGATCAGGATTTACATGCAAATCATTCTTGTCTTGGAATGTCAGCTGCTGTGTGCAACACTCTTTGGGTGTGTCCCCTTATTTACTCACCCGTCCTGACCTTTGGAGATGCTTGATGTAAATTAGTAGTATACGGAGATAGATATTCTGGTAAATATGATGGCAGGGGCGAGGAGGAAGCTGCATTTAACCCTGACACTGGTTGAAAGTTGGCTTTACCTGGAAGGAAATCAAGCTTTGATTCTCATTTCAGAAAGAAACTGGATGGTTAAGAGCATAGAGGGTCACAGATGTACCGGGGACTGGGCTTTAAGCTGCAAAATCCACACAAAGGATTCTGGCAGTTCACATTTTCTTGGGCTTTAAATAAAGTCTTTGGTAACTTTAAAGGGTCTTCTTCCTGCATGACTAAACCCATTGATGGTTTAAAGAGTGAGCTGCCTTAACAAGCCCTTCAGACAAAAACTTCCTTCAAAATCTGCTCTAAAATCTTTCACATGGCTTGAAACTTAAACTCTAGGAAATAGTTAACTCTTAGGAAGGGATACGCTTATGATCCTTTGACGTTGAAGATGCTATGTAATGTATGTGGGATGAAATATGTAGCCTGCCATTTGCACTGACCATCTGGTACTAATCTCTTAAGAAAATTTCACATAGGTTAGAAAATTCATCGGGGGGGGGGGAAGGTGAAACACCCCCTGAAATGTTGGTTTCTAAAACAAAAAATTGTATCTGCTTTAGGAATGGCCTGAACCAGAGCTGGTCTAGGCAACTAGCATAGAATTGGCCTTGCAAAACATTTTTTTTTAACATCTCTCTTCGTTTTTCTTTTTCTGCTGTAATATCCTGGTTAACCAGCTCATGAAACCTACAGGTGCACAGAGACCCCCAGGCAATGGCTTATTCAATGCAAGTGCTGTTGCCCTCAACTCTTGAAAATTATTTGCTTTCTCTTAAATGCTGTTTACTTGTGAGGTGTCTTTATCTGCTTCTGGGATTTTTTTTTGTGTGTGTGGTGTTGTTGTTTACAGAACATTATTTGTTCCCTTCCTCTCAACTAGGAGCTTCCAAATCTTGGCTTTATGAGTCTTCCTAAATTGAGTTTGGGCCAACTCACATTTTAAGAACAGATCAGGTGAACAGAAAATCAGAGGGGACCCCTGGTGCCTTCAAGGAACAGTCAAGTCCTGCTTCAGTCAAGAAAGCAAATAAACATATATATATATATATATATATTTAAAAACAATAGAATAATTGAGAAGGCGTTTGTAGTTTGCTTAACAGCTCTGGCATCTCTAGGAAGGCCAATCTGGAAGTTCTCTCGCTCAAACCCCACTTAAATGAATGGCTTCTCTGATCAGACTTAGCAAAAGTTATTTGAACCTTATTTCAGCAGCATCCAAACACATATTAGCATGTATTGCAAAATTTTAATTGACTTGTTAATGACTCCGAGGAGTGACACAACACATGGAGAAATTTCCAAGAACTAGTCATGGGGAGCCTTTTCTTTCACTGTTACAAAACAGAAGACACCGGGAACTTGACAAGTCCAAGTGTCTGAGGCCAGGGGAGTAATTGATAACAGGCAGGCTATATCCAAGGTCCTTCAGCTGTAATTGCAAGCAGAATCCGACTCTCTGATCTCACCAGTGGTATTCGCCATGCCAAAACCGGCCACAGTTTGACAGATTGCCTTCCTGCAATAATAACTTAGGCATGTTGCTTTTCTCACATGTCCCTCCCACTGGAGAGAATGAATTTCTGCTTTTTCCAAGAGGCTGCTTTTAAATGAAATAATTCTGTTCTATTATACAAGCCATATAGTGTTCCAAGAGGGGGGAATTATATATATAATTCCATTCGAAATAGGAGGAAACTTGATTCTCAATCATTGGCATCATCAAAAGCAGGAAGAAGATGTTGTCCTCCACTTCAGTAGTGTCCCCCATGCTCTCCCCTTTTTTTTGCTCCAATATAAATGAATGGTTGCCCTTTAGCTGTAAAGGAAAGCAAAAACTTTGCACTTAGAGAACCAGCTGTTGTTGTACAGAGAACAATACCTGCTTGTTCTCACAGACATTGGGAACCTGCACTTTGCTGACAGAGATACTATAATTGTGCTCAAACACACAGTGCACTCAGAAACACTTTGCAACACTTCCAAGAGGTCCTCACAATATTCAAGCCCTCCTTCCATGCATACTCCACCCATCATCATGACGAGTGTTTCTGCTGGTGTGTCGATAAGTAGCTGTTGCTTTAAAAGACTACAATATTGTATTGAAATAGTAGAATAATTCCAGCGTTCCCCCATATCTGGAGGAAAAAGTTCCCACTGCCACCGCGGATACCTGAAACAGCGGATAGTAACAAACCCTATATTTACTGTGGTACCGCAAGGCATTCTGGGGCTCTACTAGTGTAATTGACAAGAGCTGTGAAATGGCTGCGGATAGCTTCAGAATGACTTTGTAGAGCTTTACCAAGGCATTCGGAGATGGTACCAGTATAATTGACCAGCCTCAGAATGGCTGCAGAGAGCTGTAGAATGGCTGGGAGAACTTCAGGGGTGTGAATGCAAGGCATTCTGGGATGCTACTAGTGTATTTGACCAGCTTCAGAATGGCCGCCGAGAGCTTCAGAATGGTCGCGGATGCAGCAAATAGCTTCAGGATGTATTATAGCTTCCAGGTGCTGGCAGAGCTGGATAGCGTGATGGGGGGGGGGATTGTGAACCACAGATAACTAACACTGTGGATATAGGGAGACAACTGTACTTTGGTTAAGACCAACTAAAAAGTCACAAATTAGCAGGCCATATTTTCAGTTCACCAGGACTCTTTTTCAGGCTGGATGTTGAGCAATCCCTCCTGCCTAGTAAAAATGGGGACAGATTTTGAGAGGGGGTGGTGGTGTTGGGCAAGTTTGAAAATTCAAATCTGCAAGTTGTAATAGCTTTAAGATTAAACGGTGTTATGCAGACCCTTCATTAGTTTAGACTGTGCCTGGTGCTAAAAGATCCTAGGTTGCAACAAGCCATGCTGGGATGAAGGAGCAATGGCTGTTCTCCTGTTAAAAGTATAAACTCCAGCAGTTCTTTTGCATCGGTCTCTGGCACTAATTGGCATGCACAGGCTCCTTGTAATGTAGAGAGCAGAAGCAAATCCACATGATAGGTTGGTAATCACTGTATTGGTAAAGGTGGAGATTGATTTTAGATTGTGTAATATTGGTAGAAGTCAAATTGGGTAGTAGTGTTACCTAGTTGCTGTAAATAAAACAGTACTGTACTGTATTTTGCTCTTTTCGCAGAAGGTGTGTATTAAGAATACCTTGACTATAATCTTGTTTATTTCATCTCCTTCTTGTGCTTTACTTTTTTTGTCACTGAGCTTTGAGCGCTGCTGCCCTCAACTTGATTTTTCTGTGCTAGGTTTTTGATATTTGTTATCTGTGAGGTTGTTGATTTTTTAATTAATCTATCTGCTTTCTGGATTAACTTCCTTTGAGTAGCATTGGAGAGATGGTTTGCTCACATGGGTAAGTCTCTAAATTAGAATTTTACAAATGGTGTGGTATTTTCTTAGGCCTTTGCACTATAAAATAAAACTAAAAGTAGAAGAGTAAAGCTCACAGAGCTGCCTCCTTAGGCTAGTTATGAAGAACTCTTAGCTAAATAAGATATTTGAAGGTATAACAATGGTATTAGTAATTTTTTGCACACCATTGGAGAGAGAGAGAGACAATGACTACTGTGGACACAGTCTGCTCTGGTTTTTGATTTGGTGTGTGTATAAATCCTTCCTGCAGAGGGATATACAGATGCAACAGTCACAAGGAAGGTTAATCTTGGGTTGTGTCCTCTTAAACTCTTCACACATCTCCATGATTGTGACTCTCTGTGACAGTAACGGATGATATGCGTAAGAAAAACATAGAGCGTGTGACCTCTTGCCTTCCAAATTGTATTTCCCAGCCCAGTTGGTTTTGACTTCAAAGTGGGATCATATTGTTAGAATGCTCCGTTCGGATTTCAGTGTGTTCATAAGCAGATATTGGGGGAAGGCAGTGGGAAACCATGGAAAAGAGTTCAATCACTTTATTTATTTTGTGGGGTGGAGACATAGATGCACAATTTTCATCAAGTTTTATTTCCTTAAATGCTCTTTTTGCAACAGATATATGCCAAAAAGACACACAAATAAAGAATGAATTAAAACAAACAAAACAAAAAACAAACACAAAGACTGCTTTCTGAGAAGTGAATGCAGAGTGCTATATCCTTTTTCACTCAGGCACGGTTTGATTGTTCATTTTCTCTTGCATTAATTTATTGAAGGACACTTGCCTAAATTACTTTCTGTCTCTTGTAAAAGCCTTTGATCTTGGTGACAGTTTGACTGCATTAGGGAAAGCCTATTGGTTAATCCTTTGCTTAACTTGTCCTTTTTGGCACAGCCAGGGGTCTTTCCAAAGATAATCTGTCAGCACAGCCTAAATCCTAATCAAACAAGGCAAGAAAGATGCTGGGAGCTGAGTTGTAAACGGGAGAACTGCATGATGGGATGTGGTCTTTAAAGATTTGGGGGGACACTTGGGCTCAAACTACATGTTGCATGGATTTCTATGCAGTTTTCCTCTTTATTATTTTCTTTAACCAAAATCAGCCCAGAAAGGCTGCAAATCAGAGTAGCGGAAGGATGAGCAACTACTTAACCCTTTCCCCCTCCTGTTGGTTTCAGATGAAAATCTCCCCCCGTCAAGCCGCTTTTTTATAATTCTCAAGGAAAAAGATGATGGGGTTCTCATATCTTATCTCCTCCCCCCCCCCCCCGCCCATAGGTGAAAAAATAGTTTGAGCTGAAAATTGGCAAGGGATGAAATGATTAAGCAGCCTCTGCCCAACTTCCCTGACTGACAGCCTGCCCAGGCTGATTTTGTTTTATAATGTATGCGCATGTGTACGCACACGAGAACATGGAATCCCATGCAGTGTGTATTCTGAGTCTTGAAAACTTTGTGGTACCCCCATGAAATGACTGCTGAAAATGGCATCTGTTATGCATGTTCCTTTCCAGAGAGCAAAAAATCATGAACCAATTCTGGTGCTTGATGTTAGCAAACAGACCTTCAGATTGAGATATTGGGGCCTGAGAAAGCCTCTTGTTGTTTATATCGAGCCATCTCCAGTATTTATACTGAGCCTTATCCTCAGAATTACTTTGTCAGAAATACAAAATTAGAGCAAAGATCTAAAAGGATGAGCTTGGTCTTGTGCGTGCATTTCCCCTTAAAGCTGCAGCTACAGCCTGCCACTGTACCATGGTTTTAGAAAAATACCATTGAGGTGTTCTGATAAAATCAAACTGTTTTGTTTTCAGAGCGATGCTTTAAAAAGAGCTTTTTGTTGTTGGTCTGAAAGTGCAAATAAAACTGAAGATACGTTGTCTTACCCCCCCCCTTCTCCATTCAACTAGGATGTACAAATTGATGTAAATTTTTCATATATTCAAAGTAATATGAAGACATTAAAGCCCTTTCAAATGTTTTTCCATTTTCATTTCACTTAACAAGGATATCAAGGTATTATTTGTTCCGCTAAATGTGCTGAAGTGTGATACCAGTTGTTAAAGTGCTTGCCGGAAAATTATGCATGTAGCCCCCCTCCCCAGACTTTTAAGTGATTAAGTTTAGTACCAAAGTAATACAGTTCCTATTGAAGTAATTGATAACCTGTCTTTTGGAACAAATATGTAGAACAAGCACAGCCAGGCCCTTTTGGGGTGTGTCTGCACATACATCGGTGTTCCTCAAACTTAATATTTGAATTGAATCACACTGTCAGTTTGGCTGGTTCTTGATCAAATTTAACTTTTTAATTTTAAGAAATGCTTGAATTACAGCACAATCCTATATATGTCTCCTCAGAAGTAAGTCCCACTGCGTTCAGGGGGGACTTATTCCCACATAAGTGTGCATAGGATTACAGCCTTTGTTTCCTTCTCAATGTTTGGTATTTAAAATTTGGATAAAAATTAAGTTCCAATCATTGTTTTACTTGCAAGATTTTTTGGCACAATCCTAGGTAGTGTGCATGCTGGCACAGTGCATACTGCACTGGTGCTTGCCTTTGCAAAAATGCCGTAAAGCACTTTGCTATGGCATAGCAGCTGCTGGTGTTGGTGCGAATGCCCGCAGGCACCAGCAGAAGGAGCAGCACACACTGGATATGGTAGGTTCTGTGCTGTTCAGTGCAGGGGCAGGGGGTGGGAGTTTAAAGGGGTGGAATGGAGTGGCAATGGGGTGGGAGGTGGATTGGACCCTAGAGGGGGTGGAATTGGCGGTGCCGGTGCACACTGCATCCTGTTCCCCTTCCTGGGTCTGATCCGCTGAAACGAGTCAACGTGGAGTTGTGCCAGCAATTGAGCTTGCGCAGGTCCAAGCTGCCCCATTGTGGCTGCTGGGGCTTACCCTGGGGCCAGGGGACAAATGTCCCTTTACCCCACAGAGATGTCCAGTAGCCAAAATTCCTGTGCAGGATGCAGCATAGCCTAAGCCAGTGCCGCTGCATCACTGTGCAGGAATTTGCACTGAATTGGACTCTTAGAAAACCTACCGATTTGGTTTTCTCATAGGGCACTGGGAAGGGCTTTCAGATTTCCCCCTTTGTGCCATTTGACAAATGGAGGGGCAATGGCCAGGTAGCTGTTAGAATCCTTACTGTTGAAAGTGGCTGGCTGTGTGTGTTCTCCCTTCCACTTCTTTCTTAGCGTTGGGCAAGCCTCCCCACTCCAACATAGGAATGGCATCAGCTGGATCGGAGAGGAATAGACCTCTCACTTTAGCGTTCACTGTGGTTGCTGCTGACACAACTGATGTGTACAGTTTAAAGCAGTGGTTCTCAAACTGTGGGTCACGACCCACCATAGGAACCAAAAGCTGCCCCCTGCCCCCTTAAGGGGCGAGGGCAGCATGGCAGTAGCGGCGGTGATCCCTGGGATCGCTGCCACCGAAAAGTCCCCCAAACAGCTGTTTTTGTACTTACCGGAGCTTTGGGGAGGCCTCTGCAGGCCTCCCTGATCTTTAGCTTGCCGAAAATCGGCATTTTTTTGAAAAACGCAAAAACCGGAAGCGTCTGAAAATTGCTGTTTTTCAGTGAGCCGAAGATCGGGGAGGCCTGCAGAGGGTCACGTAGGCCTCCCCGATGCCCCCAAAGTCCCAGGAACAGCTGTTTGGGGGGCTTTTTCAGCAGTGATGGCGGCGATCCCCGGGATTGCTGCTGCTGCTGACCTTACCCCCACAAACACTCAGGGTTCTTCCCGCCTCGTGGGGAGAACTTTGATAAATGCTGGTGAACTTTGATAAACGCTAGGCAAAGGGGGAGGTGTATTGCGAGTGGGTGAGAGGGAGGGGTTTAGTAAACTTGGAATTTTTGTTTTGCTCAGATTTTACTCCAAGCCAGAAAAAAAATTGGACTCGGAATGGTCATCTCTTCCTTTTGAGGCAAGAATTACAAGCTCCTAAAACTCATAACTAAGCCTGAGCTTCTGGGCAAACATCTCTCTCTCTCTCTCTCTCTCTCTCTCTCTCTCTCTCTCTCTCTCTCTCTCTCTCTCTCTCATATTTATTTATTTTTCACCTCAGATTATTTCCTCTTGTCCACTTGACTGTAAATGATCCCTTGGGTTGAGGAAGTTAAAGGTGAACACATTTTCTCGTGGAGCCTTACACACTTTTTTCCTGAACTAAAATTGGAAGCAGACTCTCCTCTTATACCCCCAAAGGTTTACATCTAGAGTGTGTATGAATAAGAACTACTCAGACTCGGAGAAGCTCTCTCCTATGTGTCTGCATTTGTACTGGGCCATTGTCCTCTACTGCTGATCAATAGCGTAAGGACGGTGGAGCGCGTGGTTCAACTGGACCAGGCGCCCCACCGAACTGGGCGCAGCGGGAGCAGCGGCGCGTGGCTCACCAGAACCGGGCGCTTGACCACTGCCGCGGCACCCCGCAGCGCCCAGGCTCAGCTGCATAGTCCTCCTGCCGCCTCTCCTCACGCACTCGCAGGGAGCGAACATGCAGCGCAGTCCTGAGGAGGGCCGGCGACCAGCCCAGCTGCCTTGGCCCGCCTCGCTGGGAGGGAAGGAGGAGGGAGTAGTGACCAAGCGCCTGCCTCACAAGGCGGCAGGAGGCTAGTCCTGAGGTGGTGGCAGATGTTGCTGTGCGAACATCATGGTGAGGACGACGATGGGAGGCCGGAGCAGGTAAGCCGGCGGGAGGACACCTCTCCGGGGGGCTGGGGGGGGTGCGGGCAGGCGGGGGGGGTGCCCGGTGCAGGGTCCTGCCGGGTCGCCCCCCCGGAGCGCGGTGCCACCCCGGAGCGCGGCCAGGGTGCCAAATTCCCCCCTGAACCGGGCGCTGACCGAGGAAGTTACGCTGCTGCTGCTGCAGACATGCATCGGGAGAAGGATACCAAGGACTGTCCTTGGCATCCTTCTCCTGATGTGGGTCTGCATCAACATTAGAGAATAATGCCCCAATAAAAATCTATGGTGTGGCCACATTTGAGTACTGTATCTATTTCCGGTCACCAAACCTGAAGGATATTGTAAAGCTGGAGACGGTGCAAAAGAGGGCAACCAAAATGATCAGAGGACTGGAGCACCTTCCTTATGAGGAAAGGTCACAAAGTTTTAACATGGAAAAAAAGGCAAGTAGGGAACATGATTGACACTTATAAAATTATGCATGGTGTGGAGAAAGTGGATAGAAAGAGATTTTTCTCCCTCTCACGATACTAGAACCAGGGGTAATCCAATGAGAGTGATTGGTTAGAGATTTAGGATGGGCGAAAAGAGGTGGTACTTCACACAGTGCATAATTGGTCTGTGGAGTTCATCATCACAAGATGTGATGATGGCCACTAACTTGGATGGCTTTAAAAGGAGATGGGACAAAGTTATGGAGGACAAGTCTATCAATAGCTTCTAGTCATGATGACTGTGTGCTACCTCCAGGTTCAGCAGGACTGTGCTTCTGAATATCACCGCAGGGGAGCATCGACAGAAATGAAATACAGCAAGTCGTCACTTAAAGTTGTCAAGAGGTTCTTGGAAACTGCGACTTTAAGCAAAACGACTTATAACGAAACCAGTCTTACCGCAGGGTAATTGATATACGTAAACAAGAGTTTATGGCATATTTCTGGTCACCAAAACATCACCAAACTTCTAGATAAAGACCCAAAACACTTCTAATATGAAATATTAAAATAAATGTGAGCTTTCTGGTCCAGAGAGAACCCACACAGGCAGTGGTCCCGGCCGGGAATCGGTTTTTTTTTCTCAACAGCTATAAAACAAAACGACTTATTATGTAACAACTAACTGAGGACTTGCTGTATGCCTTTCTCTCCTGCTTGTGGTCTTCCCAGAGGCTGCTGGTGAGAAACAGGATGCTGGATAGGTGGCCCTTAGGCCTGATCCAGCAAATCTTTTTTAATGCTGTTATGAATGATCCAATCACACCCAGTCAGAGATGTAGAAGAATGACCTGCCCCAGAGGCAGCTGATTTGAATGCAGAAAATTCAGAGTAGTAGGTCATGCATAGATTTGGTGGGCAGCCTCCTCTGTAAGTGGGCAGTCTGAACTCACGAAAGCCATTCCTTTTATTTATTGTGGCCCACCAGCCATCCTCCCATTGCGCAGCATCATTTAGAATTCTTGCCTTAAGCACATCAGCCAGATTAGGGAGGAGGTGCTAATACCAAGATGGCTGTCATGGTACTAATAAAATTGTATTTTGTATTTTGTTCTGATATATTTATGTTAGGACAGAAGTGAAGGAATCCTTGTTTCTTTCTTGGCTTATTTTTAAATGTTGCACTGCCAAATGTATTTGCTTGCTTTCAAAATGTAGTTTAACTCTTTTTTTTGCTATTAGTAATCCTCTTTTTATTTGGCTCTTAAGTGCTTTAAAAAATAAATCAAACTTCTATCTGCATAAAATATTATTTATTTATTTAATTTTTTTTAAATACCCCGCCTTATCCTATGCCAAGGCAAATGGCCTTTAGAGTCATGTTCTGAAGAATTATTGCAATAGTGGCCAGCCAGATGCTTCTGGGAAGTTTACCCATCAGGGCATGAAGTCAACAGCCACCACCTGTTACTGATTGATTTACATGCTGAAAAGATATGCTTAGAGGCTGCAGTGAGGCTTTCAGGCGTGTTGATTCTCCTTCACAATTTTGGGCAGTTTCTTCCTCTCTTCCATACCAGGATAAGTGACTATGACAACAGCAGTGAAAGACTTGTTTTGAAGTTCACAGCGAACCGCAAAGACTTGTGCGTTTAGCAAGGTAGTCTACAGGGCTGTGTAGCTGAAGCACTAAGCTCAGGGGTTCTTCCTCTGGTGCCACTCTTCTGCTGCATACCACCGGAAGTGACTGGCGATGACATCATCACCTGTTGCCTCCGGTTTTTGGAGGTCAGTAAATGCAGGTAGGAGGCTCTGGGCGGGTGGAGCCCTTCTCAGCGTTCCTGAGGCTTGGCCAAAGGCAGGAGCCTCTTGGAAGCGAAAACACGCCACCGAAAGCACTGCATTGGAGCAGGGTTCTAGTGGTCCGGCAGTCCAAGTACCATCAGCAGTCGGCCGAAGTACCACTGGTTGAGAACCCCTGCAATAAGATATTGTTTGCGTATACAAGGGGCTTGTACCTCCAGGTAGCTATTATGACAGCTTGTGAGCTTTGGTTCACAACACAACACAGTAACTTGTGTTGTTTGGTTGTGTGTTTGGTGAGTTTTGGCACTATGTACTCTCCTATATTTGAAAGATATGGGTTGGGGTTCCAAACAGTTCTGTGTCAGAATAGGCAAAGAACTGTGTGCCTCGGAATGCGCACAATGAGAGTTTCCTAACGAGTTAGGACCTCTAGTCAGATCCTGCCAGTCTGGGTGAAGAGATCATAGACTTGAGTGCATGCAGTTTTCATCTCCAAGAAATTATGCACTGCTTGAAAACTCATAGATATGTGGACAAAATAATGAGACAGGAAACAGCAACCAGAGTGGAGGATTCCATTCAGGAATGGATGAGTGGTAGAAACAGAGCATACTGCAAAGAGTAGAAAAAGGATGATGAAAGGGCAGGATTTGGAAACTTGCAGATATTGGATGAGTTGCTATGTTCAGAAGGGTTTAAGGCCTAAGTGCTGAAGGGGTAGTTAAGAAAGGACATATCCTGGTGGTTAGTATCGTAAGAGGAAAAAGAGTTTCCTTTGGAAGAGTGTCTCAACATACAAATGTGTGACTGCATGTAGACATGAGGTATGATTTTTAAAAAACCCTTTAAACACCTCTTCTAAGGCTTTTACTTGTTTGAATATTCAAGTATTATTAAATGAAAAGAGGATATATTGTTGTAATAAGCAATAGTTTCACAACTGTATTCATTAGGAGTAAAACCCCTGAAATGACGTATGGAAATATTTTTCTTTGTGACTACAGTTTATGAGAAAATGGGTGAATAGCAAAGAACCTCTTGCCTTCATCTCTTTTGGGAGCCCAGCATCAGGCTACATTTGGATTGTAGACAGACTATGAAGATAAAGAGGGGCCAGGAAGAGAGCAAAGGGATGGAGATAATTAATGATGAGGTTAGAGAGCAAAAGATGTACAAACATGGAAAAATAATTATTGCACAGGGGACAGATATGTGTTTTTATATTTTATGTTGGAGAAAAATAGTCTAGTTGTTAATGTATATAACAGTTTGAGGAATCTTATAATTCAAATTGGATTACTTTTAATATTGTCAGACTTGAGTATTTGCATAGTGTGCTCATATTTACATACAGTGGACCCTCCGTATCTGCAGGGGATTGGTTCCAGGACCCGCCGCGGATACTAAAATCCGTAGATGCTGAAGTCGTGCTGCAATGCCTTACCAGATTGAGCACATAGTGCCTCCGGAGGCCGCTTCTGGCTTGCGCCAGGTCCACAGGTCCCAGGACACCTTGGGGGAAGCGACTGGAAGCTGCGGGCATGAAACCAGAAGTCACTTCCGGTCACTTTCCCGAGGCATCCTGGGGCCCACAGAGGCCAATGGGTTGCGCTGCAGGCCAGCGCAACCTGGAAGTGGCCTTTGGAGGCACCTCATGCTTGATTCGCAGATGGTGAAATCCATGGATACGGGACCCACAGATACGGAGGGTCCACTGTATCTAACCACCCTAAAGTTCAAGGATGAAAGGCAGTCTATAAATTTTTCAGATAAATAAATTTAGATGATTTACTGAGTTCCAATTAAAAGAAGCAAAGCTATAATCTATGCCATTGCACCTAGTGACTGAAAAATTGAGTTATGAGCCAGGAATTCCCCTGTTCAAATGTTGCCTCTGCCATGGTACTAGAGGTACTAGGCAGCCAAAGTTTTCCCCGCCCCCTCTATCTCCAGGATGGGGATGGTAATACATTATATTAATGATATACTGTACAAGATTGTTGAAATGAGAAACACTTGAAGACCCAGTTTGGACCAAACTGATTTGATTGTAGAATCCCAGGAATAAATATATATTTAAGGGACTGTTTCCAACAGTTTTGGAAGATAATTTCTTATAGTAAATTTAAATATTTATGCAAACATGGATGTCTTTTTTTGTGTGTGGTAGCGGTGGTGACGTTTGGATTGCTTCTGAAGTTAGAGCCTATGCTGTTCAAAAACAAAAAACACCAGCTGCTTCAAAGCAGTATTTTCAAGAGACTGAAAGTACAGTATAGCATTTCCTCTTGATTATTGTCAATATCTGGATAGAAAGTAGAAAACTGTCCGCGTACCATGATATTTATTGATACTTGATAATTATCAGAAAAAGTTCTACAGAAGGACTTCTAAAAAGAATGTCTTTCTTAAAAAATTGTGCTTTCTTGACACAGCAAAGCTTTGCTTATTTGTGTTTCAGCTTTCCTGTTGTTCAGCCAAGCAAAATGGTTGTCAATCTCTTTTAAACTAGGAAAATTGAACTGGGTTTTACAGGACTATTGGCTGGCTTAGTTTTGCCAAGCTGTATTCTTTGGATGGTAGTAATGGATGTGTATTACAGAAACAACTCTGACAGTGTTTATCCTCCCCCCCCCTCAGTATAAAGCTGTTGTGTTGTACACGTAGAATGCCAAAATATCCCAATTGACGTTGGAAAGAACTGATGGCCATGGCTAAGGCTAGAGGTTAGTGGGGTTGGGTGAGGCCTAGGTCAATTGAGGAGCTCATAGACTAAGAGGGAACGTAGCTATTGTGGCTCTTGTTTAGTGTAGTGTCTGGCCCGATCAGAGGTGTGGTGGTATGTTTCCATGTTTGCTGGGCCCCACATCACTTGTTATGGAGGTGACGGGGACTCTGGCGCATGCACTGAGTTAGGTAGAGCTTAGCAGGTTTGGAGCCTGGGTATGCTATCGCTCCTTGCTCACTCTGGGCTATGAGCATGCATGCTGGAATCTCTTGTACAGAGGATTCTGTTGCTGTGCTGCACTTTTCCACCGCTCTTCACTGCCTCACCTTGAGAGTTTTTGAAGCTGAATTCCTTCTCTGTACATGTACGTGAAATGCATAGTCCCTTGGAGTCATCTACAAACCCATAGAATTCACTCCAATTAATTTTTTCCAAATATGTGAACAGCTCAATGAGATGTTATTGTGGGTACAAGAAGTTAATCAGAACTGGCTCTGTGTTTATAAGAGAGCATTCTTAGATAAAACGATGGTTAGTTTCACTTCTGCCTTTGTAGTTCACTCAAATTCTTTCAAGCCCTTGGGTGCAATGAATAAGCACTGTTGCTGTGCAGCCCTCATTAATTTAACTGGGAGATTCAGTTACAATATGTTATCCAAGTTCCACTGGTAAGTTGGTGCAGAAAAGTGATGCTATGTTGTTTTCTAGACCAAGGGTTCTCAACGTTGGCAGCGCAGCATACCACCTACATGGCGGCCGCTGCGCTACTTCTGGGTTGTTCCCATCATGCTGGAGGCCTCAAAAAGGTAAGGCAGGAGATCAGGATGGGCGGGAATCTGCGGCTTGAGGTCTGCAAGCCCTGCAGACCTCGAGCAGCCAGTTCCTTGGGTGGTACAGGTGCCCTGGCAGCCACCATCTTGCCTGCCAGGGCTCTGCATACCACCAAACCACCAGTTGAGAACCCCTGCTCTAGACTATCTGCAATGCCACTCCAAACAATTGGATTGCACTCCACTGCTCTGCCTCTGCATGATAGGTAGACCTGTACTGAATGGGAAAAAACAATGGCTACCTCCTTGGAGCACTCTGTCCTTTCCTCAGGTCTTCCAATAATTCTGTGCCACTGCCCTGGGTGGCAGACCTTTCTGCAGCAGACACTTTTTACCTCACAGCCAACTATGTTTGTTCCTGGGTTTTGACTTAATCAGTTGAGACCTCTGTAGTATATTTTTTTCAGGGCAAAATGGACAACTTTTCCAAATTGTTTTGATCTCCAAATGCACCTTTCAGGGCAGAATGAAGGAAGAGTGAGCATGCTGCTTATAGCGAAGAAGCAGGCAAGCAACCTGCATGCTAAAGAGGCTCCGTTAAACAGGAAGCAGGAAGCATGCTGCTTATAGCATTTTGGTTAAGGAAGAAACACACTGACCTGGTGCCAGCTCTATAAAGAAGAACAAAGGTAATGGGCACAGGGGGACCACGGGGGATAGCGTTCTCCCCTATCCACAGGTTCCCAGTATCCACAGAGGGCCAGGAACCTACAGTTAGCTCTTGTAACTGGAGCAGGAGGTCTGGCTCAGTTGAAGAGCTGCCGCCTTGTATGCCTGAAGATCTCAGGATGGCAGTTTGAGACGCCCGGAAGTATCCAAGAGCTGTTCAGAGCTGTCGACATGCCACTGACAAGCTGCAGAAGCTTCTGTGAGAGAGAGAGAATTCTGCAGCTGGCATGCTGAGTGAGAGGCAGTGTTGCCGTCAAGTTGATGTGTGGGAGGCAAATGCCAGAGAGAGGCCAGACTGTGAAGGAAATCACCTGGAATGAAGCATTCTATGCAAGATTGGAACATAATATAATGTGAAAACCGCTTTGGTTTAGAAATGCCTGCATAACCCAACTTTTTGAAATCATACCATAGCTAGAGGTGGGAGAAAATGTTTTTGTTTTTTTTTTCAGATTTTGGTGGTGGTGGTTGTCGTTAATAACAACAACCAGTATTTATATACTGCCTTTTCTTTGGTCATCGAATTTCTCCTCTTACTTTAATTCAATTTAACTTAATTTAATTTAACCAAAATGAAATAGCAGAAAGCGGTGTTGTGTGTTCCAATTTTTATCAATTGTAACTGTTTTAAAAGTGTAATAGGTAGGTGGTATAGGGTGGCGCAGTGGGATAAACCGCTGAACCATGAGGTCGAAAGGTCGGCAGTTCAAATCTGTGACGGGGTGAGCTCTTGTTGCTTGGCCAGCTCCTACCAACCTAGCAGTTCCAAAGCATGTTAATGTGAGTAGATTAAATAGGTACCGCTGGCGGGAAGGTAAACAGCGCTCCGTGTTCCAGCCGCATGCTACGCGCTGCGGCAAGGAGAGTCATGCCAGCCACATGACCATGGAGGCGTCTTCGGACAACGCTGGCTCTTCGGCTTTGAAATGGGGATGAGCACCACACACTAGAGTCGGACATGACTGGACTTAATTGTCAGTGGTCACCTTTACCTTTACCTTATAGGTTGTACAGTGTCAGGAGATGAAGAATGACACAAAATTACATGGTTTTATCTTATTTTTTCACAGATTTTTTAGCAGAATGTGGTCTTGTGTTTTTATTCCATTGTCACCATTTTCTCCTTCCCCTAACCATAGCTTACCTAAGAAGGTCAACTTGCAGGTAAGGAGCAGCTGACTGTTTCTTGAACCGTACAGTGATAGGGAGTAGGCGAACTTCGGTTTGTGCAACACTATGCAGCTGATTCAATGTCCTAAAACCCTTAACCAACTAAGGGCGCAATCCTGTGTAACTCTTGCACTTATGCCAGTGTAACTTGCCGTACGTTGGCGAACGCAGGACAGACACTGGTGTAACCCCCCTTGGATGCTGTGCAGCCGCAGGCTGGATGCTTGTGCAACTCCACCAAATGCAGGGAGCATTCAAAAGCCCCCGGAATGCCCCCTGCACCGGCAGAGTTGCGCCGGCATCCGTCCTGTGTCCGAACTGCAGCTGCACAGCGTCCGAGGGGGTGTTACGCTGGTGTCCATCCTGCGTCCATCAACGCACGGCAAGTTACACTGGCGTAAGTGCACGAACACCAGGGGATCTACTGTTACACCGGTGCAAGAGTTACACAGGATTGGGCTGTGAGATATTCAGCTACGTATAGATGAAAGTACTGCCTGATGATTAACTTTGTGTAAATAAGAGCTTGTATATTTTGCACGAATAGGCCTGTTGAAAGATTCTGTGACATCATGACTGCAGAATGTTGTGATGCAGTTAGCATACACGGGTTCAGAATGAGCTTTGATTATTGCGTGAAGGAGAGTTGCATTAGTGGTTACTAGCCATAAAAGTCGCCAGCCACAACCTTCGGTTTCAATTTTTGAAGACACTTTCCCTTGATTACCAGATGCTCAGGATGTATAGGAGGATGGATATTGCCACCGTGCCCTGCTTGTGAACTTCCCTGGGGCATGGAGCAGGCCACTGCTGGTAGACAGACTGCTGAGCTGGATGGATCACTGGCCTGACCTGTCATGGCAGCTCTTACATTCTTACCCTATTGTCTGGAGTGACAGTGAAATCGATCAACCTGGGGCATTGTTTCCAGTAGGTCCTTTTAGGCTAATTTATTATTTTTTCTTTCTCCCCAACCAGCTTTTACTTACCAAATGTTAACTCTTATGCTTGATTGCTAAGTCTGGGGCATCAAACCAGGGTGGTTTTTTTTTCCTTGAGAGCAGTATGTGATTATCCAACTCACACTGCTCAGGCAAAAAAAAAAAAAAAAAAAAAGAGGTTTTGTTTTAATAAGCAGTTTGCAGTTTGGCACACAATGCTGAGGAAAGCAACATTATCTCCAGCAGTAAACTCTGCACTCATTGCAAAGCTTGACAAGAAAATGATTGAGTCTGTTTGTTATACCTTTGTGGGGCTGCCACGGCTGCTGATGGAAATGTTGCTGTTTATTCAGCAATGCAATAACACTTTCTGTAATTTATGGATGCACATTCCCCAGATTACTAAAGGTAATATTGTTGACTAAAGGAAAGTATACGAATGGATAGTTTCGGTTGTTCCTGTCCTTATAAAAGTGATTGACTGTTCACTTTGCACAGGGAGGAATTTGCACAGGCTTCTTCTCTCTTAACAATTACAGATTTCCCTTCCTCTGACAGTTACAAATAACACTGATGGTTGCAAGCGGCAAAATTTACTGACTTGTGCAAATCCACAGAACAGGAACCTAGAATTTGGGCCTTTCTTTTGCATTATTTTGCACATAACCTGTTAGTCTATTATTGTGAACTCCCCTGATATGGGAAGAGGGCACCTGGGATCAAGTTTGTTCTTACACTTGCTTCTATGACATCTTTAATGGTTGACCTCTGCCATCTTAATTCTTATTAAAGAATTCAAAATCTAAAGGTCCACTTTTCTCTTCTGGAGTGTGGTGTCACATTTCTAGTCCTGGAAACAGCATTTTCTACCTTGAGGGAATCCTTCCCACATCAATTCATCTGCTAAAGAATCCCTAAATGATTGGCATAGAAACACAGCGTGCCACAGAAGATGATGGGGCCATTTAGTAGGATGCATGCTTAGTTTCATGCAGGGCACTCGTCTGCATCTGTTCTAGTTGGGACCCGTTCATCAGGAAGGTTGGCCACCATTGCTCTAGATTAGAACCATTACTGTGGTCATATTTTCAGGTTGGAACATTTTCAGAGTTGGACATGGATAGCCAGCAGAGCTTCTTTTCTTAGAATTTGTTACATTTTGTGGAGTCATCTCTCTCTCTCTCTCTCTCTCTCTCTCTCTCTCTCTCTCTCTCTCTCTCTCTCTCTCTCTCTCTCTGAGCCTCAGCAGAAGTGGCGCTGCTGAAAGGGTGGTACTGGGAGAGCCCAATTACCATGTGGGCTGGATAAAGAGCTTCTTTATGTGGGACTTTTGATCTTTTCTTCTGCTGATTGAGCTTTTTAACTACTATTTTACTGACAGAGTTTAAAAAATGGTTTTATGAATTGTTTTGATTGATGGATTTTGCTAGCATATCACTGGCTTAAGAGGGCCTGGCATGGTTGCCCATTAAGTTAGGATGTAAATTTAAGTGGATAAGTAGTATGGCAACCCAGTTGCAAGACTCTCATTGTCGGCCCAGGGCTCCTTTTTGGCCTCACTGGTTCCATAGCACAGGCCTTTTGACAGAATTTTAAAAAACTTGGGCAGAATCCAAAGCACCACCACTAGTAGTCTGCTCATGCATGTTCAGCTTCCACTTTGACCATCAGTCTCCCGAATTCCCAAAAGCACCTGAAGGCCAGCTAGTCCTCTGGACTGACCCCATGAGATGAAAAGGGCTGCCATTGGATGGAAATACTGACCCCTCCCCTTTGTACACATAAAAGTGCTAGGAGGGGAATTTGATCCTGGCTCATATCCTTGTTGGCTAAATAAGTTACTGGCTTCTGGGATTCATGTCTTCCCTCATTTTGGTAAGCGTATAGCAGTGTGTTTCCAAAAAATAAAAAATAAAAATAGATACCTGGGTGCAGTTGGGATTTTTATCCTCTATATTTTATTAAACATTTTTCACATTTATATTTTACAGCACTCTCAGGAAGACCATTACACAACAGAGAAATGTTGCATAGCAGTAAGAAATCCATCTCGTTTAGAATATCAATATGTAGAAATACGCAGCGAGACAGTCTTCACCAAACAACTGCTCAATCAAGCTAACAAATACAAGTTCCAAAAAGGGAAATCAAAAACAAACTCATAAGAAATAAATAAAATGTTCTCTTTCAGCACTGAGAGGGTTTTAACTCTTCTTCTGCTGGACTAATATAATATAACCCAGTGCATAAGAACATAAGAGCCCTGCTGGATCAGGCCAAAGGCCCATCTAGTCCAGCTTCCTGTATCACACAGTAGCCCCACCAGATGCCTCGGGGAGCACACAAGACAACAAGATACCTGTATCCTGTCGCCACTCCCTTGCAACTGGCACAAAGAGAACCTACTCCTACAACCAGGAGGTTGCTTATCCCCATCATGGCTTGTAAGCTGTGATGGACTTTTCCTCCATAAATCTGTCCAATCCCCTTTTAAAAGCATCAAGGCCAGGTGCCATCACCACCTCCTGTGGCAAGGAGTTCCACAAAAACCAATTACACGCTGGGTAAAGAAATATTTTCTTTTGTCTGTTTTAATCCTCCCTCCTTCACTCAATTTGAGTGGATGTCCCCTAGTTCTAGTGTTGTGTGAGAGGGAAAAGAATGTCTCTCTATCCACTCTCTCCATCCCATGCATAATTTTATACGTCTCAATCATGTCCCCCCTCAACCGCCTTTTTTCTAGACTGAAGAGCCCCAAACGCTGTAGCCTTTCCTTATAAGGTAGATGAGATAAGGTTCTCAAACACTTTAGCACCGGGACCCACTTTTTAAAATGACACTCTATCGGGACCCACCTAGCTTTACGAGACTTTTTCAAAAAGGTGATCGAGAAAGAAACAATATATTTATTTATTTACAAGCAATATTTTATTTTTGAATTAAAAATCTGCATATTGCCGGCAAACTCCGTCGTTACAGGTCAATTGACCTGTAACAACGGAGTTTCCCAGCAATATTTTATTTTTAATTCAAAGATATGGTCGCGTCGTGAAAACCTACAAAAATATCTAATATTTTATTTATTTATTTGCAAAAAGAACCTCAATTCATTTCTCATGAGGCAGCCCTAATGAATAGCCTCAAGCTGTTTGCAGAGCAATTAGCAGCTATCTTGCAAACTGCAGAAGCTCAGCTCTTTGAAGGGCAATTAGCAACTATGATTTTGAATAGCCTCAGGGCTTGTGGCAATTATCTGACATTTCCATCACCTGGGACCCACCAGAAATCAGGTTGCAACCCACCAAGTGGGTCCCAACCCACAGTTTGAGAAACACTGATATAACCTAATAAAGTGGGAAGGCTGCACTTTTTAGACAGGGTTTTTTCTTTGGATTTATTTATTTATTTATTTATTTACAGTATTTTTACCCCGCCTTTCTCCCGAAGGGACCCAAGGCAGCTTACAACATGGGAAAGGAATACAATACAATACAAAAAATAACCACATTTAAAACAATAAAAACAATTCACAAATTGTTAAAATTGTTGAAATTTTAAAATTGTAGGCACATTTCTCTCTGTGGCAATGTGCTGCACATTTCCTAAGTGGACTTCCGCACACATTTCAAGAGGAAGCATGAGGTGAATGTGTACAAAGTTATGTTTACCCAGGTTATGTGGGCTCTGGCATCAAGACTATCACCCAGGCCAGTGGTTCCCAAAGTGGGAGGCGTGGCTCCCAGGGGAGCCGCAGATACCAGCCAGGGGAGTCGCGGAGTGCCACGGAATCCTCGCGGAAAATAGTGCAATGCCAGTTGTCAGGCATCAACGTAATGTAATGGGGAGCTGTAGTCCATGGTCGCCAATGGTCAAGGGAGCCGTGGGTCAAAAAAGTTTGGGAAACACAGACCCAGGCTGTTGTGGTTGCTGTGTGAGAACTGGGTATCTTTCACTGATCTGCCCATCAACCAACACTGATTGATTGAAACAGCCCTTTGTGCTGTTGTGACATGGGAGAGGCAATGCACTGCCTATTTACCAATAAAAACCACCCCCAGAGCTTTATGGGAGAAGGCCAAAAAGGAGTTTAAAATCTCTCTAGCAATTGCACGAACATTCTCCAGAAAAATCTTGAAAACTGCAAGCTTCTAGTTTCCAGCATGATGAGCCATCTTCATATTGCCATGAAGGCCAGCAATCTGTTCAATGAAACTTTTGCTTTTCAAATAACTCACTCTTAGTGTTTGATTTTTGTGGGGTAGGCACGGGTAGAACAAAGATGTATACAGGTGTGGCATGAAAAAGATTAAAAGAATAGCTGAGTGAGCAACAAAGCCCTGGAAAAGCCTGCCTTAGATAGACTACAGATTAGGAGTGGCAGTGGGGAAAACCATGGTCAATTGAGAGGTCAAACGTGTAATGCATTACATTTTAGCAGCACAGTAACAAGGGAGAAAAAAAAAGGGTGCAAGTCACAGAAGCCCCTCATTCTAGGTATGTTTTCTGTGTTTTCTCTTTAAGGCACTTTGCATATGAGCAGTAGCACTAGCTAAGCAAGCCTGTCTTTGTTTTGTTTAAAATAGAAGATGGACACACTTTTAGTTTCATGGGTTTAGGTGATTGGCTTATGTACTGCCAACCTAGGCTGAATGATCAGATGTCTACTAAGGCAGCAGTTCTCAAACTGTTGGGTTGTGACCCACCAGGAGAACCAGAAGCTATCCCTTGGCACCTTAAGGGGCAGGGACAGTGTGACAGCGGCAGTGGCGCTCCTGGAGATTGCGCTGCCATCAGGTGAAAATGATCTTGTTTAACTTACCGGGGTTCTGGCGGCCCTCCAGAGGTTGCGGGGAGGCCCGCAGCCCTCTCTGCGGACCACCCTGCGCTGTAGATTGCCACTCCAATGCGATTCCGACCACTTCTGGTTTTCGGACAAAAACTTAAAGTGGTCGCAAACATGTTGGACCGGTGATCTACAGTGCGGGGAGGTCCGCAGAGGAGGCCGGGGGCCTCCCTGCACCCTCCGGAAGGCTGCCAGGACCCTCCGGTAAGTTAAACAAGATCACTTTCCCCCCCCCCCCCAACAGCGGTGCAATCCCCAGGAGCGCTGTTGCCACTGTCCCCATGCCTGCAAAGACTCAAAGTTCTCTCCTACTGGTTGGGAGAATTTTGAGAAACCCTGTACTAAGGACAGTGAAGAACTGTCTAGGAGTACACCTGCTAAGCAATAGCAGATAATCTTCTAAACGATGCTGTTTGGTAACTTCTACTCTTCATGTGAAGCTGCCTTATATGGAGTCAGGTCATTGGTTCAGCTAGCCTAGTATTGACCATTCTGATTGGCTACAGCTCTCCAAGGTCTTAGGCAGCAGCCCTGTCGAGCCCCACGTCTGCCTGAGGCCTTTAACCAGATGCCATGGCCTGAAAGTGGAATCTCATGCATACAAAGCACATGGTCTGCCACTGAGTTATGGCACCTCTGTTCAGTAGATTCTGTCAGATGAGTTGTCTATAACTTTGTCTCTTACCAGAGTCTGGCTGTTCCAAGTTGTTTGAGAACTTCCGTTTGTTTGAAAACCTTAAACTTGCAGACTTGGCAGCTGATCTTGTACATTATGGTGCTATAACAATAGTTCTTTGCAGCTTTGACATGCAAAGTGGGTTAAATATATATAGAGATATCTTTTGCTTCTTTATTGTCAAATATATATCAGTTTCATCACTGAGGTTGGAAGCTCTCATTTCCAAATAGAAAACACTGCTTTTTGTAAAGGACAACTGAATCTGTGTACCAAGCTGAGAATTCAGAAGTAGTGATGGCTATTAAAATATTGTGCCTACCCTGATGGGCATTATTGTTTCATCAAGTGACATGGGAGGATTTGCCCTTCAACTAATACTCCTGCTAAACTTCCATCTCTGATATCAAAAGGCTCTCTTAAAAAAACTGTTCTATGAGTGTGCGCTTGGTTTGAAAATGGCAGCCCCATCCTGCAAGCTGAACCCCCTTGAACTCTTAGCATCCAATGGCATTGTCTAAACAGCTCCTGTATAATGGATGCATTGCACCACTGCAATCTGGAATATTGTTTAAATACCGTAAAAATCTCTGCTCATTTAGTCTGTCTGAGCTCTGTAGAGAAAAATGGTATGGTAAAGCCTGTGATAGCAGGTGGTACTACTTTCATATCAGTATAAAATGGAACTGTGTGGATGTATATGTGTGTTTTTCCCCCTTCTGTTCCCTCTTTTTAATCTTTAAATAAGACGATTGGTAGCCTGTTGGCAAGAAAATGGGCCCTGAATTTTTATTCAAAGTTATACAAGGATGATAGTTGGATTTTGTGGCAGGAGGCAAGCCGCTGCTTTTCAGAAAGTGCCGTCAGGGGAAGATTTTTCTGAGTTACCTGCTGGGTCCAAGCTCTTTTATGTTGTTGTTGTGACAGGTAGATTTATAAGGCTTGAAATTTGTACAAATCAGTTGTCATTCAGTGCAAGCTGTCAATGTGTCAAACTGTCATGCCTGCTGCGAGGGGATGCCTGAGGAGGTGTACAAGGGGGCAACCATGGAGAAAGGAAATGAGTTCAAACAGACCTGAAATGGAGCTCACTTCTCTGGTTTTTTCTGCCCCTGTAGAGCTGGCATTGATTTTCCTTGATGTTGAGCAACAGCAAACCTTAAATGACATGTTGTTAGCAATCTAAAGTTGCTGTTTATTGTCTCTTAAATGGCAGCAAATCATGCAGAAGAGAATACTGTGTGTGTGTGTGTGTGTGTGTGTGTGTGTGTGTGTGTGTGTGTGTGTGTGTGTGTGTGAAATTGTGCTGCATGTTTTAGCAGCATCCTGTTCATATCACTTTTTTCTGGCCTGGCTGGTTCCTAACTGGAGACCTGCTGCCTCTTTGCTGATGAGTTCCACTTTCCTGTAGCATTTTGCAGACACAGCATGAAAGGGAAAAATGTTACAGGCTCTTTTTTCTCAGGTTGGTTGCTGGCTAATAAACTTAGTCCTTCAAAGAGAACAAGCTTACCGTATGCATGCATTGGCTAAGACTGGCCAAATCAGAATTTTAAAAAAATGAAGGACATCTTGGCGTTTCAGTATCTGAAAAGAGGGATAACCATCATGCTTCAATAGACTGTAGTAGTTTGGACTGCAGGACATCTGGCAACCCCTAATCGGGCTTATTATTAATGCTGTGTTTGACGGCATCATTAATTTTACCCATTTTTTTTTACCTTAATAGACCAACATTTCAATGCATCTTCTGATATAGCCTACCAAAGCTTCTGCCACAATATATTTTTTTTAGTCTTTTCAGGTCACAAAGCTCTCTGTTGTTTTCTTGCAACAGTCGAAAATGACTACCCTTCTTGAGTTTTTAATTCAGTATTGACTTGTATCCAAGTCTTCTTGGATATTATTCTAAAATACCTTATTTAGGCAGGTATTCTAAAATACCTTATTTAGGCAGCTACTAAGTAAATACTGGCGTGCTTGTCTTGAAACTTTTTGATTAATCTGACAAACAAGCAGAACCTTTTTTCTAACCTTTTATATAAATATGCGTAATTGGGTATGAGAGAGAGAGAGAGAGAGAGAGAGAGAGATGGATTTTGAAGTTTGTAAGTTGTAACTGAGAATTTTGTGTATAAGCTGCTTTTCTCATTTCCTAATTCATGATTTATCTAGGGATTGCACTATTGAGTGTGTGCCAGATATTGAATAAAAGTATTACCTGAAGTGAAGACGTACTCTCTTGAGCAATGTTTCTTCTTAAACCAGATTGACGTGGCTGCTGTCCCAACTTTGTGTTCACTTGTGGACCAGTGGTCCTTCCTGCAATTAGTTACGTGCTTCCCCCCCCCTTTTGTCATGCTTAGTTTGATCCTTCAGTTATCAGGTGATCTTGGGGAGGACCCCCCCCCAAGGAAAACTGAATGGAAACAGAAAATGGGAAGGTGACACTTGAGCACCAGTCAGCAGCAAGAGGTAAAAAAAGAATTAATCAAAGATTTCCATACAGCCATTACCAGCTGGCATTCATGGCCTCTGAGCCGTTGAGCTAAAAAGTCTACAGAGAGGTACACGGCGCAGCTGAGTTTGTCTTGTAAAAACACAGCTGTCCAAAACATGACAGCTACAGCATTAGCAGGGCCATTAAGAGGTGTAGAACATTTCCAGGGAAATGATTTGAAAAATGACAATGCTGGCTCCTTGTGCGATATTAATTATACCCTGTGCTCGTGGCAAATAAGCTAAAATAGTTGGCAAGAAAGACAAAATGAGGTGTCTTGTTTCTGGTAGTCAGTCGGATCAGTCATTGTACAAGCTAGTATATTGGGTTGTTATTTTTTTATGAAGAGGCAAACTCTTATGGACAAAGAGGGTCTTCGTTAAGCATTCTTGGTTTGTGCTTGTGTATGTGAGGGTGTTTTGTAAATATGGCTCTTGAGTACAAGGTGGGTTTCCCTGACAGTGTTTTCTGCAGGATGGTATAAAATCTTTCCTCATCATTGTTTGGTCTGACTTGACCGAGCCGTAATCAAGTCGGTCTCCTCGCCACACCAGATTAACTGTCTGCTAGTCTCTGCCTCTCCAAGCACAATGATTTGACAGTGTGAGGGTCCACTTATGCCACACCTCATTTTGACTGGGCTTTGCATTGTCTAGATGGGATAGAGGGTAACCCTACTTTTTGGGGTGCCTTTTGTTGCAGGTGTCACTCAAGTGTGTGTGTCCTTTGCTTCTGATATAAGTGAACCCCTTTATTCCTTTTTTTTTCAGCGCGGGCTCAAATAGTTTGTTTTGTCTTGCTAGCGTTTGGGTGATGGGTTGGTGTCTGCCTTCTGTGCCTCTGTAATACAGGTTGTAATACAGGTGATGGAAAAGTCCATCACAGCTTTCAAGCCATGATGGGGATAAGCAACCTCCTGGTTGTAGGAGTAGGTTTTCTTTGTGCCAGGTACAAGGGAGTGGCGACAGGATACAGGTTATCTTGTTGGCTGTGTGCTCCCTGAGGCATCTGGTGGGGCCACTCTGTGATACAGGAAGCTGGACTAGATGGGCCTTTGGCCTGATCTAGCAGGGCTCTTCTTATGTTCTTATGTTGTTAGGTTGAGTATCCCTTATCTGGACTGCTTGGGATGGGAAGTTGTCTGGATTTTGATATATTTGCATAAATATAATGAGATCTTGGGGATGGGACCCAAGTCTAAACACAATTCATTTATGTATCGTATACACCTTATACACATAGCCTGTAGGCCATTTTATACAATATTTTTAATAATTTTGTGCTCAGCATGCCTTGCGCTATGCCAGCCAAGTGCAGGAAAAAGTTTTTTTTTAAAGTCGTAGCTCCAAAAACACATCTGTATTTTGGAATAGTCTGGATTTCGGATGTCCAGATAAGGGATTACCAACTGTAGTGTTTTTGTTCTGCTGCTTTTCTGTTTTAAATTGTGATCCCCCAGTGGTTTTATTATTACATTATTTTATGTATTGTTTTTATATATTGTAAATTTTGTTCTCTGTATCTTTATAAGCCACCTTAGGCATTTGCTCCAGCTTGGGAAAAGGTGGTATATATATTTTTTTAATAAATAAAAAATTCCTGTTTTCACTTTCCTGCACTGAGTAGGTAGGGTTTGAATAGCTTTTTCAAGGAATCTTGCACTGTGAGCAGGTTTGAGCTCTGCTTCCAAACAAAATGCAAAAATGTACAATTGTACAATCCTGTACATGGTGACCTGGGAGCAAGTCCCATTGAACTCAGCGGGATTTACTTATGAATAGGCATGCACAGAATTGTACTGTAAGGTTTTCTGTCCGGTCCTTTGGCTTTACTCTGTTATGTATCCAGGAAAAATCAACAGCTGGCTTAACCAAAACCCTGCTTACATTGCCAAGCAGCAGCACTGCATCACATAAATTGCAGTGAGTAAACTTACTGACTGAAGAGTAAGGACTGAGTATGTTTCCTTTGCCCCTGAAAGTCATGCGTAGTGAACTGTTAAATGTTTTTCAAAGATGATGAAAAATGGTGTGTTCTCGTACAGAAGCTGAACTTCCCAGGATCTCTTGTTCTGTACCAGTGTGGCAAACATCCCTTTAGCTAAACCTTTGGGAGGTTCATAGTTCATAGATTCATGTCTCTAGTTTAGTTCTTGGGTTGTAGCAAGATAAAACTTTTGATACATGAACAAAGCTATGTAAACAACGAAAGGAAAAAGGATTCCAGGGGCATGTGGGAAATTCAGACTAATTGGCTTTAACCTCTGTTCTTGGTAAATTTACGGAAAGCGTTATTAAAAAGAAAATTATGAAGAAACTACAGAAGAACAAGCCTTGCTGAAGAAGAATCAGAGCATGGTTCTTGCAAAGGTAAGTCCTCCCTCACTAGCCTTTTAGTATTCTTTGAGGGCGCAATCAGTGGCGTCGCCAGGCGACCACGCAGCTGGGGCGGCACCCCAACGCCCCTCCAATAAAACTGTCAAAAATTTTAGGTTTCGGTTTCGAAACCTATTTTTGACAGTTTTATTGGGGGGGGGTTCCGTTTTTAAAAAAAGGTTTTTAGCGCTTTTTTAGCGCTCAGGGGGCTTCTATGTGTAAGTGTATGCTTTGCACCCACTTAACTTGATTCTAGGAGCCTCCAGCGACGATCTCCTCGACTCCTCCACCGACGATCTCTTCCAGGGGCGCAGATCGCTCCTCTGCTCTGCCGCCCCTGGCGCGAACTCTGTAAAGCGCCCAGCAGCGTTTTACAGAGTTCACGCATGCACAGGACGACGATTGGAAACATCATCGTCCTGCGCATGCGTGAACTCTGTATAGCGGCGGCGCTTACAGAGTTCGCGCCAGGGGCGGCAGAGGAGCGATCTGTGCTCCTGGAAGAGATCGTCGGTGGAGGAGATCGTCGCTGGAGGCTCCTAGAATCAAGTTAAGTGGGCGCAAAGCATACACGTACACAAAAAAGCCCCCTGAGCGCTAAAAAAAACCTTTTAAAAAACCCGGAAAAAACAGAAAAACTTTTAGACGAAAACGAAAGTTAGGCAGGCCTCCGCCCCCCCGAGCCCTTCCGCCCCTACGCCCTGGGGCCCACCGCCCCAGGTCAGACGACGCCTCTGGGCGCAATCCTGACTAAGGATCCGGCTGGAGGCCCAGAGCCGCCCGTCAGATCCTGTGCACTGGCTGCCCGGCGCACGCTCATCCCCTTCCCCGAGTGTAAACCTGGCCATCCCTATTGGCCTCCTCGGATTTCCGCCAGCTAAATAGCTGGCAGAAGTAGAGGAGGGCATGTAATGGCCTAGCCGGCCCGGTGGGGACAGGGATATGGCCAACACCATCCCCCTCCCCCTCCCCGGCCGGCTAGGCCAATGGCCCCCCTCCCTCGTCTGGCCGGACCATCCATGCAGCCAGCAATGAAGCACTTATCTTCCGCCACTGTCCGCATGAAGATCCGGCATCGGAGTGAGGGAGGCTGGCCTTGCGCCGGCCTTCCTTACACCTGAGTCATCGCGAACGTGCATTACGGCATGATCACGACGACGTCCGGTGCCAGAGCACTAGCTCCGGCACCGGACCCATCTTCAGGATTGCGCTGTGAAAGTGTTAGCTGTCTTTATTTATTTATTTATTTATTTTAAAAAATTATATCCCGCCTTATCCTATGCCGAAGGCAAATGCCCAAGGCGGATTACAACAAAAATGAAAATACACATTAAAATAATTAATTAAAACACTTAAGATTAAAAATAAACAATCCCAGTGGGTCACCAGCATTTACATATATTAAAACCATTTGTTAAAAGGTCAGCCCACCATGTCAGACATTAAAAGCAGTCCTGAATAAAAATGTCTTAAGCCCCGCCGAAAGGCCTCTAAAGAGGGAGTCGTTCTTAATTCCAAGGAGAGGGAATTCCACAATTGGGGCGCCACCGCCGAGAAGGCCCTACTCTGCGCCGCCATCCCCCTCACTTCCGCCAATGGCGGCACGGTCAACAGGGCCCCCCCTGATGACCTCAGAGTACGGGTCGGATTATAAGGAAGGAGGCGGTCCCTCAAATACCTTGGACCCGAGCCGTTATGGGCTTTAAAAGTTAAAACTAGCACTTTGAATTGTGCCCGGAAACGAACCGGTAGCCAGTGTAGCCGCCGAAGCAACGGTCCGACTGAGTCGAACCGACAAGCCCCGGCAACCACCTGGGCCGCCGCATTCTGCACTAGTTGCAGTTTCCGAACAGTCTTCAAAGGCAGCCCCACGTAGAGCGCATTGCAGTAATCTAGTCTAGATGTTACTAAGGCATGGGTCACTGTGGCCAGGTCTGCACGATCCAAGTACGGTCGCAGCTGGCGCACTAGCCGAAGCTGGGCAAAAGCCCCCCTGGCCACAGTCGCTACCTGGGAATCCAGGAGCAGCTGCGCATCCAGGACAACCCCCAAGCTGTGGACCTGCTCCTTCAGAGGGAGTACAACCCCATTCAGAGCAGGACGATGATCCAGTACCTGAGTCGTAGACTTCAGGACCAGAAGAACCTCTGTCTTATCAGGATTTAATTTCAGCTTGTTCGCCCCCATCCAGCTCCCAACTGCCTCCAGACAACGATTCAGGACATCGACCGCCCCCTTGGAGTCAGGTGGAAAGGAGAGAAAGAGCTGGGTGTCATCCGCATACTGATGACACCCTACCCCAAACCCCCGGATGACCTCCCCAGCGGCTTCATGTAGATGTTAAACAGCATGGGGGATGGAGAAAAAGCAGGGAGAAAAAATGGAGAAAAAGCAGGGGAGGGGTTACTTTTTAGAGTTAAACCACTGTATGTTCTTGCTTTAAGCATGCTGGAATTGCGCTTCAGAAGCCTCTTCTGGGTCGTGCGACTCCCCCTCCCAAGATCGCCCCAGAATGCTTTGCAAAGCATTCTGGGGTGACCTGGGGAGGGGGGAGTCGCATGACCTGGAAGAGGCTTCCAGAGTGCGATTTCAGCATGTTTAAAGCAAGAACATACAGCAGTTTAACTATAAAAGGTAAAAAAAAGCCTGCTTTCCCCCCCCCCCTTTTTTGCAGCATTTTTTATTGGACCTCATGGATCCGGGATTCTCAGTAAGTCAAATCCGCGGAGCCCAGATCCACGGGGAAAAAAGGGTCCACTGTAATCCTTACGGGCCTGTGGAATTTGTTTCCAAAAGTTGTGGTGATTGCTGCTAGCTTGAATAACTTTATAGGGGCATTGGATAAATTCATGGAGGACAAGTCTTATTAGTGGCTATTAGTCAGGATGACTATGCACTACCTCCAGATTCAGTAGCAAAATGCCTCTGTCCAGCTGTAGGGGAGCAATGATGGGATAGAAATATGCTTGTGAGGCTCCCAGAGGTAGTTGGTGGGCACTGTGGGAAACAGAATGCTGGACTAGATGGGCCTTTGGCCTGATCCAGCAGGCTTTTCTTATGTTCTTATGGAAAATATTAGGAATCAATTAGCAAATAAGCACCTGAGCGACTTCACATTTTTGGTGGATACTTGCTGCTACAAAGGCAAAGTAGCAACTTTTAAAGTAAAGTTCGTGTTGAAATTTGCTGAGGAAAAACAACAACTTTTTGTTGATGGAACCAATAATTGTTTCCATGAAGTAATGCTTCTCCCCCCCCCCTTTTATATAGAACAACAAATGTTAAAGGCCATCCTTCACTGTTCTTTTCCTGCATCTTAGGCTTACCATATTTTCCCGGTTCTAAACTGGGACACCCCCAATAATTAATTTAAATTAAATTTAAAAATTTTTGGATGACCAAAATTTTATAATTAAATTAATTTATTTACTTGCCTGTCTCGCCCCCGCTGCCATTCTGCCGCTGCTGCTATTGCCGCCACCACCATCGTTGTCTTCATCATCTTTGCCGTTGCTGGAGCCTGGCTGGCTGCATCCGAGCCGGCCAGGACTCCTGCCCCTTCAAGCTGCCGTCGCCGCTGCTTTTAAAACTTACCTTTTTTTCTGGTGGCGCCATCTTGGATCTCGCAAGATTTTGTGAGATCCAAGATGGCACCGCCGGAAAAAAGGTAAGTTTTAAGACTTTTTAAAGTGGCTACAGAGCCCGGAAAGCCCGGGACTGATCTGGGACCGGAGCCGGAAACGGGGACAGTCCCGGGTTTTCTGGGACTGATGGCAAGCCTACTTATAATGAAACCAATTTTACCATAGTAGGCTAATTGATAAATGTAAATCTTCCCATGGTATTTTCCCATCAACTTTAAATGAAATGACTTTAAACGAAACAACTTTAAGTGAGGACTTACTGTATAGTTTTAGATAGGATTTCTGCATCTTGAAGGGGATTGAGGTCTCTTCTAATTTTCTAATGGTGCCAACTTAAATCAACAAATGCTATGTCTGAATGAGTGTGTTCAATACACATTCTTGCTTAGATAGACTTAACTCATAATCCTAAGCTTCCTCATTGTGAATTGTATTGTTTTGAATATTGTCTTAGAGATTCATGGTCCATATTTACTAAATTTAAAAATAGGGGTTTAATGCCCGTGTTGGTCAGTTCTTAAAAGCATCAACGTTTTACTCTGGAATTGGCACTGAGCTTCTTGGTTCAGAGTACAAAGATTCAGCCACGGTCCTGAGGCTGGAACCTTGGTGCTTTCCCGCTTCTTCTCCTCTTCCCTCCCCCCTCTACCACTTCAGCCCCAGTTCCCCCCATGTACAATTTTCTCGATTTCCCTGAAATGCTAACGTCCTGCTTCCCCTCCTTTCTCTCTTCTTCTGTTTGTGCCATTATGCACTCCCTTCTCCTTGTCAGGCTTTTCTCTTTCTACCTAGGCACCGCTGATGTTAGGCCCTAGTTGTGTGAGTGATGATTGTACTGTACATTGCATTATCTCTTTGAGTCCCATTCCCACTTATTGTAATCATACCCCCACAATAAGTTATCTCTTGATGCACCTAAAATACCGTATTTCTTCGATTCTAAGACACATGTTTTTTCCCAATTAAGCATTTAAAAAAATGTGGTGCGTCTTAGAATCGAAGGTCTCTAAAAAGCACCCCAAAATGCAATTTCCTTACTTACCGGGGCTTGGGGGAGCTTCAGGGAGGCCTGCGCGACCCTCTGCAGGCCTCCCCGATCTTCAGTTCAGCGAAAAACAGCGATTTTCGGCCATTTCTGGTTTTCGCGAAAACCGGAAATGGCTGAAAATCGCCAGTTTTTGCCGAACTGAAGATCGGGGAGGCCTGCAGAGGGTCGCGCAGGCCTCCCTGATCTTCAGTTTGGTGAAAAACAGCGATTTTCGGCCATTTCCGGTTTTCACAAAAACCGGAAATGGCCGAAAATTGCTGGTTTTTACCGAACTGAAGATCGGGGAGGCCTGCAGAGGGTCGCACAGGCCTCCCTGAAGCTCCCCCAAGCCCTGGTAAGTAAGGAAATTACATTTCCTGGCGGACTGCAAAGGCACTGTTCAAATGCAGTGAGGAGATAATCAGTTGCAGCGCGAGGCATGCTGGGGCGAGCTCTCAGGTTCAGGGAGAGCTCTCCGCTGAGCAGAGGGGGCAAAATGGCGCAGTAAAAATCGGACTGCCATGGCAGGCAAGCTGGGGAGAGTTGGTGCTGAGCAGGAAGGAGGTGCATCTTGCAATCGATGGTTTTTGTTTTTGTTTTTCTGCTGGTGTTCCTGAAATTAAGATGCACCTTAGAATTGATGGCGCCTTAGACTCGAAGAAATACGGTATTACTACTTTTATCATTTCATGTCGTTCAGTTGAGTTGTGCCAAGACGAGGCACACTCAATAGATTTCTCCCATGTTGCATGTTGCATGCATCTTAGAGCATGCTCTTTAGATACTATATACATGCTCTTCAATCTAGCTGTAATGGTGCTGACCTTCCAGGTATTAATATCTCTCCTGCATGCCTTAAGGCTCTTTGAAAGTACTTTTAAATCTCAGTACCGTACAGCTGAATCTCTTGAATGTGCTCAGTTGATTATAGAGCACCATTTCTGCTTGAAGCTTCCATGTCAGCGACATGTCTTCCCCAACATACTTGGGCCCCAGTAAATGTGCTCTTGATGTCAGGCAAGCATTTGAGACCTTTCCAAAACTTCTAATACAAAATCCCTATCCTGCCCTTTCACCTTGCAAATGGATCTGAAGAAGCAAAGACTTAAGATGTCATCTGTAAAGTTTCCCAAGTTATTAGTGCATGATATAAATATATAACCCATGAAAGAAAAATATGGCCAGTGTGTTGTTTTCTTGCCACAAGATTTTTCTGTTTGCTTGTGTGTATGAGGCTGGAGCTTAGAAAAGGAAGGCCGTGTTCGAAGTGGAAAAAGATTAATATCTGTTGACTTGTATCTGTGTCTGGTCTAGGACGTATCTAACATATTAAGAAATTACAGAATAGAGCAAGGACAGAAATGCCCACACAAAGCCCACCCTGCTTATGTATAGTTGACACGTGTCTTGAGAGAAGAAGAAAAAAGTCCACTCCTTATCTGTATTTATTAATTGTTTTAAATGCATGCACACGCTAAGCTTCTCATTGTCTAGAAATGAAGCTGAGTTAAGGCGGAAAAGTCAAGCGAGCTTATGATTTGTAACAGATTCAACATTCTAGGTGAAAAGGCAACTCGGGATCCTTCCAGAATCCTGCTTCTGTATCTCTTTCTTAGAAATGATACTTCAATTTGTTTTGCTGCCTGAAGAAAATCCTTCAGTAGTGTTGTCTTCGGTATTGTTGAGCAATGCTCTCTCTCCCCTCCCACCTCGCCATAGCCTCTCGATCCCATACATCCTGCTGCTGCTACCTGCGTTGATCCTGTAGTTAAATTACCCTATATAAACAAGTCTTTGTAATTCCTGCTTGTGAAAAATGCTGTGTGCTTTTCAGCAAAGAAGAAAATAGACCTGAAAATAAGAGGTCACAAGCAGGTCAAAATGTTTAGTGGAAAGATCTAGCAAAGTTCCATGCCATGTAGTTTTGAGATTCTAGCTGAGATGGACGTTGCTTTATTTTCCTTTTAAGTATCTCATCAAAAGATAGCTTAAAAAAAATCTCTACTGGGGTCAACCTATATCTTTCTAAAAGAGGTATTTAAATGCTGCAGCTTGTTATCTGATAATCCATTCCTAAATATATTGAACATGAGAAATAATACTTTGCCTTAACTGCCAAGTGGAGAGAAAATGTCTTAAAATTATAGTGTGTGGCAAATTAGAGACTGCTTGGGTGTTTTTTTTTCTTTCTCTCTGATGTTGAAACATAAACTGCCCCCCCTTTTACCTTGTTTATCTTGAAAACACACTTTAATGCCTGTGGTGTTTCTGTTAACCTCCCCGAACTCTTGTGATTTCATTCATATGATTTGTTGTTGAATGACCTTTCAAGGATTTCAGAAAACATGACCTTTTTCTTGTCAAACATTCAAGTGTTTGTCAAGTGAAGCTGTCAGGGGGACAATGCTTGTTTTGCTCATTATAACTAATGTGCTTCCAACATCCTTGAAAATGCAAATCATTTTTTTTTTAAAGATGAGATTGTGGGCTCATTGTTTTGGGAAAGAGAGAGAACTTCACAATGCATAATGCCACCTAATATGTAACGTGTAAATGCATTCAGATATTGTAATAGATATTTGCTAGATAATTTGGCATGGCTACTAAATCAAACCCTGTCGGTGGGCTTCCAAGAGTACGAGGCCGGTCACTGTTGGGAACAGAGGTTAGATGGACCCTTGGTCTTGTTCAACCCACAAGAAAGAAGGGCATTTTCATTGGCTAGGTTCAATTCTAACCCATCAAACCTCCTTTGGGGTAGGTTTGTGGGTATGGTAGAAGGAGATAGGATTTGTCCATGTGATGGTCGCGTGGTGGAAACTCTAGCACATTTGGTTCTTAAATGCAAATTGTATGATGATCTACAACAACAATACCTAGATCAATTTTGCATTCCCGCTTGGAAACCAGAGATGGAGGTCATACGTTTTTTATTACATGGGATAGACCAGGAGCTCACCAAGATGGTGGCTAAATAAATTTTATTTGGTTTTTTGCCGTCGAAGTGTATTACAGACGTCTAGCCTTATTACCGACCCAGAGATGTAAAAATAGGCTGCTTCTCCTCTCTTTTCTTTTATTTAGTAACTTGTGCCATTGGAGTGATTGTGGCTGTGTATTGGTGTATTTAATTTGGATGTTTGTTTGTGATGCCAATAAAGGTTTGATTGATTGATTGACCCTTGGTCTGATCCAGCAAGGCAGTTCCTTAAATCCGACGGCATACTTCTCACCAAAATGGTAAACCCATGGTTGGATGGGGCTGTTGTTGGATTGCAGTACAAGGTGGAATGCTCCTCCATAAAAGAAAAAAAAATCCCTGTGCATATAAACCTAGCATAACTATGACGCTTGGCATTTGTATAGCACTTTCAGGTGTTTGAAGCATTTCACATGTATATTGTTGTAATCCTTAGAGCAACCCTGTAAGGCAAATGCTATTTATTTCAGAGATGTATAGCCTGTCCTTGAGATGTGAAACCTTACAAACTGTTTTACAGCAAGGTTTGAAATGCAAGTAAGGCAGCAAAAAAACCCACAATAATTAAAATTTGCAAGTAAAACCAATGGATAAAATTGTAACCATAACAATTAACATCAGTAGTCCTTTGACCATGCGAGCCTGTCTAGGCTTTACAATCTACCTTGCAAACCATGCTCTCTGGCCGACCGTTAACACATACAGCAAGTCCTCACTGTAAGATGTCGATAGGTCCTTCTTGGAAACTGCAACTTTAAGCGAAATGACCTATAATGCTAAACAATAAACGTAAATGTTCCCATGGCTTTTTTCAATCAACTTTAAATGATACAATCTTAAATGAAACAACTTTAAGTGAGGACTTACTGTACTTGTTTTGCAGGGACTAGAGACTTTTCTGTGTTGGTGCCACAGTAGCATATGGAACTCTCTGTCATAGGAGATGCGCCAGTCCCCTTCAATGCCAATCCTGTTTTTAAATGGACCGTTAAGCAGCAGCGTAACTACCCCCTTCAGCGCCCAGTTCCAGGGGGGTGTTGTGCGCCCTAATAGACCGCGTGCGAAAATTTTCAGGGGGGCGTCCCACTGGGGCCCTGCTCCGGGTGCCCCCCACCCGCCCACACCCTGCCGGAGTCCCCCGGAGAGGCGTCCTCCCGCCGGCTTACCTGCAGGAGGAAAAGCGCCGGCCGCTTCGCCTCCGCCGCACCTTGGCAGCGCAGCAGCAGGCTCAGGCCCTCAGCTGCCTGCCTGCATGGTGCAGGCAGGCAGCAGGAAAAGCACAGCTGCCGCGGAGCTCCGCGATTGCCGCCCGGCCGCAGCCAACACGCAGCTGCTTCTGGAGGGAGGGAGCTCAGGGATCCTGCGCCAAGGAGAGAGCCTCCCCTGGGCCCCTCCTCCCCCAGACTCAGAGGAGAGGACGCGGCGCCGCGGCGAAGCGCCCGGTTCGGGCGAGCCACGCGCCGCTGCTCCCATTGCGCCCAGTTCGGTGGAGTGCCTGGTTCCGATGAACCATGCGCTCCATCGTCCTTACATTACTGCCGTTAAGATATTTTTATTCTGCAAGGCTTTTAATGGATGATAATACATTTATATTAAGTGCATATGTGGGTTTTGTTTTAAGCATTTCCTGCAATGCCAAAGCACTGTATTACCAGTAAGAATGAATAAGGTAAAGGTGACCCCTGACAATTAAGTCCAGTCGTGTCTGACTCTAGGGTGTGGTGCTCATCCCCATTTCAAAACTGAAGAGCCAGCATTGTCTGAAGACGCCTCCGTGGTCATGTGGCCGGCATGACTCTCCTTGCCGCAGCGCGTAGCATGCAGCTGGAACACGGAGCGCTGTTTACCTTCCCGCAAGCGGTACCTATTTATCTACTCACATTAACATGCTTTGGAACTGCTAGGTTGGCAGGAGCTGGTCAAGCAACGAGAGTTCACCCTGTTGCGGATTCAAACTGCCGACTTTTCGATCGACAGCTCATGGTTCAGCGGTTTAACCCACTGCGCCACCCACTGGCCTGAATGAATACTGCAGTCTTAAACACATATTGTAAACCTTTGTCATAATGCCTAATTTAAATGTTCCTGGCAGACATTTTTAGGATGCTTATAATTGTTTTATATGGAGTACAACGTTTTTTACTGGGGTTGGCTCCACAGGTTGGGGTTGGCTCCACAGGTTGGGCCTGGCGGGGCATGAGCACAGTGCCCATGCAAGGACGCACTTCTGTGCCCACTCTTGGGGCAGTGAGGCTTTGTTTCTGCTGCCTCTTCCCCCACCAACACAAGGCAAGCCAGTACCCAAGGGATGCTCACTGGGTGATTGTGGGGGAACAGCAGACTGCCGCAAATTAGCCTTTGTGGGTAGATTTATATCTTCCCCATCTAGATAGCCGTGGCATCATTGACCATCTGTGCACCCGGTGCGGTGACTCTGGTGTCACCCACTGAGTGTGCAGACCTGGAAGAAATTGGTGGCAATGTGATGACATCATTACGTCGCCATCAATTGCATTTTGGCTTGGCAGCCGCTCTGACTTGGCCTGCTTGGCTCCGAACCGGGCAGGCTGAGTCGGAGTAGTAGAAATAGCGAGCAAGGGTGATGCCCGTCAGGGAGGGGTGTCAGCCTTGATCGGTCGCTTTCTGCCGCTCAGACTCTGCCTGCTTGGCTCCGAGCTTAGTGGGAGTGGCAGAAACCGGCCGAGACTGGGCGGTGCAGGGGTGATGGTGCTGCAGTGGACTTCTCCACCTGTCACCCCTCAAATGTGCATCACCCAGTGTGACGCCAGTGCTAGACAGTATGAAGTTTACCATGTGGAAAACCTTTCTTCCTAGTGGTGAAAACTGCTGGCGTGCATTATAAGCTGCACATTACACGTTGCCAGCATGCAATGGCTCAACAACCCAATATTCTTGTCTCTACCACAGTTCTGAGTTAGATGCTCCACCCAGCAACTAGTGATGGTATAAATAATTATGAATTGCTGTTTTACCTCTGTTGCTGTTGGGCGCTAGACCTGTGGATACTGCACAAAATGTAAAGGCTAGACCTGTGGATACTGCACAAAATTTGCATTTTGATGAAAATTGTGCTTGCTGTTTTTAGTCTTTTTTTCAGATTTTGTTCCTTCTGGTAATATCCTACATGTGTTGGGAGGGATTTGGGATTAGGTGCCAGGGTAGGAAGGAAGGAATGTGTGATTTGGGTGTATGTGCATAAGAATGTCTGGGTGGCTGCCTGCTTTCTGCTTGGCTTCCAACCCTTTTTGGAGGAGGAGAGTCTATGGGAATTGGTCACATTTGTACAATCTGGCTGCACATTATTTCCAATTTGAGGCTGTGGGTGGAGGCAAAGAATCTGAGACTTGGCCCCATGTTCTACCACACGTGGGATGTTACTGGGACTGTCAGAATTATCCCTTGGGAAGTTCAGAAACTGTTTTCCTTCTTGTCTTCTGTTTCTTCAGAGAATAGAAAGATTCAGGATAAGAAATAACTATTTTCATTATAGCTGCCTTGTATGAATTTTACACTTTTGTTGTTCGCTTAATGCATTAAAATAATATGAAGTAAATCAGACTATTACTAATAGTGAAAGTATTGGAAGTTTTTTGAAATGTGAAGTTGTCTCAAACTTTCACGGGAAACATATTTGGGACTATTCAGAGTAGTAAAGCATATTTATCTCTCTTGATGCGGCTTTCTTCTTTTGAGAAGGACAATTTGTTGTTAAAGAACAAAAGAAATACAGGTTGATTATCCCTAATCCAGACTGCTTGGGATGGAAAGGTGTCTGGATTTTGGATTTGTCTGGATTTTGGAATATTTGCATAAATATAATGAGATATCTTGGGGATGGGACCCAAGTCTAAACACAATAATCATTTATGTCTCCTATACACCTTATACACATAGCCTGAAGGTAACTTTATACAATATTTTAAATAATTTTGTGCCCCAGCATGCCTTGCACTATGCCAGCCAGGTACTGGAAATAGTTGTGTTTGTTTTTAAGTCATAGCCCCCAAAATGTCTGGATTTCGGATGTCTGGATAAGGGGTCATCACCCTGTACTGAGGATGGGGAAAGTTGCTCATTCCATGGAGCCATGTCATCCTCCGTTCTTCGTCACTCCCTGTCTAGTCCACTTGATCACTTTATAAATGACCATCATGTCCTAGTGCGGAACAGTTTTGTCCACCAGGCTGTTTGGCACATTTTGAAGGTGTTTATGAGAGGTAGTCAGAGTTCAGATGCGTAGTAGTAGCGTTGCATCTGTACAGCAGAAACTTTGTATCCAAGGCCTTATTAGGAAAAAATGGACTATTGTCTGGAAAAGGAGAAATATACATTATTTAAATAAATACGTATATATCTTTGATGACACAATTCTAGACACATACGTTGATGATAAAAGTTCTCTCAAATTCATGTTTAATTTTTCTGTATTCTTTATAAAAAATTATGATTGCATACATTAAACTGCAACGAAGTTGGCTTGGAATGAATTCCAGTATAAGAAAGTACATTTGGGAAATACATTCAAGGCGGATAAGCCACATGCAGTAACTGTTAATTCTTCATGTGGGTTTATAGCTTGCCCCAACCCAAAAGGTTGGGAAGGGAAACCAACGGTAGCAGAGCAGAATTAGTTTAATTTTTTCCCACCTTTACCCAGAGTACGAAAGGCCAGCCCAAGCAGGAACATCTTAAAACACTTTCTAAGGGTATTCAGACTTGGACTTCGTAGCATGAAGAGATTATATTACAGGATATAATGTTAAAAATGATCTCTCTTTGTAATACATTCTTTTTTTTTTTCATTTTAATGACTAAGGAGAGGTCTGTTAGACATACCCAGCTACTTCCGCCCTCTCTATAACTAATACATACAGTGAGTGGGAGCTAAATACATATGAATGTGCACTAGATTATGGCCAATAAATTTTGATAGAGTTGAAACTCTACTTTATGTGTAAAAGTGTAGCCTTTATTGCACAACATATGGAAAACAAGAAGAGGCATTAGCTTGCTCTCCAAATCTCCCAAACCTCCCCAACTGACTCACTTCTTCTGTGTACCCCACTCCTGGTTGCCCGAGAGCCATAATAAAGGTTGGCAAATTAAACATGGTGTGGATAGAGAATTTTTCTCTCTCATAATATTAAAACTTGGGACATCCAGTTAAATTGATTTAAATTCAGGAGAGCCAAATGTGAAAGTATTCCTTCACACAGCACAAAATTAACAGGTGGAATTTGCTGCACAAGGTGTGCAGCCAGCTGTAAGAAGGAATTGGACAAATTAAGAACATAAGAAGAGCCTTGCTGGATCAGGCCAAAGGCCCATTCCTGTATCTCACAGTGGCCCCACCAGATGCCTCCGAGAGCACACAGACAACAAGAGAACGGTTTCCTGTTGTCACTCCCTTGCACCTGGCACAGAGAGAACCTACTTCTAAACCCAGAAGGTTGCTTATGGCTTGTAACTTGTGATGGTCTTTTCCTCCATGAATCTATCCAAACCCCTTTTAAAGGCATCTAGGCCAGGTGCCATCACCACATCCTGTGGCAAGGAGTTCCACAGTTGAATTACACGCTGGGTGAAGAAATATTTTCTTTTGTCCGTTCTAACTCTCCCTCCACTCAATTTTAGTGCATGTCCCCTGGTCCTGGTGTTGTGTGAGAGGGAGAAGAATTTCCCTCTATCCACTCTCTCCATACCATTCATAATTTTATACGTCTCAGTCATGTCCTCCCTCAGGCGCCTTTTTTCTATCAATGGATAATTTTCATGGAGAATAGGTCTGTCAATGGGTATTAATGATGATAGGTAAAGGAAATGTGTATCTTCAGATTAAGGGCCCAATCCTATCCAACTTTCCAGTGCTGATGCAACCATGCTCAACAGGGCATGCGCAGCATCCTGCGGTGGGGGGCAGTCACGGAGGCCCGTGTTTATTCTCTTACCTCTGGACTGCATCAGTGCTGTAATGTTGGATAGGATTGGACCTGAAGTGAACCTGAATTATCTGTTTGGGGCAGGATAAACAGGTATCATTAGCAACAAGGTTCTTAGAAGGCCCCACTGCCAACCTCCAAGACCTCTGTGGTGTTAACCTTCATGAAATGACAGAGTGATGCTCTTGGCTGAGAGAGTTGTTCCATCATCTCCTCTCTCTCATTCCATGTTCAAATGGGAGCTTTCCTTCAGAGGTCCCTACAGGTATGTAAGGGTCTGGGAAGTAAACTCCCATTTGTGGAGGTGACACTCTTGACCAAGAGAGTTGCACTGTTGTTGCCTCCCGCCCCACATATTCCACCTCAAGATGCAACAGGAATCTTAGTGGGAGCTTACCCATGCAGGAGGGGACCCATTAAGGGCAGCTTGCTGAGGACCCCTGGTCCAACAGGACATGTATGTGGAAGTTTAAGCTCTCGATGGCATTGAAAGGAATGGGTAGCTCGAACACTGGGGGTTAGGTCGCATATGTCTGTATATCCCCTCATGTGATTACTCACTGCATAACTTTCAGTTTGTCAACTAGCTTCATTGGAAATTGTTTCATGGCTAGATATTGGGAGATATGAAAATCCTACCTGTATTGATTATCTGTGATGATTTGATCATATATCCAAATCAACACTTCATGCTGAAATCAATGAGTGGTTGACACGTGCTTGTTTTCCAGTCTGCAGTGTGTGTTGATTTTACTGGTTTTGAGTGAGCTAAAAAACAGGCAGGGAGAAATGGATGTTACTGATTGGATAGATTCATTCACTTGAACGTTTGTTAATGTATTGCAATTGTCCATAGCTGAAGATAAGAGCTGATCAGGGTTTCAAAAAAATGCAAAACCTTATTCCACCAGCTTAAAAGCATTCCAAGTGTAATGACTAGATATGTGAATCAATAAGGCAGAATTTGATTGAAACCTCTTGTATTCAACTATCATTTGTATGAATGGGAGCTTCATGAGTGCATACCTGCTCTTGCATGAATCTCACTTGACTAAATGGGCTTTACTCAAGAAACATTCCTGGTGCATATTTTTCCAATGAGAATGGTGATCATATAGATCCATGATGGAGATATATCATCCTTAATTCCAATATTTACACCCGTCTTATTATATAAGGTGGTATGCCTTTGATTTCCTTGGAATCAATTAGCTAATGCATATATTAATTTTCATATTTTATTTATTCGCTTATGAAGTAAGAAGGAAAAATTAGTTTGTAATATAGGCCATTCCTTTCCCTGACAGCCTACCATTTACTAACAATTTATTTTCTACATTGTTGTTTCTGGGTTCACTTCCTTGAAGCAGGGATTGCACATATTAAGCCATTGGTGGTGGTATAAAAATATTCATATGCTTTACTATTTTACATAAAAACTAAGATATCGTCGTCGCCATTTATAATTAAGGATGGACTGAACCTTAAGTAGTTAAATCAGACACTCACAGAAGTCAGCATTGTTGTTGTTGTTGTTTTTTTAAAAAATCACTATTATGCATCTTTGCCCCTCCTTATTATCCATTTCAATTGCTGACAGGTGGTGTGTACATTATTCGTAAACTAAAACCTACTGATGTTACGTTGGTTATGGCTATAATAAAAATTGACATAGATTCAGGACATGTCGTCAATAAATTAGAGATTTCCAAGAATTCAGTATCCAGTAGCCTTGGGTACCACAATGTTAGTAGTCAAATCCTCACACTATTCCTTCTTCCTCTAAGCTTGTGAAAAATTGCTGATTTGTACTTCTCTGTTTCTCCATCAGGGCAGGGGTGGATTGTCTTCAACGCTGATGTCCACATTGGGACCAGTTGATCCATTTTAACAAAATCAAGCCCGGCGTAAAAGCTTTTTGTGGGTTGTGCGGCATTAGACTGCAGGTGGGGTGACTACGCAGTTGAACGGCCTCCCATGGAGGGAACCACAACACTGATTTGTAGAAAACAGGGATGTCGAGGGCCAATGTTCAGCCAAGTCTTCTTCCTGACAAGACTTTTTTTGTGTGCAGACGCATTCAAGTATGCAGACCGCACAACAGCACTCTGATGTGGTCCAGGCCGAGGCATGTCTCACCACTGAATTCTGCTGATTCTGTAAACTAGTCCTTGCAAAATATATGTGAGCTGAAGGGCTATAACTTATTTGTGGGCATGTTGGCACAGACTATGTATAATTTCTGTGAGAACCGTGAAAGGAAAGTGAGAAGGAAAGGAAGTACCATGGTGCTTTTCTGGAGAAATTGTTGCCCTGAAATGTGAGGAGGACAGAGTCCGGTCATGAAAAATCCTGATATATGTGTACAGATGTTATGAGCATTAGAAAAATTTTTGGGGGGGCTTTGAATCTATACAGCGGGGCTTGTGTACACTTTTGCCCAACAGTGGGGCCCCTCTGGGGAATTTCTGAAGAACAGCTTGTGATGTGGCATGAAATGTTGCCATTTGGCAGCTGTCATGCTGCATGCGTGGGTCTCCCACTTGGCTTCTCAAAAGGCAAAGTACTTGAATCTCAGGGCATGTTCTTACTTGTGAGTGGCAACTGCATCATAAATCCTACCTTCTGTACAGAAGTGGTTTAGAAACCATTTAGGGGAATTCTAGAGGTAGCCAATAAGGCTTCACAGGCTGCATTTTCCTGATCCTTGCTTTAGAACAGAAACTGTTAAAAAAAAATCAGACTTCTTTTTTTTAACTTAACACCGTACGTGTTTGCAAACCCTCTCTTCAGTTTCTTGTGGCTTCATTGAAAGATACCAGTTTTGATCATCCCTTCCCAGGTAGTATGATATGCATTTACTTGTTTTATACGTTGTATCTATTGCAAATGTATTGCAAACTGATTTTTTTTAATTATATGTGTGGGGTGTTAACATGTAAAAGCAAGTTCTATGAATTAAGTTTTTAGTATCTGGTTTATAAGAGAGGTGACAAATACAGCTAGCCTTGATCAACTCTTAAATAGCAAATAATGGTGAACACAATTCACTGTGAACACTCTGGGCATATCTGCAGTCTTAAAATGGTTTAATGAGCTTTCCATCTCTCCTGGGATCCCTGGGAACTATAGTTCTGTGTGGGAGGCCTAGGGATTTCTAACAGGGAACTCCCAGTACTGTCGCCATACTGTGATCCCCAGGGTTCTTTGGAAGAGGTAGCTGTGCCAGTTAAGCTGGTTTAAAACCAATATATGTTGGTTGTGTTGTAAGGTATATCCTCTTGTGTATGAACAAGGTATATCCTCTTGTGTATGAGCAAATTTTCACAAGCTCAGTGGAAGAAGGCTGAAATACTATGAGAATTTGACTACTAACATTGTACTACTGAAGGCTCACAGATATTGAATTCTTTAAAATCTCTAACTTATGTATACTGATAGCATGTTCTGAATCTGAATCCATGTGTATTTTTATTATAGCCATAAACCAACATAGCACCACCAGTAGGTTTTAGTTAACAAGTAATTATCAAGTGTCAAATGTGTTCCACTTCCATAGCTCCCAACAAATAATTATTCTTGTTAAGGGGTTAGGGCACCTTAACAAGGATGTCTCAACTTGTTCATGAACCTGCAGTTCCCAGTGTTCAATTCTTTTAGGTGGTGATGGTAAATCATGATGGGTAAATCACTTGGAAACTAGTATATATGTGGGTGGCAGATGTGCTTCGTATCGTCTAGTGTAGAAAACAGTATCTAGATGCACTTTGTATCTAGTGCATCCCTTCCAATTAGTTCTGCAACAATACTGGATAAAATAACAGAGAAGTACTTTTGGATTATGGGCATCCTTCTGAAATAAGTATGTATCATGATAAATGCCATGGTTTCCATTTCTTTGAAATTAACTAATGTACAACTATCGCATATGGTGGAAACTTCTGCTGTTGCTGAATTTAAACAAAACTTGACTTCACAAGTGCTATGATAATCAGTGGACGCGCTGTTGATTGACTTGAGACCTCTTTGCTAAATTCTCATTTGTTCCTCCAGTAGACACCTATATTGAATAATCCCATCCTTGCCTCCTAAAACTAACACAATTTTATTATTTTTAGTTCCCCCTCCCCCCAGTTCCTTATTTCATTGACATCTGTTGTTCCGTAATGGAATGGGGGCACCATGAGGAACAAAATTCTTCAAACTTCTAAAATATTATTAAAATAAAAATCACATTTGATAGATTGAAGTAATGTGTGCTCCTGTTCCTGTCTCTGTGTTCCACTCACCAGCATCACCATCTATAGGAGATATGTTGGCATATGGTTGCGATCTCTGTATTCTCTGACCAGATTTGGTTTCTGCAGAGTTCATGAGAAGATAAATTTTGTCCTAGTAATACTATAGTGACTCATAAATAAATGGTTACCCTTTGGTGCTTACAGTTTTCATTAAAGCGGCCTGAGCTTTGTTATTGACACCGTAGGTTGCCTATTCAGGGAAATGCAGTAAAATTTATCAGTGTGCTTTCTACACCTAATAAATCATCCAAGCAGGGAACCATATGGCAGATAAGACCTTGAAAATGTGGCTTCAGCATGTGAACAGTCAAGTTGCTGAAATCTTGAATGATTACAGCCGGTGCATTTTCCTCTGGAATATCTTACAGTTATTATACATGCCATTCTCTTGTTCACCGTGTCCCCCACCCCCTTTTCCTTTCTTTTCCTCCTTCCTTTTTCTTTCATTCTTTTGTTTCTTCTTTTTTGGAAGGGCTGCTGTTTCTGGAAAAAAAACACCCTTCTGAAGCCGATAAGACATTTTTATAATGCCTCGCTGGTAGTAGGAAAGAGGGGCAGGGAGGAGCAGAGACTGATGGGAAAGGATGATATATGTGGCGGCTGTGTCCCAACTCTCCTCTAGCCCATTGTCATTAATCATAGCTATTAGGGCTTTTTTTTTCTCCCAGAGCTGCCTTGTCTGCACACTGCCTCAGAAAAGCCATTGTGTTCTTTTCATGCCACAATCCAGAGGAAGAAGAAAAACCGTCAGCAAGTATTACTCTCCTGCCACCGCCACCACCCTGCCAGAATTGTTCCCCTTTTAGGGAAAGCAGAGTTCAGTCGGCCATTTGTACCTGTGTGTTAGGCACTTATCTGGTGACACAATCTAAGGGCAAAGGATTGTAATGCATATTCACCAATAATGGCTTCCTTACTCATGGCAGTGTTTCCGTTTTGGTCTTTTGAAAACTGGTCTGGAAGACCTGGGCAACATTGAATCACAGGGTCTTTGAGTAGATAGGAGGGGGGGTCGTATTTACAAAGTGTCCCAAAGCGGTGGCTTATGTGGTATGCACCTGTGGTAATAAATAGGTTGGGAAATCCCTATCGTGGAATGATTGTGTGGCAGTTGTGTTTGCCTGAATCTCCTAAGCCCGGGGTGGAAAGCTTTAAGCATTTTTATTCCAATCCTGTGCTGGTTTTAATGAAAAAAAAGGCAAAGTTAGTTTAGCCTGCCTTGTAAAAAGGGGCAATCCAAAATTAGGAGATCCCCAGCACAATTCACCTGATGTTGCAATTTGTGTGAGGAAACCCCTAAATGAAGAATGTGCATTGTGCAGAAGAAGCGCCTGTGTCGTTTTTCAGGATTTGCTGAAAATCCTGGCACATGTTTATTGCAGTGGCCTACGGACTAAAAGCTGGGTATTGGTGCTGGGGTACTTAATGAATTCAGAAAAGCAGTAAAATGTGATAATGCCCATAGAATTCAACTTCCTAGGAATTTCAACTTTCAATAACAAAATTGGAACTTTCTAGCCCTTATGATTTGAATGTACTATGGAAACTTTCATGGCTTGGTACAATTTGTAATGAAGCAGGCATTATGGGTTTTCTAGCCATGTTTATTATTTGAGAAATAAAACTAAAATCGTACTGTCTTCTTAAGAGATTTATCTCACACACACACTCTGGAGATGTGCGTAGAGGCGAAGATGAGTCTTTATTTCTCCTACCAACGTTTCATCCCACACGAGGGACCTTGTCAAGGTAATTCAGCATAACACTGCTGGATGACACTGAGAACATGGAGCTCTTGCTAGCATATGCCAGTAAAAGCCATGGCAACCGTTAACTGACAACGGAATCATCAACCTCTGCTCTATTCCTCCTAGGCTGCAAATATGCTCTTTTCAGGATAGGTAGCCAGATTTTATTGGCAAATGACAGCTCTTGCTGTCTATTCAGAAGACTTGCAGGTTTCCTTTGGGAGATTGAAATAGCCTCCAGATTTAGTCTTCGTTTTAGACTGGCTTCCGAAAACAACGAACGGACCTGCTCAAAAGCAATTTGGTGGCCAGATTCCAGGGCGTGCGCTGCCACAGCAGATTTTTCTCCTTGTGACAATTTTACCACTCTCTGGTGTTCTTGTACTCTTACTTTAATAGGTCTCATTGTATTTCCAATGTAAGCACGACCACAACCGCATTTTATTTCATAGACTCCTGGGTTCATTAACGTAGGTCTTTGATCTTTGGGATTTCTTAGTATTTGCTCTATCTTAGTTGTAGGAGCAAATAAAGTCCTGATCCCATATTTTCTCATCACTCTCGCTATTTTGTCCGTGGTTCCTTGTAGGAAAGGCAATGATAACCATCGTTTCTCGTTGTCAGCTTCCTCCTCTTTTTCATTATTCTCTCCCGGCTTAGGGATATAGTTTTTCTTTTTAACTTGTCTCTCCCAGCATTTGTTAATTTGCTGCAACTGATAACCATTAGCCAACAAGGAATCTGTGACGATGCGCCTTTCTGCAGCTAAAGATGGTTCATCACAAACCCATAATGCCCTGAAAATTAAAGAATTTATTAAGGAGTTCTTTTGCAGTGGGTGGTGATTGGATGTTTTGTGCAGGTATCTTCCCGTGTGTGTAGGCTTTCGGTACACAGTATGTCCGAAGGTTAAATCCTTCTTTCTAGTCACCAAGACGTCCAAGAAAGGTAAAGTCCCATTTTCTTCAATTTCTATCGTGAATTGGATCTCGGGGCACAAGGAATTTAAATCAAACCTTATGATTTGGTTACAAAAGCCCAGTGCTGACAACCAGCTTACCAAGAGCTAAGACTTTCTACCATAGGTTTGCTGACACAGGAAGCTGCCTTACACTGATTCAGACCGCTAGTTCACCTAGCTCAGTATTGTGAGCACTGGATGCTAGTGGCTCTCCAGGATTTCATCTTACTGCAGTGGTTCTCAAACTTTAGCACCGGGACCCACTTTTTAAAATGATACTCTATCACGACCCACCTAGCTTTACAAGATGCTCAAACATTTATCTCCCTATATTTACACAAGCTTGCAAAGTGCAGGAGCTCAGCTGTTTGCAGGGCAATTAGTAGCTATCTTGCAAGCTGCAGGAGTTCAGCTCTTTAAAGGGCAATTAGCAGCTATCTGATTTTTGAATAGCCTCAGAGCTTGTGGCAATTACTTATCCGATCTTTCCATCACCCGGACCGGCCAGAAATCAGGTCGCGACCCACAGTTTGAGAAACACTGCCTTACTGGGAGATGTCAGGAATTGAACCTGGGAATTTCTGCATCCCAAGTGTGTGCTCTTGTGCTACAGCCCCATCTTAGAACGATGCTTGGCAATGTGTATAAGGGAAAACACTTTTTTTTGTCCCATGTTCTGTGGTGAACGTTGGGAGCCTGCTCAAATGGTAAGACTTCCTCACGTTTACCACTTGATAAATCTGTAAGTATGCCATCAATTTTAGTAATCGGTGATGGGGGACATAGAGTGTAGAAGATCTGTCTCTGAACTAGTGTCTTATGGCTGGGGTTGTCTTTCCTGAAATGTTTTGTACGTACCCATAGTTTTCAGATTATAAATGTTCAGTTACGTCTCAAGTTATGGTTTTGTTTGTATCGTATGATGGAGGGGCTGAGTTGAGTATGCATATACTGTGTATAATTAATCTTGACTTTAAAGTGTGAAATTACACACAGTAGATGGCTTCACTACCTTAAAAGCAACAGTCTTTTTAAAAATCCAGAAATGTTTCTGAAAAGAGAGAGAGACCTTAAAGCAGTGGTTCCCAAACAGGGAGGTGTGGCTCCCAGGAGAGCCACAGAAACCAGCCAGGGGAGCCGCAGAAATCAGCCAGGGGAGCCGCAGAGTGCCACAGAATCCTCTCGGAAAACAGTGCAATGCCTATTGGCAAACATCAACATAATGTACTGGGGAGCCACGGCCAATGGTCACCAATGGTCAAGGGAGCTGCAGTGAAACACTGTCGTAAAGAGAAGCAAAAATAATTTATCGACATCTTATAATATCAATACTATCGGTATTAATACACTTTTAAGACAGTGAGAAAGGAGTAACCTTCTGCTTTCCTAAACAAAGTACCAGGAAGTAATGACAAAGCACTGCAGCAATGCATGGAAGGTGCCCCAACATCATAACAGGTGCCCCAAATGGTTAAGTTAAGGTATTTTCACACACTAGTTATGCAACTGAAACATCATAACAGATGTCAAAGTTATGCAACTGAAACATCATAACAGATGTCAAAGTGAGGAAGGGAGATTTAGTGGCAGCCAAGATTTAGTGGCAGCCTCCACACCTTCAAACTAATTTGAGACCAATGGACAAGACACAGGTAATAGCCCCTTTGTTCATTTAGGCCTGAGCTGCAGGTTAATGCAGTGGATATTAGTTTGGGACGTATTGAACACTGTAAACTTTATAAAGTAGGTGGTATGCTAGCAGATACACCAGCATGTCTGTTGATTGTTCCCCTCTTCAACATACAGTATATTACACTTGTAAACAGCTTATCATATATATTGTGCTTGTAAACAGCTGTGGTATTGCTGTTTGTGTTGTTGCATTACCGTTGGTTATTATCGCTACTCTTGTACAGGTGGGCCCCCATATGCACGAATTCGCTATCCACGGCTTCAGTTATCCACGGATCACAGGGACACCCCCCCGGCTTTTAATTTTTTTCCCAGTAAGCTGAGACTAAGTCCTAGAGAGGCTTTGCAAAGTTAACAGAAACCTTGCAGAGCCTCTCTAGGACTTAGTCTCGTTCTACTTGCCTGCAATGGAGGCTGCTTCTCTGTTGGAAGAAACAAAGCTTGCTGAAAGAAAAACAAGAGCTGGGGGGGGGGTGCGCACACCTGCCTGCAGGGGAGGCAGGGCAGGGGGCCCTCAGGAAACCATGTAAGGGGGGGTTCACTCTTAGCCACAGTTTCAAGTATCCACGGAGGGGCCTGGAACATATCCCCAGCCGATATGGGGGGAGTACTGTACTCCTTTCTGCTGGTTGAATTTAGACTTGCAACTATAGGAAAGCAGCCAGTGCATAGTAGGATAACAGGATCAGTTGAAACCAAAAAGCATCTGTGTGCAGAGGGCTAATGACAGTTAAGATGGGCCAGCAGCTAATTCTGTGGACTTATTTGTACGGTTGTAATTATTTGGTTTAGGTTTGTCTCTTAATCTGTGTTGAGTGATTGAGAGTAGAACAAATAATGACTATTTCTGGAGCAGTAGTCATGTTGCATGTGTGTCTTGATTCTGCTCTGGGTGCATGTTCATATGGATTTGCATTTCTATAGAGTGAAGAGGAGACACATTTTAATAGTTTTGCATCTATTTCCAAAAATTGCAATTGCAACTACTAAATCGATTTACGGCACAATCCTGGTCTACACAATCCTGGAGGGGGGATTGGTCAGCTGCGCCCGGGAAGGGGGAGGGAGTGGCAGTGGTGGCTCCATCAAGATCCTATCCCCTTTCCTGGGCCTGTCTAGCATTACACCGCCCTCTTGAATGTCCGTCAGGAAAATAGCAACATTTGAGTAGACCCATTGGGGAGGCTGGGGCTCTACTCAGGGTAAGGGGAGGAATGTCCCCTGACTCCGAAGAGGCCTTCAGCTGCACTGGTGCTGGGTCCTATCTAGCTAGGATGCAGCGCGGGCTCTATGTCCTCACTGTAGCCTAGCTAGAGAGGATTGGGCTGCTCCTGGAGGCCCAGGTGACAACATTGACCAGGGGTGCTTTTACCAAACTGGATCATTAATGAGAGATAATCTGGCCACAATTATGCATGCCTTCGTAACACCCAGATTAGATTATTGTAACCTCTGCATGTGGCTGCCTTTGAAAACTGTTCCTTTGGTACAGAATGCAGCAGTGAGAGTTCTAGGGAGCACATAACATCATTTTTTTGTCCCCTTTACTGAGTCCCTGCTTCCAAACCAGATTCAAAGTGCTGGTGCTGATCTTTAAAGTCCTAAACAGTTTAGGACCAAGATGTCTGAAGGACTGCCTCATTTCCTAAAATCCTGTAGTACAGAAGTTTAACGCTAAAATATTTCATATTTGACTTCCAAATGTGGAGTTGTGTGTGTTTGGAAGTTTGCATATCACCTGAGAGGGACCCACTCACATGGCCCAGGTAAGTCCCACTGTGACCAATGGAGTTAGTCATGAGAACAGTTTTTGCTTTATTTTATATAGCACTATCTAGGTATGTGGCATTTAGAGAGAAGAAACATAACCCTCCCCTGAGGGGGTTACAACATAGATTTTAACACAAGGGAGACAACAGAAGGAGGAAGGGAGATGGAGGCAGGGGTAAACTGGGGCAACATGCAATTGTTTTCAGTTCCAAGTACTTAAGCATAACTGCAATAGCGCGTGGGCACTAAAGTGTTGTAGCAAAGGCTTTGCTGAGAGGGTGGGCTTTAAAACAGAGTTTGAAGAAAGAGAATAATTATTGCACAGGTGTTTTGAAAGACTGTTCCAAGCAGAAGGGAGAAAGGATAGAGTCATTTGAGGGATCAAGAACTATTTGGCTGGCTGAGGGTGGCCGAGCTGAAATAATGAAGGTAACAAAATAGGAGGGAAGAGAGAGGGAGGGGCAAGACCACATAGTTCTTATGGCATTCTTTTAATGGTAAACATAAACTTGAGATATTCAAATATGTCCCTTCAAAGATTCTTGTTTCAAGAGCTAGACAGATCCCATCACTGATGACCTTCTGTTCATTGGGATCATGTATCATACATGATGTATGATGCTGTGAACGTCCCCTTCAAATATTAAGCATAGCCTCCCAGTCAACTTCAATCTCAAGTCAGTTTAGGATGAATACAAGAAGCTGTGCTTTCAGACCAGTTCTGTTGGATTTAGAGACGCTATCTTCTGGGAAGAGGATGGAGATATCAAGGAACAAATAGTGTGTATATCAGCCCAGATATACATGCTCGTTTAGTGGCGGTTGAAGATGAGAAATTTCAGATTTCTTTCTTTTATATGCTGTCTTTCATTCATCATGGAACTCATGGTAGCATACATGGGATTCTCCCATCGTCACCCATCCAGTCAATAACCAGATCCAGAACTCTTGGCTTCAGAAACGTTGGTTCATCATGTGCCTCACTTAGACCCTAAGTACTAAACTGTACTTTATACCTCTGGCTGCCTTAGGAGCAAAATGTCACAAACACCTTTATGTGGAATTCTTAAGAGAAATTGGAAATGCAAGCAGACCATTCCAGAGTTGTGGCTGTGTTTTTACCTTGTTGCAGTAAAAACAGCAAAGAATCTTGTGACATATTAGACCGACCAGTTCATTTCAGCATACGTTTTTGTGGACAAAACCAAAGGTAGAGAGTTTCCAGTAATACTATAGTTGTGTACTCGTAGGTAGAGGTGGGAGAAAATGGTTTTGTTTTTGCAGATTTTGGCGTTTAACCAAAAATGAAATAGCAGAAAGCAGCATTGTGCTTTTAATTCCAATTTTTACCCATTTTTATCGATTGTAACCACTTTAAAAGTGCACTGTGCAGGTGGTATAAGCTGTACAGTGTTGGCAGATGAAGAATGATGCAAAATTACATGGTTTTATTTTTTCAGATTTTTTAAAGCAGAAAGTGGTATGTTGTGTGTTTATTTCGTTATCACCATTTTCTCCTGCCCCTACTCATAGGTCATCCCTGCAGCCGCCGGAGAAGGTCATCCTTGCCTTCAGCTGAACTGACAGAGGGAAGGATCAGAGGGTGGGAAACGTCAGTGCAATCTCACTTCCTTTCACCCTCCATACATTCAGGGCGCAATCCTGTTGAAAGATAGAATGGCGAAGCGAGCCTCCTGTGGTGGCCATTTTGGATCTCGTGGCGGCCATTCTGAAGATGTTCGTGCCAATTTTATTTCCCCCCCTAACCCCATAGGATCAATGCTTCGGTATCCATGGATCCAGTGCCTTCTGGGGTTTTCAGTAACCTAAGTCCTGTGGATACTGAGAATTGATTGTATGTTTTCTTCAGTTTGAAAGAAAAAGAGGAGAAAAGTATTTTCTTTAGCATGAAGACTTGGGATATAGCTGCTCTGGTGGTACTTGCCACCTTATTTCTCTACATGGTGGGTTGGAGGTGTAAGGAGCTTCTTAAAAAGTGCATTTCTTTAGACAGCCATGCCTGCTATTATATGGCCTGGTCCCTTTAAGAGGCCTAGCCCCACTCTGGGCTGATTAGTTCCCCTTTTTCCACTCACAGGTTTAGCAGTCCAGGTCCAAATATCAAAGTCTAAAAGCCAGTCCAAGGTCAGAAAGCCAGTCAGGGTTCTCAAGCCAGTCAGGGTTCAAAGCCAAAGCAGGTTCCTCAAGCCAGTCCAGTAGTCAGTCAGCCTTTCTCCTCCAAAGCCTTCTCCTTACTGCAACCCACACCCTTCCTTCCTCCAGGTGCTGCTTTTATACACGATGACCTCTAGTGACTGCACCTGAGTAGCCTGCCTGCTGCTCAAGCCTGGGTTTTAACCCCTTATACCCTAGGCCTATGAGGAACCACTGCTAACACCACACTCTATCTCCTTGGGGGAAGTCTTCCGCATTTTCCAATACAGAGGTCTACCATGTCATCATGTGCGCTTGTCTTAACTTTACAAAGCAGATGTTGAAGTGCCAGGTCCTCTGTTTAAGAGCTGTACTATGGGGACAATCTCTCTTAGAATTCCAGTGGAGGTAGCCTCCGCAAGCTCAGTGCCTCTGGCCACCCAGATGATCTCCACCCAGTTCTCTGACCCAGGGTGAAAATACATTTCCTCGGATTCAACAAAAAAACTCCAGTTCAGTCCACCAGCTTGGACTTGAGGTTTGTTTTTGGTCTGTCACATTTTATGAAAAAGTGTGAGAAGGTCCATTGCCACTGGACTTCTCTTAACAGAAGAAGAGGAGGAGGAGATAAATTGAAGGAGAGGAATTCTCTCAGTGCTGACCCTAGATGTCCCCACCCCATCTGAACACCCTCTGTAGCAAGAAGACACAGTTCTGCCCCTCTTCTGGCTCTGAAGACTCCTTTTGAGGACCCTGCAATGGAGATTTCCCCCAGCACTGCCAGAGTCTGCAGAATCAGGCTTAGTGCCCTTTAAGTCACAGAAGGCTTCTCTGAGAAAGGGGCAGAGCCAGCTGCCCTAAGCTAGCAGTAGCAGCTACATAAACTCTGTGAGCTTCAGACCTTCCTTGGAAAAACCTGTGACCTTGCTCTGAGTTTTGTAGCCATCCCAGCCTTCTTTGTCTCTCCTCCTGTGGAGCTCTCCAAGTTGCAGACCTCCTTGTGTCTGTCTGAACAGCTGTCTTGTCCCGTCCCCACCTTGGAGTTGTTCAAGGTCCGGATCCCCTACCTGCGCTTGTGGTGCTGCCTTCCATGTCTGAACACCACAATTCTGTCTGCAATAGAGCTCTGAAGCGCTCTCTCTCACAACCGGGCCCCCTTGTTCTTAGCCTTTTGTCATTGCACGAGGGCTCTTTTTAAATAATAATTTAAAAATTGAGTTTTCATTTTCTATGGTTCCTGCTGATCTTTTATAATTTGTCACCATTGCTGATTTAATTTTTTTCCAGTGTTTGTTGCTTTGTATTTTTGCGGCAGTATAAGTTCCTTTGATTGCTCATTATGAGCGCAAAAATGGAATCAAGAATTTTTTTTAAATAAATAGGATAGTATTGGGAAAATATTTCTGTACCTGTAAAACTTAATAGATGGATGTAATAGACTTATTTGGGGAGCCAGAAATGTGTATTCAGTACACATTTGTTTTTTAAACAGTTTGAAATTTTCATTTTTAGGTTTCATCATTGGAAACTGGAAAATTGGCCATGTCAAACGATGTGACATAGTGAACTGTTCAGCTTTTTAGTGATTTTGAAGTACTTGCTGGAGAGTAACATTACGTGAATTTGAGCCTTATCCAGAACTGAAATTGTCTCAAATAACAGGCGTACTGAAATAGAAGTCTGAGAAATGTTTGAGATGCTACATAATTATTCTGGCCCTTGTGAACGGGTGGGGTACAAGCAAAGTGAATAAGAAACAAAGCTGCTGAAGGGTTGGTTTGATACACGTGGGAAAAACATAGGGACAGCTATTGAAAATCCTTCCTACAGTATACCAGATACCACCCTGAGTGTTGGGGGGGGGGCAGCATGTTTGTGACGGGTAGCCTTGTCTATGGTTTTTATTTTCTGCAAAGTCATACATTTTTAGCTGTGAATGCAGTCTGTGCCAAATGGTTCACCTTGTCTTGAGTAATGAGTATAAACAACTGGTCACTGCACTGACCAATGAAACTAATAAAGATATATGGCGTTAGGCTTGCTTGGGGAGTCACACACACGCTCTTAAACTATATGTGACATTTATACCAAAGTAACACGATTCCAAGCCCATTCGCTCACTGCTTAAGAATTCCGAAGAACAACAAACTCTTTTGACTGATGGTTTGCTAAATTTAATATGCTTAGCAAGTGAAATTATTGCCTACTCTAATGCTATGTAATTATTAAGATACACTGCTTTTAAAAATACCAAGTGAATAATATTGATTTAGTGAACTGCTATTTAGAAAAATGCCAGCAAAGGAGGAATATATTTTATTTGAGCTGCCTTAGAGCTGTAATAGGCCCTGCACTGAGAGATGCATGTGGAAATAAATTATGCACAAGGTAAGCTGTTCTGCTATACAGTACCCATAATATTAATTAAACTGTAATTTTACCAACAAAACTTTAATTTAACAAATAAACAGGAATCATCTGTACTGTTCTTTCAAATATACAACTTTGGGACTGTAATAAAGCACTCAGGAGCACCTGCAATTAATTTTAAAGCAAATAGTGTGACTAGCAACTTTAAAGGGTAATTGTAATTTATTTATTTGGCTTACATTGAGTATAATTACAGTTATAATGCATTATTATTTTCATACCAGTGTTAGATGTAGATGTATCTTGTATACAATTACGCAGGCAGGTAGAATAATAACCGTATGCTGTTTTCCGTACTAATAAGGAGGGCTTTGAGCTTCTTGAAGGGGGAAGGCAGGACACAAATGTAACTAATAATTAAGCTTGCAAAATAAAACATTGATAAAGTGTTTTGGAGCCATAGCTTTGTCTTAATGAGCATTAATTTACCTAGCAATAGATATTTGTCAGTTTCTTCCCTTTCATTTGAAAGCAGTGGTGGAAAGTCACTAGATGCCATCTATAATAGGTCTGTAAATTGTTGGTATAGCTGGCTGCAATTGTAACCAGGCCGTGTGTGTTGCAGCATTGCAAATGTTAAAAATAAGTGACTGTGGCAGTTCTGGCTGGCATTATTTTTAAAAGCTTCTGCTTGTGTTGTTTTTTTTAAAAGAGTCTTGAGAAATGGTATTATATGAGAGAAATACCATTGCAGAAAAAGGAAGCAATTATACTGGGCTGTTTGTTTGTGGCAAACAGAATGCTGAAAAAGCAGATTTGCAAATTTGTAAGCGAGAAAAGCTTAGTGTTCGTCTTTATCAGCCAAAGTGGTTTCTTGTTAGCTGAGCAGCAAGCTAGAAAGCGACCAATTTTGACAACATAATTTACATCTTTGTATAAAACTATTGCTGGCAGCCGAACTAATTTGCGCTGGATTAGGTTGTTTGTCTCTGCTGCTGACTAACCATGCAGTCTATCAGGGGCCGTTTTCAAATATCACTTTTCAACTGTGCCCTTGAGAGGAGGAATTGATCGGGAATATACAGAACAAAATTACTCCAATAACTTTATAGAAAAAACAATTACTGAATCATATCGATGTGAATAATTGTGAAAAGAAGAAAATAAATGTAATGAGTTCCCCTATTTTACTTTTTTTTTATCACATTCACAATGTTATGAATCATAAAAAAAGATTGCTCCTTCGGTCTTATAATGAATATACAGGAAGGTGTTTGTAGTACCTTAAGGTGAGCTTTGCTTTACAAAATGTAGCATGATATGGACTTTACAGGGAGGCTGTGGTGGAGTTGCTTGCTTTTGCAGAGAATGCAGACTTGTCTTAAAACTGTCATAACAAGACCAGCTTTTATTTAGCTACCAACAGACCTGGGGGCAGGTGTAACCAGTAGCGTCACTAGGACACGCGTCACCCTGGGGCAGATGGCGCGCGTCACCCTAGTGACGCTACCATATCGCGGCGCGGGGGGTCGACCCGGCTCCCCCCCCCGCGTCGCCCTCCGGACGCTCCGAGGCCAGCCTGGGAGCCAGCCTCGGAGCGTCCAACCCCGTCGGTGCTCCAGGGCCTTCTGAAAGAAGGCCCAGGCAGCGCGTCCATCCGGGTATTTCCCGGATTTTCGCGCATGCGCAGACCCGTTTTGGGGGCTTTTTGCCCTCAAAACGGGTCTGCGCATGCGCGAAAATCCAGGAAATACCCGGATGGACGCGCTGCCTGGGTCTTCTTTCAGAAGGCCCTGGAGCGCCGACGGGGTCGGACGCTCCGAGGCTGGCTCCCGGGCCGGCCTCGGAGCGTCCGAAGGGTGTCGCGCGTCACCCGGGGGCGCCCCGCCCACCCCGCCACGCTCCAGTGACGCCCCTGGGTTGTAACACTGGTTTCTGCAAAACATGGTTTGCAAGTTAAGAACCAGTCTTGGAACATATGGTCTAGCGCACAGATCTGCAGACACAGGTCCCTAGGCAATCATGCCCCAGCCACAGGATCTTGTTGTCCTGATAATCCTTGATTTTATATGGCAGGCGCCAGTGTTTATTACAGAAACTATTGTTGTTTTATAGTGCTGTCAGTGTGGATGGTGCTTTACTAAGAGTGAAAAGACAGGTCCCTGCCCCAAGTGGCTTACAGTCTGGATTAGACACAAGGGAGGCAGGGGTCAAAAAGGAAAGCATGTGGTGGTCTCGCAGTTTTGTATACTTAAGCTGGAGTTACAGTACAGATTGGGGCCTAAAGTATGATTCCAAAGACGACATGGAAAAGATGGATAATAAGAAGGTACCTGAAGAAAGTGAGTGAGAAAATGTCCCTCTGGGTTTTCTGGGTGGCAGCTTCAAGCATAAACGGCAGCAAAAGAGAAAAGATGGAGTTGTTTGTGGGAAGAGATCTTTGGACTGTTGTGATTGATGGACCTGGAAGAGTGAAAATATTGCTGGAAATACAAGAAACAAGGAAGCAGCGAAAAAGGCCAAATCTTTTGGTTTTGTATGATTCATGTTATATCAAGATATTTGTGTGTACGGACATGCGTACAGGCACAAACAAGAACATAAGAGCCCTGCTGGATCAGGCCAAGGGTCCATCTACTTCAGCTTCGTGTATCTCACAGTGACCCACCAGATGCCTCAGGGCATCCACATCCTGTTGCCATTCCCTTGCATCTCGCAGATAGGCTACCTCCAAAACCCGGAGGTTTTTCTTTAAACATGTCAATTCTCATAATGTGTGTATTTCTGAGTAAACTTGCCTAGAACTGTACTGTGTATGTGCATTCAGAGTACAAATGTACACTGCAAGAGAAAAATCACCAGCATATATTTGTGTGTGTATCTGTTCATGTTTGCAGAACATGTGGTGGTGTACAATGTGTAGTGTATTGATAGGCTACCATATTTTCCTGGTTCCCAACCGGGGCACTCACACCATGGAATAATTAATTAATTAATGTCCTGAAGTATCTTGTGTGTGTGTGTGTGGGTGTGTGTGTGTGGGTGCAAAGTGCCCACTTGCTGCCCAAAGGGCAGCTGAAAAATTTATTTATTTATTGGCCCTCCAAACTAGGGGTTTTCCCTGCCCCCCACCTGCGCCACCTGTCCACGGACCTGGACAGTCCTCCTCTCAGCTCCCCCCGGCCTCTGGCGATCTGGCAATCGTGCTTCACTCAGGCGCGTGACTCAGGTTGCGACGACCGACCGGGCTGGCTGGTCGGCCACGATCCGCTGTGCCTGTGCTGCAACAAACTGCGTCCGGGTGTGGTGGTGCCGGAGCCTTACCATTCCACCCGGCAGCCTCTGATCTACATAATCATTTCTGATCTTTGCAGAAAGTCGCACCAGGCAGCTGCTTCTGCTGCACATCGCCCCAGAATGTGCTGCATTGGGAAACCTGGTAGACCTGGGCTCCAGAGACTTTTTCAGCCATTGCTGCCCTTCCCCTGCCCCGTTTTGGTCCCTCCCCCTTTGAGAAGGGGCCCAAAATACATTTTGTACTCTCGGATAAATTACTCTCAAAGGCCCTGGGTGCACATGAGGGTTTCCCCCATTTTATCCTCACAACAGCCTGTGGAGTAGTGATGACTGGCTCTCCATCTCCCAGTGAGCTTCATGGCTGAGCAGGGATTCAAATCCAGGTCTCCTCCGTCCAACACTCTAACCCAGCATCCCAGGCTGGACATGCAAGCTCAAGAGATGTAACCTATATAAGTGTAGATTCTCGTTCTCTCACAACTTCAGCATGCTTAATTATATGCTAGATTATGACCTTTTGACCTTTGTTGCAGTCATAAAACAGCAAAACTTGCCAAGATTAAACAGTAAGTGTGTGGGTATGTTTTCATTTATGTATGTGAGGTGTGTGCGTGCCCCTGTGTTAATTTTATCATAGCAAAAATTTGATAATTTATACGGCTGCCTTTGCTTTTTGTTGAAGGTTGCAGATTTTTCTTCCTGTCCTCAAAAAAAGATTATAGATGATAGAATAATATGAGGAGGGGAAAATCTGGCTTTGCAGCAGATAACCAATCCAGAGGCATTTATAAGATGCTCTAGATTAGCCAGCAAACAAAAAAAGCTATTAAGCACCTATTATTTTAAAGTGGTGGATACATTTTTCATCACTTTCCTCTGATGAATTTTCACTTGTGCATCCTGCTGGAGGTAATTAATTGCTTTCAGTTCAGAGGAGTAATAATGCAATAAATTATGCTGGTATTTCTTGTCAGAGAAGGATCATATTGCTGCTTCCTTACTAAAGGAGTGCTAATAACAATCTAGTCAAAGTTAGGTGTAAAAATGGAGCATGCAGTGTTTGAAACTGGTTATGTGAGCAGCTGAAGTCGCCAAACACAGTTAAACCTGATTTGGGGGCAGATGCATTTTTCTCCTTTTTCAAAATACTAGCTAAGCTTCTATTTTCTTGAAGGACATGAATGTGATCCCCAAGTAGTCTTTGGCCATCTTAGACTGCTTCTCGTGTTTGTTGTATGTTCAATTTCCAACATTTTTCTATGTTCAATTTCCAAATTTCTAACATGGGAGCTGGTATCCTTCCAAGCTTCCAAGAGGGGGCATCCACTGTCTTCAGGATTGTTTAGCATTACTGCATTAAATACCGTATAGTGATCATGTTTATAATGTGCATCTATAGCAGTAAGCACTGCATCACGTTTTCATAATCCGCAGTGCTAGGAAAATGGCTTCCTTTAGTCAGCACTATAGTTTGCATCTTATGATACAGAACAGAAGACTTTCTTTTTAAAAAAAATTAAAGTTTTCTTTATAAAGGAGGAGGGAGGCATGAGTAATGGCCCAATTCTGTTGAGGATTGGGCCTGTGTACAGAGCCCTTTGCAACAGCGGAAGTTACTTCAGCTGTTCTATTTTGGGAGTGCTGCACTCCCAGTCTGCCAGTGGATCGCCAGTCACCTGCCGGAGCAGGTAAATCAGTGGTGGAGGCAGAGAAGGCGCGAAAGAGGGTAGAGAGAGGGGGCATGACGGGGCGGGGAGGCTATGGGAGGGAGTGGATCCAGTGATGATGGTGCGTGCTGGATCCTATCCCCCTTTTCAGCAGCCTCTTTCCTCGTACTTGTGTCAGCAAAATCAGGAGGCTTTCAGATGTGTAAGGGGTTTAAATCCCCTTTTGCCTCTGAAGCCTCCCAATTTTTGGCACAGCTGCACCAGCGGGGGGAGGAAGGCATAGGATTGGGCTCTGTGAACCTCTGCTGGAGGAGTACTGTGGGTATGTACAGTATACTTCTAGGATGGATAAAGTGTTTCCTCTCTAGAAGACCCTTGAGTTTGTACCACAGCATCTAAGTATGCTAGAGTCCCTCTCCAAGGTGAGCTTGCCAAGTCACAGAAACCAATGAAACCAATGAAAAGAACATATTGAGCATTGATGCGCTTAATAGGGAATATCAACATCAAATGATGTAAAACTGTAGACTTATTGTAGACCATAAATGCCATTCTGTACAAAAGTAAATGCTATCAATGATGTTGGCATAGTAGACAATCTGCAAGCACCACCATGAAGATCACATGTGTAAGAATGTTTTTACCTTTAAAGATCAAAGGCTAGAAATACCAAAGTAGAAGGAGGAGGGATGGTCCTGGCTGGTATTGTGAAAGGAAAATATTTTTTTTCCTCACAATGGGCTGGGCATCTTGATTGCTTTAAGATTACACTCATGAATAAGCTGGTGTCCTCCCTCTCTGATGCATCTTCAGTATATCCTATAGTGGAGATGATTAAGGCCTCTTCAGAGATGCTACTTTCCATAATGCTGGAGGGTTTGGCTTGAAGTTCTGTGTTTGGCTATTGGGTTGCCAGTGGCTTGACACTATTAGCCAAGGCAGTCTCTTGACTGACCTTACCATGGGCATAAAGCCTGTCAAAATGTCACCTCCAATATCATCAGGTCAAAACCTTTTCTCAGGCCAGTTGTTGCTAATTGTCAGTCTGTGTCAGTCATTCATGCTATTCAAATATCTAGTCTTGACACAAGAGACTTTTTCTCTTATCAGTAGAAAGAGTTAACACCCCCATCCCTGACACAAGCACCTAACGTCATTGTGCAATTAGGAAAAAAATGTTAGGTTAAATAACATAACTTTTTCCTATTTTTTTTACTAATGACAGCTAATGGCTTCTTTTCTTTCTTTCTTTAGTTTTTAAAAAAGACTCAACTTTTGTAAAAAAAAAAAAATTAAAAAAACATTTTCTCCTACACGTTTCATTGTTCTTTTTAATAGGATCTGCCAGGAAAATTCCTGAGCAAAAGCTCGAGATGTTCAACGTTATTATCTCATTGTCTATCCCTCGTGTTACAGCCTTACTGTGACTTCCTAACTAATCAGCTATTTCAACTCTCGTTCCATAAGCTTTATGTCTGAGCATAATTAAATGAGCATTAAGTCTTTTTTTACTAGCAAAGCCTGAAAGTTCTGATATTACAGTAATAAGTGTGAAGTGAATTTTGAATGGCATTTATATCCATTCATGGGCTTTAAATGTTTGATTTGCATAACTAGTTAAAATGATATCAGAGCAGCATATTGATTTAATTCCATCTCGGAAAACTGTTAATTAATAATGATAATAAATATGTCAGTCCTTTATTATCTGCTTTGAATTGGTGATGATTTCTATATTAATGCCACTTCTGTAATAGACCTCTGCTGGCTATTGTTGGCAAAGCTTTGATGGCTTGAGAAACCGGCAATCAGAATTTATAAAATTTATTATAGTTCAGATTGTGTAAGAACATTCACTATATCATATGTGTAATTCTATTAACACCTAACATGCAGCTCATATAAATTACTAGGCTCAGAAACAGGAGCAGCCCTAGTAAAGAATTGATGTAAATTTGTAATGTCCATCTTCTAAGATGCTTTATTTTTAATTGAAATTTTGAGTAAACTTGACAGGTAGAGTGGCTATTAGGTTGAGTATAAAATAGGTCAGTGCCATCAAAATTGCTATTTCACCTGTTTCTGGATTACTGATATAATATTTGTGTCTTCTGGTGATAACTTGTCAACCTCATCCTATCTATTCGCCGTTTCCCCCCCCCCCCTTACACTGAGGCTGAAGCAAGATGTTGTGGGAGATGTGTGTCTGCCACTGGAAAGGACAACCCCATGAGGCTCCTCCCCCCTCTTTCCTACTAATATCTAGTACAGTGGACCCCACTATCTGCGGATCCGGCATCTGTGGATTTGTCTCAATGCAGTTGCCAGCGGATAGTCAAGTCCACTGTAGAAACTTGTTAAAAACGTTTTTTAAAAGCCCCCCAATCACTGTTCCTACCTTAACTGTACCATTTCCAAAGCTCTAAAGTACTCTTTGAAACCGAAAGACCCACTTCCAGGTCACACGAAGGCTCCTGTCATCTTCCTTGCTCACCTCAGAATGCATCTGGAATGGGACCCCCCCACAGATACCAATTGTAATTAAAAAAAAATGTGTCATGGCATCTTCATGTTATGATTTTCCTTGCTCCTTCTCCTCTTAATTGTACATCACTTCCGGGGCAGAGAAACTTGCAGTTTGCCACATTATACATTTCCTTCTTATTAGACCAGCGATTCCCAAACTTCATGCTGTGAGAGTGCCTGAAATCTGCCTTAAAACAATTAAGGCATCATGTTGGATGCATCTAGTGGAGGACAGGAAGGCCTGGCGGGATATGGTTCATGGGATCACGAAGGGTTGGACACGACTTAACGACTGAACGACGACGACGTTGGATGCATCCCCCAATCTGTGCCCGTCGGAGTGAGGAGGCCCTGTGCATCCCTGATCCCCTCCTTCCTCTGCTACTGTACGGGCAATGCCCTCGTTCCTAATACAGCGTGCACCACAGATGAGGGGTGTCCTGCAAGTGTTAATGCCCAAAAAGCATAGCATACCCTGAGCTATGTGTGATTAGATAAAGGGCAAGGTGAGACACTAGGAGTCAATATTAATGTGGGCTATCCTGCACTGGCAAGACATGTGCGTGCATGTGCGTGCGTGCACACACACACACACACCCATGCATATGTTCAGGTCTTTGGCCCTTGATTGTGCCACATGCAGCCCACTGACTGTTACCAGAAAGGGAAAGGGGATAGTGAAAGGCTTCATATTTATTTATGAATTTATATCCCACCTTTCCCAAGATGAAGCAAATGCCCAAGGCATCTTACAAAGTTCCATAATAAAAATATGCCGAAACAGAACGAGTTTGAGGGAAATCAATACAGTTGGAAAAGAGGTTGGAGAAAATAGCATAAGGCCTTAAAAACTGATAGCAGCTGTATATGGCTATGTTTGGAGCAGATAACAAAGCTGAATATGAATTCTTTTAACGAATGACCATGGTCCTTAAACCTGGATATTTTAACTGTGTAAATAACAGGTGCCTTCGATGGTGGTTGTGTTAACTAAACAAGCTGGGTTAAGTGACCTTGGGTGTGGGTAAACAAATGATAGATGGCTTGCTGGGGGAATTGCAGGAGAAACTGGCAGGGTATGGAAAGAGCAAGGGAAAATGAAAGAGAGGCTTCTCGTCAAGTGAGAAGGGAGTGTGTGTGAGAGAGAGATAAAAGTGGTTTAAAGGCTTGCATTACAGGAGTAGATCATGAATGGTTGCCCTGCCAATGGGCCACATGCAAGAAATGGGAGGCAGAGTTAGAGCAAAGTATATCCGACCTCAGTCTGCTCGGTAGGGAAGGATGGTGATCCAAGGTTGCTTGGAACTTCAAAGTATGCTGAGCCAAGTTCCTAGGGATGACTTAAGGACAAGTTAAGGGTTCGAAAGAAAAAAATCCAGAGGCATTTGGACTTGGATCCAAGTGGGCACTTGGAGAAGCTTGAACCCAGAGCACAGCTACTTTATAAAGGGGGCTTTGACCACCAGAGTGAACCCCATGGAAAACGTTGCTTGAATTCAAAAGGAGAAGCAGTCTAGGCTCTTGTTCAGATTGCAACAGCCAATGCTACATGGCCACTCATGGGATCATAGCCACAGCCTGGGAAACCACTTCAACCTTATCAAGACTATTAAAAAGGTGGTCATGGCTCTCAACCAACTCAGTCAGTTGTGGGTGGATCCTATAGTTTCAGCTCAGGGGAATTGTCAGGGCAGAGGTCATTCATACTTGTATGCAAACGTTAGCAGGATGTACTGCTTCTGGCTTTGCTGTTCAAGGGGACAGATGCTCACTGTAGTGCAGTGTTTCCCAAATTTTTTGACCTGTGGCTCCCTTGACCATTGGCAACCATTGGCCATGACTCCCCATTACATTATGTCAATGCCTACCAATTGGCATTGTGCTGTTTTCCGAGAGGTTTCCGTGGCACTCTGCAGCTTCTCTGGTTGGTTTCCGTGGCTCCCCTGGGAGTCACGCTTCCCAGTTTGGGAACCACTGCTGTAATGGGACTGCCCGTGTTTAAACCCTTTGCCTGCTCAGAATGCACACAGCTGCTGAAAAATGACCCCAAAAGCCAGCTTTGCTGTAACACTTGTGTAGATAAATTGTATTAAATAAGTACATGGGAATTATTTTCAAATGAACATCATGAGGATTGGGCTGCAAGATTTGATGCTGTTGGATAAAAGTTGGAATATGTGGGAAAGCATTAATTTATTAATGAAAATATGCTTATGCTTTGTTAAATTGAGAGGTGACATTTTATCTCATGAATTGCTTAGAAAAATGAATGCAGAGTCTCCTGCATATATTTGAAATGATTTTAGTGCATCAATTGTCAGGTATGGTGATTTGGAGCCAAGCTGGTAAGCGAGGAAGAAAACAATCAGTCAGTCACTAAAGCAGAGATTGGGACTCCACAAGAATCTCAGACTGAGGAACCAGCAACTTTCTAGGGTCAATGGAATCCTGGTGTCACCTGATTGAGTTGGTAGCTGCAATACAGTATAACCTTCTGCCTGCCTGCAGTGATGGTACTGCAACCTAGCAATGAATGCTACTCTCATCTGGCAAACTTCCACAATGGTGCAGAAAGTAAGGCTACTGCTGCCACAGTTCTTGTTTTGAGACCATTAGTATTAGTATTAGCCCACCATTGAGAACCAAAGCTGCCCCCTACCCCCTTAAGGGGCGGGGACAGCAAAGTGACGGCAGACCGGGGGATCACCGCCGTAGCCGAAACCACCCCCGCTGTACTTACCGGGGCTTGGGGGAGCTTCGGGGAGGCCTGCGCGAGCCTCTGCAGTCCTCCCCGATCTTCAGATCACCACGAAACAGTGATCTTTGGGTACTTCCGGTTTTCACGAAAACCAGAAGCACCCAAAGATCGCAGTTTTGCGGTGATCTGAAGATCGGGGAGGACTGCAGAGGGTCGCGCAGACCTCCCCGAAGCTCCCCCAAGCCCTGATAAGTACAGCGGGGCAGTTTAAGTGGCAGCAGCAGCGGTGGCGATTCCCCGGGTCGCCGCCTTGCTGTCCCTGCCACTTAAGGGGGCAGGGGGCAGCTTTGGTTCTCAATAGTGGGCTGTGACCCACAGTTTGAGAACCACTGCAATAGGAGATTGCTGTCACACTGTTGTTGAGGTTTTTAGTTATTTAGGCTGCAATCATATCCACACTTACCTAGGAGTAAGCCCCATTGACTATAATGGGACTTACTTCTGAGTAGATATGCATAGGATTGAGCTGCTAAGTGTAAGAAGCAATTTGTTTTTATAGTCCCATGTCTGCATGTTCCAGGTGACTGCTCAGAAAGGTGACTGCTCAGAAAGAACTGGTATGAGACACATACTGTATATAATATTTTAACAAGATGCTCAAACTGAAGTGTATTACAGGCCAAGAGTGACCTTTTTGGCTAACTCAATTTGCTCAGAGTGTGGTGACCTTTTGACTTGCATCTAGATCTAGCAATAATCTGTTATACCTTCGTTGTCTTGAAACTCAAACACTGTAAAGTCTTCATGGTGGACTGCTCTTGAAAGCGGTTTTGGAGACTGCAGTAGACACACGAAGTTGGTCACTCCTCTCAGGAGACAAGGATGCAACATGAGGAGTATAAGGCCACATCTGGAGTATTGTGTCCAGTTCTGGTCACCACACCTCAAAAAGGATATAGTTGAATTGGAAAAGGTGCAGAAAAGAGCGACCAGATTGATTCGTGAGCTGGAGCACCTCCATTATGAGGAAAGGCTACAGCGTCTGGGGCTTTTCAGTCTAGAAAAAAGACGCTCGATGGGGGACATGATTGAGACGTATAAAATTATGCATGGGATGGAGAGAGTGGATAGAGGGAAATTCTTCTTCCTCTCGCACAACACCAGAACCAGGGGACATGCACTAAAATTGAGTGGAGGGAGAGTTAGAACAGACAAAAGAAAATATTTCTTTACCCAGCGTGTAATTCATCTGTGGAACTCCTTGCCCCAGGATGTGGTGATGGCACCTGGCCTGGATGCCTTTAAAAGGGGTTTGGACAGATTCATGGAGGAAAAGACCATCACAGGTGTTACAAGCCATAAGCAACCTCCTGGTTTTAGAGGTTTTAGAAGTGGGTTTTCTCTGTGCCAGGTGCAAGGGAGTGACAACGGAAAACAGGTTATCTTGTGCTCCCTGAGGCATCTGGTGGGGACACTGTGTGATACAGGAAGCTGGACTAGATGGGCTTTTGGCCTGATCCAGCAGGGCTCTTCTTATGTTCTTAGTATTTGCTTCTGGATATAATTCCAGGTGTTGATCTTGACCTTAAGCTCTTAAATGGATCAGCTGCTATTCCAATTGGCTGTCATCTCAGGGAGAAGTATGACAGGGAGACCCCTTCTATTAGTTTGGCTAGAACCATCTATCATTTGGCGCTTTCTCTCTCAGAACTGCCTGCTGTATTGGCTCTCCCCCCCCCCCCATCAATACGTAACCATTAAGTGAGAATTGGTACCTGAATTTGCTGTCCCTTTTCTGTTCAGTTTCCTTTCTGTATCATACCTATTAGATTGTCAGCCATATCTGCCTTGAGGTGTAATATAAGTATATAAACAACCCAATCCTATCCCCCACCACGCTGTAGCATGCAGGCACGCCATTGAGGTGCATGCTGCATGCTATGGTGGAGGGCTGATAAGGAGGCTTGTGAGACGCAAGGGAAAATGTTTTTCCCTGACCTTGGCTTAGGCTACCTGATGACCTATGGGTCTCCTTGTACCTACACTAGCTATATAGTGGGCATAAGTAGCACATTTTTCACATTTTGAGGGAGGAACTAGGGGCATGTCAGAAAGGGAGGGGGTGGATCTATGGCTGATCCTATCCACCATCATTCAACTCATCCCCCCCGGCTCTGCTTCTACTTATGCCTAGGCTTACCATATCGCCGACTGGGACGCTCCGTTTTGCCCTTAAGGGGCGGGGCGGGGGGAAGGGAGCCAGAGTGCGCTAGCAACGTACCTCCTCCAGCAGTGGCTGGGCACTCTGGGGGCACATGCATCTGGTCACTAGCCCTTCGTGCTGGTGGCCACATTTTGCATGTTGTCGCTGCATCTGCACCACTGATGGAGAGGACCTTCTGCTGACAGAATGCTAGTTACATTAGTGGAAGGCGCCCATAGGATTGGGCCCAAATAAGATGCTTGAGGTCAGCATAACTGAGATTGCTGCTTTCCCCAAGCTCCACCATAATTGAGATGATCTAAGAGCGCTCCTGATACGATACCATCCATCTGTTAGTTCGAAAGGGAAGAGCATGTGCCAGACTGTAGTTATACAGCTTTGCCCCACCCACCCAAAGATGAATTCTGACACACAGTAAACTTCCTAGCAGTGCTTCTCTTTGGGTTTATGTTGGAAGCAGTGGTAGGGGGGAGTTCTTCAGGAAGTTCCTTGCAGGTCGTGGTAGTTGTGTGTGACTGTAGTTTTTAATTTGGGAGCAGCATTCCAAATGGCACCCTATGCTTTGATGCAGAGTTTATGTCCTCTTAAATGCCTTACTGTCAAACTGAAATGTTGAGACTTAAAACTCCTCAGAAATCAAAGTTTGAAGAAGGGAGCTGGACAAAAGATTGCAGAGTGTTGAAAAGAGAGCTTCCCTTCGTGCTTTTGTGCACACAGCTGAAGATTCCTGCTTCCAAGACTGGTGCTCTTCCCTTAGAATTAGTGTAGAATAGGCGCCTTCAACCATTTTGGACTCGTCTCTTAACTTCTCGCTGGATCACAGGATTTCTTCTTAGTTTTTGCCTGCCTGCCAGTCTGTCAGACTCCCAGAGGAATTACTGTACATTACTACATGTTTGTAGCGCCCAGATGTTGTTTGCCTTGCGTTGGGCTGGGCTGTGAACCAGCTACCAATCTTGAACCACCAGTTGAAGACTGATGGTGTACAACATAGTGAACGAACGTACATCCTGTAACGCTGAAGATCTTTCAGTGTCTAAGAGCATCCTGTGCATGTATTCGTTTTCCAAGTGCTTCCTAGCCACCGCTTGGTTTGAGTGTCAAAACTGGAGCTTGAAGGAAGAGAGAGGAGCAAGAGCTGCCATGTCACAAACACAAGGGTTTGGGTTTGTAAACACAAGGAACAGCAAGCATGCACTGTATTGGTGCCATCAGCCAAGTTGTGCAATATTTCAATAATGATGATGCATTTTGGGGTGTGTGTAGTGCACTAGGAGTTGGCAATGCCGCTGAGTAGCTGAGGGTTGTCTGTCTCTCTTAATGTTTGTTTCCATAGTTGCTTCATTTAGTGCAGTGCTGGTTGTATTAAAAATGAAGTGTGATTGAAGCAGATATGGGTTTTGGCAAACTCTGTGCTTACCCTTGAGTTAAGATGAGACTGTGCCTTTCATTAATTTGCTTTTTTCTCCTATCCCTGATTTTAAAATCTAATGTTCTCATGGACTGTGGTACTTTGGTGATGAAGGGAAGAATCCTGTATTCTATGTAAAGTATTTTGTTGGGAATGTTTGTTTATGCACCCCTGTTTTGCATTTATTGCCCATACAAAACTCTGTAGTGATGTCCACTGATATTTTACAGCAGGCTGTTGTTTTGTGATAGTTGAGCCATATATTACTGTGATCAATGTTGTGACCTCAGGGAAATTGCTTATATAATTACAGAAAGTTTACAGTAGTAAGACAAGGAAAGGGGAAAATACATCACTGTAAAATATAAATAAGTTTAAATTACATTTAGGATTTGGAATAGTTCCTTGTTTGTGTTTTACAGAGTAATCTATGATTTAAATCAGGTTTAGTTGTGTGTGTGTGTGTGCGCGCGCGCGCGCCCGCTTCCCCCCCCAAATTGGGTATTATAAATCATGAGTAGCTGCTGCATATATAGCACACAAGAGGGTTTCTTATACATTTTAATGTTTGCATAAGTAAGAAATACCAGTAGTTCAGCAGTAAAATTGCAAATGTAAGCAAAAGTGAAGATTTTTCTAAATTTAACTAGGTTGCATTTGTTTAGTAAACTCCAGCTATAATATACCATTTTATTTCATTTGCCTTGGAGGACTTTGACTTATTTGTAACTGAAGAAAAGGGAAGCCACTAAATTATAATTGCTCTAGAGTCGGAGCCCAAATGAAAGTTAAAGTAGCAGACACAAGCCTTGGCTAGGTAGCAGCTAAAGAAATGAATCGGGAAGTAACTGCTTCATATCTCACCTTTGCCATGAATTCCATAGGTAGCTTTAGGGAAGCCACTATTCTGTCTGCCTCAGCTTCCCCATCTGCAATATGGTGATAGTGGCCAATCTTACAGGATTCATATAAGGCTTACAAGAAAATGTGTGCGAAGTGCTCTGTACGCTTGAAAGGCACTATACAAATGCCAGCACAATCCTATGCATGTCTACTCAGAAGTAAATCCCATGGTGTTCAATGAGACTTACTTCCAGGAAAACGTGTATAGGATTGCTGCCTGCTTCTGATTGTACTGTGCTGTTGTTTTTGAGAATACCCTGTGTTTCAGCTTTGAGAGCGTACCCATTTTGGGTGTCCTTAAAGCTTTCTTTTTTTACTTGTTAGTGAAATGTGAATCATACTAAAAAAAAAAATCGCATTTTGAGATGCAACTATTATCCCTTCTTAAGTATTTCAAACCATGAGGTCATCAGTACTAAAGATGTGGCTGTTGTCACAACTGTCAGATTACGCACACGAGGAATTACTGTTTTGTAACAGGACAAAGCCTGCGCAGATAAACTTCAGGGGGTGGGGGGTGGGAAGTAATTATTTATTGGATTAAACCTTTAGCATGTTCAATTCATATGCATGTGCCTAGAAAAATCCCTCTGACCAAAAACACACACCCTAGTTTAGTTTAAATGTGGTTTCCGGGAAGCAAACTCTGGGATTGGCCTAGATGATGTTGATTAATAGGTGTGTGAGGGTGAAAGACTCCAGGGCCAAGCAGTAGGTCCATCTTGGTGGCATCTGATGTTGATTGGCTTTGTCCTGCGTGGCTGCACTGGAAGAGTGGACATTAAGATTAAGTGATGCTGTCGTGTCGAGGAGAACTGCACTGCATCATTCTAGGAAGAGACAGCTGTGGTGGTTAATCCTTCATCACCAAGGGAGCGCTGCCAGCCGAAAGATATACAGTCAAAGATAACCCTCCATAACTTGTGCTAAAGATCAGAAAACTTTGAATTCACATCCATCTGCTTAGTCTAGGGGTGAAGATGAAAGATAGGTAGAATAAGAAATAATAAAAAAAACACCCTTCCCCTGGGATTAATCTTGAGCACTGCATACAGAGCAAAAGAAGGGGGAAAGGCAAGAGATAAAGCTTTCACATGCTGTATCTTAAAGGGATCAGACACGTTCAGATCAGTTTAGCTTAATTGTCTTTAATGCTTATAGTCATTTAATAAGCATGTTGCCATTTTTCCGAGGAATAAAACAAGAAAGCTGCTGCTCATACAATGTGTGGTCTTTAATGTGTCGCTGATAGAACTGCATTAGTTTTCTGAAAACAGAGAGGAACTTAACATCAGCAGTCAATGCCTTTGCTTTCCTTTCAGATACCTGCATGTGTGTCCCACCATCATGGGGTTGTATCCTAACCCTACCCTGCACAGGAGGACGTTCCTGTGCGGGAGCTTCCCAGACCCCTCATCCTGATATCACCCCCCCCCCCGATTCCTGAAAATCTATGCCTGAGGTTGGGCGATTTTTTTGGGGGACCAAGATGGGATGTAGCATGAGGGGGGCTGCCAAGGGAAGTTGGGAATTAGTAAAAATCTGCCCCCTCCTCAAATTTTGATGCATGCTTTGTAAAAATAAACTAGGCAAGAAGCAAAACGTGTACAACCTTTCATCTTGAAGTCTTGGAGCTGTTTTCATGGCGAAAATCATATTATTGCAGTACTTAAAACTGAGTGTCAGCATTAAATAGCAAAGTTTGACAATTGCTTCAATGCACTAATACTGAATTTATATGAAATGTCAAACATTTCAATACAGTACTGCAGTAAGGTAACATGCTTCAAGCTTATAGGGCTGACACACACACACACAAATTCTATGTTAGTACATTAGTTTTAATTTTTGAACTTTATTTTTAGGCATGATTATATGCTATTATTTTGTGTTAAAGGGCTTTTGAATGCCTTTGTGACACAAAAGTGGGATATACATTTAAATATAATTGCTTTTAAAGTGTTTATTGTCTCCAAATATTAATTCATACTGGGATGTATGTTGATGTTTTCAAAGACCTAGTGCAGTGAGCACCCCTCCTTGCTCCAGTGGGAGCCTACGCATTTCCAGCTAAATGTCTGGTTTGCTGGAGAGAACATCTCCCTCCTTACCTGTCCCAAGTTCTCCATGCAGGAAGGAGAGGGACTGTTTCTCCCTGCCAGGCTTTTGAAAGAGGTATGTATTGAAATACTGCTTCTGCAAAAGCCCAGCACAAGGGCAAACACCCTTTTCTTTCTGAAGATCTCTGAGCATGATTTGGGGATAGGAGGTGTTGGTGGGTACAAATGGGGGTGGGGTAGTAAGCCAAGCTGAACTTTTTGAATTCCTTATACAAAGGGACATACTTCTCATGGCCATCAATCTCCAAGTACAGCATAGGAAGAGTTTACAAATAAAATTTCAATCACAAAATACTTTTCTTCCCATAACTATTAAACTACTCAACTGAGAGCCCAGTCCTATTCACACACGCCCTCGTCCGACATCGCAGCAGCGCCAAAATGGCAGCCTCTGCATCCTGTGTTGGGGATGGGACTGAGAGGCTTCTGCAGGGAAAGGGGATGTTTAATGGGTCTCCTTGGACCTATGATAGCAAGTTTGCTAGCGTAGGTTCGAGGAGAGAAAAGGGGTGGGGAGGCTGCAGGGAAGGGGGATAGGATCCGACGCAGGCCTTCTGCGATGGATCCTTCCCCTCCCATGGCACCCACCCCCGTTATGCCCCCTCCCCGCCCAGTTTCACCCCCTTCCTGCTTCTGTTACATCCTTTTCCCGCTGGCTTCTCTTTCGCAGCACGCGTCTGGACGTCCATTGGCACGACTGGGAAGGTGTAGACCTTCCCACCGGTTTCCCCAGCAGTGCGCTGTTGGGGAAGCTTTTGTGACTGGCGCAGACTGCTTTATGGCAGTCTGCGTCAGCGCAGGAGGCGCGCCGCCATTGGGTCATTAAGTACCATCTCCAAATAGTGAGCTATCTTAAGATTGAGAGGTAGAAATGTAATCGCATTCACAGTTTCTCCCAGATGTTGACTTTGTGGAACAGATGGGGAACCTTCTTTTTGGAAGCACGTTTTAGTGAAAAATACAGTGCCATGAAAATGCAAAGGGGTGTGTTTGTTGCATTTAGTGCAGTGCTGGGATTTGCATTACTGTATCTTTTGTTACAAATACTGTATCCATTTTTGGTACAGTTGAATTCTCCCTGTTGAGAGAGATGTTTTGTATTGAAAATGGTTGCTCTTTGTTTATGTGGTTGGGGCAGCTCTTTTATGCGACAATGTCCATAATGCTCCAGATTCATCAATATATGCAGTATCTCATGTTCTTATGTGAGTACTCCCCAAGAATGTGCTATATGAACAAAGGTATTTTATTTCCCCTTTTAATGTATTGATTGTGTGTACAGGAACATTTAGACCAGGGGTGGGGAACCTTTTTCCTCCCAAGGGCCATTTTAATATATACAAATTTGTTTGCGGCCCGCCGGAATAAGGCCGGCCACAATTTTCTATTTATTTATTTAATTTTTGTAAAAAACAACAACAACAAAAAAAACCACCCCGGTCTCTGGAGGCTCCGCGCTCACTGTCCGAGGCCACCGCCAGCTCCGCGCGTCACCCCCGGAAGCCGGGAGAGGGCCTCTGTGCCGCCTCCTCGGCCGCTGGCTCGCCCCCTTCTGACCAGGCCCTCGTCGGCGATTTCGCACATGCGTACAATGCCGATGAGGGCAAGAGAAGCTCTTGCCCTTATCGGCGTTGTACGCATGTGCGAAATCGCCGACGAGGGCCTGGTCTTAAACGGCCCGTGGCCCGGAGGTTCCCCACCCCTGATTTAGACAATGATGCCAAGGAATTGCAGCAGTTGCCACCACCCCTGAGGTTCCTGTAGCCGGTAGTGATTCTGTAATGATCATATGTCACCAATAAGATTCTATCCTGGAAGTGTCATGACACTGTGGTGTAGTTAAAACATTGATATGTATGGAATCAACAAAATCATGTGGGCTAAGACCGTAGATTGGGATCATATGGGTATCATGTTGTCCCACATTGATATGCAATCATATACCCATCACTGGGTTTGACATACCGGTTTCAAATGATCACAAGCTAACATTTTGAGTGCAAATTACCCATATGGTGCAGTGACTGCATATTTGTGTCATCATAACTCACTTATGCCGAACTTGAATGTGTCTGTCATCAGTTTGCTTTCAAATATAGGACAGATGAAGCTGTAAAATAATGTCTTGGGTTGCAAAAGAATAAAATGGAGTTCTTCAGTTATGATTTTGAAGCTGTAATTGAAATACTTAATTGTTTAAAATAATTGCATAAAATATAAAGAAGACTTATTTTGGTTGTGTATTTTTCAAAATGTTAGACTATACTGTACTGTGCTGCTTTGCCTTAATTGCAAGTCATTATTGTGATATGTCATGATGTACAGGGCAAACTTGATGACCATATACTTTAGACTGCCAGACTTGACCAGAATGGGTTAACACACTGACTAATGTGGTAGGTTTACAAGCAGTGGCCCTTCTTTGTTCTGTTTTATCATACACATTTATCACGTTCAACCTGGCAACCCAACCAAATAGCTGTTTAAGTTGTAAAAATGAATCATAGTGCAATTTCATGAACTGTATGATATAACCAAGCCTAATAACATTATATAGCAAAACCTGTAATCCCTTTTGATGCTGTTTTCTTTTTTTTAACATGTATCAGTGTTTCCATTCTTCTTTTTTATACGAGTCATTGTTTTGTGTGGCAGATCTAAGAGAAATCTGGTGTCTTCAGTATTGCCATCTCATTCAAACTAGCAAGTGATGATAATAATATAGTTCTTTCTAAAATAGGCCTCTATTGGCCAAAAATAAAATAAAAAGTATAGCAAGATACAAACACCATTGATGTATATTTTCTTTTTTTCAATCACCGTAAAAGCATGTTTCAAGACTGTCCCTTTTGCCTTGCCCATGCAGTATAGACTTGAGCAAAAAAAGATATTTCAGTGAATTGCGTCAGCGTATTTCAGACTGCTAGGCTATGCATGTTTTGCAGCTGGTTCTGGTGCATTTGTCAAGTAGTGATTGATGAGCATCATCGTTCTAAAGTGTAAAAGAAAATGTCTTGGCATGGGGGACATGATGAACTGCTGTCTGGCAGGCAGTATAGACATGGATGGTCACCATTTTCCTTTCCTCTCGTCTTCTCCGACTTCTCCCCCCGCGTCTGTGCTGTCCTTGCCAGGATCCACAGAAGTCATCAGGAGCAGCTCAACCCAGCCGCTAGCCTTCCGATATCACTTTGGTAGTTGTCAGATCATATGAAATGTCAAAATTCATGGGGCCTCCTCCATGAAAAGATACATTCAGTACAGCTGCTGCATACCTACATAGTACCTCTGACATTGACATATTAGTTATGCTGTCTTTTGCAATCAGATATCTTTAAATTTGCCACCTTGTTAAGTTTTGATTAATGTGATTCCATTTCACTAAAGTAATTGGCTTGGCCTGTTGTAGAAAATAATCAGGCTTTCTACGGAACAAATGCTAGAACATGCTAATGAGGGAGTGAGTTCGTTAAATTGATGGCGTGGAGTGACAGTTATTAATGATTGTTATGATAAACAGACGAGTGCGAATTGGGATGAGTTGGGCAAAAGTGACAGTTTAAAAATAACGTATATTGGAAAGTACTAACGAAGTAATATACTGTTAGGAAAACAATCATGCAAGTTGTCAAAGGAAGAAGTGTAATTATACAGCTGCACAAGCCGCCTTGGGAGGACAGGGACCTGGCTGATAATGGACATGTTTTTTGTTGGCAAGAGGAAAATATGTTATGGCAGAGAAGAGTGCAGATTGATAAATTAATTGGCCTTCTTCACTGTTCCAAGAGCAAACTTGGCCAGCAGTAGCCGGGCAGATTAAGTGAATAAATGAAGTGACCAACTCCCCTCTGTATCGGCTCACTTTATTCTTTCATGGTTACACCTGTGCGAACAAAAGCAACCCAGTGAGCTCCGTCTCTCAAGTTGCCGAGTTAATGAAATATAATTTCAAAACATTGCAAACCTATAACCAGCACCTTACTGTTTCTTTTTTTTTTTTTGCTGTTTAAAATAATATTTAAAATGCCCTTATCATTAAAACTGTTGACATTGTGGTAATTGAGGCAATGATGGGAAGCCAACAATTTTGTAGCTGGAGGGTGTAAAGTGTTGGTTGGAAGTTTTGAAGGAGGTGCTGTAAGCCAGTAGTTCCCAAACGGTGAGCCGTGGCTCCCTAAGGAACCATGGAAACCAACCAGGGGAGCCGCAGAATCCTCACAAAAAACCCGCCACCCCATACAGTGTATAGGCTTGTAGCCCTAATGGGGAGCCACGGCCAATGGCCCATTAGGTCAAGGGAACCGCCAGTCAAAAATTTTGGGAACCACTGCTATAAGCTGTTGCCTGGACATATGAAGCTGCCTTATGCTGAATTGGACCATTGCTTCATCTAACCTGGTGTTGCCTTCTCTGACTGGCAGTGACTCTCCAAGATCTCAGGCAGAGGTTTTGGCTATTTATGTTACCTGAGACTGGAAGTGTTGGGGGTGGAACTTGGGACCTTCTACCTACAAGGTATGTTGCTGTACCACTGAGCCAAGCCCCTCCCCTTCAGGTAGGTGGGTATATCTGAAAAGGGTTTCCATCTGAAATGGAATGTATCTACCATTTAAGCTGTAAGAGCTACAAAAGATACTAATAATAGACCCACCTACTAGATTCGACTCTCTGTTTGTAAATTGTCAGCACAATTCAAAGTGCTGTTTTTGACCTTTAAAGCCCTATACGGCTTGGGGCCAGGATATTTGAGAGACCGCCTACTTCTATATAGTCCGGCCCATCTCCTTAGGTCATCAGAGAAGGCCCTTTTGCGGGTACCATCGCCCAGGGAGGTGCGAGGGGCGGCGGCCAGAAATAGGGCCTTCTCAGTAGTGGCACCAACCTTATGGAATTCCCTCCCTTTTGATTTACGAACTGCTCCCTCCTTGGACACTTTCAGGCGAGGCCTAAAAGCCTTCTTGTTCAAAGAAGCCTTCTGAGCTCTTGCCTCTTTTAACATCCTGCTGGTATAGGTGAAGTGCTGCTGTTTTTATGCTCTTGTGTTAATTGTAATCTTTTTAATTTTATGCTCTTGTGTTAATTGTAATCTTTAAAAAAAACATACTGTTTTTATTGTCATTAATTGTTTTTTAATGTTTTAAAACGTAACTATTTTTCTATTGTACTTTTTGTACTTATTTTCTTTTTTGTAGTAAGCCGCCTTGGGTCCCTCCAGGGAGAAAGGCGGGATAAAAATATTATAAATAAATAAATAAATAAATAAAATTAACAACAATGTTACTGTCTTACCCGGTTGTTCTGAAGACAACGAGATAAAGTGTAAATTATTTTGTATGTTGGAAGTTCTATATGTCTGCCAGTACAGCGGCTGCAAGCGTCATAAGAAGAGCCCTGCTGGATCAGGCCAAGGGCCCATCTAGTCCAGTTTTATGTATCTCAGAGTGGCCCACCAAGAGCCACAGGGAGCACTCAAGACAACGTGATACATGTATCTTGTTACCACTCCCTTGCAACTGGCATTCAGAGATAGGCTACCTCTAAAACCCGGAGGTTGCTTAAGGTCACCATGCCTTGTAACCTGTGATAGACATGTCCTCCATAAATCTGTCCAATCGCCTTTTAAAGGCATCTACTGTAGGCCAGGTTCCATCACAACATCCTGGGCAAGGAGTTGAGCTGCTGTCCTAATGGTCCCTCCTGTTGTCTGTTTTCGGACATCCACTTTTATAATGTCTTTCTGGGTTGCCAACCCCTCTGCCTGCTCCACCTATCTTGATTCCACTCTCTGATCTTCTCTATGTCTTAGTGGCCCTATCTTGTTTTTGCAGGGGATCCAGTTGCCTGGCTTTAGACTTCCCATCCCTCAAAGCCCAGAGACCTCAGACATTATAGTCCCATTGGCTCAACGTTTTTGATATTACAGAAGGGTTTTCAAGTCTAGGGATAGACAGCTGACTGTGCTAGGGTCCTGGGGAAGCCTTAGAATCTGAATTTCAAGGACCACAAGCAACGTCTGACAAAATTAAACAGCATAGTGTGTTTAGACCACAAGCTTTCAAATGATACCATGCTGGTGCAGATGAGCTGACCAGTGTGGAAGCCTCTTGTTAGAAATAAGTAACAGTTCCTAGTTATGTATTTTAAGAAGTCAATTTCTTGGTCACACTGAGCTCTTGTTGTATGGTCACTGGATTGTCTGGTGTTCCAAAACATGGTGGAGCCAAGTTAACGAGCTGAGGATCAGGGAACTGCGAGAAGAGCCCTTTCCTGACTTACTTAATCTAGGCGCTCCCATCACCTTGACTTGGACAAAAGTCAGGGAGAGAGGGATGTAGTAGGCTAAACCTTTTCCAGCTTCTTTGACCTTCAACTGAGGTGTTGTGATACTGAGGGCCGGGTGGGGAGAGGCGATGCTTATGCTGTTTAGTATGTCCCTCTCTGCCCATTGAACTCGATAGCCCAGTCACTAAGGTATGTAACCATAACATCCAAACAGTCTCTAATAATTAAATAATTCTTAGTGTGAATTATTGGCTCACTGATTTGTCTCGCTGCTCATATCAAGAAGGGATATCAATACTGAAGTAATTAAGTGTATCAGTATTGTTGACAAAGGATAATAGAGAGTGAAAAAGCTGGAAATATGACTTAAAATGAGGACAGAAGCATTGGTGTATTCTTGAGGCTTATGTGCAAATTTATATGGTAATATGCTAAATGCTTATGCAAATTAGAAGCATCTCAGCTTAAAAACATAAGGCAGAACCCCCTGCTGGTCCATAGAAGTAAAGGGCAGAACCGATAACAGTAGACTGGCTTATTTTTTGAAAACTGGAAATGTCTGCATAATATTTAGGTAGGAGTGGTAGATGAATTCTTTCAGTTTTGTTCATTTATATAGAAAAATAAACTAGTTTTGCAAGGTCAATAGCACACCCTAGGGTAAACAGGAAAAATAAAAGACTATTTATTGTTGCGCATAGCAAAATCATTCCAATATGAATGTTCTGTGGACTTATTTGTACAAATTGAGAGCAGCTAAACATAAGGCAGCTGCAGAATACCCAGGAATGAATTGCCCATACTTGATTTCATCACCATTGCCACTATTTTATATACCACAGAACTAGGGCCTTAGCTCATTTTTTTCTGGCTTGCTTCCATAGCTGAACTAGGTTTTCTGATAAGGGACTTTGACCACTCATTGTCTCAAGCTTCTGTTCTTCTGATCATAGCCTTCCTCTTCTTTTTGGGTTGAAAGCATTGCTGTAGTGTTCAGCTAGCTTTGAAATATGCTACAGATAAAGAACATCTCCTTCTAGGATACATAACTTTTATTATGCACATTAATATTTGTATGTTTTACCATTTTTCTTGAATACATTCTCCTCAGAGCCATTGTAAGGCTTTCGGCTGCTTGGATAATTGAATGAAATGGGGTTCTAAAGTGTGTGTAGGAGGTAATGTTTGTGTTTCAGACCTTTTTTTGGGGGGGGGGTACCAGCAATGGTCATACCCTGTAGATTCCACTTCTCAATCTTTTATTGATTTCTGTCACAAGATACCACCATCTTCCTTCCAGTATATCATCTTCCTCCTGTGCCTTTCCAGAAATATTTCCCTCAGCCTTTCTTTCATTCCCTTCTCGATACCTATCCAGTTCTACGGTATATTTCTTTGTCTCATCTCAAGATTGTTTCCCTCAAAACTTTCTTGTAACTCTCTCATTCGTCTTCCCTGAGCTTTACTTTTCAATGTGTACCTATGTCTTTATATAAGAGAGGACAAAAAGAGAAAGGGAGGGGGGAACCAAGCAATTCTGCTTCTACTAGGCTTTATAAAAGTTAGGATAAGTTGGAATGTAAAGCAAGGTACATGAGGCTGTAGTCTAAACGAGGCATGTTAATTATAGGCAGGCTTATAGATGAGCAGAAAAAGCAAAGTTCTGTGCGTTAGACTGTAAGAAGGGCTCTACCAGTCGACCTCCTATAAGAGGTACATAGCAGAAATAGGGTGCAAGTGGTGGTATGGAGAAAACCCTCTTTTGGTTGTGGGAAACGCTTTTTGTTCCATCACTGATGATACTTGTTATCTATGGTTTGTCATTATATGTATGAGCAGACATGAGCCAAAGGCTTTTACACTCTGCATGCTGTTTAGAAGCTTCAATTCACTGATTGTGTCATATCACGGTTCCTCCCTTCATCCAACATGAAACTGTGGTTTATATAAATTAATAGTTAATAACGAACCAGGATCCTGTCATGGTTTGTTAACTATCAGTGACTTGTACAAACCACAGTTCTCTCTCTTGGGAGGAAGCGGGAAACTATGTTTTGTTATAAGCAGTGGTCTGAAGCTATGAGGTCTGCTGTTGCCATGCAAAAAAGATTAAAGGGAGGGGGGAGAGTATATGCCTGACCCTGGTTTGTCATCACATCTGAATCAGGATTTACTGGGTCTCTAGGCTTAAAGCTGCCCTCCTACTGGAATGGCTTAAATTTCATGAGCTGCTGATGTCTGGCTACTTCTGTGTGACATTAAACACATGAATTCATTTCTGTGTTGCAGTGTATCTATTGAAACCGAATCATTGTCCGTCCATCTTTAAATTTGAATGCATCAATTTCAAGGAGGGGAGTGTTTTGCTCTTTTTCTCTCTTTTGATGGGTCGCGTCAGTGCAGCCAAATGGACAAGCAAAACTTGCTTGAAGCTAAGATGCATGCATGCATTCACTTTGAAGAAAGTCTGGTTTCGCTGTCTGGCTTTTAACTTACAGATTACTTGAAAAGTCTTTGTGCTTTCCCCTAACAACCCATTGAGAATATTCTTGCTTCAAAACGGAAAGAAACACCAGCCCAGAGCTTATTTTGATTTTTACAAATGGTGTTCGTTCCCTCAAGCTAGACGCTTATTGGCAGGAGTGTGTGTGAAAGCTTGCGGTGGTATGAAGGTTCGCAGCAGTGAAGTACTGGATTAAAAACTGCCTGGATCCTACTAGATTTTGCAAATTAATGCTGTGCCAGGCTGGGGTGATGAGCGTCTTTGGTTTCTTCCCTGTTGGCAAATAGGGTGGGGAGTTGCACACACTCCTGTGTTTTGTGCGATACAGTACTAAAGACAATAAACTGCATTAGAAAAGATTTCATTCTTATGACTATTAAAGCTAATGGAATTGGAAAATGCTTGCTCAGCTTGTATGTGAAGCAAATAGGAACCTGTAAATAGAAAACTGGAGCCTGCCCCATGCCACACTGCACAGTGACAGCAGATAATAGTCATGTGGTAGATTTCTAGTACTGGCACGAGAGGACAATTCATCTCCTTCTCTAGCATTGGGAACCAACTCCAGTTTCTGGCCTGGAATACAGTACTACCAACTAGTAGTGATGTGACAAATCTGTTGTGCAGCCCATTATAACCTTTTATTATTGTTAGTTGCTTTTTTTCTGGATGTATACCCAAAGCAATATACAGCAGGGGTCCCCAACCCCTTCGGGCCCTGGCCCCGGGGTGAGCAGCGGGAGGAAGTAGTGTTGGGGCATACTTGCCTTCGCTTCGGCCGTCTTCGTTTTCGGCCCTCCCACCCTCCCTGGAGCCCGAACGGCTCCAAAATGGTGACGAAACTGGTGTGGGGGGTTTGATCAGAGCCGTGCTGGGCGCGCGCAGCTGACATCACACCTGGGTCACGTGGGGGCGTGGCGTCGGCGGTCCCCCGGTCCGTGGGAAGCAGTTCCAGACGGATACCGGTCCCCGACGCCGGAAAGGTTGGGAGCCGCTGATATACAGGTATCCCCTACTTTTCGATGGTCTGCTCTTTAGATGCACTTCAATTATACCTGGAAGTCATTCATTCGACACATGCTCCGCTCTTTCAACCTATTTCGCCATCTTTTCATTCGTTCGTACTTGTGTGTGAGAGAAGCGCTTTCTGCAGCCCACCTTGCCAGCACAGGGACGTGTGTGTGTGTGTGTGTGTGTTTGTGTGTGTGTTTGTGTGTGTGTGTGTGTGTGCGCGCGCGTTTTCTGCAGTTATTTAGCTTTTGCACACATTCGCAAGTGATGTTTTTCAGCAACCGTTTTGCATTTGCAAGCTAAAAATAGACTAGTTTCTGCTTTTTGACAATTTTAGGTTTTCGCCAGTGCTCCGGTTCCTAACCTGTCAAATGAGTGGGGGACGCCTGTACGTAAAAGTACAAACCAGTAACATGAAAGTTCTAAAGCCTATAAACAAAACCAGAAACGAAATGAGGAGAGGCCCAATCAGCGGTGGGGGCCTTGGGGTGGTGGGCCCCCTGGCAGCAGGATTGGGCCCCAGGTGGCAGGCGGGCGGGATGTGCAACGACGGATGGTGGCGGGGCAGATAATCCCATTCGCCAGGGCGAGCGAGGAGCGCCGTCGGCCTGTTTGGCCCACCTGCCTACCCTGAACCTCTGAGTGCTCGATAACATCTGCTTTCGTTACGTCACTTCTGCCGGGGGGGGCAGTCATAGGAACGCCACTGGAGAAGCCCACTATGATTTCTGTTGGCACAATAGGGTGAGAATGACTCCCCATGCCCCCCTAGAATGGCATCTTAAGGCCTTCTAATCCCGCACATTTTTTTAAAGGCTAATTATATCACAAATATGCTATGTTTGTTAAAGTTATGGTGTTGTTTAATGTGCGTTGGAGACACGTCCCCTCCTAAATTCCTGCTTATTCTTAGTACAGGAGCAGCACGGGTGACTGTATTGCACATTTTCACCATTTCATGTTCAAATGGCATACATTTCAGTTTGGATTGGCGCAGTGATGTAGCAATTGAGGGTATTAAACCTTTTTAGCTCTGTGCTATTTTACCCTCGAAGCCATTATGCACCCTAAATGCACATTAGAAGCCATTATTTAACCCTCAAAGTGCCAATTCCTACAATGGGACCCCTATTTTAGGGTTTTACCCACTATTAACAGTTAAATAGTTGCTTCAAGGAGTGCAGATTTCAGTGGAAAATAACACAGAGATAAAGGTTTAAATGCCCCCTATCACCATGCCACAGCTCTGGTCTGAGCCATTGTCCCACACAGCAGCTACAGAGGAGTAAAAAGCTTTTAGCTACTGGCCACATAGAAAATGTAATATGTACTTCAGGTTTTAGAGCTGATCTGCACCAAATTCAGTGGTAGACTAAGCTTGCAGAATTTTATACTGTACCGACTTCAGACTGCTGGTGGAAAGATATTATAAAAGGATTTGTCCTTTTTATCTTGTTTGCAGTTGTGTTGTATTTTAAGGTGATGTTTTTAATCTTTGTTATAGATCTGTCTATTGCTTTATAACTGTTGTATGCTGCCCTGATGGGGACAGAACAGCAAGGGGGCAGTTCTCTGGGGGCAGAACAGCAGGATATAATTCATTTTAAATAATATTTTTGAATCCTCCCCCCCCCCATAAAAAGTTCACTATAGGTAGTAAAAGTGCACATTGGGGGAAGAGGTTTAGCATAGCCCTCTGCCTACCTGTCCGTCTCCAAATTACTACATGCAGGAAGCCTCTTATGTGAAGCAGTGTTAAAAGATAAAAACAGCACCCTGTCACAGTTTGAAAAAAGAATCTTGCAACTACATGTAGTGTTACCCAGAGTTTGGAAGAGAGGCTTCTTGACCACACTTAAAACTGATGACAAATTTTAGTTGACCAGTGTGCTGACTCTGTGTGCCAGGGAGAAGGGTATACTAGCATTTAACTTTCTATGTGCATGAAATTCTATTTGTATGGAGGAACTTTCAGTCATGTGAAGTCACTAGGGGGATGCAGGGGGGGGGACTGCCCCGGGTGACACCCTTGGGGGTGGTGACACCACTAGTGGTCAAACTTGTGAAAGCTTTGTATTTATGAATAACACCATCATGCGGAATACACTGAAAAAACCCGTATCTGTATGCTATCCAAAGGTATGGCCAAATAACCGGAACAATAAAACACAACTGCTTTATGTAACAAAAAGTAGATTCTTTAAAAGTGGATTTCCTCAAAACAGACCAATGAGACTGATTGTTCTGAGAGCCGTGTTGGTTACTGATTTGTTGGGTGACCTGTACTGTTATATATTAAAATAAATAAAGTTAATGGGGGTGACACCATGAGTTACTGGACCGGTTGATACCAATTCTAGTGACACCACTGACCAGGAGTAATCTGTGGAAATACATAGTCCTGCCTGATGGTGGGCATCATTTTTAGAACTCAGGTCAGCCCATCTCCCTATTCACCTCTGGGGCCCATCATGGGGGTGACATGCTGAGCTCTTGCACCAGGTGACGCAAACCCTAGTGGTACTCTGCGTAGTGGTAAGCAAACTCTGAGTGGTACTGCCCAGTCACAGGTTCATCTTCTCATCTGTTGTTTGCGAGTACTGTACCTGGTATACAGCCTGTTTCTAGTACTGGAAGATGAGCTTTTAACTACAGTAGATAAAGATTTCCTTTAATTCTGGAATGAGGTGCAAACTAATTATGCTTCAGAGTTCTTGAATAGGGTATTATAGGCCAAAACCTGCAACTGCATTTTCCATCCTTATAGGCAGGGATGTGGATCAAGTCTCTGACTCCAAGTCTTGAGTCAAGTTCCAGCTCTCTGGGCCTAAGTCTCAAGTCAAGTCCCAAGTCTGCCCCCAAGTCCTGAGTCTTTGGTTGTAAGTTACGAGTCCCTATCTATTTAATGGGGAAAACGGGTTTAAACCTGAATAAAATTCGACTGGTCGTAAAAGGCTCCAAGTCTCGAGTCGAGTCTTTTGAGTCTTTTACAACTGCCAAGTCAAGTCTGAGTCAAGTCATTGACGCGACTCGAGTCAGAGTCACTAGACTCAAGTCTCCATCACTGCTTATAGGTACTCTCCATGCTCTCATTTGTATATGATGGATATGTATAAATCCAAGGAGTGTTAATTGCTACTCCATCAGTGAATTGCTGATAGATGGCTGAATCTACAAGTGGTGTTAAATACTTCATGTTTGTATTAGTGTTCTTGGAACTACCAGTTCCACAAATAGGAACTACTGTACCTCCATATGAAGTGATTAAATTTGCTTCAGAGCATCCTATTAAGGGGAAAGAGGTTAAAATGTGGAGATTTTTCACGACACTTAAAAATTGTAACTTAGATTTAATAAAGTGTCATAAATATTTACAAGTGGTGAAATCATCGTTTTTGTTTATATTTATGCATGGGAAACTGTATTCCAGGATTTGTCAGTTAGATTTAAATGAGCATTAGAAACATAAGTCTGGGAGCTTAAATTTCATTTGCTTAATGCTCTTTTCTGTTTCTGCTTAAAAAAACAAAAACTAGGCCTCCGGAAATGCACAGTGCTAGAAATTCAGTGTCCACAGTGCATTTTATGAATGTCAAGAACATGTACTCTTGAAACTTGAGGGATTTTCAAAAGCAGTATAAATAGGGGGAAGGAGAGAGTATGCTTAATTAAATTGGTTTCTGAGTATGTGTAAGCCCATGGTAGTGTCTGGAGGAACAGTCTGGATTGTGACATTTGTATAAATACATGTCAGTGTATGTATGCCACATGGGATTATGATTTAAAATGGTGGTTCCCAAACATACGGTCCTTGTGGTGCCCCCCCCATGCGCTTCTGAGTTCTGCAGCCTAAGAAGACCTCAAACTCTGAGTAAAACAGGGGCGGGCAGGCGGGTGGGCCCAAAAACGCCACACGTGACGTGCAGCCGGTGGAGCAGAACCTCTGCCCCATGGTTTTCTGTGTAGGGTCACATGCTGGTGTGGGTCCCACGTCTCTCCTAGGAGTGAGCTGCAACACACTCTTTGGGAAACGTTGATTTAAGAAACCAAGATTCCTTCCTTTCAGTTGCATATACAAGTGGAGAAGGGAGTTTACAATCTTTACGATTGATCCCCGCCCAAGAAACCACAGTTGATGGTCCTCTTGCTTGTTGCATGTCATGTTCATACCCTTTCTTAAATCCGTCCACTGACTTCCTGGAATCCTACTTTGGCACAGTGCTTTCTCAGTTGTGCACCAGAATGTGACTGTCTAGGCTTTTCTTGAATGCATTTATGAAGCTGGAAATATTAAGAACTTTACATGAACACATTTCACTGTGGAAGATCTAGATTCTTCAGCAGGTAGCATATAGCTGAAATCTTTTTGTAGTTGTCAAAACAAGCAGATCTAACTTTGTACGCTTTCTGTTAAAACTAAAAGCACTTTGACAGACTGAAGCCTGGTTAAATCAATATAAGAAGCAAACAGACTTTCCTTTTAACTTCCAGGATTCATTAAGAGTTTTGACATGTCTGAAATGTCTCTTCAAAATATATCTGTGCCACTGAGGGCCTCTTCTCATGAGATATTTTGGATTGGTAGCCCATGTCAAAATAGATGCATTCTGTATTTAATTATTCAGGGACAATCCTGTTTCAAATGGAGCTTTGCCCTTTGAAGCGAGTGGTGAGCAGGACAGAATCGGGCCTCAGGTCATTGCTGTATTCTAAAGGGAAAAGTTAATGCCATAACAAACACGGTCCCTTTGTAACTTATATGCCTATTGTATGCACATAGGTGGGCCCAAGTACCACAATTCCTTGTGAGAAGTGGCCTCCATTTTAAAGATTTTGATTAATCATTTTGGTGAGAGAGGCTTATTTGATAGATGGCGGTATTGCATTTTGCTGCCTGAATAGACAGGCCATATGGAGCAAATCAGCACATCTCATTGTAGGTTATGAAACAGTTCCTGTGCCATAGGGGCCTCAAAGGAGGAGGGAAACAAAGAGAATGTTAACCTGCTTGCTGCCTGGCGGATGCCATTGTTTGTAGTCTACTTGTCCATTCTCAGGTTTGTTGATGTGTGGAGCAGCATTGTCCTGATGTCTCAAGTCACTCACAATTAGCCTGAACTAGAGAAACTGCCAGTTTGGGCTGGGCTTCGAAAGATAAAGAAGACAGGAGTCACCTGATGTTTGCTTTTAAGTCGTTCAAAATTACCATGACTGTTGTCAACAGACTGCATTTTGCTTGGGAAGAATTAATAAAACAGCACTTGAAAAATATTTTCTCCAAATGTTGCAGCCTAGTTTTTTTCCCCCCTTTAGCTTACTATTAACAGTTGTCGTTACAGGCTTTCCACAAACAGTTCAGAAACTGCAGTGGATTTCTTGATTTTTTTTACACATGTTGCTAGAAATGTTTTCTTTGAAAAACTTTCCTGATCCCTCAAACTCAGACCCTTTACTTACTACTTTTAAATGTGCTTCCCCTGCTACTAAGTACAACTTCAGGGGAAGTAAAAAAAAGTATCTGAGGTCTAGATTTCAGATATATCGTAATGATAGTAGGAACCAAAGTGTTCTGAAGGTAACTGCATGGAGGGAAGATCAGCAGAGAACTGAAATTTTGGGCAGAAGCCATTTTGAGATGGCCTGTCATAGGAGTTGCGCTTTAAGGCTGCAATCCAGGCACACTTTCTGGAGAGTAAGTCCCATTTGAATTCCGTGAGACTTGTGAGTAGTCTTGTACTGTAAGTTTGTACCACGGTTCTGTCTCGCGTAACATTAGTTACAGCAGTACCTTGTCTTTCATCCGCTTGACTTTTTAATTGCTTTGCTCTTTCAGCCATTTTCAATTATAACCACGTTTCAAATTTCATCCACGTGCTTTCTTCTGTCCGATTTCATCTACCTTTCCACCATGTTCGTTGACTTTCTTATGTTTATTTTTCTTTCATTTCTGTTTATTTAGGTTTTGCATGCATTCACATGTATTATATAGTTAGTTAGTTATGTTTTTCGCTAGCCAAAAATAAATTTGCAAGCTAAATAAAGCTATGCTTTGAAATTCATCCAATACAGCTTATAGCAGCAGCAGGGAAAAAATCTAGAGCGAGAGAGTTTGTTCTTGAGCATGACTTACGCCATAAAGTTTTATCTTCTTTCTAACAGCATCAACCTGTTCAGTAATCAAAATTTGGAAAATTATAGCAACATTTTGTGAACAATTTGCTGTAATAGTGATTGCTATGCCAAAATAGTGAAAATTATTATCCAGAACCACTGAAACTTATGCCTTATACCTTTGCTAATATAGCGTCTTCAGTTATCTGCTTTATTGTATTTTACTTGTATGCGTTGTGAGCTATCTTGCATGTGGGCAGAGAGGCAAGCGATATATTTTATTGGAAGTATTTTACAAAAATTTTAGACTTTTCATTTAAACATGTCAAACGACATTATCCTGTTGTTGAGAAACCTGTGTCCATGAGTTTCTGAAATGCTGCCATAGAGGTCAGTGCTAAGCAGCAATCTGAATTTTCATTTCTCAGTAATTTTAATTTCTTGGAGATTTTGAAGAGTTCTGATTAACACATTTGTTCACATGTTTAATTTTTTATAAGTCAGTTGAGATGTATTTATTTCGAACATTAATGTCCTGTTTAACAGTGCAGAAATAAATAATAAATGATGAAATAAGCAGTCTAGACGGGCTTATAAAAAAATTGCTCTGGGTAACTCAGCAGTCTAGGCAGGCAACAATAGTCAAGAAAATTCAGTTTATTTAGCAGTAAAAAATAAATCATTGGTTCAGCCTTTCCCAAAAGTCTCTTTAAAGACCCAAGTCTTCCCCCGGCCTGGAAGGAATCATATGGACCTGCATAGGTAGGGCCTTCCAAAACATTGATGCCACAGCTGAAAAGGACCTGCTGCTTGTCCCCACCCACTGAACTTCAGTGGGCAGGGTGGCCAGAGCAGGACCTCAGATGTTGAACAGAGAGTATGGGAAGGCATGTATGGACAAAAGGGGAATACGTTGGAATAAAATCCCAAATACATGTGTTGATTTCTCATTAGTTTTTTTTCTCCATGCTTCATTGTGTTTATCTAGCTGTAAAATTCAACTTCTTTGTTTATGAAAGCATTTACTCATACTTTTTGTCTCTTGGTAGATATCCAGTATATATCGTTGCATACAGTGGATGTTCTTTTAATACCAATTTCTTCTTCACGTATCTGTTTACATGCCCTATTTTGTTCTGGAATTGTGATTGCCCTTACATTAAACATGTACTTCTGGAACTTCTGATTGTTCCCCTTTCAAACGGTCCCCCTTCCCCCCAGCATGACATCTTTTCCAGTGGCTCTTGCTGGCGTCTCTTCTGCACCTCTTTTTAGACTGTGAGCCCTTTGAGGACAGGGGACCTTTTATTGATTTATTTCGCTGTGTAAATTGTTTTGTGAGCTCCTTTTTGTTGAAAAACGTTGTGTATGTAAAAATAGATTTCAATTCATGTTCGGGTTTAAAAGCCATTCAAATTATTTTTAAAAAATTGTCTTTATAGTTAAAAATCAATAAATCACTGATTAAAAACAACAAATGCAATAACATTAAAAGGACAATGTTTCACACAGACAGGTATGCGTCTGGCGTCTGGGCAACACCTGGCTGCTTGCTGCAACAACACCATCTTCAGTAGCCAGTAGGCTCTTGGAACTTTATGACCTGATGCTGCCCACGGATGTCTGGGTGAAACGTTGTCATTTTAATGTTATTGTATTTGTTGTTTTTAATCAGTGTTTTATTGATTTTAACTATAAAGACAATTTTTTTTAAAAAAAAATTCTCATGGCTTTTAAACCCGGACATGAATTGAAATCTATTTTTATCAGCGCTGGCCATGAAAGCTTTCGTTCTTATTGGTGTTGTATATGTGTTTATATTCATTCTTTCTCTTAATAATTTAACAGCACTGGGGGGAGGGAGAGAGAGAGAGAGAGAGAGAGAGTACCTCTAATATGCTGTTGCAGTAAAAAATATTGCCCTCTGCAAAGTGATGCAAAGTCTCCTCTAGTTTCTCAGATCATTTGTTTGAATTCTGCCTTTTTAAGGAAAAAGAATACTCAGACAAAAATTCATGTGGTTACGGTAAACCTGTACCCATTTCACTCTATTATTCTTTTAAAGTGATCATTTTGTTGGGGGAAAGTTCATTATGTGGAAAACAAGATTATTGCTGAGAGGAGGAGGGATGGATATCTGGCCTACAAATGCTAGTGAAAGTGTTTTATAGCCAGTAGCAAAAGTGCAAAAAAAAAAAAAAACTTACCCAGAGCAAATCCATATTTTATCTGAAAGTGTGCCTAAGACTCCTCATAATATTATATAACACAAAAGCAAATTTTCTAATATGAGTCAGTAACTCTATAACCAGCAAAGATTAGGCGAAGCTTTACCAGATTATCGACTCCCAACTGTAAGAGGATTTGTCGATGTGACAAATATCGAGTTTAAAAAATATTGTTTCACAGAAAAATATGCAGATGAAGCAGAATTACTTTGTAGTTTTGTAACAAGTTGTGCGATATTTATAAATGGTGGTAAATGGTTGTATTTTAAGGTGTGGTTGCCATCTTGGCTGGGTGGTTGAAGATTCTTTGAAAACAATATAAATTGTTATTTTTGGCAGTAACTTAAGAATCCGTACCTTTTTGTTCGAAGTCATCAATGAGAGAGTTTGTTGGTTGTTTTGCTGTTAGTCCTTTGTATGTATTAGATTTTCAGCTCGAGAGACAAATAGCTAATACCTTTCTGGTGTGTAAGAATGCATCTTCACATTTAAATGTATTGTAAAACATTGCACAAATCTGTAATTATATTACTTTTAAAATAAAGCCTTCATCTATCCTAAGTTTGTTTGATGTCCCTTCCCTGCTGACTCTATTTTTTCCTTGTTCCCACTTTACATTAATGCGAAGAGACAGTTGAGTAAATGCACAATGAACTTCAAAACCTAGTAATTGTTTTTCAGAAAGAATGAAACTTGCGAATTAGATATGGATTGTAAAAGAACACCAGAGCTGATTAGTGTTCGTTACGTTTGCCTGCTGGACCGTTCTGACACCTGTCTTCCAGCTTTCTCGATAAATGCCACGGCTGATCCCTCTATTCTGCCAGTCACATGACAGCGAGTGAGAGCTTGTGGGTGGGAATTAAAAAGATTCCCAGTGAACCTTGTCAGGCTTAGCAATTCATGGAACTCGACATAAAAGGCAACGTTAAACAAAGATGAGTTGAATCCATTTACATGCAAACTCTAGTTATCTGTGCTTAAAATTAAAGAAGAGAGAGAGACTGGAATGGGTGAATGTTTAAAGAGGTTACTGTTCCTTTCTTTGTAAGCTGTGAAGATAATAAGCTTCTAAGATGTTGGCAGGGTGGGGGTGGAGTGGGGAGTAAGCCAACTTTTGGGGCATTGAAAAATTGCTCCCCCCCTTTTTAAGGAAATATCCACTTCATCCTAAGCCATCTGGTTGCATCTTGTTTACAGCACAGTATGCCCGTTTGTGCTTATTAATCATGCTTACACAAGTATCTTAATTACTCCCGGTGTAGCTGCTCTATCTTGAACTCAGAAATTGACCTTTCCCTTTTTATTCCTTGAAATCATTAATCATACATAATCAACAGCAATAGGACACGAGAAAGCTACCAGTATTCAAAAACCACTCACCAGTCCCGAGAACGAGAAGCAATGTAGACTAGAGTGAGTCCACTGCTAGCGGTTGGACACATCTTAATTAATGACGTGTGTGTTATTTTCTTGTTTTTTTACCTATGCCAGAAACTGCATTAATTTGCTGTCCTGAAAAATTGTGGTGAAACATGCCCCTTTGAACACAAAACTAAGAGTCAAGGAATAAGAGAGAATTTGATTGGTGTGGACATTTCTTATGCATGCCTTTTCTTTAGTCTAGCTTGGTTTTAAACAACAATCCAAATTCTATGTGCAAATTCTCCATGTTTTATGGGTTTTCGTTATTTCCACAGCATGTACACATTTATACTTGTGTGTGTGTTTCCAAAGAAACTATATTTGACAAAAGACAGCCGAGAAGTATCTTAAAGCAATGGTATGGGAAGAAGGCAGAAAGCCTCAATGGGTTATTAGTAGGTGTGATGATCAGCTCACTAATTACAGATGTAAAATTGTGGCTATTCAATCAGATTTTAATTGTAGCATGTCCTCCATGAGTTCAGTGCTCGGTCAGTGTCGTCTGCAAGCAAAAGTGACTTTCCTGAAGTTGGTGTGTTTGTCTTTAAGTTGACGAATTTCCTTTTGAAGGTAATGGTCTTATTATTAGGGCAGTAATGAGACCTGAAGTAGTGGCAATAAGTTCTCCCTTTCTCAGGAGTCTGAAATGATTATAGATTTGCCAGTGATCATTGTTTCTGGCCATCCGTGAATTTGACTATCCATCAAATGGATGGATGCCCATCCACGGAGGGAGGGAACCCACTGGGTCATCGTCACAGTACCTTACTGAAGACCTATACAGGCCCGCCGCCTGCTCCTTCCCTCCAGCGCCACATTGTAATAGTGTAAAATCCCTGTTAGAAGGGGGAAAAAAGCAACCGGAAGTAGCTTCCGGTCGAGTTTTTTCTTCTAACAGGCATTTTACACTATTACAATGCAGTGCTGGAGGGAAGGAGCGGGCAGTTCTTCAATAAGGTACAGTGCGCCGCCCCCTTCCGTCCCCACCCAACCGTGGACTTGAGTATCCACAGTGTTTTGCATACATGGGGGTTCCAGGAACGGAACCCCTGTGGAGGCGAATGGTCCACCGTAGAACAGGGAAAAGATGTGCACATAACACATATAGACATGAAACAGAAAATTGCCGTAGTGATGAATAGTATGATTTTGATTCTCCAGTGGTTTTAGGTCTGGCCCAGTGTTAGCGCTGGGTAGCTCCTCCCCTTCCGGCAGGCAGGGTCAGATAATCAGGCCTTTATAGGAGGGGAGGGGCTCCCGGCTTCCTCAGTCTGACCTTGCCTTGGCAGGCACGGGTTGTACACTGTTCGGCAACAACAGCTTGCCACTCAGCAACATGAAAACCAAGCAGAAATCCAAAGCTCCTACTGAGGAAGCACCAGAGGAATGTGGAAGAAACCAGCCATCCTCAGACGAGTAGGTACCACCCTTCAGGGTTACAGCCGCCCTAGTAACCCCCCCTCCCCGTTGGCCACTAGCATCTCTGACCGGCGTACTGCCAGAACAACCCCCCTCTCTCCTGGGCGCCTCCTGAGATCTATGGCGTTACTTGAGATCGGCGGCCTCGTTGTCACCAGAGAGCCGGGGAAAGGAGGTGGGATTGTGGCGTCTTCGGCGTCTTCCACTGGGCTTGCAAGGCGTCTGGCCGGGGGTCAACCCGCAGTAGGAGCGTGCTTGTTGTGCGACAGTGGCAGTTCTCGACCGGGCAGATGCAGGATAGCTGCTCGCCCTCCCGGTAGCCGGCGCAAACGCGCATGTCGGGGGGGGAGGGGAGATGAGTCATCTCCAGCAGCCCCGCACAGCGGGAGATCATGGACGGCCCTCGATTAAGATCAGTCCGAGGAGGGCAGCAAGGCAGCAGCGAGCTGCGTACGGCAGCATGCGCGGTAGTCCACATGGTGCCTCCCCAGCAGGGGGCGGAGGGAGGAGGCGGTTCACGGCAGGCCCGACACTCATGCATAGCCGCTTCCTTGAGCGGGGAGCGGGCGCTTCTCGCGTCTCCCTCCCTCCCTCCCTCTCTCTCTAGCCTTCTGCCAGGCTCTCTCTCTAGCCTTCTGCCCGGCTGTCTCCGGCCTATCAGGCTCCCAGGCGATGCGGTACCATCATGGCATGGAAGGGTGGAAATGAGCATAGCCTCCTCCAACCTCCCCCCCCTTCCACCACGGGGCTGGAGATGGAGCGAGTGACCACAGCCAGGTTCTGGAACACCCCAGCGCCTTCCTGCACCCTGCAGGGCATAGGGGCACCTGGAAGGAAGGATAAACAGGGGCCCTGACCAGCGCTCCTCTGGGACCTGTTGACTGGGCTGTGACCTGCGTACTCAGTAAGTACTGTAAGCCCGTTTGTCTTGTATCTCCCCAGGATGGCTTCCCCCACCCAGGCTGCAGCCCCTGCGGAACCCCAGCCTCCATCTGCCACAGAGACCCCAGGCTTGGATTGGGGCTCAATGGAGGCACGTATTCAACAAATGTTTGCTAGTAGCGTGGCAGCAGCCTTTGCAGCCCAGGCTAACCTGGGGCAGAGCCCTTCCCTCCCGCTGGGGGAACTGGGCTTCGCTCCCATCCCCACGCTCAGGTCCAAAAGGCCTAGGGATGTGGGTGAGAGCCTGTGGTCCGACTCTCAGGCTACTGGAAGGTCACGCTACTCCTTGGATGATTCTATGGAGGAAGGCGAGTGGGAAGAGAGTGCTTCTGGAGAGGAAGCCCAGCTTTCCGAGGAAGAAACGGGGTCTGATTCGAATGGTCCACTGTAGAACAGGGAAAAGATGTGCACATAACACATATAGACATGAAACAGAAAATTGCCGTAGTGATGAATAGTATGATTTTGATTTTAATAATTGCCATTCCACTTGACTATATCTGTCCAGCTTGCTGGTTTTACTATTTGCATGAAAATTGTCTGAATGTGACACAATCAGGTGACTGAGCAAATGAAATAAATGTTTGTCTAGAACCAGGCACCGAAGGTTGCTTACAATAAAATAAGATTACTAAAATGCACAATTCAATTGCAGTTAAGGACCCCAGCTAATAAAACACCAGTAAGAGTAAAACAAAACAGCAACATCAAGCATTCAGTCCTGTCCACGACTTGCTAGAATATCTTAATAGCCTTTTCAAGAAGATGCAAGAGGTAAAGCTTGACAGGCCTCGCTTGGCCAAGGGTGTTTCATAAGCAAAGAAGCGTCATCGGGGTAGGGGCGGGGGGCCGCGTGCTCCAAGGCGGCGGGCTCCTGTCCTCTTCATCTCGGCACGGACGGACCTGTCCTTGCGTTGGGCCCTCCCGCCCGCCCTGGAGCCGTTTGGCTCCAAAAAGGAAGCAAAACGGTGGTGTGTGTGTGATTGGAGCGCATGCGAAACTGACGTCATGCCTGTCGTCACGTGGGGGGTGTCGCATCGGCAGCCCCCCCCACATGGGGGTGTCACTCCGTTTCTGCATAAGCATGGTGCCACTGATAAAGGCTCTGTCCTGCATATAGTGGAACACTGCAGCTTGGGAAAGAAGCTTTTGGCAATTGGCAGTGGCACAATGGAAGAAGTTCTATCTAGTCTAGACTAAATAGTCCTAGTGTAGTCTACAGCTTGCATTTTGATATGTGTATTATGCAACTATTCCATATCTCCTTTATCTTACCCAAAGGTCCTCTTCTATTTATTTTGGCATAGTGTGTTTAGTTACTAAGGCTGAAATCCTATGCACGCTTTTCTGGGCATAAGCTATATTGAACACAGTGCAATGTACTTCCAAGTAAACATGCATAGCATTGCACTGTAAATACACAGGGGTATTGAGGTGAACATTGTATCTTTTCCTTCCAGTTCTAAAATGAGGGAGATTACCTCTTTTTTCTCTTTTTTTTTTTGAGTGACCGATATAGTCAAATAGTTGAGAAATATATACATTCCTTTACTTTTCTGTATCCATAAAGTCCCACTGATTTTAAATGGGAGAGATTTAACCAAGTGCTTTATTATTCCATCGAGACCAAACTAATGAGATATTAAGTAGGTAATTTTGGCTGAATTATGGCCAATGCCTTTAAAATATATGTATGTGTGTGTGTGTGTGTGTGTGTGTGTGTGTGTGTGTGTGTGTGTGTGTGTGTGTGTGTGTGTGTGTAATGTTGTTGACTTAAATTTCCAAATAGTGATGCTGAGTAAATAACTCTTTCTTGAAAGGACAAGTTCTGTCCCCCCCCCCCCCCAATGCTTCGCTTAGTCCAACTGCTTGGCCCAAGAGCTTGAATGCTACTATTTATTTATTAACAGTATTTCTTCAGCAAAAAGTTCACAAAGCGGTTTACAGACAAAATCAAATGATTAAATGGCTCCCTGTCCCAAAAGGGCTCACAATCTAAAAAGATGCAGAACACCACCAGCAAACAGCCACCAGAAAAGAGACTGTTCTGGGGTGAAAGGGGAGCAGTTACTCTCCCCCTGCTAAATATAAGAGGAGCACCAATTGAAAAAGAGCCTCTTGCCCAGTTAGCAGGGGTTTACTACTCCCTCCTCTCCCCACCTTTCCCAATCATCCTGTACTGGGGTATAGGACACAATCAAGTCAAGCCAAGCAGTGCAGGGGGGGGGGGAATTCCCAGAATTACCTGACCTGGGGATAAATGTCTTTTGAGCTCTGGGTTATATCCAACTTGATTAGCCCCTGCGCAAAAGCCATACATGTCCAAAGAGCTATCCTAGTGATATTTGTATTTGGTGCGACTTCTCTCCACTTGATATCCTGTTTCTAGTTGTGGCAAAATGAATCCGAACAGCTGTCTTTCAGTCGAATCTTTGCAACTTTCAAGCACCAAAGAGGCATCAGAACTATTCCTCATGTGAGCTGTGTGACCACTTCATGAAGAAATGAGCGATTACTCTGAATTTTTAGGAGTAATTACTTATTACTCTTTCTGACACTGATTTCCCCAATTTACACTGGAAAATTAGAATCCTATGTAATTTTATGACATTAAAAAAAACCCTACTTGTGCCCAGGTTTACGGGGCAAGATTCTTATGAGGATCAATGTAGCCCTTCCCTCAAGAAAGAGGGCCCCTCCCACCCCTCCTAGGCATTCTTTGCCCTGCCCCCACTGTCTGGCAAGGCAGGGAAAATGTTCTCGACACTCAACTGGATGTTTTGAGTGAGTGGGCGGAGCTTATTGGCCATTACTGCAGCCCACCCTCAGTGTGCCTCGTGTCCTCACCCCCACCCACCCACCCTCCCTCCCAAGTGGCAGTCTGCGATTAGCTGGTTGCATTTCGGTGCCGGGTAGGGATTTTTTTTGCCACCCACCTGATTGGCCTTGGTTGATAGCTTTTTCGCCTACCCCAGGCTGCTGCCTTTAGGTTGGATTTCCCCTTAGCCAGCGTAGTCACATCTGGCAGGTATGGTGCGGGCCAGGGCATAGGAGTAGGGAAGTTTGGTGTGCACCCTGAATTAAGCAGGTACCAATCTCTTGATGCTGTCTGTATTCAGAGAAGTTGCTGGACTTGGATTGCAAAACAAACACACACACACGCACACACACACACACACACACACACACACACACAGAGTGAGAGACTATTTATATACCGCCTTTCTTGGTCATTGGATTTCTCCTCTGACTTTAATCCAAGGTGGTTTACATGGGCAGGCTTTCTCAACCCCCCTAATGGGGTTTTATACAATCATATATAAATGTTCAATATTTCATGAACAACTGCATTCCAGATGGCATGCTTTGGAGTCTGGCCTCTCCCTGGCCGTCGCCTCCCATGCTCAGCTAACCTCAAATGCTTTCCAGCTTGGTGGAGGCAGTACAGTCCAGCTTCCTCAACCACTGGGGGTTGGTGTTGATGAGCTCGGACTGTCAGGGTGCGAATGCCCAGAAGAGGTAATTGCTTGACCTCATATAGGCTAAAAGCCTGCACAAAAGGCACAAGGCAGGCTGGGGCACTACCTAGCTGCTACAGCAGCCAGGCAAGTCGCACATGGCTGATTTAACCCCCGGGCAGGCTATGGGAGAGGGTAGAGCATGGGAGCATGGACAAGGCAAGGCGTGAAGAGTTGGAGGTGGGACCCCATTGGTGCCGGATGGGCAGCCAGAAGTAAAGCTGTGTGGGTCACGATAGCTTGTCATTTTTAAATTTGGGCTATGGTGCAAAAACGTTTGGGAAGCACTGCCTAGGAGATGATAGCCTTAGTGTGGTGTCACTTTCATCAGTTGATAGCCTACTCAGTCAACTGCATCTTGAAAAGACTCTAGTCTAGTGTAACAAAGCACTGATAGCTTTTAAACTTGGCATTAACCTTCAGAGACTAATAATTTATTGTCACCTTTTTTGTTAACAATACATCATTTTTAATGTGGATGACTTGATTTTTGTTATATAAAGCATCCATAAATAGGATGAAAAGAAAATGGTAGCTAAGTACTTTTCTGGTTGGGAACATGAATGCTATTCTTCATGCAATTCATCAAATGTTTATTTGCATAAATTAGGGAAGTTAAATGAAGAAGAGCTGATGAGGAGAACAGTATAGAAGTAAAAGCTGAGGAAAAATTACATTTACTGTATTTCTTTAAAAACATATATCAGTTCTGTTTTCATTAGTTGGCTAGACAAATTAGGAAAACTCTTGTATATTGATAAAATGCTAACTTATATTACCCGCCTGGTAATGCCAGTGATCAGGCAATTGTATTTATGACATAACTTCGATGGTCATTATTCAGAGAGCTACACTGTACATTTTAAAACAGGGTTACTCAGACCTTCTCATGGTGATTCTCCCTCTATCAAGAAGGCTGCTTTCAAAACTTCCTGAAGTGCCTGTGACAGAGAAAAAGCAGTTTATTTTTTCCCAGTGATGGCTTATCCTGTGAACTGGGAGAGAAGAGGAAGAACAAGTGGACCTTCTACAAGGTTGTGATGTGTCTTATGAAAGAAGCCCCCCCCCCCCCAGTGTTGCTCCATTGATCTCCATCTCTTAACACATGAATTAGGACTGTCTTTAAAACCCCAGTCCTAAATTTCCAGGGGAAAAACTATATACAGTGTCTCACAGGTAGTAAGAATTGTTGTGAGATGTAATTTCCACATAGAATACAGGTTGAGTATTCCTTATCTGGACTGCAGGATGGGAAGTTGTCTGGATTTTGGATTTGTCTGGATTTTGGAATTTTTGCATAAATATAATGAGATATCTTTGGGATGGGACCCAAGTCTAAACAAGGAATTCATTTATGTCTCATATACAACTTATATGCAATGCGTATAGATTGTGAGCCCTTTTGGGACAGGGAGCCATTTAATCATTTGATTTTCTCTATAAACCGCTTTGTGAACTTTTTGTGAAAGTGATATATAAATACTGTTAATAATAATAATAAATAATAATAATAATAATAATAATAATAATGTCTGAAGGTACTTCTATACAATATTTTTAATATTTTTGTGCCCCAGCATGCCTTGCGCTATGCCAGCCAGGTGCTGGAAAAAGTTTTTTTTTTTTTTAAAGTCATAGCCCCCCAAATTTCTGGATTTTGGAATAGTCTGGATTTCGGATATCCAGATAAGGGGTAATCAACCTGTACTTTCAAACAAGAGATCCCCATATGAAAGCAGAGAGATCTTTTGCCACACATGGAGAGGTCTGTAACACCTGAGCCACAGAACATTCATATGTCGTCGATTTTCAACCATTTACTCCAGTACTGATTAAAAAAAAAGAGTAACCTGCCATTCTTTTTTTTAATGGAGCTAACCAATCATAAGGGCAGAATGAAACCAACAGTCCCAAACAACAAGGAATACCACTCAAGGGCTACTTGGTTGAGCCTCCTTACTAGTTCCATGAAGAGCGGTCATGACCAAGAATTTGCATAGCCACCTGCCAAGTTGTGATGGCCCTCGACACAGGGTCTCAGCTTAGGATCATAATGTCTGAATTGTTCTTGGAATGGGCACAGAGAGGATCCATCCATTTCTACTAAAAGGACATATCACGACAAAAAACCGATGACCAGAGGTGAATAAATATGAGTGGGAAACATTTGGAGCCCTTGTGAGTGCAGCATCAGTTCTGGAGGTTATGTATGCATTTGCCTCTATCAAATTATTTCTCCTGATTATCCTTTCCTATTCCCCCACCCCACCCTCAACGCCACTTTTCTGAAGTGGGTTTCCTCTCTTATATCACCACCTGGAACTGCGGCCTCCTGTTTCAATGCTATTAATTTAAATCCCATTTGCCAGAGCCATACTTTCCTTCATTTGATTAGGGCGAGACACGAAAGATTCATCAGAATATTGGCAATTCTATTCTAGGCCACTTTGTGAACCTTGTGCTTTTGCTTTTCTCAAGTCATTTTCAAAATGGAAGCTGAAATACTGCAAATTTTGTTACAGGAATTGATCTTGGATGGGGAGGGGAGGAAATTGAACATCTAAATCTCTTAGAAAAGAGGCAGCTGTGCTGCTCAAGTACAAGTCTACTTTTTTCTCTCTCTCAAGCAGTAATATTTTCCAGAAACGCACTTGCAATGTGGCTAACGCAGAAGACCACTCTCTTGGTTTTATTGTGAAAGCACAGTCTACCTTACTGCCCTTACTCCTCTTTCGTGCTCTTACCAGGATGTATTTAACTAAATAAATTGTCTTAATTGAGAAGCCTCCAGGGAACCTATCTAAGCACTGACTGCTGTTTAATGGGTGTGGAAATTCTGCTTAAATGGAATACTGTAGTAAGGTGATTTACTTTTTGTTTGCCTATTCTGTGAATCTGCAGTGCCCTTTAGAGACGTGGGAGCTGCTGGTTCCCTGGGTTCATCCCACAGCACTGCTACTAATTCCCATCACCATGTGGATGGGACCTGTTGTGCAAGTCTGTTTCCACCTGATCATAGTCCCTGATGATGGGAGAGTGAAAATTGCAGGGTAAGGACCCATTTTCTTGACCCTTCTCACATAGCTGAACTGTAAGCAGATAGCAGCACTGCAGGATATAAACCTATGGAAACGCAGCTCCCACACTACTACTGTAATGTCTGAAAAATTAGATGTAGGAGAAACACAATGAATGCTTTTGTCTGCCTCCTTCAGCATTTTCTGTTGTTTCCTAGGGGGGGGGGGGAGTTGCAGGATGAATAGTCCATTCTCGTTGTGTCCTGTTGCTTCCATGATGGTTCAGGCAGCAAGGGTCCCAGTGCCACGGCTGCAGGTTTGGATTTTAAGGTGGGAGCAATCTGGGTACTGTACATGATATGAAGTGCCTCACTAGGGACCAAAGTGTCCAGGAAGTATCTCTCCTTTGTCTCTAGGACATGCTGGCTGAGCTAGTGGCGAGAAGCCCTCACCACATTCTGTTGCATGGAAGAAGCAATGGGATGATAAAATACACTCGGACCTCACTATCCGTGAGGGATATATTCTGGACCCACCTGCGTATAGCGAGGATCTGCAGATAAAATCAGTCCGCACTAAAATCAGTAAAAAAGGCAAAAAATGTGTGTGTTAACCTTTAGCAGCGAACTGTGCCATTTCCAAGTCTTTAGAGGGTTTCTCTAAGCTTACCAACCCACTTCCGGTTCACGCAAGGGCTCTTCCCCTCTCCCAACCTTGTCCCAGAATGTCATCCCCTTCCTGCTCAACGAGAGCCTCCAAGGGAGGAGGGGGCAGCAGCAAGATTGCAAAGAAGCCACCACTGCCAAAATTGCAATCCCCCTTGGTGTAGCGCCTGGGACAGACGCCCCTCAGGCTCCACCCTAGATATGCCTCTGTTCCAGCCTCTCAGGTTGTGGAGCTGCTTGTTTAGACCCCTGGGCTGCTTTGGTTGGTCTCATTTTCCATGCCTTTTTGCTTACCGGAAGCTCAACTGTCTGCCTCGCGTTTCTACCTGTAACTACACCTCTTGACCCATAATGCTTCATTTGTTTTCTTGCCTGCTGACCTGTCCTGGAGGGCAAAAATGGCAATCCATCTGATGGTTGCTCGGAGCCTTTGTCTTGGTCTGGTGGTTTGGTTCTGGAAGGGTCATTCTGCAGAGAGTGCTGTACTTTCATTGGGCTTTATTCCCAGAACTGGCCCATGGTTCTGTATTTGAGTCCTGTCACCTGACAATAGACAACAATTCCAAGTGAGGTGTGAATGTAATTGCATTGACGACGAGTGTAATTGTGGACTCCTGTATTTCAGATTTTATAAATCATTTCTGGTATTTTGTTATAAATAGCCCCTTGATAATGAGGACCACATTAACTCTGAGGCAGTTTATGCTGCACTACTCTGTCAGAAGCACTGACTGATTTACCTGTATCAGTTCACTACAGAAGCCTTTGCTGTTCATCTTCTTTTTATGAAGTAATTTGATTTTTTTTTATTTATATAAGTAATAGTAGAGTTTGGCAACTGGATGTGAAACAGACTTGCTGTCTGTTTTCTGTTCGTTTGTTTTTCTCTTGTTAGAGTCATCAAAATGTTGACAGCTGCATAACTCTTTTTAAAGTATTCATATCCTGACAGATATTACGGATATTTGTCATTTTACTTACCGTAAGTGACAGCTAAATTAGCTTTATGCTGTGTTGGAGGATATTTCCAATGTAGTGCGCCCAGTCATATTTGGATTGAATTTCTCCAATGTGCAGCAGATTTCAAGTGGTTATTAAGGAACAAGCACTGCAGTATTAAGCAAAGTGTGTGGCAGTCTGTAAGAGCATTGTTGTCCTGTTGGTACATTCTAGTAGCTGCTGCTCCATGTGACATCCCAGACTGGAGCTATGGTGGGCGGAAAGTTTGGAATTTGGAGAAAGTGAAACATTAGCAGGCCGCAAAGTACACACTTATCCAGAATTGTAGTAAGAAATGTTGGCAGCACCTGCCTAGTCTTCCTGAAACCACCTTGGTTAGAGTTTTATGTCGTCTTATGTAAATGATATCCAAATTTCTTTGTTGTCCAGTCCCGGTACTATGGTCTTCTGTCCTTGCTGAAAGTGTTTAGCCATGGTGGGAGGTCTGGAGTAAGCCAGCATGAACAGATTTTCTCCAGTTTTAAAATGACTTTTCTGGCTACCAGTTGGGTTCTGTGCTCAATTCAAGTTGCTGTTTTTTTTTTTTTTTTAACTTTTGAATGGTTTGGATCCATACAACACCCCCTCCTGTATATTCTGACCTAGTGACTCCAGTCAGCATTCAGGCTGCAGCATTTTGGACCAGTTACAATCTCTGGATTCCCCAGACAACATGGATGCAAGTAGTTTTATCTGCAAGTCAAACCCCCCCCCCCCATTAACTTTATTTTAATATACTGTATAACAGTACAGGTCACCTAACAAATCAGTGACCAACTCAGCTCTCAGAACAATCGGCCTCATTGGTCTGTTTTGAGTTAAGGAAATCCACTTTTTGTTACATAAGGCAGTTGTATTTTATTGTTTCCGATTATTTGGCCATAACGTTTGATAGCATACAGATAATGTTATGTCATTCTTCATGACATTACACATTGAATGATATATAACATTATGGTATTATTCATATAAATACGTTTTTGCAATTTTGGTCACTAGTGGTGTCACACACTCACACTCTTGAGAGTGTCCTTATTTCCTTCTCCAAAATCTGCAGAGGGAGTATAAAAAGAAAAAGTGCAATTTTTCAGAGTTTAATATTTAATTTTTTCCCAACTAGCATATTTTCAATTGTCTGTCTACAAACATTTAGGTTAGAGACCTATTATATGGGAAAGGATTAACTGGGGTATTTGAAGACCAATTTCTTCGGAAAGCATAATATACAGAATAGACACATGGAATTTTGGGGGGAAATGTAGCAAGTGCCTGAAACTTGACAACTGCTTTTACTTTCCATTTGAAATTAATGTTCATTGTATAAAAATGGTAAAGCATATAAATCCCCAAGGGCTGGTCTGACATTTTAAAGCTCTCATATGCTTGAATTCACAGCACTGAAGTTGGGGATTTACTGAGGCTCAGGAGATGCTAGGATGTGATGTGCTTAGGATCATCACAGTCTTACTCCTTGTGTGTACAAGGCTGAGCTTTTTTTAGGTTGGAGGGGGAAAATTATATAGCTTATTTAGTTCACTCTAAAAACAATAATGGGGCCTATTCAGAGTTTATCTCTAATTTTACTTGGTTGTTGAGCAGTATTAATAATGCTGTCATAAACTTACAGTAAGGATGTGCTCACAGAATTTTCTCGTCTTTAGTGTGGGATAAATATTCCTCGGGAATAGGATAGCACAACATGCCGGTTGCTGTGCTCTGGGTTAGTTGAATCTGTCCAGAGCACAGCAGTATTCATACCATATATCCAGCAGATTTGGCAACAGCATTAAGGAGTTCAGTATTTCAAAATGGTTTTATAGAAAGTTGCTGCGGTGGTGAGCAGGAAAAATAATGGACAAGATACATCACACTTAGTATAGTATTAAATTCTTGCAATGAAACGATGCAAACTAGTTCATAATCTTATAGGACCACAGTGTGCTACAGTAATCTTGCAGAAATAATGTCACATCCAAATTAATGATGACAAAAACATTCCACAGTATGTTTTTCTGGCAGGTGGAGGACACCTGTATTATTCTCTGTCTGCCAGATTCCATGCAAATCTGTACAATCGCAAGCAATTCAGCATGGCAGATAAGGTAGTTAAATGAAACCTGGCTAAGGTCTTCCAGGAAGGACAAAAAGCCTCTTTTGGGATTTGTTGTCCTGCATTTTCAGAATACCTATTTTGTATTCAGGAGTTAAACATGTTTACACATATCCACAACCAAGAGCGTCCCATTCAATAGCTCACAATTAAGCCAATTCCCTGCATGCTTGCTTTAAAAATAGAGATCATAATGAATCGCACACAAATGTTGAAGGATGGGGCCTGGCAAGCCTCTTGGGAGATTAGGTTCTGCAAACCACAGCTCAATCCTAAACATGCCGCCCGATGGTGGCGCGCCTCCCACGCTGGCGCTGACTGCCATAAAGCAGTCAGCGCCAGTCGCAAAAGCCTCCCTGACAGCGCGCCAGTCAGCATGCTGCCGGGGATGCTGGTGGGAATGCCTGCACCTTCCCAGCCGCGCCAGAGGACCTCCCGACATGCGTCAGGAAAGGTATGCTGGCAGGGAGGGCAGAATGGGGCCAGGGAGGGGGTGTAATGGGGGGCTGGGTGGCCGCGGAAGGGGGAGGCTCCATTGTAGAAGGCCCGCTCTGGATCCTACCCCCTCCCCTGCAGTTTCCCTGCCCTTTTCTCTCTTTAGATTTACGCTAGCAAAATTGCTAGCGTAGGTCCAAGGAGACTCATTGCGGGCCATGAGGCTTATGCAGGGGTAAGGGGATTAAACATCCCCTTTCCCTACAGAAGCCTCCCACCCACCCCTGCACAAGATGCATTTTCTGGGTTGCTCCATGGTCTTGTACCCGGAAGTAATGACGGTGATGTATTAACATCAACACATCGCCATTACTTCTGGGTGCCAAGCTTTACGTTTGCAGCAGTAAGAGTGCTGCACTGCTGATATGTTTGGGAAGCACTGGGCTAACCAAATGGTGTAGAATAGATGCAATGTGATCACAGATGTTTCTTACACCAAACAGTTTTTCCCCTGAAGAACAGCACTTTTAAGTTTGAAACTTGTTGACTTGTTGACTGAAACTTGTCTGCTGCACACCCATCATACTCTTGCTATATTGTGCCTAAGAGTGTTACCCTCTTGCTGTTGAAACAGTCGCTGGTTCTCTTCAAAAGCAACAAAGAATATTGTGGAGTCTTTTAAAGATGAACAGATTTACTATGGGTTAGTAAATTTCATGGATTAGGGCCATCAATTGTTGTTTTTGCTACAACAGGCTAAGGCCAACAGGGCTACCCCTCTAGAAAAAGTTATCTCCAAGTGTTAAGCAGGACACCCCAAATCATTAGGCATTTTGAAAACATAAATTGGGGGCCTCTAAATTGCCACTTGTCCCTCTTCATCTGATATCCTGTATTGCATAAGAATAATTATTAGGTGACCAGCCAGAGAAACTGAGATACTAACAATTTGTTGACTTCAATTGCTAAAGTAACATACCGGTAAATCTCAGAAGTTTCTAGACACTTGTCTTGGGGTTGAATGGGTAAACATGGTACACATTTTCATCCTGTAACTCTTCACAAAGTATCTATGTGTTACCTAATATCTGAAAGAGTGAAAATGAATGATAAACTTTTACAGCCCTTACAGCGCCCAAGCATTAAGAACAAAAGCAATACCAGGCATTTTACAATTGGGTCGTTAAAATCATTTAGAACAGTTATGTTATTGAAATGGGTGAGATTTACAGAGCGGTGTTTACAGAGCATAATGTTCCCAAGCAAGGGGGTGGCTGATCTTTGTATCCCAGGTGGCGTTATCTTCTATTCAAATAATATGCCTTGGCAGGAATTAAGGGAACATCAGCTCCTACCTTCTACAAAACCTTGTCTTACTCTGAAAGATGTGTATAGTTTTATTTGCATTGATGTTGTTTAGCTATCTTCGGGGGGGGGGGGAGTTTTCCGGTACTTCAGTCGAATAACTTTGACTGTATCTTTTCAGTCTTGCCCAGCATGCTTTCCTGTCAGGCTTTCTGTTATTGACTAAATGTTCCTTGTTAAATCTGAGAACCTCTGAGAAGTTCACAAAGAGGACCAGAGCTGGATGTTCCTGTATGTGGTGGTGGTTTTGGTATTTTTAAAAATGCATTTACTAATCACCTGTGCACCTTTCTCGTATCTTGAATAATGTAGGGAGGTCTACATAGAGGCTTCTCAGAAAGTCACAGGGTTGTCCAGCTTAGCTTCATCGACAGAGTGAAGAACTGTGTCCTGATTCACATTGTTCTCTGGGTCATTTTCGGCATTTCTCTGTGGAATAATGTTGCTGGGTAGAAGAGCTTGTAACTAGCTCATAATAGGGCGAGTGTACAGTATTCATAACCACTTCTTGTAGAAGATGTTGCCTTAAGACAGAAATGCAGGAACAACATCTGCTCAATACGTTCTCAGTTTTGGAGGCTAACTGATGTTCACAAAAGTAAACCGTCAACATGCTTGAAATTGGCAGAATTTCTTCCTTGTTCTGTGAGGGCACCAAAGGCTTTAAGCAATCTCCTTTGTCATGCCTTAGCTGTTTTCTTTGTGCCAGGTGCAAGGGAGTGTCAACGGGAAACAGGTTATCTTGTTGTCTTGTGCTCCCTGAGGCATCTGGTGGGGCCACTGTGTGATACAGGAAGCTGGACTAGATGGGCCTTTGGCCTGATCCAGCAGGGCTCTTCTTATGTTCTCTTAAAAACAGTAGCCAAGAGACTGAGCCATGACACAGGAAGTCTTGTGTTCAAATTTGCCGCTGCCATGAAGTCACTAGAAGGCCTTAGGCCAGCGCTTCCCAAACTGTGGGTCGTGACCAACTTGGTGGTTCATAGCCCGATGTGCATTGAGTCACAGAGTTGGGCCCACCCACGTGCCCTTGTGTCCAGTTGGCTCCAAATTGGAGCCTTCAAGACACAATTGGAGACTGCTCTCAGGTTGTGCTGGGCCCAGGACACACTTCCTGGGCTGGGCCTCAGAATGCCTCCAGAAGCGACTGGAAGTCACTTCCGGTTTACTTCTGGTTTCACAGAAGTTGCATCCGGAGGCGTTCTGAGGCTCTTGGAAGCACAGGGAGTGTGTCCCGGGTCCAGTGCAAGAAAGCAAGGTGAGTCGTGACGGGGGAGAGATTGGGGATCACTGCTTTAGGCTATTTGCTTAGCCTCCACTCCCCATCCGTAATATGAATATAAGAATACTGGTCTTCATTACAGAGCTGTTGTAAGGATTACTGAAACAATTACTGAAACAATGTATATGAAGCTATTTGAATTCTCCAAAGTGCTTTATGTAATTATGAAGTATTGGCATGAAAAATCCCACTGTGGAAGTGGTCTCTAGCGTCGAGAAATGCCACCCCTTCTCTGTGACCGTTTGCTTTTCAGGTTTTTAAGAGTTGGCCTAACCTACTCAGAAAAGGTTTGTAGTCTTCATAGAAATCAAGGCCCTATTTCCCCATGTTGCGTCTGTAACAATAGCTTTTTAAGCTACTGATAAGAGTGCTAGAGGGATCCTGGGCAAGTCTAGGCTAGAATGGCTCAGTTTCAAAGCAGAACAAGGTACAATTACTGACATATGTAGTTTTTGGGAAATCAGGACTAAGTAAAATCCTTGGCGTTAAAAAAGAGAGAAAAAAAAGATTACATTTCTAATCTGATTTTAAAAAATGGGGGGGCATTTTTTGGGATTTTCTTTATCCTATCAATGACAAGGCAGGCGCCTTTGGCCAAGCCAAAACACAGCGGCCTTTTTTTTTTTTTGGTGAAAGAACCCTTTCTCTTAATTTAGTGATCTTTGGGAGCATATGAATAGAGATAAAAATGTTCACTACCTCTAAAGTGGCAACAGCTACCTTACATGGTGTGACCTGCTGTGTGATGCACAGTGCAAGTCCCATCTACCCCCCTTCTTTTGGCAAACGCTTTGCCTGGAATGGTGATGGATCACAACTGCAACAAAGTTCTTTTTTCTTCCTCTAGAGCAGTGGTTCTCAACCACCTCTGGTGCCACTCTCCTACTGTGTACCATTGGAAGTGACTGGCCATGACATCATCACCAGTTACTTCCAGGTTTTCAGGTTTTTGGGGTCCAGAAAACGCAGGCAGGAGGCTCTGGGCGGGTGGGAGCGCCCTTCTCCGCATTCCCAAGTGGTTCCCAAACTGGGAGGCGCGGCTCCCAGGGGACATATGGAAACCAGCCAGGGGAGCCGCGGAGTGCCATGGAATCCTCTCAGAAAACAGTGCAATGCCAATTGGCAGGCATCAATATAATGTAATGGGGAGCCGCAGCCAATGGTCGAGTCGCAGGTCAAAAAGTTTGGGAAACACTGGGCTAGGCCAAAGGCAGGAGCCTCTCGGAAGTGTAAATGCTCCGCCAAAAGTGCCGCATCAGAGCCGGGTTCTGGTGGTCCGGTGGTCCAAGTACCACCAGCAGTCGGCCAAAGTACCACTGGTGGTACTAGTACCACTGGTTGAGGATCCCTGCTCTAGAGGAGTGCTGATCTTTCAGGGAAAACATTGCATCTCTTTGCTGCAGAGATCAAGCCCCATGAATCTGATGCATGCTAAGACATGCTTGCAGGCCCGATGCAAGCCAATCCACTGACAAAAGTGGCACCAAATTCTACCACCCACTGCCAGGGAAAAACTCCCCCCCCTCTCTTATTCCATCCCTTCCACATCACCTTCTCCACTGCCAGCTCTGCTGCTTCCTTTAAGCTGGTGGGGAGGATGCCCCACTAGGCTTACACACTCGGGGCAAAACTATGTTTTGACATAGTGTAGAGTTGGAGTCGAGAGTATTCTAAAATGTAGTTCTTATGCATGCAAATTGATATATATATAGAATCTACTATTCAATAGATAATGCTGATTACACCAACATGGCATTTTTATCTCTGCCTAAAAACATTTTTGGGTTTTTCAAAAACCAAAACTTTGCGTTACCCATATCTAAGAAATATAAATATGCTCTCTCTCTCTCTCTCTCTCTCTCTCTCTCACACACACACACACACACACACACACACACACACACACACACACACACACACACACACACACACACACACACACACACACACACACGAAACGTCATGTAACAAAGTGAGGTGGTTGTGGTCCTCCAAAGTGCATTTGTTTTCATAAACTAGGTAGCGAGCACTTCTGGCGACTATCTGTAATCTCTGCCAAATTATTTCTCGTTTTGTACAGTTTGCTTCCACAAGATTCCAATGATACTTTACGGGTATAATTAGAATGATGTCCAAAGGCTTCTTGTGCTCTTTAGTTAGTGCTGCTTCTGCTGTTTTGCACAGAATAAATGCTGTGGTCTGGCTTTCTTTTTTGCAGACTGCTGGCGAGGTTTTCCAAGTGCCTATGTTGGAACCCCTTTCTGTGATCTAGTGTTTGCTGGCATAGTTGTTTAGGAGAAAACAGCCTGAATGGTGGGAATCATTAATTTAGACACCAGGAATGCATTATTTCATGCTCGCTCTCTCTTTTGTGAGCAGAGAGAGTGGAGGTACAGCAAATAAACTATCTCCGATTTGTGTAGTGTGTTATGGTTGTCAGCTGTCTGTTGCCAAAGAGCCACAATGGAGCTAAATGTTTGTGACGCCTTGCCCAGTCAAGGGATAGCAAAAAGCCTGTGATGGAACTCACTTTGTGACAACCTGTGCTAGTTTACATTAGCTTATCCAATCACTTTTTCCCCTGTGCTTGGTGAAATTTGTTAAATTAATTCAGCTGCAATTAGCAGATTTATGGGAAAGTACCCTGTTATCCTTTAATTGAAGAACATAAAAACTACAGAACTGAGTCTGCTGGTTCTATTTGTGTAATAGGCAATCTATCTACGACAAGGTTTGATCGATGGAGTCGTATGATGCCCTTGCCTTGTTTTATATAGGCTGTCAGCTCTTAACTGGGACTGAAGTATCTGGGTAACAAAAATTGATATAATGACTTAATGCGCCTTATTCTCTTTGAGCTACATCAGTTTAGAGCACTTCTGAGAGAAAAATGTCTGGAAAATATCAGGGAGTCATTTATCAACCTGTTTTCATTAGCATACTGCCTAGGACTGGAAAAGGATTTGAATTTAAAAAAAAAAAAGCAGGATGGTACAATTTATTTCAAGTCTCATATTTCTTGGTTGAAAGGAGACTTCTAATAAAAGGAAATATGGAAAGATGCTTTTCTTGCTGTTCTTTACTAAATAAAAACCAGAGGAGAAATATCACTTTGAATTCATTATTAATAATGCAGCATGCATATTGGTATAAGTATAATTTAGTAAAATAAATGTCGCTTTTTGGCGTGTTTGTTTGTTTGGCGTCTAAGATGTGCCAAAGATGCCTGCGAAGGATTTGGTGAGGCCAGGGGGAGGGTTTGGGGTGTTCAAAAGGGTTATCTAAATTACAGCCTGATCGCCCTAATGATAAAGCTGTTGAGCTATTCAAAGGCTGTGGAAAGTGAAATGGAAAACTATGCAAACATTTTGGACCAGAGGGGAGAAAATATGTTCGGTGCATAGAATCATTTGTCCTGCCTGCTACAGGATGCTAACCACAAGAAGAGATAATAATAACCGAAAGGCAGTTGTGTGTGAGCAAGTCCTTTTCCTTTTGCATGAAATTTTTATGCATCAGTCAGACTGCATACAGTGCACCTAATGTATAAAATAAATTGGTGCATAAATCAGGTTACGAGTAGCATGTAACAAGCTTGGCGTTTGCCCACAGGAATCTAATCTGAGCAAGGGAAAACCCTCATTTAAAACAACAACAACAACAACAAGTAATGTAAGGACTTCTCTTGGGTGGTTGTTGAGTTCTCAATTTACAAGTTGCGCTGTCTGGATTGTTATGGGACACAAGCAAGGATGATATAGATTAGGAAAAGGATATGCAGGGGTGCTATATTTTTTATTGTAACTGTGTCTATTGCTCCTAATTATGTCAAGGAATTCAAATGTTGATCGATAGAGAGATTTATGATTGGTGTAAGCAGTAGCACATTGATACACATTGATCAGCATGTAGATTCCCTGACATAATCAGAAGTTATTACCAATGACACTGGCTAGCTGCTAATTCAGTTCCACACCCCTCCATCAATGTTATAAAACTGTCATAGCTCCAAAATGTTGAACATACAGTATTATTACTGTTCTTTCCCACCTGAAAACAAAATCTTGATAAACAGTAAATAAATGCCAGTTATGTTGTGTGATATTGATATGTTGTGTGATATTGATTATACAGTTCGGATCAAGGCGTTCTGTTAGCCGGGTTGATCCCACAAATTATAGTACATAATCTGTAAAAATGCCTTTAATTAGGTTAACTGGTTTAAAAGTTGCAAGTTTCCAAACCTTCCATGGTTCTTATTCAGGTGTTAAATGTTGAATGCAGAAATAAAATCCTCATACATTTTGCTTGCCTTTTTATAGAGCTGGAAAGATCCATAAAAGGGCAACCAAAAGTATGAAGGGTGGAAGCTGTGGGGAAAGGCTGAACCTATTGGGGCCTTTGTAGTTTAAAGAGAAGCCAGCTATGCTTAGGACATGATAAAGCCTCTAGAACAGAATAAACTAGGCTAGAATTTAAAGTTCAGGACTGATAAAAAGAAGGACTTCACACAATGCATAATTAACAAGGAATTTGCTGCCACAAGATGTGGTGATGGCCACTGCCCTAGATCAATTTTAAAGAATTTGGATTTCCATGCTTGGAAGCAATATTCCTCTGAATACGTGGTGCCAGGTATAAATAAATGGGGAGGAGTTGTTGCTTTCATGCTGGCTTGTCTGCTTCCAGGAAATGGAATCCTCAATGAGATGTTACCTCTGGTCTAGTCCAGCTGGTCTCTTTGTTGATTTATTTGTATAGGATCATCAGTGAGCATGGTGTGTTACACAGAGTGAAAAGACAATTCCCTGCTCAAAGGGCCTTATAATCTAGATATTGAATCAAGAAGGACAATGAAGGCAGAGGAAAATGGGGGCAGCGTATGCAGTCGTTTCAGGTACATGTACAAGGGGACTAAGGCGTGGTGTCAAAAGGCCACGGAAAAGGTGGGCTTGAAGGAAACGAGAGAGGAACCATCTCTCAGGTGTTCTGTGAGACAGTTCCAAGCCCTAAGGAGTAGCAAGGGAGAGAGGACAGAGTAGCTTTGAGGGAGCAGGAGATTTTTAGACGTTTTAGGATGGTGGGGCTGGAAGAGTGAAGGATACTGGCAAGAGTGTAGTGAGGTATGAGGGCTGAGAGGCAAAGAGCGGTATGTTTTTGTTCGTTTGTTTTTATAGAAGGCTTTGAAGGTAAGGAAAAAGCACTTGGGCCAGATCCGGGAACATAGTCAGAGAACCAGTAGATGAGTATGTCATGTTTAGTGCAAGGAGTGAGATGAATGACCTTAGCAGTGTGCTGGGTGGGGGCTAAGATGAGCCTCTCAAAGACCAGTAATAGGGAGGTTGCAGTAGTCAAGGTGAGCAACAACCAGGGCACAGATTAGAGTTTTTGCTGAGGTGGCAGATAGGAAGGAATATTCTTGCAATATTGTAAAGGGGGAAGTGGCACTATTTGGCAACAGACGGAATATGGAGAATAAATGAGGTAGACAGCTCAAGGCTGCACTCCTGTTCCCCAAGGCGGATGGTACCATTGTGAATGGATATGGAGAGTGTATGATGAGAGGAAGGCTTAGGGGAGGAAAGAGAAGCTCAGTCTTGGCCATATTGTGCTTGAGATGATGATGAAACATCTCCAGCTAGACTGTCAGACAGACGGATGAAGGGAGAGGGTTTTGGGGTAGAGAGCTAGAGCTGGGTATCATTAGCGTACAGGTGGTATTGAAAGTCATGGGATCCAACAAAGACACACAGGGTCAGTGTATAGAGAGAGAGAACCACGGGGAAAAGGACAGGTCCCTGGGGACTCCAACAGAGAGCGGCCAGGAAGAGAAGAAGCAGCTTCCCCCTGTAGAAATGTGGAATGAATGACGGGTAGGAATAAAACTACTGTACTTGAGAACGGAATCGCGGAGACCTAAGTCATGAAGGGAGCACCTGCGAGATGCTTCCTTCCTCGTTTCCTTCAAGCCCACCTTTTCTGTGAAAGCAACCGAGTGATGATCTGATCACTCTGAAGGTAGTGGAGAGGTCAAGGAGGAGGACAGCATAGAGTCCTATAGATCTGACACCGAGGAGGTGATCTGTTCTTACATTTTTACAGACAAGGTCAATTCATGGCTCTTGGACTGCGATGTTGATTCAGTAGCAAGGAGACGGCATGCAGTTTCATATTTCAACTTTTCGAAGCAAGAATACAAAGGAGAGAGAGACTAAAGGAGAGAGTGTTGCCTATTATGCCTTCATAACCATCAAGCTGAAAGCCAGAGCTCTGTTACCTGCTTGTCCGTAGCATAAAGAACTTTAAATACTGCTTGCTGCAATTCCTATTAATGCTTATTACTGGAAACTGTACCAGTAGCAATGCAGCTGAGCTACTTTCAGTGTGCCATAGTGCATACAGTGGGCATTTTGACTCTATTTCTCTGAATGGTAGACTCTGATGTCATTTCAAACTCCTTTTGAATCTTTCCTCAGTTTCAAAAGGAGTTTGTGAAGTGCAGTTGGGGAGTTGTGTATGTTGACGATACTCACCCTTGTGCTTAGCCATGACATCGCCAAGGGGTGATAGACATGAATTTGTGACATCTGTCACGTTTCTGTTCTATTGGAATTGATGCATATAATCATCCATCAAGACAGATTGGCAGCTTTTGTCACACCAAGAATATCATTCGGCAGTGAAAGCAGCAACCTATGGGCATGTATATTGCTGCAAGGTCCAGCAGAAAGCTCAGCTAATCACAAAACTTAATTTTCCATGTCCAACACAAATTAAAAAGGAAGTTACGGACAGCTACAATGATCCAGAATTCCAGTCCGCTGTACTTAACTGCTGGATTTTTGGTCAAGATTATTCTGGTTTCAGTTTGGATGCTTTGGCAGAACTGCAGCTTGAGAGTTGCAATTTATGCTGGGCAGGGATTAGTTATTTGCCAGTCTTTCACCAAACCAGCAACAGAGATAAAATAAACAATAAAGAGGGAAAGTAAATGATTCACATATGTCATATACCATCAATTCTCATTAACCGCTGGGGTTAGGTTCCTGGAAAACCCCACAGTTACAGAAACCACGGTTACTGAATTACTGATCCTATGGGGAAAAAAGGGGTTAGGTTTCCGCAGACCCTCTTCGCTATACACTATATGAACTTTATGAACCTGAATCTTACCTTGAACACTATGGGCTGGGTGATAAGTTGGAGAAAACAAATGAGAGCACATGGAGACTTGTTAAGCCAACGAGAGCCACTGAGAACATGTTAAGCCACAAGAACAATCGAAGCCGAGAGAACTGCACGAAAAGTCCCTCTCAGAATTTTTTTGGCCGCAAACGGGTGTGAAGAGACCGCTTGTGTGGCGATATAGGCAACACTTTTATTGACACGGATAAGCGAATCTGCAGGATCGGAGTCCACGGCTAACAAGAATTGACTATATGCACCTTTTCCTTGGCCCTTGCCTGTTGGTCAAACTGCACTTCTGATCAGGTGTAATTTCCTGTCCAGCTGGGAGAGGGGGCTCCCACTATGGGACAAAGAGAGAACTCTTCCTTGTGATAATGGCCACAGGTAACTGTGGGGTAGTCGTGGGGAAAGCCATTGCCTCCACCACCAATGGTTCAGCGTCAGTTGTGCTACTTTTGCAACTAGCAACAAGCTGGGTTGGAGGAACAGAAAAGGAAGAAAGGCAGCAAGGTGAAGATCCACCGTTACCTGCTGGTGCCTCTTAAAGCTTGAACTGTGTCCCCTCCTCTCACGGAGGACTCTGCTCTGTGAGGAGGTGGAGGAGGAGGAGAAGCCGCCAGTGAGGCGTATTTCTCCCTCACCCCCTCTGCATCCACACTTTTTTTTTTATTGTAATGATTTTCCCATTGATAGATTTTCTGTAAGCAACTCTGGGAGCCTTGTCAGCTGAAGAGTGGGCTATGAATGCTTTAAACAAATATTTTTTTAAAAAAATTCCTGCTTGTTTGCTGGATGGAAGCATAGGAGCTGTTGAGAAGACAGGAAGGGGTGGGACACACTATATTGGCTTCCCATCAGCTCCAATCTGTATTATTGATTTTATTTTATTTTTTCTGTCTAATACGAGACCAATTTCTTTTTCTTTCCTTAAGAACTCCGAGAAACAGAAACATTGTTTTCATAAAGTTGGGCCACATGCAATGCTAAACTCACAATCTGTGTCTCCATCTTTGTTTTCTTTCCCATTAACATGGGAGCCTTGGAAGGCAGGATCATTCAGGATCATGACCATGGTGTGAGGAATTAGGTATATCACCCTTTCCCCTCCTGCTGCAATCCCAATGAAAATCGCTTCCTTTGAAGCTTCAATCAGCCCCAGGAGGGAAGCTTGCATTGGAACCAGTGGGAGCTTCCCTTCTTGGACTGACTGCCGCTTCAAAGGGAGTGATTTTCTTGGGCTGCAGCATGAGGGGCAAGGATTAAATATCTCCTTTCTGCACACTATGGTCATGATCCTGATTCCCTCACACACAGTTGTTTTTTATTTTTTTTGAAAGATGGAAGCACAAATTATGTATTTAGCATCACATGTGGTTTGATTCTCATTTCCAGAGTTAATCCAACAAGGTCTGTTTTGAAGCATAGTTACGTATAACGCATACCGACCCATACTAAACATTTTACTGTGATGTCTTGTTTTAAGCACTAAAATGGAACAATCACCTGGACCAGTAGGAGGCCATAGTCCGTCTTTCCTGTTGTCCACCGTTATTATGACAGATTGATGTACAGCCATTATTATCATAAACCCTTACTTCTCTTAATGGTTTCTCATATAAGAGATCTATGTCCAATGTTCGATTGGCAGATGCAATTGCATTATACTACAAATATGCATTAGTAAAAAGAATTCATGGTACTGGCTGTGTAACGAGTTCTTCTCATGTAGAGACAGTGTACATGTTTCTTTCAGGTGACACACTACAAGGTAATTGGTGTCTGTCTCACTACAAGATTTGCGGTTGGCTTCCAAGGTTTCTTAATATCTACTGATAAGCTGGCCTTCGGAAGAAGAATTCATGCTCAGCTGACGTGAAAGCACCATTTTAAGTATGTGTGAAGGTCTCCATATGAATCACATGTCTGACCCAATGCAGTTGAACCCCATAACTATGCTGTGAATGATTCTAGCTGGGAGGGAGGGAAAATAAAGTTTTTTTCCAGGGGGGAAGAGTTGAGGAAACTGAAGGAATAAGGCTGAGGTAGGATAGAAGGGGTTGAGGGAGATAAGTCTTGTGCTGAGCTGAACAGTGGTGTTCCAACACCCCCCGTGGGGGGCCTTCCAATGCAACACCCCACGTGATGCCACAAGCCCCGCCCCCTGGGGGCATGACGTCAGTTTTGTGCGCAGCTGCTGAATTTTGGCTGCGGCACGGCATGAAAACACCCCCATCTGCTTTTCAGAGCATTTTGGAGCCAAATAGCTCCAGGGCGGGCAGGAGGGCCGATCTCTCGGCCGGCTGGAACAATGAAAGAAAGGACAGAAGCGGCGGAGGGGACGACCCAGTGGCAAATCTGGAGGCAAGTACGCCCCCTTGCCGCATGGCACCCCACCGCCCCCCCCACACACACAACGACGCCTCTGGAGCTAAGTGTTCTTTAGGTTCCATTTTTCCCTTGAATGTAGTGATTTCGTATAGGGCAATCCCACTTCCTGGGGGAAAAATATATTGAACTGAGTGAAACTATAGGCATTTCTTTTAACCACATCTTGATTAAAATTTGGTAGGGCCACCAGGAAATGGATAGTTCTACTTCAGGGGCCAAATGTGGCCCCATAGGGTCATTTTTGGTGTAGTAGTTCAAATTCCTTCTATAATTTCCCCCCCCCCCTCCAAGGGTCGAAAAGCATCAGAAAAAAAAGAGGCACAGACCAGTGAGACTGTTGTGGTGCTCTTGCACAGCTCTCTATTTATTCGAGTGGGGCTTCTGTAGGACAGCTTCTCGCCAATTGTCCTTTACGTTTTTAAACTTTTGCAAGAATTCAGGCACCAACTTTGGTTGCATGATAATAGCACAGAAGTGGCTAATAACATGTTTGCCTCTGTAAAAGTCTTTACTATTTCTCCATGAGAACACATTACACCTGGCTTCCATCTTCTTGGAACGAACACACACACACACACACACACACACACACACACACACACACACACACACACACACACACACACACACACAAGTGAGAGTATAAACACATCATTATGCCTTCATGACAGATAAGCTTTCTCTATTGGAGTGTAAACTCATTTTTCTTTGGATGACCTTTAAATAGCATTGTGCTATTGTATGGGATTTAAATCAATAATTGTGTCAAAGCAAAATATACTTCATCCCTTTCGTTTATCATTTAAACTGTTCTGTAAGCTATCAAGGATTTTAGCATGTTGTCCTTAAGAGAAGAGAGGTGGGGAACGTACCTGCAAATCTTTAAATCTACATACCCAGAACTGAGAGAAGGTGATTGTGTTCCTTATTTTTCTTTTATTTTCTTGCTTTATCTTGCAGAATGCTCAAGCAGCAGGCGAACAGCCCGTGCCACTATAATTAGTAGCTTAATACCATCTCTGCATTCCCATTGTAAAACAACAGTGTGTCCCAGGTGTGAGAAGGTTAAAATGAGAAGTACCCAGTAGTTATGAAGCTGCAATAATGAGTTTCCTTCTACTTACCATGGATTTGTGTGATATACAACTTGCAATTAAGCATGGCTTGGTGATTCAGTGATTAATGTATATACGACTCCTAAAGGAGCAGCACAGCCCTCCCGTCACATCCTTCTTGATGTTTACAGCTGGGTACCTATTAACAGGAAGATGGAAAGGGCCATTTACAATTCAGTAACCTTTATGACAGTGAACTCTTTAATCAGCATTTTATTTCCTTTGTAGCACTTTAGTCATCTACAAATGTCAGAATAAAATAGGGCCATGAAATATTTAGGATCGGCATGTGGAAATTGACTTCCCTGATTTAAGCTGCTGTGTCTTTTCATTTTGTTGTTTTGGGAGCCCTTACTTTTTATTGAAAGACAATTTATAACTAAATGCTCCCAATAGTGACTTAGCATTAGTGTAGGCGGAATTACTGAAATCCAAGTTCTCATTCTATAAAATGTTGATGCATCCTGTATTGGGTAATAAGTTATTCAAATAAAATCATTAGCCGAGGGCTTGCATTAAATTCATAGTAGAATATATATCTCGTTCATGTAGAGCAGACTTATGGAGTGTTTGACAAAAGACCAAAACATACTTTACAATGTTAATTAAGCACGTTGCTGGTGTCAGGTCTTTGCATTCTTTATCTTCTTGTCTCTATGTAAATAAGGGAAAAAATCAAATATATAGAGTTTTTAAGTATGAAGTAAATCTATTATGTAAGCCTCTTGTTTATACTGTGCACCTTTCTGACACAGATTCTTAGAGTTGAATGAGTAACTCAGAAATTCTGAGAGAGAGAATTCTAGACCGTACCATTTCGAACTGGAGGTGAGGAATAATAATTTGAATAGTTCCCCCATGTCAACAGGTTCCTATGTGTGATAAATGAAGTTGTCAGGGAGAATGCTGTACTTAAACCCTTCTCCATGACATACTAGTTGACTACATGCAAGTAGCTTTTTTTATGGAGGACATCAGAAAATGGCATTCCACCTGTACTGAAATGGTACAGTACAGAATTCTGCTCCCTCAGTTTACAGTCTTACTCTATGTAAGATATAGAATGAGCCTTAGACTCTGGGGTATAGGACTGTTGGGTCCAAGACAGTTGGGTGTCTGAGGTAGAAAATCCAAATGGTGATGCTCACACTAATAATTAAGGTTGGACAAATTCACCAAACGTTCTCCTTTTCAAGTTCCATTGAAATGAATGGGAATTTTGCAGGAACTCCGGAGAACTTCTCTGTGAATTTTGCCCCATTGATCAGCTCTGTCTTGATTTCTCCTCTGCTGCCCTTAATGATGACCAAACACATCCACCTTACTATGCTTCAAGACTGCCTCTGCTGAAATATTTAGGATTGCTGATGTGCAAGGTTAAAAATCCTTAATATTTGATATTATTGTACAGAACCTCAGACACTGGAAAACAGCACAACTCTCATTCCTCTAATGCTCAGAAACACTTGTTTTATTTTTTAGTGTGTTCATAGAACATATAAAGCTATACCTGCAATCCCTGAACTGTACAATATGGATTGAAATAGGTTTAGCCTCAAGCTGAGATTGATCATTCAAGCAAGAGGGGCTGGAAGCTTAGCCTTGAGGGTTAGGCAAGAACGTTAAGGTTAAGGGAGCATGGCTAGATCAGGAAGTGGGAACTTCCGATTTCCTTTTTCTGAGGACTGCTAAGGAGCCAGTTGGAGTCGAGAACTCAGTAAGGTGTGATTGGAAAGTTATCATGTAGACTCAGCTGGTATGAAGGAAGCAGCTCTCATTGCTCAGTCCCGATTTCATAAGTCATTTATAAATTTGTTACATACTGTATACAACTTGTAAAAAATTGTTGTAGTACTGAAGATGCATTAGAAAAAAATACAGGTAAATGTTTGAATGTTAGGCCCAAATTATACCTTGTTTTCCACATGACGATGAAGTTAAAGGCTTACCTTTACTTGTGTGTAACAGTCATGCACAGCAGAGATAGAGGTGTTTTTTTTTAAAATCATTTACCTCTATGCTGTTTTCCTGCTGAAAATTGTGCCCCCAACACAGCTATTTTGGGCCCTTTCTGAAGGAGCATTAGTAAAGGTAAATTTGCAAAGGTAAATTCTTGCCTCACTAGTCTCCTAGATTTCTTTGAGGGCGTCAAGAGGCATGTGGATAGAGGTGATCCAGCTGATGTTTTGTACTTGGGCTTTCAAAAAAACAAAGTGTAATTTGGGCCTAACATTCAGACATGTACCTGTACCTTTAATGAAGTCTCTCACCAAATTCTTTTTGCATAAACGTAGCAGTAATGGAATAAGAGGACAGGTCCTTTTATGGATTTCTGTTAATGAGAAGGAAGCAGGAATAAATGGGCAACTTTCACAGTGGAAGTAAAGTCTCAAGGATCTGTCTTGGATCCAGTGTTTTGTAACCTGTTCATAAATTATCCAGAAGTTGGGGGTGAACAGCTATGCAGCCAAATTTGCAAATAACTCCAAACTATGCAGAGTGGTTAAAACTAAAGCAGATTGTGAAGAGCTTCAAAAAGATCTCTCTAGGTCATGGTTTCTCAACCCCTTCCCAGCCAAGTACCACCTCCGGTGCCACTCTCCTGCTGCGTACCGCTGGAAGTGACTGACAATGACATCATTGCCAGTTACTTTCAGGTTTTCAGAGGCCAGAAAACGCAGGTAGGAGGCTCTAGGTGGGTGGCAAGGGTACTTCTCAGCGTTCCTGAGAGGCTTGGTCAAAGGTAGGAGGATCATTCTGTGTGAAATCAACCAATGCATGAAACCTTGATGTCATGGATTTTGTTCATTTTTGGTACATTTGGTACATACCATGAGATGTTTTTAAAAAAAAATCAGATTTTTGTGTCCATCCGTTTTTGAATGTTCAAAATTGCCTAAAAATGCCAAAATTCACTTGTCACCATACCTTCATACCTTCTGAATCAGCACAGTGACATTTTTCCTCATCTAAATCATCTTCAGAAGTTAAAAAAAAAAAATTATTTATAGGTCCTTTTAATCTTCCCCATCTTTTCTTTGCACTTTAGATACTTTCTTCTTGACTCACCAAGGGAGGTCAAAGAGGCATTTAAGTAGCTTAAAGCTGTATCAGGGTCCAAATACTCAGACTCCTTAATATGACTAAGACCAGGAATCTCATAATTCTCAGGAGGAATTTCCTTTTCAAGTATATTGTTTTCCATCTGACAAGGCTTCTCTTCATGTGTGGTTTGATTTCACTATTTAGTGAAACCATCCAAAAATGATGATTTAGATGAGGAAAAATGTCACTGTGCTGTTTCAGAAATTATTCAGCTACTAAAGGAAAATTTTAAAACTACGAACAGAAGTAAAAAGCTCATGATTTTGATAGTTTTACCAAAAAGCTGATCCTGTAAAAGAATAGAAAGTGAATTCATTCTCTATAAATCTATCTCTATAAGTCCTGTTATAAATTTTTGGATTCATTTCAGTTTACCACATAATTTTATCAATGTAAACTGTAGAAAAATGGACTTGAGGGGTTTAATTCCTGGTCACTGCCAACAAGAAAATTTAATTTTTGTATGATACCATTGAGATACCATCTTGAAATTGACTACAAGACATATACCTTTAAGTGTGATTTTTTTGAAAATTTTAAAAAAGTTCAATTTTCCAAAATTTCAAAATTAATATTATTGAATATTTTTGAATTTCTTGAAAATTTACAATTGTGTCATGTTGTATATCAAATGAAAGCCCTATTCATACGCTTTAAACGGACACCTGTCCCATGGCTTTAGCTTTCATCGTTACCTTGTAAATGGTGTTTGAAGGTATGGTCACAAGTGAATTTTGGCATTTTTAGGCAATTTTGAACATTCAATATCTCAAAAACGGATGGACACAAAAATCTGAAAAAAAATAATTTTAAAACATCTCATGGTAAGGTACAAATGTACCAAAAATGAGCAAAATCCGTGACATCAAGTTCCAAAATGGATTTTTCATTGGTTGATTTGACATGGAATGACCCAGGAACCTCTTGGGAGTGAAAACACGCTGCCGAAAACACCATGTTGGAGCAGATTTCTGGCAGTCCGGTGGTCTGAGTACCACCAGCAATCGGCCAAAGTACCACTGGTGGTACTAGTACCACTGGTTGAGAGCCCCTGTTATAGATTGGGTGAACAGGCAACCAAATAGCAAATACAGTTCAATGTCTACACGTGTAAAGTGAAGCATGTTGGATCAAAAATCCTAACTTCAGGTATACACTGATATGCACCATACGGTCAGTGGCAAACCAGGAAAGTACAGTAATGCTGGGATTGTGGTGGATAGCTCAATGAAAACGTTGACTCAGCGGTGAAGAAAGCAAATGCCATGCTAAGGATCATTCAGAAAAAGCATAAGACTGTTAACATTATATTGCCCTTATATAAACATATAGTGCAGCCACATTTGGAATACTCTGTCCAGTTCTAGTTGCCATGCCTCAAGGAAGGATATTGTAAAGCTGGAAATGTGCCAAAGAGGACAAACAAAATTATCAGAGGGCTGGAACGCCTTCCTTGTAAAATAAGATTACAACTTTTGGGACTTTTTAGCTTGGAAAAAAGGCAATTTTGGGGGAACATGAATGAGACCTCTAAAGTTATGCATGGTGTGGATAGGAATGAAGTTTTTCTTCATTTCGGACAAATACTGGAACCAGTGGTCATTCAATTAAACTGATTGACAGGAGATTTAGGACAGAAAAAAGGAGGTGGTACTTTACACACTACATAAATAGTCTGTGGAATTCATTGCCACAAGATGTGGTGATGGAAACTAGATTAGGTGGCTTTAAAAATGGGATTGGACAACTTCACGGAGGATAGGTCTATTAATGGCTACTAGTCATGATGCATGCTATCTCCAGATCCATTGGTGGTATAGTTCTGAATGCTAGTTGCAGGGGAGCAACAATGGGAGAGAAGTATACTCTCTTGCTTATGAATTTAGCTTCCCAGGAGCAGCTACTGGGCCACTGTGGGAAACAGAATGCTGGACTAGACAGGCCCTTGGCTTGATCCAGTAGAGATTTTCTTATATTCTATCTAACCAAAGTGGCATATAATGGGGTGCAATTTTCAGCAGGAAAACAGCATAGTGGTAAAGGATTAAATACCCTCTATCTCTGCACTGCACAACTGATACACACAAGTAAAGGTAAGCCTTGAACTTCATTGGCATGTGGAAAACATGTAATTTGGGTCTTAGACTGCTGTCGGTTGCATAGTTGGAGATATGCATATGCATGCACATTTTATATATGGGATGCATCTTTATTCCTATTTATTGCTTTATAGTACCTACCCTGAACTGTCTTTTGAGTCCCATAAGCAATAGCTTCTGGACTTCCTCAGAAAGGCAGGAAACAGCCTGTGAGAGGGAGACATTACCCAGAACCACAGTTGGAGAATGTTGCCTTTGAAACCTCTTTTCAGGAGGCATCTGGCCATTGTAGGAAACAGGATAATGGACTTTAGGTTTGGTCCAGCAGGGCTGCTCTTAATGTTCTCACAGTTTTAAGTGCACTGATTAAGAGGCCTTCTGTAGGCGTAAAACATGTATATTATTTTGGACCAATTGAAGTGCATCGTTGTGTTTAACTTCTGTGTTTGGTGGTTTTTTTTACGTGTGTGTGTGTATAACACATCATCTCCTCTGAAACTTGAGATATTAGAATGAAATTTGGTATGCATGTTTGAGATACTATTCTGTTTCAGGTCCAAGTACTAGATTATCCCCCACATCCATTTTCACAGGAAGGACGGATGCAAAATACTAATAATGTGTACTGTAATGCAATATCTACTTTGAAAACCGAAGTTTCAAATAAGAACTGGTTTATCTTGAGGTTACTATCTCACTTTTCTACTTTTACTTTAAAAAATGGGGTGCTGAAGCTGACTAACATCATATTCTTTAAAGCAATCGAAGAATTAAAAATGCAAGAAAACAGACAGCAGCAAACTTGAAGGAATAAATAAATAAATTTGGGGAGTAAGGAAAGTAAAATAGGCTAAAGGCCTGATAAAATAAAATAGGTCTTCAGGAAAAAGCTAATATGAATAAAGGGAATAGATGGATCTCCCAAGGCAGAGTTCCACATTTTGGGTCTCTCGTTCCCACCAACTGTGCTTCTGATGGTGGTGAGACAAGCAAAAGAGCTTCCTCCACTGACCACAGTGGGCAGGCATGATACTCTAGGAGAAGATGGTCTTGGCCTCAAGTTACTCTCTTGGTTTCAAGTTGTCCCCAGTTTCATCTTTGTCCCTTGAGTACTTCAAGATCATAAATTAACTAGATATATTTGTTTACAATGCAATTCTATCTGACTGTTGACATTTTGGCACCAACTTGACCCATGTATTCATCTTAAGGGGTGAAGGAATGATGCAATGTAATGATATATTTTAAAGAAGGCCTTTTCAACACTGTGCGTTAGTAAAAAGGACTTCCTTTACTAAAATCAGAGGCCAATATAAAGCAGTGACGTGTGGTGAGGTCAATGGCTGGGGAGGCAATGGATAGTTAGCTAACACAGAGGGAGTGCAAGTATCTCACGTCATGTGGGCTCAAGACACACACACACACACCATCAGTGCGGCAGATGTGATAGCTGCCTCCCCTGGTGCTTTTTCATTGCAGTTTTACGACGACACCAGTGAAATAAATTGCCTAGACTCTGGAAGGCGAGGGCATGTAATCAAGAGGTCTACAAACATTGCATTGGTGGCATACAGAGAGATAGTGACAGGCACACACTTATTGCTTGCACTCCACCCAGTTTCTGAGGGTTTGTGCAATCAGAGAGAAGGCTGAGCTCGTTGCTGCCGCACCTCTCATCTCTCCCTGTATTTGCAGCTGAGCTCTGCAAATTTGGTGGTTTTGACTATAAAAATGATTAGAATCATACAGACATATCATTTATAACACACATCTGTGGAAAATTCTTAATAGTTGTTGTCGTTGTTGTCGTTGTTGTTTACTTTTTGTAACAGCTGCTTTCATTGGAGTTTGTGACAGGTGAGGCTCTGCCTCCCCTGACCACACATCTCTGCTATAAAGTGAAGGTGCTTCCTGTATGGAGAAGCCACAATATAGGTCCATGTATGAATAAAACCTTGAGAGCTGGTTGTCTTTGCCTGGGATTACAGGGCATCTTCCTGCCTTAAATCAGCAGCCTGCATTTGTTGTAGTCTGGGCTGCAATCTGACATGACTCTGCCCAGGAGGATTGGTTCTGAAAGACTTCGCCTAGTATATACCAGTGTGACTGCTTTAACCACAGCTGAGGTTAAAAGCAGTCTGCTCTTAAATGTTGAGGACTGGTTTGTTTGGGAAACTTGTCTGAAAGCCCCTCAGCGACGGATGGCAGGAGTTGCTTGGCAAGATGCTGTAGCTGTCTTGCTTTGGTGTGTGGGTAGGTGTGTGGTGGTGGGTTTTTGGTTTTGTTTTTTTAATATGATTTATATATGAAGAGTGTGTGCATCAAAATTGCACAAACCATTTGTTGTGCATCAAAAAAATGATCACAAGTTGGAGATGGCGTTTCTGCTCTTTGAGTATTAGTACGACACAATATGTAGATGTTGCATGTGGGTAGAGAGGTATGCTGGGGAGGGCCAGGCTTGAGTGCACTGACTCCACCCTCTTGCCACATTCATTCTCCATGTTTTCTGTATTCCTTCTGCACAGGGGTCTGTGTGCGTACATCTCAGTGCATGATTGATGTCTTCCATTTTTGCAGTAGAAGAATCCTGTCTCTGTAAAAGCAGGACCTTGAACATGTGAAGGTTGGGTGTGGCAAGGGGAAGAGGCCAACAAGCCCTATCCCAACCTCTTCATGCATAGACCTCTATCTGCAGAACATTTACACAGTGTTTTTGATTCAGTGTGCCGAAATATTAGATAAGAGGCTAAGAATTGTTTTTCTGGGTATGAACATGTACTCTGAACAACAGAGGGCATGTTTCTCATTCTTTTATGCAGAGCCGAGCACTCCTCTGTAAACAGCCATCATAAGGGGCAGAAAAAAAGGAGGCAATAAAGTCCACTGTGTCCCTTTCTGAGCACATTTGTCAGTACTTGTTACTCTTGGTATGTGGCTGGCACCATGTACCTAATTGTCCACGGCAGAGCCTCCCCCACAGATCGCAGGTGCTTTGGGTTTTTTTTCCCTCCAGTCTTTTTATTTTCCAGCAATTTGTAGCTGCCCTGGTGCTAAACGTTGCCCCCTTTTAAGTTGGGGCTATTTAAATGTTTATCCTTTCTTTACTACTTGACCTTTTTTTCTTGCTCAGCATTAGTTTTCTCTCTGCCCAGCTTGCTTTTGTATTTCATGAGCTCAGTAAACCGTGGCCTTCAATTCCCTTGTTCTGGTGTTTTCACTTAAGACCAGGAGTGATGAGCAAAAGGTTTCAGGCTCAATCCTTGAGCAAAGGGCCGCTGTGACAGGGATTATTATTTATTTGTCATCTTGGATGTAATAAGCTGTAGGTACAGCATCGAGAGCGCTTGATTTATTGCACTGTCGACTGCCACTAGCAGGACGTCTGCTGTACCGCGTAGGATGAATACCACACTGTCAGCTCTGTCGATCCGTCTCTGCCATGGCGCTCTCTCTCTCATAACACATTCCCATTTCATGCCAGAATACATAAACAATCTTTCATTATTTTGATGCCTTTTTCATATTTGTTCTTTACAGAACATAAAGTTTGAATTTATGGGTTTCCTTTACATTATTTCAACACACTCCACCATTTTACGGGTTTGTGGTTTAACTCTCAGAAATTGGCTGCCAGGTGATTTAGTTATTTTGGCTTTCTAGTTTTATAGTTATTTAATATCATAGGGTGCCAGATACTGAGGAAAATGTAGTGGATAGAATGTATGAGGTTTTTGGTTAGGCTCAGTCATCAGCAGAACTTGGCTGGGGCTAAAAAGGGAGGGGGAAGAGCATGAAGTGGAAACCCCTCCAGTCTCTTCCATTTTTGGAACAGCTCTGTTACTTTAATTTCCCAAGGATTATTTTGCTCATGGGAGTAATATTTTAATCAGAGAGAAATTTAGCAAACATTTCCGGGGGGGGGGGGGGGAGGGAAGAATTGGTATTAATGTGTCAGGTATGTACAAATGTTTGCTGCTAAGTCGTATACAATTCATAGTATTCCTGTTGTGAACCTGAAATGTGTTTTTAATGCAATTGATGATTTTTCCATATTGAAATGTTTGTTTGGTGATCCAATAAGATAAGCACAAAGTACAGCACATAAGTTATGATTCTGTTGATCTAAGCAATTCTAGTGATCATCTGATTTTAAGAGGTGAATCATATACTATGAACAATATCTAGATGATCTCGTTATGCAGTCATGCACCCTTATAACTTGTCACACCTAAGCTATGTTGTTGAGTTCCAGGCACTGAGGGGTAAAGACAGCTTTGCACTGTGTGATCTATGCTTCTGTGTAGCACAAGCACTCATGGTAAAGCCATTTAGATATGGAAGTACAGTACTTAGCAGAATTGGCACCCTTCACATCCATTTGACTTGTTCACTCATTGAAATGTGAATCATGAAGGATAAAGGCCTCTTTACTTCTATTGTTCCAAATGAAGCCTTGATCCTTTTGGAGCTTTCAGTTAAAATGTGTGTGTGTGTGTGTGTGTGTGTGTGTGTGTGTGTGTGTGTGTGTGTACACATATGCACATGTATGCATACACACACGTACATAAATCACACGTTACCTTGTGTTGATTTTACTTGTGAAAACCTAAATTTCCAAGATGTTAATGAATGTGGACTTGAATATAGAAATGCACGTTAATATATTTGTCCGTTGTTTGTTCCTAATGCAGCTTTCATCAGGACAGATGGGAATATGCTGAGCTCACGTTACATGGCAGAGACTTGTTTTCTGGTTGCAAAGAGAACTTGAGTTAATTAATGTGAGAAATTTGTTTTGCATCCCTGGCTTTTTTTTTTAATAAGAGAACTGTGCAGAGGCTCAGTGTTGCCAGCAAAAGCTGCTTGTCACTTTGACCTGCTCTGTTAAGTGTCTGATGTGTTTTCTCAGAGTAATCTGTGAATAACATTACATCCAGCTAGCAGAGAAACAGGGAGTGATAGCAGAATTAATATCTCGAAGCGTTGATAATTATATATCAGAATCTAATTTTTAGCACGGAAAATGTGTTAATGACAGAGGAGAAAACAAAAACCACTCGCTTCTCCCAGCAGGATCCAAAGTGTCATTTATTATTTCTCAGCTGGGTATCTATCAAGTTTATGGGTTAATTTTTCTGTAGACTGTTATTTATGGGTTTTTGTTTGTTTTCAGCCATCATTACTAACAATACGGTTAATAGCAATCATTTGTTATCCGGCACCAGCGGTGATGCTTCAGATGCGAGCAGTGAACTGAGAATACTCATTTGGTAGCTGAATAAGGCTTTGACAGGGCCCATTTATAACAAGCTCATTCCATAATGTCCAGCCTATTAATAAAATTTTGTTGCTGTCTAATTAGAGATGTCTGTGTATAGTAGCATGGCAGAGAAGACTTCCTCTTCCCCCCCCCCCTTTTTGGCTCTTTTTTGGTTTCTATCGCACCTAATACACAAGCCAAATGGTCTGGGTGCCCAAAATGGTGTCTTCTTCCCTCATGCTCTGTGTTACAGGTTCAAGCAAGCACCATAACTGCACAGAATAAAAGGTAGAGAGGTGCAAAGGAATGATGCCTGGACGTGTTTGGAATGTTAAGGACGAGAATGATTGGGGGACTCCAGTACTACTCCATTCAGAGGCGACGCAGAATGGGGTGTGGTGGGCCCCAGGGCGTAGGGTGCTGAGGCTGGGGGGTGGGGCGTAGGCCTCCTTAAGTTTCGTTTTAGTTTTTGGTTTTTTTCCTTTTTTTCTCTCGATTTTTAACTATTTCGCAGGCAGCTGCCGCCCCCCCCCCCCGCTGCTTCCCAGGGCGACAGCTGCATCGTGTGCCGCCCCCCCCCAGGGTGTGTGTGTGCTTTTGGGGCACTTAACTTGTCTCGGCCGGGCAGCAGGCATCATTTTCCCGGATTGGCGGCATCCATCTTGAATGGGCAGGACTCTCTAGGAATCTCTCTCTGTCTCGCTTGTCCGTCGGTCCGTCAGGCCTGTCTAGGGCTCTGGAGGACCGACCAATGAGACGGAGAGAGATTCCTAGAGAGTCCCGCCCATTCAAGATGGATGCTGCCGATCCGGGAAAATGCTGCCTGCTGCCCAGCCGAGACAAGCTAAGTGCCCCAAAAGCACACACACACCCTGTGGGGGCACACGATGCAGCTGCCGCCCTGGGAAGCAGCGGGGGGGCAGCTGCCCGCGAAAGTAAAAAAAAAAACAGACCCCCCCAAAGCAAAAAAGTAACAAAGGGGGGTGTCAAAAAGGGGGGTGTAAGGGGGCGAACGCAAGGGGCCCGCACCGTGTACCAAATGGTCTGGCTCCCCCTCTGACTCCATTTGAGGTAGAAGGTGTGCCTTTGGAGGGAAGTTTGGGTTACTGCCTGGAATAGGGCTTCTGTGGAACAGAGCCATGGGAGCTTGTGGAAGGGGAAGATCTGAAGAAAGGGATGCCAATACAGCAAGTCCTCACTTAAAGTTGTAGATAGGTTCTTCTTGGAAACTGCGACTTTAAGTGAAACAACTTACAATGAAACCAATTTTACAATAGGCTAACTGATAAACATAAATGTTCCTATGGCATTTCCCCATCAACTTTAAAATGAAACTACTTTTAACGAAACGACTTTAAGGGAGGACTTTGCTGTGTCTTTTTCCTGTCTAATTCTTAATTTAGAATTTACGTGTCTGACAGTTGTAACTTAGGCTGTGTTAAAATGACTTTCCTCACTTTATGATAACTTTTCACACGTGTTGAAAAAGTGCCTCTCATTTTGGGCATTTTTTTTTTTTGCAACCACATTCATGATGTCGCTGCTGTTTTTAGGGCCCTTTTGCTCTGCCTTCTTTGCCCACAGCCTCCTTTTAATCATGCTTCTGTCTAATCTTACTGGTTGTGGTGGCCCGCAAGACCTGGTTGGCTGATATCATGACTCTGCATTTCATATGAACATCAGACACTCATAAACGAAAGCATGTGGGTAGCCACAACCAATGAGGGTTGAGCAGTAGTAGTGTGAACAAATGAGGCAGAAGATGGTGAGGGCAAAGGAGGAGGGAGGAAAATGCTGCAAGGAATCCACAGCCTAGGGGAGAAACACCATCAAAGCAATGCAAATGTTCAGCGAAGTGAGCCAGTGTTGGGTAATCTACTTGGCTGCATCAACTTTCAAAGCAAATATCAACATTAAAGAATATTAATTACACCCCAACTGTAACCCGCTTAAAGTCTCTCTAATAACACAAATATAGTCGCATGCATCTCCCCCCCCCCCCCCCCGTTATCAATGAGTGCTGTGCTTAATTCTGTGCAATATTGCAGCTTATGGATTTCGGAGAGAGGATTTCTTTCTTCTCTTTCTATGTTTTATTGAGAATATACCTTTAGCCTGGTTAACTCCTGTGTTGGTCATTAGGTTTGCAAAATAGGATGTGAAGGGCTGGGGGTTGGGTTGCAGGGGGAAGAGGAGCTGTGTAAAATAAAATCTTGTATTTTATTTAAACCAGGGGTAGCCAACCTTTCAACATGAATGCTCCTGGACCTTTAATGGTTGTATAGGTGAGGGCATTTCAGCAGGTGCAGCTGCTTTAGCAGCAATTGCAGCTGCCAAGATTTGGTTTCTATGCAACTCTTAAGAACACAGAGGCCCTAATTGTGGAAGGTTGGCCATCTCTGATTTAAGCAGTAGGTAAGTAGGAGAACAGTCAGAGGTTCAGCTCTGGTCAAGCGCTGTAGTTTGTTTTTATGGATGGTTCCATCCACGTTACTGGTTCTTTACAGAGAATAAGAGGACAGGTCCCTGCCCCAAGGCGCTTGCAATGTAGAAAAAATAGACACTAGGGCAAATATGATAGATGGAGATGGGGTAAACAAGGGAAGAATATGCAGTTGCTTCAGTTACACATACTTAGTGACAGTGGAGTTTGATTTTTGGTCACTGATATTCCATGTCTTCCACATAATTAAATCCAATTATACTCATTTCTTCAATTAGCATAGCCTTTTACATGTAAATCTATAATACATGTTGATTTCAAGTGATGCAGGGTTGCTATTCCTTGCCCCTAATATAGAATGTTGCAAGTGCAGTCATAAGTTCTTAAGATGTTTGAATAATAAGAGAAAATAAGAGAAACTGTTGATTCTTAATGTTACAAAATTAATTCCTTCACCTGTTAATGAAGGAAGGTGGGGGGAAAAAGCACGAATGTTCAGAAAGGTGCCCATAAATGACCTTTGACTCTAGTAAAATGCAGAAGACCATTTCAAAGCAGACTTTATTGGAGATTATCTTCCAGCTGTCTTTTATTTTTGTCCTCTTTAATTTTTAAGCTGTGCCCTGTCTGGGACTCTTTCCCTCTCTTAATGTGGCGTTTTCCAGTTAAGGTCCATGAAGTAATTCATTTTTACTTCCTTGAAATACAGAGTCTTCATCTGAGATGACTCAAAGTGCAGTGAGCAATTCTGCTGGCTGAGACCCGGTATAAGCTCCTGTGCTTTCTTTCCTAAACTGCACTTGACATAGAGCTTATCAACCCTTAATTAGTGATACATTTTCTCCCTGTGATTTCTATTGATGTTTCGTAGAGAGAAGACGAATTGAACCTCAACCTGACTAGAGTACGAATTGTTTTAGAAAATTCAACAAACATCTCTCTTTGTGTCTCTTCTTTTGCTTATTCCCCTCCGATAGAAAAGGTGAAAAGCTGTACGATAGAAATCAGGTTCTGTATTAGTGTTTTTGCTTGCCTGTGCAATAGAAAACGACAAGCGTCAGGGCCTCAGTCAGCAGATCAGGGAGACACAGATGGGAGGCGAAAAGCTCCCTTGTGGCAGCAGGATGGCTTGGATGTGAATTGTGAGAGCCAGGATGAAGTCAGCACTGACAAAGTGTGTGGATTGATGGATGGACAAAGCTGGGAACTGGATGCGAGAATGGATGAGGGCAGAGGGGGAATTTAACACAGACAAACAGAATGAAAGACAGAGAGGAATTGCCTGCTAAAGTATTCCGGCAGTCGGAGCCCACAAGCAATTTACTTACTGCTAACAGAACGCGGTCTGTGGGATTTTCTTAAAATACATGAAGGGACTGAGCAGCTACCAAATTCCAGCTAGCGTGTTAGTCGTCGTTTTCCAGATTCACACATATCCATGAAGTCAAACTCAGCATTTGTAATAAGTTTGCACAGGATATTTTCAACAGAATACATTTTTTTCCACTGTCATCGTTTTGGTTGTTTTTTAATCAATGAATTTATCTGCATCCATTATTGTTGCTTTCCTACAGCACAATAATGGTGTTTAACACAAACACAATAATGGTGTTTAAACAGCTTCCTTAACCAAAAACTGTATCCCAGCTTGCTAGCACATTTTGTTAGCTCATTCTGATGTTGAATAATAAAAGTCACCATGGTGTTAATTAAGCATAAAGGGTTTGTTGAATGTATATAATATTAGACCATTGCCAACTGATAGAAATGTTACCTTTAAGAATAAACATTCCTGAATAATAGTCAAGATTTTTGCTTGATTTTGCATCATCTTGTGACATGCAACACCTAGAGCATGAATATGCTGCTTTTAATAATGTGTGCATTCTCATATGAATAGGGGTTAAATGGAGGGAGTGATTACTTAAGATTTATTTGGGACCCATTTTGATCCAGTGTTAACTCTGTACTACTTTATTAGATTCAGCAAAATTAATCTACTTAAATAATAACTCTGTTGAAATGGTATAGTTGTTGATGATTTTTTAAGGAACATGCTTACAAATCATAGTACGCTTGCCGCTGTTCGTAGCCTCTTCCTACCCAGTGTATTGCTTTTACCTTTCAGAAGGTGCATGATATGGCATTTTTAAAAATCAGAGTTTGTCTTGTTCTCAAACTCCTCCAATGAACTAATGTGGGGAAGAAGTTGAACTGTGTGTGTAACACAGGTAAGAGTGTCTGTTTTCATGTTATATGTGCCTGTATACATAATGCTTGTTAATTCAAAACTCTGGTAGATAGCAGTGATTTGGGGATCTAGAGTGCAGGAGCGTTATATGTTTTAGATAACACCACTACTGATCCCTGAATCACATCTGAGTCTTTGGGAAATGAGTAAATTTGTTTGAGTGAGCTATGCTGGTCATCGTTAATTTCCTGTAGCTCTATCTAGTGGGATATTCGTTGTCTGTTTTTGGTCTTTGGAAACTTTAACCATCATACAGGGATCACTTCTGTTCTTTGTAGACTTTTGTGTTAGGACATTACAAGATGCTTAGACTATATTGTAAAGGAAATGGACCATCAATATTTGGGAGTGGAGGCAATCAAAGAGTGATATAGATCACTGGCGTCACTACGGGGGGGGCGGAGCTGTAAGTTCTGCTGATATCGGAGCCTCCCTTACACGGAGCAACGAAGCAGCCCCGCCCCCTCACCATCGGAGTCTTTCAGGGAAGCAAAAGCAACGCGCAGGAGACTCCCTGTGCGTTGCTTTCGCTTCCCTGAAAGGCTCCGATGGTGAGGGGGCGGGGCTGCTTCGTTGCTCCGTGTAAGGGAGGCTCCGATATCAGCAGAACTTACAGCTCCGCCCCCCCCTGTAGTGACGCCAGTGATATAGATATTGTAAGATTGGTCTCATGCCTCCTTTGAAGTTAAAGCAATCTCATGTAAACATTGCACACAATTATGATTTTGAATAGGCCACAACTGCACATAAAATGGGCAATCTTATAAGGTGCTCAAACCCTGAAGTTCCTCAGCCAATGTTAAGGAGTTTCTATAAGCTGAAGGCAATGCCCTGGTTCAGCTGTAATAGTAACCCAAGGTTTAGTGTGATGTGAATGAACCTGAGGGAACTGCTGGTTTGCACATTCCACTATCCTCCCACCTCCACATGTAAGAGGAAGGGGGTGAACCATTAGGTACAAACATGGGGGACTGTAGTAGTTTTTTAACTATAGTTAAAACAAACCAAGTTATGAAGTCAGTTTGATCTTGATATTCTGGTTTGTTTAATTATACAGGGTTATTCAAAAAGGATGGTGCAAAAGGAAAGCTGATTTATTCTTAAATGAACTGACACATGTTCAGTGTGGGCACTTGCGTAGTTGTGGGGCAAGGGGAGGCAAATGCCTGACTGCAGCTGTTTGCCCCCCCCCCCCCCCCCGTCCACATCGCAGGTGCACACATCAAACATTTGTAATGTGTAAGTGAAACTTGGACAGTTTTTCTGTCTTTTCATGTCATTACAGTTTTGGTATATCAGTTCATTTATGAATAAATCAGCTTTATGTTTGCACCATCCTTTTTGAATAACCCTGTATTGTGGAACAGTAGTGCACCCTGAGACACCTCCATGGTAAACCAGGAACTGTTTTTCAATCAGGAAATGCTTAGAAGAGACCAGGGCAGAAACGTATAGAGGTGCGAAACCTTAGACTTTATCTTCTTTTGTCTCCTGAACCAACCATGCCTAGAATGAAAGCAATTTTTAAAGTAAGTGCTGCAAAACTGCAATAAAACTCCTAGAACTTGGCAATGGCATTCTGTCGTAAAGCATCACTGCTGAAAAATGCAAGAAGTAACAATAGTTCATTTGAGATGATGTCAAACTATGATTGTGCTAACCATATCTTAAATTCCAAGCCATGGTTTGAAGTTCCAAATGTATAGACAAACCATGGTTTAGAGTTGCTTGTCTGCTCTTGTTTTCCAATGGCTTAGCACTTCTATTTCTGTGGTGTATCTAACTTTGGGGGCAGAGCGTCAGCTTTTAACTGTCCATTCAGATGTCAAACCATATCGTACTTAACTGTGGTGTAGTGTAAAGTCTGCATTGAGCCAAAAGATAATGCTCAAAACCAAGGTTTCTCAAAGTGTGGGTTGTGACCCACTTGGTGGGTCGTGGAGGCCACACAACATGAGTTGCAGGTTGGGCCCTCCCGCTGTCCCTTGCTCCGGTTTGGCTCCAAATCGGAGCTATTCTGGAAGCTGAATGACTTACTGGGAGGGCAGAGAGGCCTTTTTGGGACGCGCCAGGCCGACTTCACAGGCGTCTGCCGGCCTCAGAATGGCCTGCAGAAGCCTTAGAAAGGCACTTCCGATTTTTTGTCCGAAAACTGAATTTTGAGGCTTCTGCGGGTCATTCTGAGACCCCCAGAGGCCTGTGCAGTGGGTCACTGGCCTGGCGTGACGCGGAAGAGGCCCCTCCACCCTCCTGGTAAGTCATTCTGGCTCCGCAGAATGCAAGGGCTGCCAATAGCGCCTGAACCTGGAAGTGATGTTGCGTGATGTCACTTCCAGGGCGCAGCAAGCTCCCGTCCCCCAGGTGGCACAGGAGCTTATTACGCTCCTGCTCTTCCCACCTGCTGATGTGCCACTAGGTGAGCCTTTGGATATGTAGGGTGACTTTTGGCACCCCACCTCACACACAGGCTAATTTTGGGCTCATTTTGGTCAATAGTTAAATCAAGAGGTAAGATCTCAATGTATTGATGATTTTGATTATGCTACAAAATGCCTGGGCTATGTTTGCTGGGCTCTCACAAACAACTGATTTTAGGGTTGCGACCATGTCTAACTTAATGCAAAACTAAAATACATAATTCATGTTCCTTAACAATTTGCTACTTGAATGAGAGCTTACTAGTGACCTGTCTTCATGGGCTAAGATGCAAACATTCACATGTGAAGAGAGAGCTTTCTTTCATGTATGCTGATACTAATACGTAATTGGCATGAATTGCTGAATGGGCAATTTATTTAAAATTTTAAATAAATTACTGAATAGTCTTCGGGCCCTAAACCAAGCCAGTGCTCAGCCTGAGAATGTGTGTTAGACATTGAGACCTTGGTTTGCCAACTCCAACTGAAGCTATTCCTAGAGATTTTCTTTTCCAAGATGGTGAAACCAGGGAAGACCTGCTAAAATCTCTAGGACTGTTGATTCCTGGAGACTCTGGGCCAATCTTGGAGGGTTGGCAACCCTAATCAAGACTTATCACAGGAAGTTGGGAAGTAATTCTAAAAAGAGTGCTTTTGACCATGTGCAGAGCATCTTTTCTTCACCCACAAACCACCACATCTCAGGCTGCAACCCTATACACACTTACCTGGGAGTAAGTCTTATTGAATACAGTGAGACTTAGTTCTGAGTAAACATGCATAGGATTGTGCTGTCAGAGAAATAAAGGGCTTGGAGAAAGAGCTTCCACACCAAAGGTTATGGTTCCTAGGCAGATCTGAGCCCCAGCATCTCTCTCATTAGAAGTCAACGAACTAAGATTTATTTGGTTATTATTGCAGTTGACCTGAGACGCAGGGAGGAACCAAATAGCTTTTAAATTAATACTGTATTGTTGTTTTTTTAGGACCACTTTTCATAGAGACCCAGAGTCCTTATTGTGGTGCAACTTAAATATCAAATTAATCCTTTCCGCTGCCTTTTCTATCTCTGTACTAAGTGCACACAGCGAATTCTTCTCTTTATACTTTGGCATTCACCCTTTTTGTAGTGGGAAAAGTGTTGAATAAATTTGCCTAAAAGAAAAAAAACACAAATCGGTTTGTAATAAATCTTTGTGTGGTGTGTGTACCTTCATTTCTTTCATTTGACCTTGGTGGAGCAGGCTGATGGGGCAGTGAAAAATATGATATGAAAAATGAGTGAGCAGAGCAAGGTGAGCAGTGAATCAGTCTTGTGTGTCATTAGCTTTGAAAATCTCACAAACATTACTGAGTCACTTTGCTTCCTTCTTTTTCAGCTTCCTCTCCCAGTACTATCGCATTGACAGTGTTCATTGGTTACTCATAAGTTGCCCAATAAGTAGAGCAGCAGCACTTTAATACAGGCTTTGATTTAATCATTTTAGCGGAACCAGTGATACGTTGCTAAGCTCAATGGTAGGCTTACTATATCCCCGCCGGGACGGGGAGCGGTCTACCCTTAAGGGGGCGGGGCGTGGGGGGGCCAGAATGTGACGCGTTCTGCCCCCCATGCCCCGCCCCCTTAAGGGTAGACCGCTCCCGTCCCGGCGGGGATATGGTAAGCCTACTCAATGGCATTGCAGGTACATAACAAGGTCTTTGCATAATAAAATTACAATTTTGTAAGATCTAGCCCACTCTGGATGGTGTTGGAACATATTTGCCCTTTAATAACCTATAGTTTCTGACATTAATTGTGTCATTTTGAATCTGCTTGGTTTTTGTTTTAAAGTGTAAATAATCACTGGGTGTCTCAATTTGGATCCATGGCAAAAGCTAAGGCTCCCTTCCGTCTTTGCCACAACCATTGGCCACCCCGGGCCTGAAGAGGGCGGGGTTATCGGCGGCAAGATACGCCAATATCCAAAGACCTCTCCAGGCCCAGCCTGGCCTTACAAGGCGGGCATGAATGTATGCGAGCCTCTGGAGCATGTGTAGATTCGAGGAGGCCCATTGGGCCTCCTGCCACTTACACCTGAGGAAGGGGGCGATCATCCCCTTCCCTCGAGGTGCACCCGGGCTGCCCCAGGGCAGTCCGGGACCTGGATAGGATACGGTGGTCAGCCCTTTAGGCCGGCCGCCGTATCGTACACTGGATTGGGCTGTTAGTGATGTCAGTTCCTGCTTAATGATGTCACTTCCGGCCCTCACTTTATACATTCCCTCAACTTTTAAAGCCATTGTTGTTTCTCTGTCTAGCAATGGCTAGGATGGATATACAGTACACCCCTATTTTACAATACTTTGAGTGAAGTATTCCATTTTACGCTGTTGTGGCAGACAACTCCTACAAATAGATTCATGATTGGGATGGTATTTGTGAATTATAACTACACGATAATCCAACATTTATTTAGTGTATGTCATTTGGCATTCTTAACACTACAGTTACATTTTTGAAGGAATCCTTTTTAGAATTCAAACCAACAACGACGGTGAGGCACCTTAATGCCTTGCCACGTTTACCCTGCCATCCTCTGCGTGCCAGCACAGAGGTGTGAAAATGGGCTTACCCCATTGGTCAGGGGTCCTTTGGGGGGCATGCCAATTGGGGAACCAGGCCAATGTGTTCTCCTGGATCCTCAGTCTGTGCTTGTCCGTCAAGCCCCACCCACCCGCCCTTTGAACAGTCTGGGAGTAGCGGTTGCTCTTTGGTGGGGGCTGGGTAGGTTTTTTTTTTTTTTTTTTGCTGTCATCCCGATTGGCTTTTAGATGGTGGTTTTTTCACCTACCTCAGACTGTCTTTGGTGCTGGTGTGGTTTGTTTTATGCCCATTTTCCCCTTGGTCACTTTAGGCAGGTGGTGTGTGGGCCAGGTAGACAGGCCGTGAGAGATCGGCATACATTCTGAGGTTAGCAAGGTCAGGGAGTGAGCCAGGACCATTCAGACAACACTTGGCCGGGTTGGTGAGGCTGGCAGGCAACCCCCCTGGTTGGAACATGCTATGACCACTACAAGGCTTGGCCTGTAGGAATCTGCGCTGTTCAGCTGCCTCGACCCTTTGGGGTTGGCTGGGATAAGCTCCTCGGTCCTCAACCGAATGTAGCTTGGAGCCAGCGTGTGACGCCTTTTTAAGATACGGAGGAGATAAATGCTTAGCATCATTTTCCCTGACTTAGGGCCCATATGCTATGGGGGGTAGGTTTTTACTCCCGCTGCAGGTTATTGTTGAATAATTAATAAAGTGGCCCTTTGACCCAAGCCTCTGTCTGGTGTGTTTCTTGGGGGGGTGCATGGGTAATGACAAACACTGTTGTAATTTATAAATTAGGGCTGGAAAGGGTGGGATTAATTTCTGTAAGATGTGATGGCCATTGATGTAGAAGGCTTTAATAGGGGATCTGATAGCTGAATAGAATCTCCCAAGTTCAAAGTCTGTCTACCTCTGATTTGCAGATGTTAGGCGACAAACAGAGGTAGGCTGGTGCCTTCAGGCTCTGCTTCAGGGCTCTACGGAAGTACAGTATCTGGCTGGCTACTATGGGAAACAGGAGGTCAGACTAAGATGCACCTTTTGTCTGATCCTTCAGGGCCCTTCTAATGTTCGAGATCTAGTGGCCTGAATTGGGAGGTGCTTAGTGCCTCCTGTTCCAGTCTACTGCTCTCTCTTGAGCCCCATCACTACCTCCAGGTATGAACTGCATATACTGTACTTCCAGCTACTTTTTTTCTGTCTTGCCAACACTGTAAATGTTGCCAGAATTTGAAGTCCGGAAGCTGGAGATATTTATAGCAAAGGTAACATCTCAGAGTGTGGGGTTCAGCAGAGAGGGGGTGATTGGAATGGAGGGTGCCCCAAACCAGGTTAGGGAATTGGGTATGAGACCTGAAATAATTCAGTTCTGCCTCAAAGCCACCCACCCAGTCCCAGTTTAAGCGGGGTTTTAAAATATTTTGCACATGAACTGATTTTGTGCCATTCATTTTTCCAGAGGTAAAATATTGGGGTGTTCAGCATGCATTAATCTTGTAGAGTATAATCCGGATTTCTTTATAGTGAAAGAGACAACTTCAGATAGGCAGCTGGGCTTATTTTTCAGTTTTCTTGCTCAGTTCTGTTAAGCACAAAGGTCCCTTTCTAGGTGACATATCATGTTGTATTCCAAAGTACACTTTCTTTTAATTTACAACTTAATTTTCAACCTAATTCAGAAGATTGATACTATAATGCTATTTGCAGAAGTATTGAAATGTCAGTAAGTTTTATTGTAGTAATAAAGAGAATTCCATATATCACCCGCTCTATAGGGATCCTTGCTTTTTGCATAGATCTTCATAGCAACAACCAGTGCCTAAATGCTGGCAATCATTAATTTTTAAAGAAGACATGGGGATGATGACTTGAGAAATGAAGGCCGCTGTAAAGCATGAACTTTAATCTTGACACTTTTTCGTAGGTGTCGAAAGGGGAGGTGGAAGTGCGGTGTTCAAAAGAGAGGGGAAAAAGGGCTTAAATCCCAGGTTTCTAATACTTAAAATGCTGTCTGCTCGTAAAAGATTTCAGTCCAGGAGAGGCCATCTTCGAGCTTCTCCTAACAAATGGGCATCAGTGGTCCATGAAATAATCAATGTCGATAATCCATCCTGGGGTCTGCCAATATGTTAATGGGTCTGCCGCATCATTATTGCTACAAGGCCATAAATCATTTCCATACCATGGTGCTTAGCAGTTGAGGACTCAGAGCCCACTCCCACCCTTTTCCCAGTCTGGTGCGAGTGTGCGCGTGCCTGTGTGTAAAATTCCTGACTAACAATGAATGTCTAAACATTTTGCAGCTCCGTGCCTTGATTGTTTTCTGATGCTAAAATAGTAAGTGGGACAGATTGTAAATCAATAAGACAATAAGACAAAGTGTTTTAATAATAGAAGGACTCAAAGTAAATCATACTTCTGTTTATATTATTGCTTTTGAGGTTATAAATACATGGAGCCAACCAACAAGGGCCTTAGTTAACACGGCGAGATAGATCCAGTATTGACAGTTTGGACATCTATTGCTTCTATTGGATTCTGCATTTTTTTTCTTTAAAAAGGAAGGAAAAACACAGTGCTGTTACTCCTAGACAGAAAAGAAATATGGGAGGTAAAGGGAGGTTTATAGCTCTGAGTGACCAACAGGATAAGGAATCTCTCCTTGTCGTGAACTGGACTTTAGTTAGTCCTGAAGAAATGCTTGTGGTGTAAGTTCTGATGGATTCCTTTGGGCAATCACAAGCAGTTCTTAATTACGAAAGAGAGTTGCATCAAATTGATTGGATTCTGATCGTGTTGACTTTTTTTGCCTGTTAGATGATTTAAATTGTGACGGGCAGTTACTTATGGTTTTATTCAGGCAGTTCTCCAAACTGGTTTAGTGAGTCAGGAATGTGCTCGTAGACAATGGGTGCTCATGCTTTCTCTGTCTGCTCTCGTGTCCAGATTCTCTCCTCCATTTTCCAGGTTGCTCTAACTAACCTGTAGATGATGTGATGTCTGAATTAGGCAAGCTACGGAAAATGCTAGCCTTCACACCACCATTTGCAAACCGACTTCAAAGCATGATGCATAGATTAGCGCTTACCATAGTTACTCCAAGTTGGAGGTCACAGCAAACTATGCTTAGAGCATCCTGGAAATGGGGAAGGGAATGTGCAGTTCATTTAACATTTGAACTGAGCCTCTTTAGGTCAGATGTAGCTTATTCATCAATGTTGCTGAATATTTTGCTTCTTCTTCGAGGGAAGTGCTGCAGCAACAGGAACTAAGTATGGCGGTCACACGCAGGAGTGACATGCAGAGTGCATGGACTGGAATGGCGAGTCACCAAAAGAAAGAGAGCAATGGCAATGCAGAAGAAAAATAAATGACTACACCAGCAGACACACAGAAATATTGAATCAGCATTCTTTACAATGTCTCAAGCCTGATTTATTATGGATCATAGCACAAGCAAACTCCCCTTGAATGCTTCTTGTAGATCCATCATGTTTTGAGAGGAAACACTTTTCTTTGGGGAGGGAGAGTGTTTAGAAAAAAGAAAAGTCACCTGTGGGAACAATGCAGAGGTTGATGAGGAGACCCTCTTCATCAGTCTTTGACAGGTGGACGGAGTCCACTTGCTCTTTAAATCTCCACCCCTGTGATAGTAAGAGCTGAGCCGGGCACAGTCAGAGGCAAGCTGAAGCTGTATGCTGTTGAAGCAGCAGCATCCTTTGCTACTAGAGAAAGCACTTCCTCTTGCTCAAGCTTTGGAGGCAGAATAGGCTCCCTTGCTGTAAGTTAGCTGTTGGTTTAAAGCACAGCTTTAAAGCAATTATTCAAAGTATCCTGCAGCAAAATCGCTCAGGGCAGAACTTACATGATACGGAAGGCATGAGGCTGCCACCAAAAACAGCGTAACATGTTGAGTTTTCCTTTGTTCCTCTATAATGTGTGTAGCAACACTTAACCCATGGCATTGTTATGTTGTGTGTTTCCCTGCACGTCATTGGCTGCCACTGCTGGGGAATGGTGATGCAATGAATAACGTAATGACATCATATAGCGAGTTGGGTGGTACTGCAAGTCTGGGTCCCCCCCCCGGGGGGAAAAAGCAGGATATAAATTCAATAAATAATAATAATAAATATAGGGAGCCAGAAGATAACGCAACGTGGAGATGCTATTTTTGTCGACAGCTTTGAGTCTCTAGCAATATGTGCTGCCCTTGGCCCCTGGTACACCAAAACAGATACAAATGATGTCCCAGTCCTAATTTTTGTACATTTCATTGTCTTTTAGTTAACTTGTTCATCATCTCTTAAGATCTGTAAGACAGAAACTAATAAAAACAAAGGAAAGCAGTTTTTTCCCTCTCTTTTGAATAATGCCTTTGCTTTGCCTCTCTTTGAACGGTCTAAATATGTTCATAGTTTGTTCTGCAGGATGTGTAAGGGCAGGAAAAGGCCAGAAAAAAACAGTGGCTCCATATAGACAAAAAGACAATTAAAACCGATATGACTTTTAACAGAAGTGGCAGCAGCAGCCAGGATGGAAGTAATTTATTCAAAAAATTGTCCAAATACATAAACTGCACTGATGTATGGGGACGGTAGCGGGACAGTGGAAAATTTGATAGTTGCTTCCGTTGTGTAAATTACTGAGGCAGGATGCCTTTGTGAAGTATGGGGGTTTGTTTAATGTTCTGACAACAAATTTAGATCCTGTTATGGTTATTGCAGTGTAATGCAGTAATAAAAATTGAACATGACACACCAGCAATTTATTATTTGTGTGTTTTTTAACCTTGAGTATCGGATTGTTTGCCCAAGCATATCCTTTGATTTGCTATGAAATTTATTGTTGGTAAAAACAATCAGATTTCCATTAGATGTTTAAAAAAAAATTTTTTTTGGCCACGAGCCATAGATTTAGAAAAAAAAAATGAAGCTAGGCTGTAGGACTTATGACAGGTAGGCTTATGACATTATATGGTAATTCAGCATGAAAGAATAATTGTGACACTCCACTTGGTGCTGGAATATAATCGTGCTGTGAGGTTCAATTCTCTGAAAGGCCAAATTATCTTCAACTACATTAGTCTGACAACCTATAATGCCTTGCAAAGGCAATTTGTAGATGTTTTACAGAATGCCGGCAAACATGGCTTAGCATTATGCTACCCATTAACAAATTTGTGTAGAGTGGGGAGGAAAAAAGTAACTTTTCTATTTTTCCCAACTGTTTTCAAGCTTTGGCAATACAATAAATATGTACACGGTAATAGTAGTTTATGCTTAGCTATTTACTGCTACTTCAATATCTACCTGGAGTATTGGAAGACAGATTAATTTTATGAATGGTACCTTTTCAGCAGTATTTATATTGACATGCATTTAAACAGTAGCCTCAAGCCAATGATGGAGAGAGGTAATATTAGGAAATGCAATTTAAGGGCAGGGGGGAGGAAGAAAACATAGGGGCATGAGTATGATTTGAGATTTTATGGAAATACCGCATAGTGTTCTGGTAGCCTGAGGCTACTTGCAAACAAATCCTGTGATATGACTCTTTATGCATATTTCAAGCGTGGTTGTGATCACCATGCAATGAACAGTAGAACCATGTAATAACCACACGTCCCCCCACACCATTTTCCCTGCTTGTTCTGTCTAAGACCATTTGTACCAGGCTCTTTCCACATTCCAATCGTGAAAGCAGCGTCAAACGGCTTTTAGGAAAATCGTACTGTTTTAACCAAAGCCTTTTTTTTTGTATTATCCGCATTCATATGCCTACTACTACTGTTTTTTAAAAGCCAGAAAATAACATGGTTCAGAGACTGAAGTTGTGTTAAGTGAACGGGTGGGGGGAGTCATGGGGGTGGGGAATTTTCAATTCGTAATGTACAGGTGGGCCCCCATATCCACGGATTCGCTATTCACGGTTTCAGTTATCCACGGATCATAGGGACCCCCCCCCCCCCAGGCCTTTACTTTTTTCCCCAGTAAGCTTTGTTTCTTCCTTAAACAAACAGGAGAAGCAGCCTCTGGCTGCTTATTGCAGGCACGTAGAATGAGACTAAGTCCTAGAGAGGCTCTGCAAGGTTAACAGAAACCTTGCAGAGCCTCTCAAGGACTTAGTCTCATTCTACGTGCCTGCAATGGAGACTGCTTCTCTGTTTGTTTTAAGGAAGAAACAAAGCTTGCTGAAAGAAAAATAAGAGCTGGGGGGCACGCCTGCCTGCAAGGGAGGTAGGGTGGGGGGCCCTCAGGAAACCATGGAGGGGGGGTTCGCTCCTATCCACGGTTTCAAGTATCCATGGAGGGGCCTGGAACATATCCCCAGCGGATATGGGGGGAGTACTGTATGTGGATCATCAACACTGCAAAAACCTTTTGTTAAATAGCTGAAATGCATTGGCCTCTGTTTTCTAAAACCCATTTGGATTACCGTAACTATTGGTCTATAACTATGAAAACATTTCCACATGGAGCTAGTACTGAGGTTTACAAATTGCTTCACAAGAAGCAGTGTGACTGTTCATGGGGACACAGCTACATAAAAAGAAGCAATATGATGCCCATGTGTCCCTGTATGCTACTTTTTGGGGGGCAGCAATTTAAGAACATAAGAAGAGCCCTGCTGGATCAGGCCAAAGGCCCATCTACTCCAGCTTCCTGTATCTCACAGTGGCCCACCAGATGCCTCAGTGAACACACAAGAGAACAAGATAACCTGCATCTTGTTGCTACTCCCTTGCATCTGGCATCCAGTGATAGGCTAGCTCTAAAACCAGGAGGTTGCATATACCCATCATGGCTTTTAACCTTAATGAGAGGGAAAAGAAAGTATTTTCCTCCCTAAATATGTCCAATTCCCTTTTTAAAGGCATCTAGGCCTGGTACCATCACCACATCCTGTGGCAAGGAGTTCCACAGGTTTAATTACATGCCAGCTAAAGAAATATTTTCTTTTGTCACTTCTAATTCTCCCCCACTCAATTTTAGTGGATGTCCCCTGGTTCTGGTGTTGTGCGAGAGGGTAAAGAACATCCCTCTCTCCATCTCATGCATACTTTTATACATCTCAATCATGTCCCCCCTCAGGCTCTTTTTTTTTTTTAGACTGAAGAGCCCTAAACACTGTAGCCTTTCCTCATAGTGGAAAGGCTACATAGTGAAAAGGCTACATAGTGGAAAGGCCCCAGCCCTCTAATTGTTTTGGTTGCTCTTCTGCACCTTTTCCAGTTCCACTATATCGTTTTTGAGACATAGTGACCAGAACTGTACACAATACATGAGTTCTGGTTGTGAAATTTACACGAGAGAAAAATTTACATGAGGGGGGTGACTGTATCTAGGGATGCACAGGATCAGATGTTACTTTCTCTCTGTGGTTGCTGCCCTGGGAATGTTTGGGCTACTCCACACGGAGCCATTTGTGAACACTTGAATAGCCCTATGGAAAATCTCACTGAAAATTAAGTGAGAACAATTTGTTTGGTGGTGTACCAACTGCAACCAGACACAAAGCTATCAAGGAAGGCTTTTAAAATATAGCAGTGACGAGCTCTTTTCCGATCACAAAAATGGTTAATTGGGTATTGACAGCCCAACCCTAACCAACTTTCCAGCGCCAATGCAGTCGCAATACAGCAATCGCAAATGGAGCAAATGTTCCCTTACCTTGGGGAGGCCTCCATGATGTCCCCCCCACGCCTCAGGGTGCACTGCTTGCTCCATTGGCATGGCTACATTGGTGCTGGAAAGTTAGGTAGGCTTGGGCTGGGAAACTGGAACCTGCTGGGACAAACCGAATATTCAGAGTCACATTCAGACTCTGAGTCTTTCTAGAATGAACCTTAGAACCAAATTGGATGTTAATAAAAATGCTTAACACGGCTCTTCAGTTTTATTTTTGTTCTTTTTTTCTCTACATAGTGTGCCCAAAAGCAGTCCCGAAACAGTGTGAAACTTGGCAGGAGGTGGGGGGGGGGTTAACGTTTTGCCCGCCACCATATTTCCTTAAATTGTTTGGTTTGGGTCCAATACATGTGAAATATCAGTGTTTTGAGTTCAAAACAAAACAATTCTGCGGTTACCATTGCACATAAGTGCCACAGCCATTAGACATCTTTTTTAATCAGTTGTTGACAGTGTAGGTTATATTTTTCTTTGTTCCTATAAATGTACAAAAAGTATCATAACCCAGTTCTAAAGTAATTGTATATCCCGAGTCTGTAATGTTTGCTGGGTTTTGTAGCATTCTATCTGTATAAAGTGATCATTCATCATAAAATCTAGACAATTTGTTTTGGTCAGTATGGAGTTATGCCTTGAGAATCTACCTTGAGAGGGGTATACACTGACCAAATTTCAGAAAAAATCTGACTTAAAGTGGCTGATTCACAGCAGTTTTAAGATTTTGCTTTGAAATGGATGTCAGAATTTTGTAATCTGCATGATCTAATGAACAAATTGACACTACTCCCATGGTTGCTTCACTAATGGTCCCACAGACCATGGTTTTTTTGAATGTTTGTTGACAAACTACCGTAACCAGAGCACATTTGCAGTGGTGTCTGATTTGGCTACTAGACCCTCACAATCCTAACCCTGTTTAAGTAACATTGCAGACATGCTAGTCATGGATATGACTAAACATGGCGTTGGGTATTTATTATGTTTTTATCTTGTCATCTTTCCAAGCAATCGTGTTGACTCCTTGCCATGTTTTATCATCCCCAAAATCTTGAAGGATGGGTTAGGCTAAGAGAGACTACGACTGACCCGTGGTTCCCTAATGATCTTCGTGGTTGAGAGGGATTTGAACCTGAAACACTCTGGCCCAAGTCCGACACTTTAGCCATTACATTTGGCTGCTCATTGCCTTTCTGCTGCTTTCTCAGATCTTTTCTGGAGAAAAAAAAACTTATTTAGACTGCTTCTGTGAACAAGTTGTTGTTTTGTAACTTCTCTATCCAGAGTGAATAGGATGCTTAAACATTATTTTTCCAAAGCCTTGTATGCCTTGACATGTTGATGAAAGTCATGTGTCTGCTATGTGCTTTTTCATGTAAATGATCAGGCTGAGGCACATCTCTCGTCTTCTGTTAACAGCCTGTGCTCAGTAGTCATGGTAGAAAATCCTTTGACTCTCCGATTAATTGGCAGCAGTCTGTCAGTGACTCCCCCCCCCCCGGTAAGACAAGGTGTGATGGAGCTCCTTAGGTGGTAGGTATGGGGGGTTATTAAGGGTGACAGAATGGAAAACAGACAGATCTGACCCATGGGGCACAGTTTATTGGGAAGTCAACTTGTGTTAGGGGTTATGTTCTTGCATCACTCGCTTACAGTTTCCCAGTGGATTGTGCCCCATGTTAATTGGGAGGAAGTTGCCTTTTGGATTTTTGCTAGTCTCTGGCATGTCTTGGGCCAGCCCTGCTGTCCTTCTTGTATATATTTTTGTGTGCTACTCATGTTAGGATATAAACATTGTAACTATTGAGGAAGCTACTGAATACAATGAGGAAAATGCCAATGAGGACTACATTTGTAGTGGGGGAAACCAAGTGAAATCAGGGAGCTGATTATTTTTGCAGACGATCAAGTCCCTCTGGTATATTTAAGGGCATGCTGCAGCATTAATGTTTACGCATAATGTTTTCCAAAGTAATTTATGCTGAACTGCCACTGACTTACTTAACATTTATAGGTCAACCACCTGCAGAAAGGGCATGTAGGTAGATTATTGTTGACTTTATGGTTATGGTAGCTAGCTAATCAGGGAGCATGCTGGGATATCTCTTGTTATGCTTGAGTAGCTTTAACACCAGGCCTCTAAGATTTCTGTGGGCACAGGGTAACATACCCATTTCTCATGACCAAAGCCCCTACTGAGATAGGAACTGTCATTGGGAAGGGAAATTGTAGTACAAAAGATAATAGTTACATAGAATTCCTTTATATGGGCCAAATTCATCATCTTAATCATCCCTTGGCAAACATACAGAATAAGATGACCCAGTGGACAAGCTTCTGGAAATAAGTGAGAAGAATCGCCGTGTACTCATAAGCATTATGCAGATCCCCCGCCCCCTTCGAGAATTTCTTTTTTAGTTGAACATTAATTTCTCTTATATGGCGAACAAGTAACTTTCATGCAGCCATTGTGCTTGGGGGAAATGGGAACTTTACTGTGAAATTTTCTCAGATTTCAAAGCAGCGTTTGTTTCTATGCTTGGAAACATGTTTTCATCATTTCACTTTTCAGAATAAATAATAATAATAATGTTTAAAATGTAGGTCGTTGGTAGCCAACCTCTTGGTAAACATGTCACAGAACAAGTCTAAGCTCCTGTTTAGACCCAAGATCCACCTTTAATCATAACCTGCAACTCGGGATCTAATTTTCACTTAAGAAGAGCCCTGCTGGATCAGGCCAAAGGCCCACCTAGTCCAGCTTCCTGTATCTCACAGTGGCCCCACCAGATGCCTCAGGGAGCACACGAGACAACAAGATACCTGTATCCTGTCACCACTCCCTTGCAACTGGCACAGAGAGAACCTACTCCTAAAACCAGGAGGTTGCTTATGGCTTGCAACCTGTGATGGTCTTTTCCTACATGAATCTATCCAATCCCCTTTTAAAGGCATCTAGGCCAGGTGCCATCACCACACGTACACATGTATGCATGTACACTTGTTTCTCTCTGGGTTTTTTTTCCTCTTTTTTTCACAGGCCATACTTCAGATATCCTTGTTTTAATAGTCTTTCAGTATCCCTAGTGAACTCTTGTACGGTGTGTGAGCGTGTGCATGCAAAGTAGGGATGTCTGTCAGAAAATTCTTAGCATCCTCACCAAATTAACAATTCCTGGAATGTGGGAGAAGAAGCCACGATAAACTCTTTTAGAATCAGTATAATATACTGTATGTAGTATACATACACCCTAGTCTTCCTTTCTTCGTCTCTTCCCCTTTCCTGTCTTTCTCAAAAGCAACTGTTGTAGTGCCACTGGTGCAACCAACCCTATGCCAGATTGTGATCCCTGTGTACAGTACGTCCTCGCTTACCATCATTTTGCTATCCGTTGTTTCGCTTTAACGTCGTCCTCCATGGCCACAGCTGCTTCTGGGTTGCAGCAGGCTCGCTTCCCACTTCCTGGTCCTATTTCCCCCCCAGAATGCCTTCAAGGTGGGTCTTGTTCCCAGTAGGTCGTGGTCCCAGAAATGGCTTTGCAGCATGCAGCGAGCCCGCCAGAGCCCCCCGGAGTGTCACTGAGCCCGCCGGTGAGAACTGGTTTCATTATATTGGGCAGAAGAGTCTGGCTCAGTTGGAAGAGCTGCTGCCTTCAAAGCCTGAAGACAGGTGAACTTGATAAGTTCGAGATACGGCTGGCCAAAAGCTGTGAAAGCCTCCAGGAGGAGAGATAAGAGCTTCCAGCTGCGTCGGTCGAGTGTGGGAGGCGCCAGCCAGCAGAATTGTCAGACTGTAAAAAGGATACCACCTGGAAAGTAGCTGTTCATGAAAGATTGGACACACACGGACACACACGTGCCCGCGCGCACACACACACACACACACATATATATATTGTAAAAAAGGGGGGTTAGGACAGCCTGCCCATGTACACCGCCTTGGATTAAAGTCGGAGGAGAAATCCAATGACCAAGAAAGGCGGTATATAAATACTGTATATTATTATATTATTATTATTATATATGTTGTTTCACTTAACGTCAGTTTTTTACCATATTAACAAATAGTTACAGATGGGGAGAGAGGCTAAGACATAATGGTGCACCTACAATCACCCAGTAACTTCATGACTAGTGACAGTTGAAGTGGGAGCCTTCTGGCTTGCTAAACTGGGCCATCTCAGGGGCTGATTTCTGATACATTGCATTATGCAGACTGATTTAATCACATTATATTTGACATATAGGGAGACTGCATTGCCACTGAATGTTTCCAAATGAAGACCACTTTAAGATTTTACAGTCAGCCACTCGTTCCTGAGAATCACATTTTTAAAAGGAATTGCAAATGTTGAACAAACTTGCATTGTCCTGTGAACAAGATGACTTCCTTGAGAGATTTTCTCACAAGGTAACGTTTTAATTTTTCAGTATAGATTTTTTTCTCTTTCCATAGAAGTTATTAGGAAGTCTCTGATGAAAATTTTCCTTATCGGTCCCATGTTCCATTGCAGATTAGTATCTCCTGGAAGGGTTGCATTGCCTGCATAAATATTGGTGAAGGAATTACGTTGAGTAGGCATAGTATGGGCGGCATGCAGCTTCTTAAAATAACCTTGGGGGGGGGTCATTACTAGTTTACCTGGAAGTTTTTGTTTGCAACAAAATGTCAGGTTTGGTGGTTTGGACCTGGTGGTAGAGTAGCCAAGTCCCCTGAGGCTCAAGGGCTTGTACCTTTTAGGTTAGGGGTGGAGCTTGGAAGAGGCGGGGCACCACAGTGTGGCTATGCCTAGATTCTGATGAGCATAGGGGCAGATCTAATAGCAAACACTTAAGTCCAATGAGAAAACAGCCTATCATCTTGGCTCTTTTCTTTCACCCTGAAATTATAGTCTTTCCCCTGGACACCCTGAAATGGAAGCCAAACCACTGAAATTTCAAGTTAAATCTTGAAACCTGGCAACCTTCCTTGATGATGAGGCATACGAAAAATACGCTTTGCCTATAAGAGGTATGTCTTATGTGGAAGGCTGATATGAAGTTAGAAAGACTTGATGTCTCAGCGCTAATGTTTATTACAATTACTGCGTATTACAGGAGGAGGCAGAGGGCTACTTTTACCAGTAATTTCTTTATAAATCTGCATAGTAGCTTGTACTTATAGAATCCATGCTCATTTTTTACTATAAGATGATTTTGAAGGGACACACACACACACACACACACACACACACACACACACACACACACACACACACACCAATGCTTTTTACGAGAACCAACTGATAATCACAGTGTGTTGTGTGGACGTTCAGGTTTCACTGAACTGTTCCTCATGAACAAATACAAGAAGATGTCGTTTAAAGGGTATGCATTAAGCCCTGCCTGCAGCTTAGTCTTAATGGAGGAAGCCCCTGACAGACTCACTAGGTTAAGGCTGGAGTCTTGTGCGAAAGATCTCAGATTACACAGAGGCAGGCTGGGAGAGAAAATCTATGGTGGTGATCTCTTTGAAACTTTGAAACGGTTGGTGGCAAAACGTTGCTGGGGATGATTTTTCTTCCTTTTTATTGTAATGTCAGTAAAGGCTTGCTTGACTTGACTTGATTTTTCTTCCCTTAACCTGTGAGTAAGTATTTCTGCCCTCTGCCAGTGCCCATTTGCCAGGCTCTTGGAGTGAAGCTTAATGGCAAATGTGAACAAGAAGCAAATAAGGAGAAAAAGGTGATTCTGGACAGTGCTTGGGGTGGACTTGTGGGAAAGGAGAACACACACAAATATTGTGCAAAACAAATGGCCACAGAAACAAACAAACAAAAAAAAATCAGGAAATAAAAACATGTATTGCAGATTCTATAGCACCCTGAAAGCCCAGGACAAGTTAAATAACAAGTGCATATTGTAAAATGCAAAATGAGAAAATTGGGGTGGAATGGGGTGGGGGAGGATATATTTGCTCACTTAGTGATCATTCCCTATGTATGTATGTCTACTCAGAAGTAAGTTCCATTGACTTCAATGAGACTTAGAGCCCAATCCTATCCTTCCACCTGGTGCAGCCACGTAAAAAACGGGAGCACTGTATCCAGGGGGGGGAGGATTGGGAGGCTTCAGAGGTGAAAGAGGATTTAAATCCCCTTACACCTCTGTAAGCCTCTGAAATCACAATAGGTCTCCTCGGACCTGTGCCAGCAAAATCACTGGTGGAAGTCCAAGGAGAGAAAGGGGGCGGGGAGGTTGCTGGAAAGGGGAATAGGATCTAGCATTCACCATTGCCACCGGATTCACCCCCTCCTGCAGTCTCCTCGCCCTGTTTTACCCCCTCCCTGCTGCTGTCTTACCTGCTCTGGCAGGTGGCTGGCGATCTGCTGGTGAACTAGGAGCGTGCTGCCTTGTGTGGCAGCGCTTCCAAAATGGCTACCGACGGTGCGCTCCATGTGGCCATTTTGTGACAGCGGAAGTGCCTTCCGCTGTTGCAAAGGGCTCCACAAGATGGCCCAATTCTCAATAGGATTGGGCCATTAGACCCAGGTAAGAATGTATAGGATTGTAGTCTTAATTTAAATTGTTCTTTTGCTTTTAGTCATGGCAAGTGGCAATATATGCAGGAAACTGGAGCCTCACTCCTCACGACCGGAAATCCTTCTCTGCCTCCCTTCTGAGACCTCATGTGCCATTTCCAATACACTTTCAAACCTTTCATCACAGCCTTGAGGACTAGAAACTTTATTTTTAAAATGTAAAACATTAGATGAAAAAATTTATATATCAAAGGTTTGAAGCACCCTGAAAGCTCAGGGAAATATTCACAACAAGTAGATGTCGGGCACCTGTGTAAGTGGGAGAAAGGCAGGATATAGATTATTAAATAAGTAAATAAATATTAGAGCACAACTAATGGGGTTTTTATATAACAGCATTTAAAAGTGTGTTAAACAGACAAAATCTAAAAACAGTAAGGCAGAGCAGAAAGAAACACCAAATTATAAAAAGCTCCACACCCACACTATGAAGTATTGACAAATTTAATACACATACATGCTACATTTCTGTAGTGTCTGAGAGGAAAACGACAGAGAGAGAGAGAGAGAGAGAGAGAGAGAGAGTGTTAAAATAGTCCTTGGCTCATACTAATCTATATTTTTTTAAATGTTATTTCTGAGGGAGTGATTTATTTACAGTGACAGCTTGTTACTTATGGTTGCTGCTGCCAGCTTCTGAAGTAATCTGATAACGTCAAATTGTGAAGGGAAGCTATAGGCTTTGCCTTGACTGACGTGCTATAAATCATGTACATAGCTGGTATATGTGTGTATATGAGGATGCTCGGGTTGATACTGATAGAAATACAAATCAAATACAACATATGGCAGCCCAGTGGAAAGCTCAGAATTCTAGATTTCAACCTATTGGATTTATATTTCTGAATGAAATGAAATAGCCATCCTTGGTTTTATATCAAAACTTCACTTCCAGGGATGATCCATTAACTTGAAGGCCAAAATGTAGAAGAGGAAGAAGTGTACAAAGAGAACTGAATGCCGAATGACAAGGCAGGTTTTGAACTTGCAATGGGACAGAACCCCATAAGCATGATGGGCAAAGTTACTCACCAGTTGAACGTCTTCAGACTTGCTAGTGCAAAGTCAGCAATGTGGCATTGTATTATCCCCTTCGACAGGAGCAATTGGCGCTTTTGTATAATTTTCATTCTGAGACATTCGTCCTGGAGCTGCAGCAGCTGAAGTCGGACTTGCAGAAGTCTCTTTGTAGACAGAACATTTACTTTACTGTGCTTGTACCAGCCAGTCTTAACTGTGTGTGGTGTCCAATTTTTTTCATATGAAAGCAGAGTATTGGGTCTCTTGTGGGAAATATTTATAATAATCAGTGGTTGTAGTTGTGCTTCATCTAACGACAATGTACTATTTTAATACCATTGGGGTTTGTAGGAGTTATGGAGTTTATTGGATTATGAAAGTAAAACTACTTTTTTTTTTAGGTAAATATAAGATTCTGCAACTTTGCTGTTAAAATGTAGAAAAGCAACAGCTGCAGTTCTCTGTGGACTGGCTTCAACCATGCTGGGTAAATTGTGTTAAGAATGTTTAGGTTATAGCTATGAGATGGGCACTTCACAGATTTTTATCAGAGCTCATCAATTTGACAGAATAGTTTCTGAGGGGGCAGTCGGGGTGGTGGTCAACTTCTCTCTGATAATTGTAATAATAATCTATTTATATACCGCCTTTCTTCTCATCAGGTTTTTCCTCAGACTTTATTCAAGGTGGTTTACACAGGCAGACTTTTCTACCCCCCCCCGAAGGGGTTTTTACAATAATTTTCTATTCGCATAGAACCTTTTTTTTCATCCTCCAGATGTTTCCCTTCACCGGTGTGGTTATCTCTCTGGCTGCACAGCACACACCTTCCGAGCTTGCTCGACAGCGACTCCTCCCTCTCACAGAGGATTAATATGGTGACTCCTCTCTCTCACAGAGGGTCAACACAGGTCATCTCAGTTTGTTGGCAACTTCCGGTCGTATCACATCCAGGGCATTACCGGGCTGGTCTCATCTTAGCTTTCTTTAGGCAGGTGGTAGCTCAACCCCCAGACCACACCTCCAGCCCAGAGGTTGGCAGGAACTCTTAAGGTTGGCAGGAAAATGCGGTCACCAGAGTAGGGGTTTCCTATAGATTTCTACTTGTCACATTTCAGCCACCCCTAGAAGAGGAGAGTGACAGAATGCAGAGGCGAAGCTAGCCTCCGCTGGGGGGGCCAGTGCGGCATGGCACTGTGACACCCCCTGTGACACCCCACGCGACGTCACAAACCCTACCCCACACAATTTTTAAGCCCCCCAACCCCCCCAAAAACACGGGGGTGCACCAAAGGGGGCAATTTGGGCGGCACAGGGGCGACAGCGTTGGGGGTGAATGAGCCAGGCGACAGCTTTCGTGCACCCTAGGCACGCACACGACGGCAGCTTCTTCGTGTGCACCCCCCAGGCATGGCAGCAGTCGCTAATCGGGCGGCGCAGGGGCGACTTAACTGTTACCTTCGTTCTTCTATCTTCTTCTTTCATGCAGGCTCGGCAGCAGCCTGCCTGCTGGCTGCCACCATGATGAGGGCCAGCGAGACTAGGTGCCCTTCTAGCACACACGCACCTAGTCTCGCTGGTCGGTCCTCCAGAATCTTGCTGGTCCTCTCTGGGCTCTGGAGGACCAGTGATACTCTGGAGGACCAACCAGTGAGATTAGGTGCGTGCGTGCTAGAGGCACCTAGTCTCGATTGCCCCCCCCATGGTGCACCCCTGACTGCTGTCGTGCCTGGGGAGTGCACACGAAGAAAAGATTCTGCCGTTTGTGTGCCTGGGGGTGCACAAAAGCCGTTGCCCAGCTCGTGCACCCCTGACTGCTTAAAAAAAACCAAAAAAAGCACACACACACGACCACTTTTAGGCTGCTGTTTGCAGGATCCACCCTGCAGACGACCGGAAAACCATGGGGGGGGTACTTTTTGGCCACGCCGCCGCCAAATTGCTGCCGGATTCGGCAATTTGGTGCCCCCTCCACTTGGCACCCCCTGCGCCACCCCCCTCCCTAACGACATTTCTGACAGAAGGGAGAACAATCCTACAAGGTTGTTTTGGGACACCGTATGGGAGCAGATTGTGTTTTGCAGAAGGTTGGCACAAAGTAATATTGTTTATGTACTGTGTTATATACTGTATATACCAGGGGTGGCCAAACTTGCTTAATGTAAGAGCCACATGCAATAAATTTCAGAGAGTTTGAGAGCCGCAATATTTAAGAAGCATTTAAATTCTTAAATATATTTACTCACCATAAACATTTAACTTGTGTTTTAATCCAGTGGACTCTCAGTTTATACCAGGTAAATAATTGTAAAGCTTGAAAAATTCTTATTTAGCTTTTATATTAATTATGATGCAAAAAGGGATTCAGCCAACATATTTCTGAGAACCGCACATTATATGTCAAAGAGCCACGTGTGGCTCAGAAGCCGCAGTTTGGCCACCCCTGGTATATACTGTACAAATCCCATTAGTTGAAGCATACCACTGGATGGTTTCTGTCAGGAGCTGCCAGAGCTAGAACTGATGAATCATCAGATCTTTGTGCTGCTGTCCTGTGCGATAGGCTATTGGGGCGGCAGAGGGTTCCCTAGGCTGCATTGTCTTTTTAGGCTCCAGAATGATTATGCCCACTGAAGGTACAGAATTTACTCCCTCTGACCAGGAAGGGCTAAAATAGATTCCATGTCAAGTGGAGACTTTGTTTGAGGAACAGCAAACTCTACTGTATTCGTTCTTAACCTGTGGCTGCCTAAATCCACACCTAAATTTTGCCTGTTTGTCCTGGTGTTACCGTTTATTTTGACTATTTTAGCAAGAAACCACCATGAAATGGAGATGTGTGGGAAACAGACTTAAAATGTTGGCACTGAAATTGACAGTTTTGAAGTGCTGACTTGTGGAAGTTTGTTGCTCTGCACTTTTAGAATCCTCTACATTTTGTTCCAGCTGTGTTTTATTTGTTCATAATACAAAAAAATCAAGGAATTATAGACAGTTTAATGAGGGGTGCATGCTGACCGGTATAGACTTCTTATTATCTCAACGTAAGTTACTATCTCAACTTATGATGACAGTCAGAAATGAGGGAAGTTGAGAGTGATGCACATGGGATTACCACCTGTGCTTTCTGGATTTAGTGTTATCGATGATACCATCCAATCAGGGATCACATGGTGAATGGGGTGATTCCACAATTATACGTGGCCAGTCAGATTTGGCTATGCAAGGACATTACTAAGGACATGTAACAACAATATAAATGAATTTTGGAAAGAGCACCGAAAAATAATTGATAAAGGATTAGCTCTGCTTAATTTAGTGAACTTAATTTTCTTTTGCAGAGCTAGTTAGGGATGTGTAGAAACTCTAGACATTTTTAGCTTTAGTGAAAGCAGCAGGCAAGACCATAAGCTTTTAATTTATATTGTCCTTTGGACATTTTTTCGAAACTATTTACCCATTACCTCTTAGGTCAGTGGTCTAATAATGCAACAAAGCACTTTTTGAAATTGCAGATAATTTTCAGTGCTCAGATCTCTGTGTAGTACTGATGGGGGAGGGAAGCTGATTAGGATCTTGGGAATTGTGCTTGATGGGAACAATCTGGAAGGAGTGAAAAATTATTAAACACACACAGCGGGAGTTGTAGGATTTACCATTGGCGTGCAGTGCTATTAATTCTCATTGCATCATGCAGCAGCTTGATTGCACACTGTGAATGCTGTTTATTGGAGAAGGGGTACAATTTTGCTTCAGTTTGTTGTAATGTAATACTAAATGCTAATTAGACCTCTAAAAATAATTAGAACCTCTTGCTACACTTAGAAATAGAAGCAGCCGAATCAGCTGATAGAAACAAAGGCCTTTAAAGCAATGCTAGGCACACTTCTATAGCAGCAGTGCCAACAACTTTACTGTTGGGGATTTCTTTTTTAAAAAACAGTGTTTTAATTACAGGATTATAAACAAATGCATTCTTCTGGGCCGTACTTTTCTGTTGTGCAAAGTGAAAACGTAACTGGTCATTATTTGAGGAAGAGCAGCAAGGACAGTAATGGTCAGTGGGCTGTTCCAAGCATCTGGAATGAGAATCACACCCACTTGTAGGAGGGAATCAGAATGTATTTGGGCAGACTGTATCTCATGCATGTATGCAAGGCGAGCGTAAGAGAGGGAATTTCTACATAAGGGTGAGGAAGAAGAGGTTGGAAATTGTAGGTGGTTTGCTGCTGCTTTGTAACTATTATTTATTTACACAATCCTTCAGCAAAAGGTTCCAGGATGGTGTACAATCAACATTTAAAACACATACAATATACATCATGAAATAGTACTGCAAAAATATAAAATAGTCTGGGGCTTTTCAGTCTAGAAAGAAGGCACCTGGGGGGGTGCATGATCGAGACATAAAATTATGCATGGGATGAATCGAGTGGATAGAGGGAAGTTCTTTCCACTCTTGCACAACACCAGAACCAGGGGACATCCACTAAAATTGACTGGCGGGAGAGTTGGAACAGACAAAAGGAAATATTCCTTTACCCAGTGTGTAATTAATCTGTGGAACTCCTTGCCACAGGGTGTGGTGATGCCACCTGGTCTGGCTTCTTTAAAAGGGGATTGGACAGATTTATCAAGGAATTGTCCATCACACATTACAAGTCATGTCAATATTCCGGCACTGTGCGGCACCTCCTTGGTACTTCTGGACACACAGCAATGACGTCAAATATCATAGCTGGACGTCCAGGAACTCCGAGCTGCATGGAGCTTGGCTTCAATGGAATTTGAGCTGTGCAGCCGCACAGTGTAAAGAGAATAGTAATCGCTGTGTCCTAAATATCATGGTACTGTATAATGAGTTAGTCTATATGTGATCAATACATAGTCTCATAGCAAATAATTGGTACAAGAATGTTATAGTTCGTTCATATTGCACAGTCTTCTAAGTTCTGGTGTCTCCAAAAGAAAGTTTGCCGTGCGGAAGCAAGGAATGGATGGTATTCTTTCCCTGTCTGATATTTGGATTCTTCCTAAGAATACAGTACAGGGGGTGCCCCATATCCCGAGGATTCACTTATCCACAGATTGTGGATCACAGCCCCCCCGTCTCCCCCCGCCCATGATCTTTTCTTTAGCTGATATTGCTGGCGCCAGGTCGAAGGGCTTCTTGATTCACCAAAAGCAGCAAGCAGCTTATAGCAACGAAGCAGGCAAGCAACCTGCATGCTAGAGAGGCTCCGTTGATCAGGAAGCTTCCTACTTCCTGTTTAACTGAGACTTTCTAGCATGCAGGCTGCTTGCCTGCTTCGTCGCTATGCGGCTTTTGGTGAATCAAGAAGCCCCCTGACCTGGCACTAGCAATATCAGCTAAAGGAAAGGTAATGGGTGTGGGGGTGCCCGGTATCCATGGGTTCCCAGTATCCGCAGGGGGGAGGAACCTATCCCCCACAGATACCGGAGCCTTACTGTATATAGTGTGAGCAATTCTAGAAATGTTCATTGTCATCAAGTCTTGAACGCAAAATTATGGAATGTGCTGCTTGATTTGGCAACACACATACTAAAAATGGAATGATGCAGAGAAGATTAATACAATTTCTGTGGAAGAATGTCACGCAAATTCATGAAGTGTTCCATAATGTTAAAGGAGAGGGACCATAACTAAGGGATGGAGCCCACCCTTTGAATTGAGAAGGTTCTTATCTTGCAGCATCTCCAATTAAAAAGAACTTCAGTAACAGGCCTGGAAAAGAACTCTGCTTGAGACTCTGGTGAAATGGTGTTTAATCAGACAATACCAGATTAGGGACCGATATTGCAATGCCAGGCAATACCGGATTAGATAACCAACAGTCTGAACAAGAGCAGCTTCAACTGTTCAATTAACCCCCCCCCCAAGCATACCCTGTTGCAACCTCTCACTTGTATGAATGGCTTGTTGCTCTTCCAAAGCCCCATGTGTAATTAATAAAACAGGTGCATTTTACTTTCCACAAGTCAATGCAATAAGAGGGTGCATTTGAATAGCTCCTTGAGTAGATGCTTGAATGCATTCTCCTTGAAACATTGTCTTTCTTTTATGTTCTCTTAAAATGTGGATCCTTGAGAGGCAACATGAGGTCAATCCGATATGACTGGCATATTATTTATTTATTTATGAAATATTTAAACAATCTGGTTTTAGCGCATCCTATGTACCTGAAAAGCAACTGCTTTGACAAACTGCTGCTGTGTGACCTGGGTAGTCTTGGGTCAGAATGAGAGAAATTGGTGTTATACTAAGATGTATGTTAATACATATATTATTTATATAGGCATTAGTGAGCACGTTGGTTGTCTCAGCGCAAGCCAAGGCCTCGGTTTGTGGCCTTGGGGCTTTCAGTAGATCAGTTTATCATATGTTGTGGGGGTTCCTCCCCCCTTTCGTTTGCTTATGAATAATTAAAAACTTAAATTACTTGCCATGTACAAAATTCATATGCCGGGGAAAATAGCTACATGAAAATTAATTTTCTGTTCTGCGAGACTGACGGGAAATCAATTAATCTTGATGTATTATTTTATGCAGAACAGGGTGCAGGAACCAGCCGAGAGAATGGCTACAGCTGTTCTTGTTGGTTGGGCCATATATTATAGTTGGCGGGTTTGACAGCTTCTGAAGGAAATGGCTGAAGGGTATCAGGCAGGTGAATCAACTGTAAAAATTTATTGGAGAATACAAACTGTTTCTAGGGGACTGATATAAAACTCACACTTGAGAACTGAAGTATTGAATGTTTGTGTGACTGGAGCAGCTTGTTGTCAATATTTATAGCTTTTCTCTTTGTTACATGTCCTATTTGTTTGATTAACTAGTCGGATGTTCATGTCTGGTTGATAATTTATGTATTGTGCCTTCTGTAGCATTTTTGATGCATTAAGATTTACCACTGGGTTTTCACAGAATGCAATATGCTAAGCAAAGTGACAGAGGTGTTTACAGCAGGTTTCAAGTTTTATAACTCACTAGGTAGATCAGTAACTTTTGTTTACAGTTGCTGCTATTAGGTTGAAATGCACCTTGGTGTACTTGAGGGTTGGAGGGAAACCAGTCTCCTTTAAAAAAATGAGAACAGATAATAATCAGTATATGTGTATATTTGTATATGTGATTTAGTTGATTCTGTTGAAAAGTGTTCAATCCCTTACACAATGCATACATAACTTCTTACTGAAATAAATTTACTGAAATACATTTTCTTGGCTAACAGACTTGTACATACTGATGCTTTGCATAGATGAGAAAAGGGAAAGTACGGTAGTATACGGTATGGTATTATAATGGTTTTAAACAAATAGTTTAGAGTGATGATATGGGATGTTTTATGTGGCGTATGCAATGCCGGACAATTTAAGAATGTGCACACAGTTTTCTCAAGAGGGGAAGTTAACCTGTAAGCAGGAACGTTTAAAGAAGTATATGACCAGAGTTGTGAACCCAGCAGAATTGTGGTGTGCAGTAGGCTGTCATGATTAAGAACGGAACCGAAATCACAGTGAAGTGCTGCCCCGGCAGACTGAAATCCGTCACAAGCCAGGCCCTGGGTCCACCTGCAACTTATTCTGCCCACTTCATCTGGAAGGAGGTCTCTCTAGCCCCTGGAGACACAGAGGCCATGCGTCTCTGGCTGCAGGTCAAGTGATGCCAAAAAATATCCTTTAATATTGGCCTTAGGTGCTGTCCTGGGGAGAATGGAGCTCCAAATTTGACTGGTTTCGGGGGATCAGCAGAATGTACTCAGACCTGTTCATGCGACTCACTTACTACTGAGTCTCTGTCTCACATGATTATTGTCCCTACTACAATGGTCTGTGTCAATATTTTCTGCATCCAATTCTAACATTCTCTTCTAGATCGGATGCTGATAATCATCTGTTTTTTACTGGATGGGAAAAATGAGTCATTCACTGAGGGTAGCCAAATTTCGATATTCAATCTTGATTGGTGTAATTGATTGTAATTCTGACCACCTACAAGAGAGTGACTAGGGTTATAGTTTTTCTCATTATTGATTTTATTTATTTCATTTTATTATAATTTGTTGTTTAAAGTTATCTTATGTAAGTGTTCTTGCATCTGTATTTGTATTCTAGGTTGGCAGGGTCTTTGACTCTTGCTTTTATATGTTTTTTTCTTTATGCCATTAAAGGTTGTGGTTTGATTGATTGATTGACTGGTTTTGCTTGAAGTTGGAATGTGACGGTTGCTTTATCTGCGCACATTTGTTCTTATTCTACTCTTCTTTGTGTGCCTCTTCTTTTCCTGTATCATTGGTTTTTCTTTGCTCTGTCACCTCACCATATTCTTGGAATGATTTTTTTTCCCTGCCTTCTACCATGCTTCTCTTTGCTCTTTCAAATTACTGTTTTTGTTTCCAGTGAGATTTATTTGGTTAAGTTTCTTTTCTTTGCCGTAAAAAACAAAATCACTCTGGCAAAGATGGCCTACTATTTTGTAGGAATCTTGGTTTATAAGTAGAGGTGGGAGAAAATGGTTTTATTTATTTGCAGATTTTGGAGTTTAATCAAAATGAAATAGTAGAAAGCGGTGTTATGTGTTTTTATTACAATTTTTCCCACTTTTATCAATTGTAGTCACTTTAAAAGTGTACTTGGTAGGTGGTATAGATTGTACAGTGTCAGCAGATGAAGAATGATGCAAAATTACATATTTTATTTTTTGCAGATTTATTTTTTTTCCGCAGAAAGCGGTGTTATGTGTTTTTATTTCGTTATCACCATTTTCTCCTGCCCCTATTTATAAGTTATACATGACCTTGTGTATCCTAACTACCCTTTCTGTCCCACCTGCATCCTTTACTCTGGTCTCCTATGATATGGGGTATATTAAAAAAAATGTACACACATTCATATGGACTACATTGTAGAAAACCTGCAACCCTCAAACATCTAAGGGAAGCAGTTGAAGCAGTATAGAACCATCCTAGCACACACACTGGTGGATCTCTGCAGGTCTCTTAGTCAACGATGTCAGTGGTGTATAGACACCAATGGGGAACATTTTTAGTATGGTCTAATTCATTAACTAATTGATTAACTGGATCAAGCAACTGCTTCTGTGTACACTGTATATATGTGTGAATTACAATATTATGGTAGGTGTGTGAATTATAGTATCCTAGTACTTTACCTTATGTGCAAATTATAGCATAATAAATTTGACACTATAAAGTGTGTGCACATTTTCTTGAGACGCCCTGTATATTTAGACCCTGAGCCTTTGGTCAGGAACTTGTCTTTTTCTAAAGCTTTCTGAAGTGTTTCGCTTCAGTGTTGTACAAATTACCCAAAATAAAATAAAATGTGTGTGTGTGTGTGTGTGAACTATGAGTAAAGAAGTTTCTGGGTTGAGTTTTACCTTATCCACAAACTCACTAGGTGGCCTTCGGCAAACCACTGTGTGTCAGCTGCAGTGCCCACCCTTGTTGTGATACAAAGGCAAAAATACTGGACTGCTTTACTGGGCTGCTTATATGAATTACTGAGGAAATGGCATTCTGCTAGTGGGAAGCCTCTTCTGCACTTGGAAGGCCTGTATTTGAAGTAGCAGAAGCATGAGCAAATCTCGACTGTCACAGCGCAATCCTATCCAATTTACGCCACTGGTGTAACCAGCGGTACAGCGAGAACGGGAGGCCCCGGAACGGAAAGGGGTTTCAAATCCCCTCTGAAGGAGGATTCAAAGGGGATTTAAATCTCCCCTCCCCTGCAAAGCCTCCCACCCTGCCCTCCCCCGCTGGTTACACTGGTGGTGTAAGTTGGATAGGATTGCACTGCAAATCTAGGGGAAATCTTCCATTTGAGTTCCTTTGCCACAGACTGTGTCTTCCTTTTCTCACTATATTTCTTACACTGCGATACAGCTTCTGATGCATTGTGGTGCTGCAGTATGAGAAGGCTTTCACTTGCCCAAGAGTTCACAGAACAGCGCTAGTAGATTTTTTTTAAAAAAAAACCTTATTATATTCTCTCCTTCCACCTATGATCCTTTGAATCCAAGCCAATGTATGAAATGCTCTCCAAACACTTGAGATGCAGTATATAAATATATTGCTTTGTCATTATTTAGTGGCTGAAAAGAAGGGTTTTGAATGGCCTTGTAAAAGGCATGTTAATAACGATCAAGGTTGGCTTTCAAAATTCATGGGCCTGTGCTGTAAATTGGTCTTGCTAATACGTTCGCAAATGAGCACACCTCTAAGTTAGTTTGGCATTACCTGGGTTTTGGAGGTTGGCAAAAGAGAAATGAGATGTTGATTAGCTTACAGCAGACATGCATATGAAAAAGTCCCTTTCATGCTTAAGGAGTCTGGATATAATTTGCAAGCTTCAGTTGAGCAGTCATCTTTTTTTTCTTTTTTCCTTTTTTCTTTTTTTGGTAATGCAATGAAAACATTGCAGAGCATCTTAAAATATAGAAAATGAAGAAAAATGAAATTATGGATTTCTGATTATATTGCCTTGGTACGACACCAGCTAATTGCTTCTATATATTTTGTTTCCCATAATTTAACACGCAAAGACATTTTTAATGCACTTACTTTAGAGACAATGGTAGGAGTTGAATTATTCTTCCATTTTATAAGCTGGCAAGGGCTTTATTTAGCATCACCGTTTGATTGTTTTGGTAAGGTTGAACTCTACGTGTCCTTCCTCAGTAAGAAAATCTATAAAGAAACCTGTGAAGTTTTTTTAAAAAAACTTATTAATGAAATCTGGCCAGCACAACCTCCTAAAAATTAGCATTTACTAGTCCAACTTTCACAGATGTTAAACATTTGGTGATGTTATTTGGAGCTGCTTGAACCACATTAAAGTCCAGCCACTAGAGTGTTGAAACAGTTGGGCAGTATCGTAAAACACATATAAAAAGAAATGGTGGGATGTTAGGGTGGTGGTGGTGTGGTGTCAGGAAAACACCAGTTTTTCCTTAAGTTTTGTGTGCACGGCTACATCAATTGAGTAGGAACGAGAAGGTAAAATGTGCCAGATACACAAGCCTGTAATTGCTACATGAGTTTGGCAGGTATATGCAATTTAGCAATACGTCAAATATGACAAATTGTTGTTGAACTAAACTACAGCCTTAATAAGATCACATCTGTTCATTCTATGCAGTGAACCGGATGTCTGATTTAAAGCATGTACTTACCAGTATTGCATTGTTATTTTTAAATATTTAACAGGCTCTTAGCCACAAACACAAGAAATATGTTTAGGTATAAAAATCTCTTTTGCAGTTATATACAGTTGGACCTCGGTATCTACGGGGGTTCTGTTCCTGAAACCTCAGCGGATACTGAAATCCGTGTTAAGTGGAACCCCTTTTCATGGTTACGGGGGTCACTTTAAAAATGCTTAAAAAAGTTAAAAAATAGCCTTCCTTACCTTTTTCGCTGGCAAGCTGTTCTGTTTGCAGGGTTGTAGACAATGAAATCGTGCTCCTACAGCCTCTTCCAGGTCACACAACTTCCCCCTCCCTTCCCCAGGCTTGCCCCAATATATTCTGGGGTGACCTTGGGGAAGGGAGGGGGGAAGTCAAGCAACATATCCAAGTTGAGACAAATCTGTGGATTCCAAATCTGAGGATAGAGAGGTCTGACTGTGTATACTTTTGGCCTTTGTTGCGCTCATACATTCTCTGGGAGGGGAGGGGATTGTCACCATTTAAGCAGTGCCCCCTTTTGTAACAGTACACAGATTGCACACAAGTATGTTAAGCATGCTGAACAATAATGACCAACAAAATGCTGTTGCCCCTCGGTAATAGTTGGCATATGTGCAGAGGCGTCACTAGGGCGTGCACGTCACCCAAGTGACGCCTCCCCCCTATACCCCCCTCTTACAAATCTTCGGCGTGACCATAGGCCACACCGCTATTTGGGGGGGCTGCCGCTCCAGGCGCCCGACGGGCCGCTGGCCCAAGCGCCCCCTTAATTGTTGCAGCCGGCTCGGGGACGTCTTCCCCGGCTGGCTGTCCGGGGCCTTCTGAGGAAGGCCCGCTGCGCGAACGTTATTTATAAAGCCAGGATGGTGTAGTGGTTTGGGAGTCGGACTTAGACCTGGAAGATCCAGGTTCAAATCCCCGCTCAGCCACAAAGCTTCCTGGGTGACGTTGGGCCAGTCACTATCTCTCAGCCCCACCTACCTCACAGGGTTGTTGTGAGGACAAAAAGGAGGGGAGGAAATATGTACACCACTCTGAGCTCCTTGGAGGAAGGGCGGTATAAAAATGTGAAAAATAAATAAATAATGTTTTTTAGCGCATGCGCAGACCGTTCCTGAGGGAAAAGGGCAGCCCTTTTCCCTCAGGGACGGTCTGCGCATGTGCAAAAACGTCGGCCGGGGAAGACGTCTCTGGAGCCGGCTCTGGGGACGTCTTCGGTGCCATGTCTCGGGGGCGACGTCTTCGGGGGCGACGCGTGCAGGAGAGGTGATGAGTCACGCGCGTGTGCACGTCATCCCTTGTGCGCGTCACCCCGTAGTGGACCGCTACTGTTGCTTGACGGTAGTGACGCCATTGCATATGTGACAATCTCACAGCAAATCCAATAGATGGCTGATGCCAGAAAACAAAGAACACCACATCCTTTTCAAACATGTACCAAGGACATCCTTGGACAATTAACTCATTACATAGCAGCAAACTTAGGCTCACTATCAGGTGTAAACTTGACAAGAAGCTCTCCAAGTATTCTTGTCTGACATGTGTTTCCAAACAAAATTCACGCATTATGTTTTTAAGTGTATGCCTAAATATATAAAGTGACAAGCACATGTGGGCTTCTCTATGGACAAGATGGATCCTTTATATCGAGAGAGGCAAACTCATTCGTTCTGGCTTTCATTTGGGTAAGATGGGTTCTTTTTTAGTAAATAAGTGTCATGTGGGTTTCAAATTGTAGAGGAATCAGGGGTTTGTCAGTGGATTTGTGTAGCCATGTGGCAACTGTATTCACCACCAGGGTTCTGGCATATAGACAAGCTCATAGCCCTTTTCTCATATAATTCCTCAATGCATTTAATGAACATGGAGGGAGACCATGCCCTTGCTTGTAATTCAAACTGACCTTTATTCTTTTGCAGGTTTACCAAAAACATGAACTATGAGTTTGACCACCTATGTGCTAGTTTGAGAGTGCCGCCACAGGATAGAACTTTTGAACTGAGATAAAAAAATGTACTTGTCTGCCTTTCTCTGGATTCCAATATTGAAGCAGAAGAAGCTATTGGATGTAATAATCCTTTCTAACACTGAAGTAATTGTGCTATCCACACAAAGCAGCTTCCACTTGAATTTTTCATTCCAGGTGCAAAATTGGAAGAGGTTTTGGAGTACTTCCTACTTAGCTGAGCGTATTATTTAAAAAATGACTTGATATGTACAGAGTGCACCACTGATTCCCAAATTTTGTGTTAAGCATGTTAGTACATCGCAAGAGGGGCTGAAATGTGCCTAGAAAAATTAAGCTACTGTATTGGATGCACCCACCAGACAAAAAATGTACTTGTCTGCCTTTCTCTGGATTCTGGCCTTTAGAGAAGGGAGGCTCTGTGCAGCATTTTATTTATTTATTTATGCATGCATACATACCCTGCCTTTCTCCCACACTTAAGGGCACTCAAGACGGCTTACAACATAAAAGCAATACAAATTATTCATTTTAAGCAACCAAACAATAAAACATTAAAACACCGATTGGCCTTTCTCTGCCAATATATAGGTGATGACACCATTCCCAAGGAGGGAGTACAGCCATACCAGGATTCCCTGATGCAGCTCATGCTACAGCTGTGACTGACATGGGGGAATCCTAGGAACATCCCCTTTGGCCAGGATGCACAGTCCGATCCCTGAGCTTTGATTGACTGGGCAAAAAGAAGGGCAGCACATGGGAAGGCAATAGTAAGTGGGCTATCGTGAAGTTGCAAAGAAGATGTCTGCCCATTCTCCTGAGTGTGCCTGTATCCCTTTAGAGATATAATTATAATATCTGTATTTATATACCGTCTATCTGTCATCTGATTTCTCCTCGGACTTTATTCAAGGCGGTTTACATAGGCAGGTTTTTCTAAACCCTCGTAGGGATTTATATATTCCTGTAGAGAGATATAGATCTGTGTATCTATCTGTGTCCATCCAGCCACACAAACACATTCTAATATAGGGCTTCTCAAACTGTGGGTCGCAACCCACTTGGTGGGTCACGGCCCAATGCAGAGGTGGGTTGTGAGTTGGGCCCCACTCACCCGCTCTTGCCTCCGTTTGGCTCCAAATTGGAGCAAAACGGAAGCAACCAGAGGCCACACCCACCTTCTGCAGCTATTCCTGGCCCTGGATGGCCATCCAGGGCCAGGAGAAGTGACTTCTGTGTCACTCCGGTTTCGCCGACGCAACTTCAGGTCAAGTTGAGAGGCGTCTTTGAGGCCCATGGAGGCCGTCCAGGGCCAGGAGCAGCTGCAGGAGGTGGGTTGCCACTCCACCGTCGGAAGAAAAGGTAGGTCACGGCCACGCCAAGATTGAGAACCCCTGCTCTAATATATTGCTGCATCTTTTTGAATAAAAGTTTGGAGATGATGGGAGTACAAAAGATGGAGAACATTTTCCTGTCCTAAACCCCTTCTGTGCTCCTTTTTTCTCTTTCTAGTTTCTGTCATCACCTTTCTGAATTCACTTTATCGCTTGAGAGTGACCATTTTAATCGCCCCTTAGTAGAATTATCCTACTGCTTGTTATTTTTCTCAGTGGATCACTGAAATCACATTCTGACAGGTAACCAGTATCAAAGTCTGGAAGAGTCAGTAAAAATCAGAGCTGTATCCACAGATTGTTTGGTATTGATCTCAGCCTTTAACGCACTAGGCCAGCAATTTTCAATCTTTTTCATCTCATGGCACACTGAGTAGTCGCTAAAATTGTCAAGGCACATCATCAGTTTTTTAAATAATTGACAAGGCACACCACAATGCTGGTAGGGGACCCGCATCCCCAAATGTCCTTACTAATAAATTACCCTCCTCCAAACTGCTGTGGCACACCTGTGGACCATTCACGACACACAAATGTGTGTGGACCATTCACAGCACACCATTCTTTACCTGCTACCCCCATGCTACATTTTTTTCTTTCCTGCTTCCCCCTTCACTGTCTCTTAGGTGGTCTTAGCCAGTCAGGGATTATACAGGGAATGAGCTGATATCACAGTGCTACACAATCAGATTTGGTTTGCCTGATGTCACTGAAGACAACTTAAATAAGTGTGTGTGTGTGGGGGGGGGGACCTGTGGCTTCTGCTTAGTTCTACTCTTTTCCCTTAAGGACATGGGTTCAGCGGCGCCACTATCGTAAAGTGACGATAGCGGGCCACTATGGGTTAATGCGCGCATAGGGGTGGCACACGCACACATGCGCGTGTGTGACCTCCGATTCCGAAGACGTCTCCGGAGCCGGCTCCCAGCCTCGGAGGGGCCTTCCGAGGCCGGGAGCCGGCTCCGGAGACGTCTTCCCCGGCCGACGCGCCAGGGCCTTCTGATGTCACAATGGAATTTATACCTTTTTTTGCGCATGCGCAGATGGTTCCTGAGGGAAAAGGGCTCCCATCTTTTCCCTCAGGAACCGTCTGCGCATGCGCAAAAAACGGTATAAATTCCATTGTGACGCAGAGCCTTTGTCAGAAGGCCCTGGCGCGTCGGCTGGAGTGGTCGCTCCAAGGCTTTCTCCTGGCCTCGAAGCCTCTGAGGCTGGGAGAAGGCCTTGGAGCGGAGCCCAGCCGGCTGCAACGGGGGGGGGCCGGGGCAGCGTCCCGTCGGGTCGCCCCCTCGAAAAATCGTGACACGGCCTAGCGGCCGCGCCAACTTAGATCTTTGGGGGTGGGGGGATTAGGGTGACGCGCGTTGCCCCGCCTTGGGGCAGCGCGCGTCGTAGTGACGCCGCTGCATGGGTTGCCAAATTGGTTTTTTGTATAACACATGGCACCATTAACTGTATCAAGGGCATTGCCTGGTTTGTGTTGTGTGCGTTGCTTTAAGCACTGGACGAAATCTGCCACAGAGTTAGATGTGCTTAAGTCTACTGAAATCTATGGCAAGCTTAGCTCTGTTGGATGGAATGAATTATAGGCATTGTTTCAAATCCCACCCTGCCCAGCATAAGGCAGCATGCGCATTTCTCAGGTGTACTGTATCCTGTAACTGCATGTCCTTCCTGCTTTATTATGCAATTTAATTATTCATGTCTTTCATTTATTAGCAGTAAAATGGGCTCTGGAAAAAATAATTAGATTAAGAGACTAAAATTAGTGCAAAGTGTAAAAATGACAGTAAAATGAAATGGGCTCCCTATTTGCTAAAGTAAAATGCAATCAGATACTTAATTATGGTGATGTTCAAGAAAATGTTCCTCCTTCAGATAGCAGCAAAGCCACAGTATTGAATGTTGTGAAACTCTCTTCTGTCCAAGATGTGGATATTGTTAATATAAGAAATGGTGGTGACAGAGCAATGTGGTGGCTTGTTGTTGTTTGTTTGTTTGTTTTAACCTCTGTTTGGTATAGATCAGTGGTTCTCACAGTGGTGGGTCGCGACCCACCATTGAGAACAAAAGCTCTGCCCCCTGCCCCCTTAAGGAGCGGGGACAGCATGACGGCGGTGATCTTGGGGATTGCCACCACTGTGGCTGAAAAAGTGCCTAAAACGGCCATTTTGTGCCTTACTGGGGCTTGGGGGGGCTTCGGGGAGGTCTGCACAACCCTCTGCAGGCCTCCCCGATCTTTGGATCGCTGAAAAACGGCGATTATCGGGCACTTCTGGTTTCCGCTGCTGGCCCCGCCCCCACAGACACTCAGAGTTCTCCCCGCCTTGCAAAACTTTTATTTATTTATCCCACCTTTCTCCCAATAAGGGTACTCAAGGAGACTTATAACATTAAAACAACAGTAATAAAACGTTTTAAAACAATTAAAACAAGTACAGTACTCCCCCCATATCTGCTGGGGATATGTTCCAGGCCCCTCCATGGATACTTGAAACCGTGGATAAGAGCGAACACTCCCTCCATGGTTTCCTGAGGGGCCCCCGCCCTGCCTCCCCTGCGGGCAGGCATGCTCGCTCCCCCAGCTCTTACTTTTCTTTCAGCAAGCTTTGTTTCTTCCTTAAAACAGAGAAGCAGCCTCCATTGCAGGCAAGTAGAATGAGACTAAGTCCTAGAGAGGCTCTGCAAGGTTTCTGTTAACCTTGCAGAGCCTCTCTAGGACTTAGTCTTGTTCTACGTGCCTGCAATAAGCAGCCAGAGGCTGCTCTCCTGTTTGTTTAAGGAAGAAACAAAGCTTACTGGGGAAAAAAAATAAAAGCCGGGGGGGGGGTCCCAGTGATCCATGGATAACTGAAACCGTGGATAGCGAATCCGTGGATATGGGGGACCACCTGTAAAACAAGACAAGCTCCAATGGATCACATAAAACAGATTAAAATTACATTTGATTAAAAAGCCAGCCCATCATGTCAGCTATCGAATGCCAACCTAAATAAAATTGTCTTAAAGCCCCACCGAAAGTTCTCCAAAGAGGGAGTCATTCTTAATTCAAAAGGGGAGGGAATTCCACAATCGGGGTGCCTCCACCAAGAAGGCCCTGTTCCTCGCCGCCATCCCTTGCACCTCCGTCAGTGGTGGCATGATTAGCAGGGCCCATTCTGATGACCTCAGAGGATGGGTTGGATTGTATAGAAGGAGGTGGTCCCTCAAATACCCTGGTCTTGATCTGTAAAGTGCTTTCAAAGTCAAAACTAGCACTTTGAATTGTGCCTGTAACGAACCTGCAGCCAGTGTAGCCAACAAAGCAGCGGCCTGACTGAGGTGAACCAACGAGTCCCCGCAACTACACAGACGGCTGCATTCCAGACAGTCTTCAAAGGCAGCCCCGCATATAGCGTGTTGCAGTAATCTGATCTAGATGTAACTAGGGCATGGGTCACCATGGCCAAGTCTGAGTGGTTCAGGTATGGCTGCAGCTGTTGGATCAGCCAAAGTTGAGTGAAGACTCGCCTCACCTCAGGCACCATCCAGGAGCAGCTGCTCATCCAAGAGCACCTCCTAAACTGCAGATCTGCTCCTTCAGAGGGATTGCATTTGCAACCCCATTCAGAGCATGACGTTTTTTGCAGGTCCAATACCTGAATATATACTGTATGTGGCCATCTCTTCACTTTTCTTTTGCGTGTATTTTTGTCATGCTTCTAAACATAAGACTGTAAATGTGAGGATTAGAAATACATTCTTCGCATATCTATCATGAAAATTGTGGTTTTTAGGTGTGTGAAGAGCTTGTGGAACATCCTGTGTTCCCTCTAACCTGCGTGGTGAAACAGTTCAAATCAGAGCGCCACACAAAGAGGCGTTGTTAGGGGGCGGGGGAGTGGTGGGTGCCGAGGGTGACACTCGGGGGGGGGGGGTTGCAAAAAAAATCAGTCAGATTCACAAAAAAGCACACACACCCGTGTTTTTGCGGCCACTTTTAGGTCGTTTGCAGTGCACCCCCTGCAAACGGCCTAAAAGCAGCCAAAACCCCGCGCTGGGGTGCTTTTTTGCTGTGGCGACAAATTAGGTGGCACTGTGGCAAAAAAGCAACTCCTAAGCGGTTTTTAGGTCACTTTTAGGGTGGTTGCCGGTGTGGTGAACTTTGGCCGACCAGGCAGATGAAGAAGACGGACTGAACTTGAAGAAGAGGACGCCGCAACCACGCTTTGCCCCACACGCACTTTGCTTCTGGTCATCTTCCCCGCATGCGCACTGGAACGTACTTCTCACATGCACACTGACTTCAGACATCCATGCACGCGCGAAGTACGTTCTACTGCGCATGCGGGGAAGACGACCAGAAGCAAGGTGTGTGTGTGTGGGGGGGGGCAAAGCACAGCTGCGGCGTCCTCTTCAAGTTTGGTCCGTCTTTTTCGGCTGGCCAACCAGCCGGAGTTCACCACACTGGCACACACCCCTAAAAGAGGCTTTTTAAGGCCTCTTTTAGGCCATTTTTTGCAGGGACGCCTTTTTTGATTCCAAGCCAATTCCAAGCCAAATTCATTCAAATTGAAATGGAATCATTTTAATATTTTTTAAAGGGTGGAGGAAGGATGACCATTTTCTCGGGAAGGTTGTTTGAGAGTAGGATTGCTGCTCAGAGTGTGTACATAAATTAAATTTCTTTTGCTGCCCCCCCCCCAATCCCACCCCATGTGGCAGTTACTGTCCAGGTACTCCGCAGAATGTTTACAGGACAGAAACCCTAATGAAGCAGCTGGGACTGGAGTTGAGATTCTGGATAATGAGCCTCCATAAAAAAGTGTGGGGAGGTGACGTCGCTTTCCAGTGGTGACATCACTTCCAGGGGTGTCACAAGGAAGAGGGCCCTGAGTACTACAGTGGCTAGCTACGCCACTTCTTCCTAACCTTATTACTTGGAACATTCTTTTGCAGGACTTTACAGGGTCTATACAGTTGTTCTTTTATCAGGTAGCACTAACAGATACACTAATGTTCTAGTTCTGGGGCTACACTAATGTGCATGTTCTGGGACTACATTATTAATAACAAATCATGATGGCAGAATGAACACACACACACACACACACACACACACACACACACACACACACGCTCTGACATTACCCGTGCACCCCCCCAAATAATCACGCTAGACAGAGGCTTGGGTTAAAGGGCCAAATTTTATTAAACATAACAGAACCTGCAGCATAACATAATACTTTAACTAGACCCTTAGAGCGTGCGGGCCCTAAATGGGGGAAACGGGCCTAGCCGTCTTCCTCCCCCGTTAATCCCCCCAGGGCGTGACAACCTGACTCAAGCCTCCCAGTGGTCAAAGACCACGTGAGCTATCATGGTCAACCCCGCAGGGTCGAGGCAGCTGGACGCATCAACCCCAGCGGCCGTGCCGTGATATGGGTTAACGCATTCCAGCCAAGGGGCTTGCCAGCCAGCCTCATGGACCCGGGCGGTGTCACTAGAGCGGTCCTGGGTTACCCCTTGACCTTGCTAACCTCAGGCTGACGCCGGATCCCAGTTTCCTGGCTACCCGGCCCGCACGCCACCTGCCACAAGAAACAACAAAATTAAACCGGAAGCAATAGTGCCACACACCCCACCCCAACCCAGTCTGGGGTAGGCGAAAAAAACTGCCAACCCAAAGCCAATCAGGGTGGCAGCCAAAAATTCCTACCCGGCCCTCAAACGAGCGACCAGCTAGACTCAGACTGTAATAAGGGAGGGCGGGCGGGGTACACAAAATCGGCTCGGACTGAGGAGACGGAGCGAACGAGCTCCCGTCTCCCCGCCGAGCCACGCCCCCAACAGGCCCTGCAGCCAATTGCTGCACTCCCCCGTCGAGCCTCTGACCAGCGCGCGGGGGAGGGGGCCGGGTAATGAGCGGCGACGGGGTGAGCACCCGTCACCGGCCTTACCCGTGCACCCCCCCAAATAATCACGCTAGACAGAGGCTTGGGTTAAAGGGCCAAATTTTATTAAACATAACAGAACCTGCAGCATAACATAATACTTTAACTAGACCCTTAGAGCGTGCGGGCCCTAAATGGGGGAAACGGGCCTAGCCGTCTTCCTCCCCCGTTAATCCCCCCAGGGCGTGACAACCTGACTCAAGCCTCCCAGTGGTCAAAGACCACGTGAGCTATCATGGTCAACCCCGCAGGGTCGAGGCAGCTGGACGCATCAACCCCAGCGGCCGTGCCGTGATATGGGTTAACGCATTCCAGCCAAGGGGCTTGCCAGCCAGCCTCATGGACCCGGGCGGTGTCACTAGAGCGGTCCTGGGTTACCCCTTGACCTTGCTAACCTCAGGCTGACGCCGGATCCCAGTTTCCTGGCTACCCGGCCCGCACGCCACCTGCCACACGGGGGGGTTAGCCTCGCGCTTAACCCCCACCGCCCCACAGGCCAAAAAGACGCCGAAGCGCCTGCTGCAGGTCTGAAAGAAAAATATCCGCTCCCTGCGAGGAAAGGTGCACACCATCGCCTCTAAATAGGCTTGGGGCATTATACGTTATACCAGGATGCCTAACCACATCACCCCCCATACGGTATACCACCCCCCCCAGGTAGGCATTGGCTTTGCGTCTGGCCAAATCCACCAGACGCGGGTCTCTAGCACTACGCCAGCACCTACGGGGAAGCATGTGGGACCAGATGAAATAAATCCCCGGGATCCACTGCCTTATTGTTATCAGATCCCTACGGATCTGGTGCCTCAAGGACAAACCTGTCCTCTGGCACAGATCATTCTCACCCAAATGCAGCACTAACACCTGGGGAGGGGGGTGTCCGTCTAGGAATTCCTGCAGGAGCGGAAGCAGCTGGCCGCTGAGCATACCCCGTCTTGCGAGCCAGCAAACATCGGCAAGGCCACCCAGGCCCAGCTGGGACCCGAAGCGACTGGAAACCGCCCTCTTGCAGGCCCAGAAAACGATGGAATGTCCGCAGATGACAATGCGGACAGGGCTGCAGCGTGAGCGACCTGCCGAGAAAAACAAAATTAAATGCGTGATCAAAGGCAACAATCACAAGAATAACAGTTCCCAACTGGGAAAGCCCAACTCCGGGCAACTGAGCAAACCCCCTCACCAGGCATATGCTCTACACTGAGCGCCCATCCAACAGGAAGGTGAGGAAGTTAATACCCAACACGGGCCGTTTAAACTTTGAGCAGCTATCCGCACCGGGCATGTGCTCTACACTGAGCGCCCCTCTAAAATAGAAAGTGGGGATACTAACTCAAAACCCGCCTAAACTGGCCGAACGAACAAATGAGCAAACCCCCTCACCAGGCATATGCTCTACACTGAGCGCCCATCCAACAGGAAGGTGAGGAAGTTAATACCCAACACAGGCCGTTTAAACTTTGAGCAGCTATCCGCACCGGGCATGAGCTCTACACTGAGCGCCCCTCTAAAATAGAAAGTGGGGATACTAACTCAAAACCCGCCTAAACTGGCCGAAAGCGCCCCTCATTGGGCAAAAACGTAAACCAGCATGGGCTCCAAGGAACCCGATCCGTTGAATGGCCATCGAATGCAGACCCAAAGTAGCTGCAGTCGTGGCCACCCCAACCCTAAAGGAATGTAGGCCAAATTCATAAAAGGGCCAAATTCCATTGGAACAAGGTGAGGGGTGAACCGTCTGCATGGCAGAAAAAACAGGGAGCATAGGGGAAGGCCCTCCCCCTCCGAAGGAAAAACCCTGTGACCCTGGCCAAACTGGTCCGCTTTAGACCTCCTCAAGGTAAGAGGAAGGCCCTCCACCCTCCGAAGGAAAAAACCCCGTGACCTTGGCCAAAAATGCCCGCCCCGGCGCCAACATGCGTCCAGCAATTCAATCAACCTATTAATGTTAGGCTGGGGCAGACGGCTAGAGGCAGAAGGTGGGGCAGAAGGTGCACAACTCAATCCCCAAAAACGTTAGGGCGGTAGCTGGGCCCTCTGTTTTGCCCTGTGCTATAGGAACCCGCCCAAGACGATCTAACCGTGTCGGGGCTCAAAACGCGGCGTAGCGAGAACAACCGTGGCACTTTAATTGGGGTCGGGCTCCTTGTTATGGGAGCCACCGCCCCCTCCGCCTCCCCTTCTAAGGCTTCCCTTACCTCCTGCTTTTCCTCCCCCAATCCTGGGACAGCCGGAAATGGGGTGGTTTCCTGTACACACGGGGCAGGCGTGTGTGTAAGGGCAGCTGGGCTTGTTACACTTCCCTGAGGCATTATACTCGTAACAAGTGCGGGGAAGGTGCTGAACCCCCTGCCCCCTGGAGGCAACTCGCTCAGGGCCCTGCTGATTACGGGCGATGAGGTGCCCGCTGTCAGACCTATCACCAGAAATCGATCTTGACGGAACCACCAACTGCGTCCACAACTCCAGTTGGGGCGTGCGCCAATCTAAGGCGGGGTCATGTGATGCTCGAAGGCGAAAATGTTCATCATACCCCATCCAAGCAGGACCGGCGTATTCCCTGTACGCCCTGTGTATGATGTCGAGATACTTTATCATAGCCAAGGCCCTCTTGGGCTGCATCTGAATGACCACCGACATAAAAATGCAGTAGCCACTCAGCCAGTTGGCCCAGTTCCTGTCAATTTTTCTTCGCTTGACAGTATCTTGATCCTGCATGGGCTCGCCCACCCGCTTGACAGGCTCCGGCTCCATGTGGAGGAGGCTAAAAATGTCCACAAACTCGCCTCTCCAAATTTTCTCCTTCACAGATAAGGCCAAGTGGCCACCAAGTGGGAGAGCAAGGTCTCCATAAGACCGCCGTGGACGATCCTCAGCATCCCAGCCCCATGGTCCAGAACCAGCCCAGGGCTGGGCCATGACTGGATTAAACCCGGCCCATGAGTGCAGATGTGGCGGCACCTGTGGCAAAACTCCCGGAAAAGGAGGTTCCCCCTGACCTAAAGTCAGCTGCGGACCAGCAGCAAAAACAGTGCCAGGATGTACAAAACCCATTCCCTGCCAGCCGCCTGATGGAGGGGCACCTCCACACGTGGCCCTCAAAAATGCATTGACCTGGGCCGAGTTCCATCCACCCCCACCTACGTCCCATACCGCTCCAACACCAGGCAGCTGCTGCGCCTCACCTGTGGCGCCTGGATCCAGATTGACGACTGGGTGTGAGTCTGCTGCGGCAAGGGACGACCCTACGGCTGTTGAATGGATGCCCTTAGGAGAAGTGGATAAAAACATTTTATTTCCACGACCCTTGCGAGTTGAACGTCTAACCTGAGCTGCCCCTGATGTTTCCCCTCCATCCCCTTGGCCCAAAGCACGCTCCGCCTTTTCCCGCTCCAGAGCTTCGATGCGAGCTATCAGCGACCTGTAATCACCTGCCTGCTCCTCCTCTACTTCAGAGGAGGAATCCTGAGGAGGCGGTGGCGGGCGCTTGGGAGCCCTACCCCCTTTCTTTTGGGCTTTCTTGGACATATTGGCCTTGTGAGGTCACAGGTGAAAAGGATGAAAGCAAAAAACAGAACTGAGGCCAGGAAAGAAGGGATGACCTAAATGATACACTTCGCCCCCAAAGAACAAAAGTGACGAAAGCAAAACAGCACTAAGGCCAAGAAAGGGAGGGGTGAATTAAAATAATACGCGTTGCCCCCAGGGATCAAAAAGGACAAAAGCAAAAAAGCACTAAGGCCAAGAAAGGGAGGGGTTAATTAAAATAATACGCTTTGCCCCCAGAGATCAAAAAGGACGAAAGCAAAACAGCACTAAGGCCAAGAAGGGAAAATGTAAGTTATACGGTTAGGTCCTAGAGATCAAAAGTGGCAAAAGCAAGACAGCACCAAGGCCAATAAAAGGGAGGGATTAAGTGAAATAAAATGCGTTGCCCCCAAGAGATCAAGTGTACAGCCTCAGTAAAAGTATCCCTATGAAATGCAATGAGGGAAGTACAAAAAGCAACGCAAAGTTACGTGAAGTGCCCTGCAGTATTTCCTAAAAGCAGTGATTTCTTACTCTGCTGCCTGAGGCAGCCAACTGTCAGCTCCAACGAACGCCAGACACAGCTTGTGGCGAAAGCTGCCTGAAACTATAGGGGCGGGGCTAGCAACAGGAGCGTAAGCTCCCAACGGACAAACGGCCACCCGCGGTGATTGAAAACCAGCACTCAAGTGCTACAGGGAAGAAGCCGTAACTCAAGAAAACAATGCAAAAGGAGAAGGGAAGGGGCTCATGAAAAGGCAGGGAATGAATTAAGCTAAACTGGCGCGTGGCAAACAAAAGAGACAAAAGAGGAACTGGGAAGGGGCCGTATGAAAGGCAGGGATAATAATTAAACAAACGAGGTGCTTTGCAAACAAAGATACCGCTCCGAAAGGAGCAAAATAAGCTACAGGTCCCTGCAGCCTTCTCCGACACTGCCAGCCAAGCTCCAGCGACGATCCAGCGAAGGTCCTCGGACAGCAGCAGCTCCCTGCTGCTAAGCAACAAGGCGAACGCAGCCCTTCTGACAGAGCCTGCCGCCTGCTCCTTTGCCAGATGACCCTCGACGAAAGCGACTCTGCAGCCAGGAAGATTCGCCCCCCCAACTAGGCCCTAGCCACGAGGTAAGAGCAACGCGACAGCTCTCCTCACAAAATCGGCTCGGACTGAGGAGACGGAGCGAACGAGCTCCCGTCTCCCCGCCGAGCCACGCCCCCAACAGGCCCTGCAGCCAATTGCTGCACTCCCCCGTCGAGCCTCTGACCAGCGCGCGGGGGAGGGGGCCGGGTAATGAGCGGCGACGGGGTGAGCACCCGTCACCGGCCTTATTCTTGTAATACAAGTTCACAGTAACGAATTCTTTGTTCATTCTGACATCTTCATGATTATGGGCTTCTCAGTGGTATCTGACTGTCCACCATTGGAAACTTGGAAACAGGTTGCTGGTCAAGATGGGCCTTTGCTCTGATCCAGGAGGATTCATTTTCTTCCTTTCTTTTCTTTCTGTGTACTCAAGGTGGCCCAGTCCAGCAATTACCATATCAACAGCACAAACAGTAAAACCAAGATATATTTATCTCATGTCTTATTTTTGCTACAGAATTGAAATCCTTTACTACATTTTGTTGGAAGAAATCCAGAGTTTTATGCTCTCAAGAACAGTGATAATTCACAAGCAGTCAAACTGATGCTTATAAACAACTTGTCAAAAGCTGACCACGCTCCTGCCAAAGCCCAGTACTTTGTAGTCCTATTGATGTTGTTGGAGAGTTAAGCACAGGCTTAAGCATGTTTAAAGTTTGCTGAATCATGCACTGAATTTCCGTGACACTCAGGACAACCTCTCCTTGACAAACTCGACCAGAAACATTTTATCATCGTGTTTAAAAAAGTGTTTGTGAGACTCTGAAATGTATAGAGTGGCTGCACTTAGAGGAGTATTTCTATTTCCTTAGCCACTATTTATTTATTTTATTGTATTTTACCCAATTTTATTTTTTGCTGAGTAATAATTGTTGCAGTGGGAGAATGTAATCAGGACATAGTTATCTTTCATATACAAGTACTAGAGAGAAAATAATAGGGTAGCTTAGGCGGAGATCTAGCGCCTTCAATGTCTCTCATATTTTGTGCTCTATTTTCAAACATTTTAAATGAAGATTAGTTTCTTAAATTCACTCCAGCACTACATGCCATCAAATCTCATCACCAGTCACTTAGATCTCTAATTAACTTATACTCTATAGGCCCATTTCTTCGGCTTACATTTCTTTCAAGTCCCTCTAATGTGCTGAGTTACACTGGAAAGAAACAATAAGATTTAAGGGAAGAATTAATTTAAGAAAGTCAGGAACAGATAAGGGAAAATGAGAAAAAGCAGCTTAGTATTTTGTCTTGTAAATGGCCTTGCTCTGTTAGACGAAAGAATCCATTTATTCAAGAAGGGGAGGGATTGTTAATGAAAGAGATGATGAACACAGCTATTACAGTAATGAATTTTAGCACTCACTTTATGTGATATTTTATTTATGAGCTGCTTGATTATTCAGATAAAGACAAGAAGTTTATAGCAGTAGATTATGTCTTGTTTTCATAAACATATTCAGTAGTTTAATAAACATAATTTATTTTTTTCACTTTAAAAATGAGCAAAATTTATGAGAGATTATTTTAGGGTTAATGAAGTCTAACATTAAGGAAATATTACCCTATAATATTGGAGCCTTCAGTGCTAGAGATGCAATAGCTTGATTTTTTTTCTCCTTAAGGGCTATTTTTATATATTACACGTTTTGTGCCATTAATCCTATTTTTACAAGTTCCTCTTAGGCCAATTCAGTGAAAATTACACACGGAAGTTTATAGTTCTGTCATCTTGTTTTACTAAAAGCTTTAATAAACACCTAACAATTGAATGAAATAGTATATTTTGTTAAGAAGATGCCGCTTGTGAATTAATTGCCATAATATCATGGAGATTATGGCAGGAATGCTATTGATTTTGCAAAAGAGTCCGACAGCAATAAACAGAGATTTTGAACTAGCTGATTATGCGGGCCAAAGTACATTTAAGCAAATAAAACTACAAACAGCGAGCTGGGTGTTTGCTGGTGAGAGTCGGATGTGATAATTAGCAGCATTGTAGTTATCTAATTGACATCCTGAAATGGTAAGATTGAAAGCTACCGCACAGGGAGTATAGCACCCTACAGATCTATTTTATTGTGTCAGATAAAAGGGAGAGAAGCAAAAGAAATGAGGAAAACAGGCAGTGTAACAGATTTAATTTGCAGGGGAAAATTTGTTCTAATGTATAATGCAATCTTTACACAGAGGTGCAGTGCTTTCAGATCGAGGCTCAGCGTAGAGGAAAGACAGCCAACACATACCCCATCCTCCTCATTGATCAACACTGAAAAACAATTTGCTCTGTAGCAATATAATAATGAACTATATTAGATCACGAGAATTCAAAGCAAACAATGTAGGCCTGAAGGCCGAAACTTGCATCTCCTCTTTGTAAGCACATGGATAATTTACTCTGTGAATGTTTTTTTTTTTAAAGCACTTATCAAAATCCTTTGGTGTATTTTTAAATGTAAGCAAACATTTGTTTCGTAATATAATTTGCCAATGCCTGTTAAGCTTGTTTCTTCCTTGTTCCTGTGTGCGGCATGTTAGGACGCACACAAAGGAATTGTGGGAACTTGGGAAGGAACTGGCAGGTAGGTTTGCATTTTCCAGCTTAATTCACTTGATGAAAAGCTGCTGCTTGTGATGTGTCATATATCAAAGGTAGGGCATCAGTAATCTTTGCTCAAGGGCACGGGTAACAGACAGATAGACATGTGAATGAGATGGAAAAAAAGCGACTCATCCTTTTCTGCTAACACCACGGCGGAGATAAAGGAAGATTTATGAGTCATCTTGGACCACATACCAGCAAGCAGCACACAGTATTTTTCACATGTTTCCAAAATTGGTGGTGGAAGGCAATCAGGTTGTCACAATGTCCATCAGGTGCTTTTATGGAGAAATTGGGTCCTTTGGGCTTCATATTCAGCCTTTTTTTTTCATTTGCTGTGGAGAATGTGTGTTTCATTGTGACTGTGTGTGTGTGTGTGCATACACACGCATGTGTGCGTATGTGCATGCGCATGCGTGTGTAAATATAAAATAACTGAAGAGGCCTGCATTCAGATAGACTCTGGATCCTAGCAGGATGCAATCCAGTCATAAAGGATTGGAGCCAAAGAGTGTGAAATTAAGGAATACAGTGATGCCTCACAAGACAAATGCCTCGCACAACAAAAAACTCGCAAGACAAAAGCATTTTGCAAGTTTTTTGGTGACTCGCAAGACAAATTTTCTTGCAAAAACAATTTCGTCTTGTGGAACACTCAGCTCCTAAAGCCACAATCTATTCAAATGTTAAAGTATTCAAGAGGGTTAGCAGACTGCAAACAGTACAGCCCGAGGCCACACCGATTATCACCCGACAAATAGCTAACACTAGCAGAGATAAAGGCAAAGCAGAGATAAAACTACCATCCTGAAAAACTTCCCATCCTAGTAGGTGTACTGATTAAGACCCTACCCATTCTTCGTTTTGGCCCGGAAGCGGCAGCAGCAACTCGGCACAGGCTGTCTGCCTGCCTGCTTCGAGTCTCTTACTGACTCACACAGGAGCCGCCCTCACGCCGAGGAAAGCCTCTTCAGCTGTTGCACGGCCGAGAGGTAATGGTGCATTTAGTGGTGCCTGCTCCGCCCCTTAGCCTGGCCGGCACCACGGCAGGAGGATACTGTAGGCGACAGCTACACTTGCCATTTGAATAAAGTATTCAAGAGGGTTAGCAGACTGCAAACAGTACAGCCCGAGGCCACACCGATTATCACCCGACAAATAGCTAACACCAGCAGAGATAAAGGCAAAGCAGAGATAAAACTTCCCTTCCCTTCCAGAAACGGTGTGCATTACTAGAGCGGAGCTCTGGGAACTGTGAGTACTGTAAATACTTAAAAGTAAATAGCACGGCAGGGGAGGTGACTCGCAAGACAAAATTATTCGCAAGACAACATGACTCACGGAACGAATTAATTTTGTCTTGTGAGGCACCACTGTACATGCTAACGTTACTCCAAAAACATTAGCGCTAGTAGAAGAGTTTGCAAAATGCTATAAGTAAGTTTTATAGCAGGCCTTATGCTTGTTCAAGTTCTAAGTGGAAGAACATTTGGATTTTGTTTCAGTTTTGTATCCTATGCTTTCGTACAAGGTTTAAAACAGTCCTTCTGTTGTAAGCAGAGGATCCCTTCCGCATGCAAAAGGGAACCTGTGGGTCATCCCCCCCCCATGTTTTTCAATATTCTGAGGGGTGGCCCAGTCATAAGACTGACTGAAATAGCCACTCTGGACAACAGGCTGGGGGAGATGACACCTTTCACCTGCTTGACATTTCCTCTGGCCCACTGTCACAACCTTTTCTTCCATGCTCTCCTTGTAGAGTAAACATGAAGAAGATGGAGGGCTTCCTACCGCCTCCTCCATGAGGTTTGGCCTGAAAAATCTACTTGATGAGTGGTATACTCTGACCAAACTTCAGAAAATTCTGATGAATGACTGATTTGTAAACTCGGTTTACAAATTTGTAGCAGTTGGTTTTGAGCCTTCACACTGCTTGCGACCATCCCTGGGCCCACCCAAAACATATCTTACATTTCTCTTTTTGGTGGTTTAGATTCTATCAAAACTTCAAAGCTATTGAAACAATGTGCCTTGAGCTGGTTTGAAAATGTGGTGTTCCATATTTCAAAGTTCCTATTTTTAATCTGTCATTTAAATAAGGGCGTGCGATGAGAGCTTGCATCCATGTGGCAAACTGAAACTTAGTGTGTGCACTGTGTTTTCCAAAAAAGAAAAAAAGAAAAAGAAAAAGGGGCAATTGCTGGAGTGAGCTGGCTGCAACAGTGTGTATTTGTAAATAGGAGAATGGGAGCTGCTGTATTTGTCAATGTTTGTATGCGCTTGCTCATGGTGTGCTTCTGCATATATTTGCTAACTTTTGCACGTTGCTGTGCATGCTTGCACATGGTATGTTGCTGCCTCTGTATGTGATGTGCTCTTTGCATATGTCCTGTGCATTGCACACATTGATGCCACATTATTGCATGCGTTGTGCTTCTGTGGGTGTGTTTGTGGCATGTTGCTATGTGCATTTGTGTGTGGCATGTTCCTAAGTACATTTTGCACGTGGTGGGTTGCTCTGTGTGTGTGTGTGTGGGGGGGAGAAACTTGATTTGCAGTCTCTGTCATGGCTCACTTTCTCTGTAGATTTGTTCCACATCTCTTTTGATATTTCTGCCATATTGAATTGATTTGTAGTCTGTGATATCAACAGTGGACTATATTCCCAGCTGTCATAAGCCATTCAGTTTCAGTTTTAACCCCCCACTCAGAACTAAACGATGGATTCTATTGTATGCCTAATACACTTTTGAACTATTGAACAAATTATGAAAATAGAAAAGATGACTGAGATAAGATGTGTAAAGTACTTTCAATATCTTAGGGCCAAATCCGATCCAACTTTCCAGTGCCGATGTGACCACAATGTATTCAGCCACAATAAATGTTGCCTTCCGTTGACGAGGCCTCTGTGACTACCCCCTTGGCACGGTTGCATCGGCACTGTTGGATAGGATTGGGCCCTTAATGTGCAAGTGCTAAATATTATAGGGCCACAGTGAATTTAAATAGTGTCTCCCGCTACCCACAGCTCAGGCAATCCAGTGAGTTTCTTTTCAAAACCAAAGATATTCTAGGATTGGAAACTTTCAATTTTAGAGAAGAATTAAGACATGTATAAATTTTTCTCATGCACCTAAAAGCACAGAAATTGTAAGTTAATGTGCTTACCATAGTTTTCCTATACAGGTGTCTCCCGCTTAATGACGGATTGCTTAATGACAAAGAGCAAAGGATTTAAAAAGACACATCTTTTAAAATCCCTAGCTCTTCAGCTGTTTCGCATAAGATAAGGGCAAAGCCCTTATTTAAAACCTAAGAGCTTGGATGTTTAACGCTGGGGCTTTAAGCACAGTGCAAAACTTCAAAGCACAGCAAGACCCACTTAATGATGGCTTCACTTTACGATGGGGATTTCAGAACATATCCCCGTCATTAAGCAGGGGACACCTGTATATTAGTAGAGTACAGAAGTAAAGGGGAAATATGCCTCCCTGGCTGCTGCTGCTTCTCCTCCTCCTCTAAACAGGCTGTTGATGTTTCTCTGAGAGGTGGTTTGACTTAAAAGCAATAAACTTTTACATTTCTACAGCCTCGCATATTGTGTTTGCTTACAACATAGCCTCTGTGCACCCACACTTTCTTGTAGTCTTTCAGCTCCAACCCTCTTCCTTTGTAGGTTGGTGGAACATTAAAGCTCAGAACTCTGTGACGGCTGTTAGAATGGCTTAAGTTAACTAATAATTGTGGAGGGTCAAGGTTGATAAACAGAGGACGCAGAAGAGGACACACAACACTGGGGATAGATGGGGAGCATTTTTGATGTACATAAGTGACTGAAAACAGAAGGAGGCTTAAAAATATTAAATAAAACATGGCGGCTTCTGCTCCCATTCCTAACCCAGTTGAATTTTATGGTTATATATTTATTTTAAAAGCTGATTTGCAAGTTTGACCTCACCCTTTAGTAGTTCGAAAGCTACTTTAATGATATAAAACATTCTAAATATTCTGTATACTCAATTCATTGCAATATTCCCCTTAATTTTCATGATTTGAGTGCCTGTAGAAACATAAAATTAATGACAAGAGCTTACCCCACAAACTGACAATCCCAAAAATTAGTTTATAGATCCTTGGAGCATAATTGACCTTGTGCAATATGCCTCACCACTGGGCACCCATCTCTCAGGCCCATTATGTCCTCCACAAAGATCTTGTTGCATTTCCTGCACAGGTGGGAAACCAGTGTTGTCTGTCTGTGGCTAGTGAAGGTGAGTAGAGAGAGGACTGGAAGACAGAAGGAATTGATGAAAGCAACTGGAGAGTAACATTGGGAAAGGTGAGGAGGGAGGTAAAAAGGTGGAAAGTTTGGGAGAAAATATGGGAGCCCCCCCCCCAGATTTAAATTGTGGGACTGCAGGGAGATGTGTCCTCCAAAATGTGAACCCTGAGACTTGGCTTTGGGCCTAAAGTGGGGAGCAAGTTCACATACAACTTGTTGACTCATCAGTCCATTTTGGAAGGCTGAACTGCTGGAGCCTCTCTGCTCAAGCAAAGGGATGGCAGCCGGTATGTGCTTTAGGTACTTATTTATTTATTTATTTATTTATTTGATTGAATGTGTATCTTGCTTGTATCTCATTGACTCAGGGCAGCTTGCAGTGTTTGTTCTAAATGTTAATAATTCTGTCCCCAAAGGGGCTCACAAAATAATAATAATTAATAATAATAATTTATAATAAATTATTGTTATTATGATGTTAGTTTGGGGTAATAAAAGAGGTCCTATGAAATCAAAATAACATTGTAAACATAATCTATTTGTTAAAAAAAAAAAGGAGGACTTAGTCCCAAGTCTAGTTGTGGTGATAGTGTCTCCAGAGCTCTGCCCAGGAAGGAAACAGATGTCAACTTACCAGGTCCTGTGGTTCTCCTTATCCTCCAGTATCAGCACCAACTGCCAGTGGTGACTGTTGGACAAGGTGCTGCAAAGGGGAGACATCCTGGGTACTCCATGGGAGGGGGGGGGGGCTTGATTACGGATTAAATGACTTAAATGTTCTCTCTCTTTGTCCTGAACTTCTTCCCCCTCTCCACATATGTTTTGTAGGTCTGCAACCATTGCCATTTAATTTTAATTCTACTAGGGTTGTTTTGGCCTAGAAATTTTTATTTTATTTTTTTACACCGAGTTGGGCCTTGAACTGGATAAGTGATTGCCTTGTGTCAGTTCCAATACGAAACATTGTTGATTTTAGCTTTTGTTTGATCAGTTGCTTCAGATGAGACTACATGTTTTAACTTGAACTTTTTTATATATTCCTATGAGGGGGGGGGTGTTGTCAACTCTGATTGATACATTTGTCATTTCTTAGTAACTTCATATTCTTCCCCGTATTTACAGAGATCACATTTTAGTGTCAAGTGAGTCATATGCTTGCAGAGATTTATCCACTTTGTAGCAATTTGACAAGCATTGTGAATTCCAAAATAAGACATTTAGAGTCTCTCAAAAATCATCTCTCATAGCTTTTTATTTGTTGTTGGGGCATGTGATTAGAATTCAGCGCAGACGTAATGGATGATATTTCATAGTAGGGGTGGGTATCTGTCCAGAACTCCTTTCAAGTGACAATGTGAAGAAAACAAACTTTTTCCGTGAGACCACATAGAAGAGGAAACCAAACCCTTCCCCCAAGCAGTTGGTGGGAGTAGCCATTTTGTATTCTTTTTTAGAGCTTGCTTTGCCTTATTTACATTCCAGGGGGTGAAAAAGAAGGGATACCACCAAAACCAGTAGAGAAAAAAGGACAAAGCCCCAAACAGGTGCTCAGAGCATAATGTACTGTATAATACTTTTGTACATTTACCCAATGGGGTTTGGCCTTGGCTTTCTTCAGGAGCTCTAGAAAAGATACAGGCAACATACATCAATACTTAATAGTCAATACACAATCAAAAATAACTTATTAGAATAACTATAAGTACAACAAAATCACAACTAATCATGCATGAGGAAGTGGAAAAATATGAAGCCACCAAAAATTATCACAATATTAATGAATGGAGTGAACATGATATATTGAGTCAAATGTAATGATGATGAATGCCTACAAAATGTAAAATGCCAATTGTTTGCACATATAAAATCATATGCAGAGAAGACTTTGTTGTAGTAACCTTTAAAATAACTTTTGAAGCCAATAACTAGTTCCACGTCTTCAAAATAATTGCATTAAGGGTAAATAAACATGAATATATAATGTGCGCTCACCTAAGAGAAGCCCCTTAAATTTAATAATTGACCCCATGATTCTGAAGTCCTGAAAACGCATATACAGGAATTCCCTACTTAAGGACGTTCTGCTTTATGACCCCTCGCATATACGACAGGGGTCATTAGCAGAACGTCATGGGTCTCTTTCCCTACCTTTTCAAAGTTTGAAGCCTGTCCCTGGTCGTGGGCCTCTCCGGAGGCCTGTTCCTGGCCTCTGCAGTCCTCTGAGGGCCTTGGAATGACCCACAGAGGCCTCCATAATTTCCGGTTTTCGGAGCAAACCGGAAGTGCCTTACGGAAGTCTCTGTGGGCCATTCTGAGGCCCTCAGAGGCCAGGAACAGGCTTCCGGAGAGGCCCACAACCAGGGACAGGCCTCAAACTTTAAGGTAGGTATGGGCCTGCTTAACGATGGGTCTGCTTAATGACGGGGTTACAGGAACATATCCCTGTCGTTAAGTGGGGGACACCTTGTATGCCTCTCTGCAATGCAGAGCTTCTGTTTGTCTCTTATGTACTAAATATAGTTTACTGCACCTGAACTTGTCTAGTTTGCTGAACAGCCAGTTTTATTTTATATTTTACTTTTGTCTCTTTAGAACATGTAATTGTGCAGCACTGTACTTCTTTTGTCTGCAGCTTGCTCAGTTTATTACAGCACTGCCAAGTGTCTGAACTGGATCAGAGAAACAATGATTTTTTGGCTTCTCTTTGTCCCATTGTTTGTTTATCCAATTATTCTTGCCATTGTCTTTTTTCCCAAAACAAAGGTACTGGTCATTTTTTCCCCTGTAAAGATTTCTTCAGAATCTTCTATTAGCACATGGATTCCATGAAGTCAACAAGAACAGTCGGTCAATACTGGTGATGCCACCAAAGTTTGAAAATAATGGGCTTGAATTTCCCTATCTTGCAATATTTGATTGCAAGTATTGCATGCATACACAGAACACTGTGGGCCTTCTTAGAACTCTATTTTACAAATAAAAAACTGTTGGTGGTAGGTTGTATGTTTGTTTTGAGTATTTAATAGGCTTACCATTTTTTCCCGGTGTTCAACCGGAACAACACCCCCCACAACTAACTAACTAACTAACTAAATAAATAAAATGTCTAGGTTTTTTTTTCTTGGGGGGGCGCGAAGTGCCCCTGTTGCCGCACAAAGCCGCCGCCACAATTTAAATTTTTTAACTTACTTTTTTTCCAGGAGCCGGCCTCTTGGATCACGCGAAATCTCGTGAGATCCAAGAAGTCGGCGCCCAAATCTTGTGAGAGTATAATGCCCTCACGAGATCTGGGTGCTGACATTTTGGATCTCGCAAGATTTCGCGAGCCAAGATGCCGGATCCCGGAAAAAAAGGTAAGTTTAACAAATTAAAATGGCGGTGGCGTGGAAGCTTACCATTCGCCCCGGAACCCTTCCGGGACGATTCTGGGAATCAAGGCTTGTTTCCGGGACCGTCCTGGAAATTCCGGGACGAATGGTAAGCATATTTAACAATGACACTTGTCCTTTGTGATCTGATTATATTTGAGCCAAGGAGAAAGTGCACATCACTAGTCAGTACTGCTGCAGCAAACACAGTCTAGAAATTTAAACAGAGAGAGAGAGAGAGAGAGAGAGAGAGAGAGAGCAGGGGCATACTCTGAAATAGTATTCAGTCATTTTTGAGAAGGATTCCAGAATATCACTGTTTGTAAAGATTAGCACAATGTTTAAAGTTGTGTTGGTCTTCCTTTAGGCCCTAATGAAGTGTGACAGGAGGTTGATGTGGCTCACTTACTGTAACATCAAAAGGGATGTGGCGGAAGCAGAATCCTCTCACTCCCCACGTTCCGTTGCTTCAGATACATTTCATCCTGCCTGGTTCACTTCTGGTATCACAGCCAAGCTGTGAGAAAAATACTTAGGGTGATCGACCACAGGCAAGTAAAGTGGAGGAGGTGTGAAGATTCAGCTCCCCTCAACTGCATGGGCCTTTTGATGTAAAAATTAGACCCTGCTCCCATTCCTGCTTTATATTTGAATGGGGCAGACACATATACAGCAAGTCCTCACTTTCATTTTAAAATAGATGTGAAAATGCCATACGTTTCCCAATTAGCCTATGTAAAATTGGTTTTGTTATATGTCATATCGCTTAAAGTCGATATTTCCAAGAAGAACCTATTGACAACTTTAAGTGAGGACTTGCTATACAAAGAAATGTAGTACTCGTCTCTGGTTTTAATATTTTGTAGTAGTAGTAGTATGATTTCATGTGGCTGTATTTTATGATTAGATTTTTTCTGAGTGGTGAATTTTGTTGTCCAGCTAGTAATTGATATAGCTATGCACCGAACTCCAAGGGATTACAGTTTTGTCTGTTGCCTTGCATGAGATTGGATGTATTTTTAGTACAGTTATTTCTTGCGCCCTATTAAATATTAGTTTCAGTGCATATTATACATGTTTCTTCAGTAAAGTGCTCTATTTTTTTGCAATATGGGTTCATGTTTAGGGGCTGAAGTATTGGGGGGGACAAATTGCTGGTTCCATTGGGTGCTGCTTGCTGCAAAATTGAATAAAAGGAGCTGACTGTGATATATCATTTGGGCAGCAACTTAAAAGAAAGTGTTCTAAATTACAGAATTATAAAGTGAGATAATCCCTTAATTGCTGCAAGTTCCCCAACACACAAAAGGAATATCTGCCTGAGAAAATTGCCACTATTCCAGTGATCCGCTATAACAGCTGGAAGGTTTCTATTTAAGTGACTTCTGTAGTAATAAACTTAATAATTTGTCTACACACTGCTGTGATTGGCATAGTTCTGTTGCCTTAAAGTGTCTTTTTTCCATGCTTGTATGTGGTGGAATGTGTATGTGTGTTTTGGACTTGATCTTTTGAAATTTCCAGAAATATTTTTTTAGAATGCTGGCATTTTATTACCTTGATTTTATTTTCAGTCATCTGAAATTCTCTCCCAATTGATCTGCATCTCGTGGTGGTGGAATAGTGCATTTAAAAAAACACCCCAAAGGTATGTCATATATAATTTATCCATTACCTGCTCACACACCAACAAAACCAGAAAATATCTACTAACTAAATAAAAAGCTCACCTCACTTCTGTACATCTTGCTATGGAAACTTACATTAGCTAAGTTTATGTTATCTATGAGAACAAACCAATGTGAAGAAAATGTTTTCATATGTATACAGTTAGAATAACTCTTTGAACTATTCCATAGGTTCTAAACATTACATCTGAACTGGTTTAGAAAATTTTCATGCTTGGAGTTTTGTGAAGGTTGTGCCTTAGACATTCAAATGCATCTCCTATGTGTGTTGTATTACATTTTGTTGTTGAGTGCATGCCCCAGTTGTCATGGGCAGGTTTTTCTGCATGAAAACATTCCACTCTTGGTTTTGTGTTTTTGACCATTATAGTATGAAACAAATACGGTATATGAAAGCAGGAAGAAACCTTCTGTCTCTTCTGTGCGCTGCCCTGACATGGTCTTATGGCGCAATCCAGTGTACAAATGTACCGGGGGAGCGCATGCTCCCCCCAGCGCAGGGTGCCATAAATGCACCGTAAAGTACGTTTAAGGCACCCAGTGAGTAAGGACCGGCGGCGCAGTGGCCAGCGGCTCCTGTCTGGCCCTGCACCCACTGGAGCAGGTACATCCTACACCGGCCGGGGCAGGGCCTGGAGAGACTGGGGATATTGATGGCAAGATACGCCAATATGCAAAGCCCTCTCCAGGCCCGGCCCAGCCTTACATGGCCGGCGCGAATGTATGCGAGCTCCGAAGCGTACATTCACGTACATTCGAGGTCCTGCCGCTTATACCCGGGTAAGGGGACAATTGTCCCCTTCCCTCGAGTTGCACCAGGGCTGCCCCAGGGCAGCCTGGAACCTGCATCGGATACGGCGGCTGACCCTTTAAGCCGGCTGCTGTATCTTACACAGGATTGGGCTGTTAGTCACACCTCAATTGAATTATTGCACTCTGCTTGGGGCTACTTTTAAGGGCCATTTATAAACCTGCAGTTGGTACAAAATACTGTTGCCAGAGTTTTGACTAGAGTCAGCTTTCAGGAAGATGTTACATTGTTGGTATACCAACTTCACTGGCTATCGATCCATTTCTGGATCGATAGCCATGAATTGAGCACAATTCAAAGTGCTGGTCAATATCTTTAAAGCTCTAAATGGGTTGGGACAAGGATACTTTGAAGGACCATCTCACCTCTTATGAATCTGTCAGCTCATTAAGATCATCTGCAGAGGGTCTGCTGTGCATCCCACTACCTTCAGGGTTTCAGTTGGTGGGATTTAACACGGTCTTCCTTTGTATTTATTCCAGCAGCACTTGCCTGCTGAAAGGGGCACTTCTTGTTCTTGTAAACCCTCCCCAAGGAGTCTGTTTAGGATTCTCTATCACCTCTTCCCAAGGACTCAAAACCAATGGATACTGGATAATCATTCGATGTTCCAACCATCCAAAAGCCATGTGGATGATTTTGAACTCACGGGTTAAGAAATGAAAAAGGTACTTGGCTTATTCCATGGAGAAAAAAAACTCACGGATATGGAACCCATGTGGGTTTTGCATCCAGACATGTAATAGCCACCTTGGGCATTTGCTTCAGCAGGCTATACATTTTTAAAATAAATATAAATAAATACATCCATGGGAAACGATGATTTCTTTGTGAGTTTTTGCACTTTGTTTGGGGCCTCGGAAGAAGGCAGGAAGATGGTTTCTTAACTTTCATTCCAGAGATCCAGCAGAGTGATGGCTAAAAAACCATCCCCTTTCCTGCACCAATTGTCAGACGAGGGAACGGTCTGAGCAGTACAGGAGTTGCAGCCAACTCTGAGGAGCTTGTATTTATTTTTAAAAAGGGGGGTTGTGAGCACGCCACAATATTCTTCAAAGATGAAATTTACAAGATGCCTGTGAAATTGACAAGAGGGGGGAATATGCTTGTCAATTTCAGAATTTTTTTTTTTTACATGTTACTGTGCACTCTTGTCACATTGACATTCTGAGATATAGGTAGAGTGTCTAGTAAAAAATTCTTCAGATTTTAATTTTTCCATTGCATGCCATCAGAACTAATATTGGCATGTTAAGCTGAATTTTTGTTTTTAATTATTCCTTCACTTTGTTTGTCCTGAATTGGAAGGATATAATTTTTTTTCAAAATTAAATTAATACCTTTGGCTATGTGACATATTTTTTTTCACTGCACTGTGTGTCAAGAATCATTGATGACTAAATGCCACTCTTTTTTTTAATTGATACAGTCCAGTTATACGCAATAAACATTTTTTATGTATATTGAACATAACTATTGTGAAACTAATAGACATAACAGCAGATTAGGCTTCGAAGAAGAAAGAACAAAGTCTCTTTACATTGAGTAAAGCAAAGAGAACTTAATGATCTAAAACAGTGTTTCCCAAACTTTTTTGACCTGCGGCTCCCTTGACCATTGGCGACCAATGACTGTGGCTCCTCGTTACATTATGTTGATGCCTGTCAATTGACATAGCACTGTTTTCTGAGAGGATTCCGTGGCACTCCAAGGCTCCCCTGGCTGGTTTCTGTGGCTCCCTTGGCTGGTTTCCATAGCTCCCCTGGGAGTTGCACCTCCAGGTTTGGGAACCACTGATCTAAAGTACGGTTTAATGACGTCAGAGATGTGGAGTCAGTGTAAGTGATGAGATACGTTGCTTCTTTTCTCTTGGATTCTTTTGCAAGGTGATAAAGGTGTGTGGTTTGTTCCCCTGAAGGAACTTAAAACTCTTTTAGGAGTGTATTTTGCTCATGATTTTGTTTTATTATGCGATTAGTAGTTTTAATTTTATTTTATTTTTTGGGTTAGGACTTGTGTTAAATTTTATGCTTCGAGCCTCCTTGACAACATTTGTTGAAAGGCAGTTTGTAGATATTGTTTTAAAAAAGTGATGAAACTGATGTCCAAATCCAAAACCGATGTAAATCACCACTTGTAAAATTGCTGACTTCTTTCTTTTGGTTAAGCTGTTCTGCATCTTGAAAGTCTTTTGTGAGAATGTGGCTGACATCGCTGATTGAAGGAAGAATTATCACTCAAATCAATTGATTATAAATGGTTTGTACTAACTTTGCAAAATGTGCCCAAAGCAACGTATATGTGGTATCATTTAGAAACACATGTTCAGTCAAGAAAACCAGCCATCCAAATAATACAATGGATAAAACAGCAAAGAGAAAAGAGTTTCACTGTTTCCGGTTCTAGGGGGCAGGTTCTTTCTGCTTGAACAGGGATCTTGACAATTCTCCTAAAAATTGAGATCGGAGGGACCAGGCAGATTTCCTGAGGGAGAGAGTTCCACAACCTGGGCATGGTCAGTGCTTTCCCATTGATCAGCATTACTTGTTAGTCCATGTGTAGCCAATAACAGCCCCCAGACTCTGGTTAAAGGTTTCCACTGCCACCTTGGGTTGTTGATTTCTATCATGTTTCAGTGAGCAAGAAATTTGCACTACCAACATGATACAGGTAGCAATCCTAAGTACACTTATCTGGGAATAAGTCCCATTGAACATAACGGGATGTACTTCTGAGTAAACATTCCAAGTATCATGCTGCATGCAACTACTTTGAGCAGTAGAATAAAACTTAACATTTATACAATGCTTTGGAAAGCTCAGAGCACTTCACATATGTATCCTTAACAATCTTTACAATGATCCTGTAAATATCCACAGCTGCTCCTGGATTCCCAGGTGATGGCTGTGGCCAGGGGGGCCTTTGCCCAGCTTCGGCTGGTGCGCCAGCTGTGACCGTACTTGGATCGTGCAGACCTGACAATCCATGCCACGGTGATCCATGCCACGGTGACATCGCAGTTAGATTATTGTAATGCACTCTATGTGGGTCTGCCCTTGAAGACGGTTCGGAAACTGCAATTAGTGCAGAATGCGGCGGCCCATGTAGTCACTGGAAGTAGGCAGTTCGACTCTGTCAGGCCGCTTCTCTGACGGTTGAACTGGCAGCCAATTTGTTTCCAGGCCCAATTCAAAGTGCTGGTTTTGACCTTTAAAGCCTTATATGGCTTAGGGTCAGGCTATTTGAGAGACCGCCTACTTTCATATACTGTAGTTTGGTTCATCCCCTTAGGTTATCAGAGAAGGCCCTCTTGAGGGTGCCATCGCCTAGGGAGGTGTGAGGGGCAGTGACTAGAAATAGGGCCTTCTCAGTTGTGGCACCAACTTTATGGAATTCCCTCCCGTTTTATTTACAAACTGCTCCCTCCTTGAAGACGTTCCAGCGAGGCCGGAAGACCCTTTTGTTTTGACAAGCCTTCTAAATCCTCATCTTTTTTAATGACATCTAGCTTTTACAGGTGTGGTCTTTTTCTTGTATAAGGTGGTGCTGCTGCTCTTATGTTTTTGTTTTTAATTGTAATAGTGGCCTACTGTTTTGTTGTTTTAAGATTGTTATTGTTTATGAGTTTTAGTTTTGTGTATATTGCTTTTAAATAGTGATTATGTTTTCGTATTTGTATTTTTGTCTTTTGTAAGCCGCCTTGGGTCCCTTCGGGGAGAAAGGCAGGGTAAAAATACTGTAAGTAAGTAACGGGAGCTGCGTCTGAAAGACAGTAGCTTGTCTGAGGCAACAAGGTGAGTTAATGGATGCAGCAAGATTTGAGCTGGTGACTTCTCAGCTCACAATTCAGGCCCCAATCCTATCCAACTTTTTAGCGCCAATGCAGCTGCAATGCAGTCCTGAGGTAAGGGAACAAATGGTCCCTTACCTTGAGGAGACCTCCGTGACTCCCCCCCCCACCGCAGTATGCAGCGCACACCCTGTTGGCACGGCTGCAGCGGTGCTGGAAAGTTGGATCGCTGCTGCACTAGCTTTGCAGCTGAGTTGATGCTTGGTTTCCCTGTGAACTCATGGCTGTTCAGGCTTGCATAATTCAAATTAAACGTGCCATTTTGCCACATTCACCCTACTGTACTATACTGTACGTTTGATTGCAGATCAGAAATCCCATGACTAACAAGGAGGGCAGCGTGAGTTTTAGGGAAGGTTCCTAGCTTTGCTTTTAAAATCCTTTATTCGAATGAGCAGAGCTGCACCTGTTCAAACCTTTTAAAGTTCAATAGTTTGAAGTGTAAACAGTTGATTCTGGAGTGCATTATACGACAGTTATTGTTCAACATGGCACCTCATTGATGGTAGGCTTTAATTACGCCCATGCTGTCAACCTCTGCAGTCCTTACTCTTTGTTGTAGATCAGATACAAAGTCTGAGGTTTTCAAAGCTGTAAAGATGAAAGAGTAAACATATTCAAACAGTTCATTCAAGTATGCTTAAGGAAAGAAATGGTATCACTAGAGCATATGAGGAAGCCAGCGATAACCTGAAAGCACTTTCTTCTTTTGATTATGGTGACAGCCCTTCAGTTCTATCGGAGATGGCTCTTTATTTAAAATGGAAAAGTGCCAGGATAGAAGGATGATCAAGTAGTTTATTAGATAATAATAAATAAGCAGACAGCTCTCCAGTGTTGCCTCTCCTCCAAATTGGTTTGATCCTTGCGCAAAGGCAAACGTTTTCATTAATGATTGTGTTTTGAATGGGTTTGATTGTGGTGGCCACTGCAGAGAGAAAACAGGAGGGTCTGGTGGCACCTTAAAATCTTGAACAGATTTATTGTGGCTTTCCTGCACTGGATTCCACTTCATCAGATACATGAAGTGTGTTCTTAGTTGGCAGAGAGAGAGAGAGAGAGAGAGAGAGAGAGAGAGAGTTAACAAGTACAGAGTAATACTTAAAAAAAAGAAAAGAAACACAACAGTAGAGCCAAAAGCCATGAGATGTAATAGGTAAGTCTGTGACATTTATTGTACAGAATCAAAACGGATACAAGCCAGCCGTAATACTAGAGAGAGAAAGATATGCTAAGGAACTTTGTGTGTGTCCTGTCCCACCCGTCCCACCACCGTGGATAAATTAATTGAGACTTCCAGTATTTGAATTATCCATCTGCTCAAGTTTGAAACGCTGCCCCCTCTCTCTGTCTTCTGCCACATTTGGCACAAGGCACTGCCAGCTCAGTTGCCCCCTTATCCCGTTGCTTTAGTGGAGGTGTTTGGGAGATGACCTGCAAAATAGATATTGAGTCTTCCGCATTTGTTGTGTCACTTGCCTGGCTAGGCTCAAAAATTGTATTTATTCATTGCTTTTATTTGCCATAGTTAGTTATTTTTGATACTAATAGTCTCTTTAAAGTTATCATGATAAGGTTCCAAGGACATGCTGGAAATGAATTATGCCCTGGTTTCTCACGTGTACGTGTTGTGCAGATCACAAAATAAAAATGTGTTTTTGTCCTTTGCTAATTCTAGATATGTCAGAAATTGTTGACCACTCACTGTCTTTTATTCTAGTGAAGGGCAGTCTAATTTGATTCGACGGGCAATATTTACCATGCTGACTTTTTAAAAAATATGTAATTCTCCCTTTTGTGTAATCTTGAATCACATTTAAGCCAGCTGTTTATCAGTTTAATTGGTAAATTAATTTGTGTGGGCAGCTGATAATTAGCACACTTGTTTACTTTTGAAAGCCACTATGGCACTGGTGTGTTACGTCACAGAAAACGGGGGGGAACAACAATGAAGTTGGCCTTCCATTCTAACACAAGCAGTAGTTACAAGCATATATACAAGCATATATAGTTATAAGCATAAGCAATTTTAAATTGTCAGTTATCTGACACTGCCTTTAAAGATTTTGGAAATACAGAAATGTATTTAAATTAAAACTATGAATTGATTAGAAGCCAATTGCTTAATTAACAGTCTCTAATGACTTGACAGTCTTATAATTGACAGTGATGTGGCTCAGGAGGATGTTTCTACCAGCAATACCTGTGGTGATGTGATGTGTGCTCCAGTTCTAAGTGAAGCCCAGTTTCTGCCCACGGGTGTATATATGCAACAGGAATTACCGTATTGGTCTGAGTATAAGACTCACTTTTTTCTCCTAATTTAAGTTTTTTAACTAGGGGTGCGTCTTATAATCAGGCTGTTGCAATTTAATGCCAGTGATTTAATTAAATTTTTTTAATAGCACCAAACTTTAAGGGTGCATCTTATAATCAGGTGCGTCTTATACTCGGGACAATACGGTAAATGTGTACACCTGTGGGCCAGGAAGAAATGGGATTTATTAAGTGGTTATTTTCACATCATGTTTAGAGATGGGTGTGAAGGTGGAACTTAATGTTGGCATTTTTCTTTATATGAATTATCACTAGTATCTGCTTCCAGACTTGCCCCATCGTATCGGAGACTCCAGTTTGTCCCTCACAACCCTGGCGGGAGAGCAGCCACCGGCACCTTATGGCTAACACATGGCTGTAGGTCCGGTCCTCTCACTATCCCCCGGGCCAGGAAGGCACAGGGTTGGCTGCTCCTTGCAGGATGGACGTCTCCGTCTCCCTGCTCCAGAGCACTGCTGGCCCCTTAACCACAGGGCTGGACCAAGTGGATCTGAGGGTGGAGGTGAGAGAGAGAGACAGCTCAGGAAGGGGAGGGCCCAAAGCTTCATAAAAGGCACTCAGGGCTGGTGATGAGAGGGCTGGACAGGCTACCTGAGGGTTGCTCTGTGGACTGCTCCCATGGGACTGGGACAAGTCCAGGGAAGGAGACAGGTGGAGGAGGAAGTGTGGAACAACCCTCTCCCCACTGCTGACTTTGAGACCTGGTTGGGGGGGGGGGTCCTGGGTGTTGGGCCAGCAACTTTCTATAATGCCAGCCTTTTTTTCTACCCCTGCCCCTGGGGCCAAGAAAGATTGAGGCCCCCAAGTGGGGTGCACCCCTCTCGCAAAAATTCTGCTGGGAGGTGGAGGACAGAAAAACTTACAACGTTATGCTGGCATTATACAGTAGAAAGTCTCTCCTAACACTAGGATTCTGTGATGGTAGAACCCCCATATGTTAAGACTGTGGGTTAGGAAGAGAGTAACATTTAGAACATAAGAACATAAGAAGAGCCCTGCTGGATCAGACCAATGGCCCATCTAGTCCAGCTTCCTGTATCACACAGTGGCCCCACCAGATGCCTCAGGGAGCTCACAAGACAACAAGATACCTGTATCCTGTCACCACTCCCTTGCACCTGGCACAAAGAAAACCTACTCCTACAACCAGGAGGTTGCTTATCCCCATCATGGCTTGTAAGCTGTGATGGACTTTTCCTCCATAAATCTGTCCAATTCCCTTTTAAAGGCATCCAGGCCAGGTGCCATCACCACCTCCTGTGGCAAGGAGTTCCACAAACCAATTACACGTTGGGTAAAGAAATATTTTCTTTTGCCACATTTGATCCAGTGACGTCATTGGGGGGAAGGCGGGCCACGCCGGGAGGGCGTGACATGCCCACTACCGCCCAGTACATTTTTTAAATGGCTGGGGGGTGGCCGTGTCTTTAGTTTCTCTTCCCCAATCAGGCAAGAGAATCCAAAGACGCAGGCGCCCCAGTCCCTACCACCTGCCTTGTGGCTGCTCTGGAAGTGACGTCACTTCCGGGTCAAAGTGACGTCACTTCCACGTGTCACCAGGCTGGGGGGGGGAGTGACACCCAAAGGAAGCTGGGTACACCTCTGATTGGATCTTGAGTAACATTGGATCATATGAAGTTTCCTGGCCTTCCTTATTTGGAGGAATTTATTTGGAGGAACTTGGGATTTAGTAGTTCTTGAACCAGCTGGGATGACACATTATGGGTTGCAAACAAATTTCAGCTCAGATAACACGCTGGAAGTCATCAAGCAGCAGTGTTACGAAGGGACAGAGCCCCGCCTCCTGTTCACATGTGCTAGAAGTATCATTAGGAAAATGTGGCAAAGAAATAACCACAGGTATAGACCCTTTTCCACTGGTAGGAAAAGCTTCATGGTAGGATGGCTTTATGAAACATTATGTATTTCAAGCATTTTTAATTACCTTGATTTAATCCTAAAGAACCCCGGTGTATTTTGAAATGGTTTATAAATTAACCTGATGGTCATGACTATGTAAATAGCACTTGAATTTATGAAAATGTTTAAATAATTAAACCTCCGCTCTTAATGAGAAACTCTATAAATTAAGCAGTGCCTGTGGATCATAAAGAACAGCGAAACAGCTCTTTATCTTCACTGCATTACAGAACTTGTCAAGATATTTTCTTTGGTCAGCTCCTCTCCCTCCTCCCTCTTTTTTTCATTTTTATAAAGCAATAAAGTAGAAAGTGACAGCAAGATCAGCTTAAAGCAACAAACATATTGGCTTTGATTTTTGTATGTGATACAGCAAATGCAACTTCCATTTCACATTACTGTCAACAGAAATCACATTAGTACAGGAATAGGCAGTCCTTGCTTAGGGAATTCCCTGCTCTCTGGTATTCAGGGATGCTGTGTGCGAGGGAGGCCTGCCCTTCTCATGCAAAGGGTTGCTTCGCTGCCGAGATCTCGCTTATTTTTAGTAATCGCATCCCATGCAATTGAAAAGTGGGGTGAAGGTGAGGGTAGGACACTTCTCCAGAAGAGGGCCAGCGAGAAACAACAAGCAGATGTTCTCGGATGAGAGCTGTCGAAGAGAGAGAATTTGGCTGCGAGATCTGTAGACAGCACTTGTTGCAAGCCTTTAACTCGAGCCAGTAGTGCTGGTTTTTTGCCCCCAGAGTAGCAGCATACCTGCTGTTGCGATCAAGCCACTTGCCAACGGTGGCATCTGCTCAGTGTAGACATCAAGAATTTGAATGTCAGTATCTTTGCCTTGAAATGAATGGAAAAGTATTTGTCACTCAGCGGCAATCATTCTTCAAATAAAAGGTTAGCCAGACAGAGCCCTTAATCAAAGAGTCTGTCTTTGCTGTCAGCCATGCCTTTTAAATAGCAATGATGAAGGCTGGCTGTCAGCGCCTGACTTGATGAGTTAGGTGATTGATCTGCATAAATCATTTTCTTTTAACATTGTCAGTGAAGAGTAAATTAGTAGGATTCTTGTCGAGGAGGTTATTAACTATATTGAAATTAATATACAATATTTTAGGTGTATCCTGAATTCACACAGTTGCTGTTAAGAATGTGAAAATTACATAGGATCTTAGCATATATTGTTCTGCTAATGAAGTCTTTTTTATTGTTGTTACTGTGATGCACGTGAAATTCAAATGACGAACATATAATGTGTTTTTATGAGCTGCGGAAGAAATGAAGTTTAGAGGAATTAGACACCAGCGATATAATTTAACTTAATCAACAGAAGCTTATGACAAACGTCAGGCGTATGTTTTAATAATGCGATTGCATGCTGATATAATAGATGCATATTTCTAGGTTTAAAAGCAAACCACATGCCCCCCCCATCATTAAATCTTATATATTGAAAGCCTTGTTTATTAGTGCAATGGCTTTGTCACTCGCTAAGCCATTGTCTACCTTCTGTTTAGATTGCATTCCAGCCTCAAATGACTGCTGTACTGTGTTCAGATTGTCATACCTGACCTCTGTTTTAGAAGCACTTATTGATTTCCAAAAATGTAGAAGAGCTTCTTTATGCCTCTTTGTGGAGGAGGCTGAAATCTTTGCAAATACCTGAGTTTATGGGCAGCACTGCACATATTGAGGTTCACATAGCATTCTCAATCCTTGCCACAGAATGTGGTGATGGCACCTGGCCTGGATGCCTTTAAAGGGGGATTGGACAGATTTATGGAGGGAAACGTCCATCCAGTGGCGTCACTAGGGTGTGCGCCGCCCTGTGCGAGGGCACGCGCGCTGCCCTAATGACCCCCTTGCTGTCCGACAGCCGGCCGGCGAGGATGTCTCCGGAGCCGGCAGCAGCAGAGGCTCTGCTGCTGCTGGCTCCGGAGACATCCTCTCCGGCCGGCTGTCTTGGGCATGAGGCCTCGGAGCGTCCGCACTCAGCGGAGCTCCAAGGCCTTCTGAGGGTGGCCCAATGCGTGACGTCATATTTATAAGGTTTTGCGCATGCACAGTACGTTTCTGAGGGCAAATTTGCCCTCAAACGTTCTGCGCATGCGCTAAACCTTCTAAATATGACGTCGCACATCGGGCTTCCCTCAGAAGGCCTTGGAGCTCTGCCGAGGGCGGACGCTCCGAGGCCTCCTCCGAGGCGTAGCTGGAGCGCGGCGGGAAGGGCGGGACCGCCTGCGCGCGACGAGCGAGTGCACGCGTGCGACCGCGCGTCACCCATTGCGCGCGTCGCCCCCAGGCGGTCCGCCCTTCCCGCCACGCTCCAGCGACGCCTCTGCGTCCATCACAGTTTTACAAGCCATGTGGACTATATGCAACTTCTGGGTTTTAGAGATAACCTATCTCTGAATGGCAGGTGCAAGGGAGTGACAACAGGATACAGGTATCTTCTTGTCCTGTGTACTCCCTAAGGCATCTGGTCGGGCGGGGGGGGGCACTGTGATATACAGGAAGCTGGACTAGATGGGCCTTTGGCCTGATCCAGCAGAGCTCTGTTTATGTTCTTATGCTTCCAAAAGGTGATGCAAGGTAGAGTTTGGACATTTGCTGGGCTGGGGAGAACTGACAGTCAGAGAGCTGTGTTTAACCATTCCCCCAGCTACCGATAACCCTCTACAAATGCCTCCCTGGTTGATTTTAATAATAACCCATTTTTTTCCTAGTTAGGATCCAAGAGTGGAAAAAAGTCTGGTTGAGGGAAAGACCATCTAAGTGGGAAATTGGTGAGTGCAGGAAGAAACAGGTTGGTTACCCCTTATCTGGAATTCCGAAAACTGGAATGCTCTGAAATGCGGAACTTTTTTTGTGCGCTGACATGACTTTTTTGTGCGCCGAAAGCATTGTTTTTGGTTGTGGGCTCAGGCATAATGCAAGGCATGCTGGGGCACTACCTAGCTGAGGAAGCCAGCCAGCATAGCGCAAGGCATGCTGGGGTGCTACCCAGCCAAGGGTCACCCCGCCTCCCTGTGGTCCAACCCTCAGGTGGTTCCTCCCTGAGCCCCCACCCCCTCTTCCTTCCTATGCATACGGCAAGGCTGTGGCAAATACGCACCCAGCGCTATTGGCTTGGGTCCGGCATTAGTTTATATAATAAATATTCCAAAATTTGGAAAAATCTGAAAATTGTCGAGTCCCAGGCATTTGGATAATTGATATTCACCCTGTACCACTTTCTGCCTGCTCATTCTCTCCCACCATCCCCCCCACCCACATTCAGTTGTTACTTTGACAAATGTAGATTTTGTTACAGGTTTGCCAAGGTGGCATGTTCCCCCCCCCCCACAGTGTCAGTATGTAACTTGATCTTAAAAACTGCCATGCCAATCAGTGTCCTTAGGGTAGGATGTACTTATCTCTAGCCCACTGTAATGTCACAAAACGTGACACTAGGTAAAGACATCATGAGCTGTCCATATATGTGAAGATTTCTTCCAAGTAGTTTTTGGAACTCATGTAAGTATTTCTGTTACAAAAGCTGTAGTCTTAAGACTATCAAGAAACATAAATATGCCTCACACAGAGAAGACAGAGTGTAGGGAGTACAATTTGGTCTATGTGGACATGTAATAACTATACTTTTGTGAAAGGGTTTGGGTCACATGTATGTAACAGAGTGAAACTTGCTACTTAATAATACACAATGTTCTTCATCCTTACTGGACTGTGTAATGTTTCCTTGTCTTCCTCTTTGCACCCATTCTGCAGTGCACAGAACCCCTGACTTTGTTAGGGACTCGGAAAACATGCACACAAAATTCTGGCTAATGCACTGCCACTGTTGGCTAAGGCAGTGTTTCCCAAACTTTTTCGACCTGCGGCTCCCTTGACCATTGGTGACCATTGGCTGCAGGTCCCCATTACATTATGTTGATACCTGCCAATTGGCATTGCACTGTTTTCCAAGAGGATTCCGTGGCACTTTGAGACTCCCTTTGCTGATTTCCAAGACTCACCTCCCAGTTCGGGAACCACTGGGCTAAGGAATTAAGACTAGTGCCTTCAGGCACTTGAACCCACTTTGAAGGCTCCTTTGGTGACAAAAGGTGGGGCAACTAATAAACAAATACCATACTAAGATTTAATGAGAGACATCCTAAGTAGTCTGAACAATAATACCATGTCATGTCCTGAACCCTTTATATGCTACAATACTCTTAACACCCTGCACTCACTAATTCTACCCAGTTGATCTGCCAGGGGTTCTCAATCCCTTCCCAGCTGAGTATCACCTCTGGCGCCACTCTCCTGCTGCGTACCACCAGAAGTGAATGGCGATTACATCATCACCAGTTACTGCTGGGTTTTCAGGTTTTTGGAGGCCAGAGAGGCTCAGCATTCCCGAGAGGCTCGGCCAAAGGCAGGAGCCCCTCAAGAGCCAAAACACGCTGCCAAAAGCACCATGTTGGAGCGAGTTTCCAGTGGTCCGGTGGTCCAAGTACCACCAGCAGTGGGCCGAAGTACCACTGGTGGTACGTACTAGTACCACTGGTTGAGAACATAACAATCTGACTGTTAAATGCAATTAAATGGGTCTAGTAGCTGTGCATGCCAAAGACACAAAGACCTTTGGGCAACACTGGAGTACTGCCTGCACTGCCTTTTTATATTTTGTTATTTAATGGACTGTATAGTTTGTAAGTAGCTCTGAGAATCCTTTTGGATTGAAGGGTAGAATATCAAGGGCCTAAAATATATCCAAGAATGAACCTCTTGAGCTTACTGAGAATCTGTGTACCTTCTACCGTCTCAACTGGTGTCTCTATTCAGTTCCTTAATAGAACATGAGGTACCACACTATAGGTAAAGTATGTATAATCTTTTCTCCCCAGTCCTCATTTTTATTGGATGAATAGGCTTTCACTGCTATTTTTATAAACACGGTCAACATATTAAAATAATTGCCTGAATTATAATTAGTTTAAGTCTTAACATATTTTTTGTATTAAAGTCACATTCCATTTAAAGTTGCTGTGTATTTTTTAGAGAAAAATATATAATGAAATTTAAACTTAGAATCTGTTAAAAACATATTTTAAAAAAATAACCAGATAAATCCTGTTGTATATTTTGAAAGAAAATTGATTTTCCTTTCTACTTAACTGTTAAGTGTATTAATTAATAAGTCTGTGTTTATTTCCCCCCCCCCACAAAAGCTGGGGCTTGTTAGTAATAGTCAACGCACAAGATCACGCCTTAGAGATATGAGTGGAGCTGTACAGATGTGCAGTTAAGTATTTATTAAGAGCATGCAAATAATGCAGCCCCAAAGGAAAGTGTCATTTCTTTCCTTTTCTTTTTTTTACATTCTTGAAACTGCTGTTTGTTTTATTTGGTGACTTTGGTGAATACACAACTTTGCACCAACATTGCAAAGTTGCAGAATGAGGCACACAAACTCTTCTTTTCCCCTGCTAACTGGGCAAGAGGCACTTTTTAATTGGTGCTCCCCTTATATTTAGCAGGAGAGAGTAGCTGCCCCCCTTTCACCCCAGCACAGTGTTTTTCTGGTGGCTGTTTGCTGGTAGTGTTCTGCATTTTTTCTTAGATAGTGAACCCTTTTGGGACAGGGAGCCATTTAATCATTTGATTGTCTGTAAAACGCTTTGTGAACTTTTTGTTGAAAAGCAGTATATAAATACTGTTAATAATAGTAATTGTACAGAATGCTCAATATAAGTTGTGAAAAAGACAAAAAAATCTTTTACAAGACTACTTCACTTTCTATTTGAATTTCTACACATGAATTGCATGTGTCCCTGCTGTTGAACTAGTTCAGGTGTTCTCACTCTTGAATTTATTTATACTTTTCCAGTATTGTATTGCCAACAAGTGATTCAGGTCCCAGGAAAAGTCACTTACAGCTATACTGGCATGTGAATTCAAAAACCTTCGTGCCATTGTGCGTATCTCTAATGATGGTTGAATTTTCCTAAATTCAATTAGGAATTGATTCAGTATTTATGAACTTTCTCTGGGGAAAAATGCTTAGGACAGCGATTCCCAAACTGTGCATCGCGATACCTTAGGGCGTCATGGCGCACTCACAGGGGTGCCATGGGATGTCCCCAGTGGCCCCTCCTACCAGCTCTCCTGGGCGCTGCCATCTCAGATCACACAAAATCTCATGAGATCCAAGATGGGGGCACCCAGATCTCATGAGATTTTGGCACTGCCATCTTGGATCTTGTGAGATTTCGCATGATCCAAGATGGCGGCACCTAGCTGATCCAGGAAGAGGCTGCGGGGGAGCCATGACCCCGGTAAACTTGGGAACCACTGGCTTAGGGAGTTCTCTCAGATGGTAATGTTGGTAAATGCATGCCGCTGATGCTGTGCTCATGCATCTGATTGCATTACCCTTGGAGAACTGTAGTTCTCAGCATCCGCCATGGTTAAAAGCTGCTTGGAAATTCAACTACCCCCACACAAACCAAAGACACCTGAGCGGAAGAGATGATTTTGGAACTGAATGGAGACAGCAAGCAGATTGCAATAAACCAGAGGAAGGATTCACTGAAATAACGAGAAGATCCTCATCAAAAAGGCTGCTTGGTTGTTTGGTCTGCTCACGTAGATAACCAGTGAAAGAGTCATTGAAAGTGTGGAACTTTTTTATGCGTGTCTGTAAATAAGCAGTAGTTGGATGCTTGATTGGTTGAACATCAACTTGGCTTGTGTAGAACCTCAGTTTACATTTTGAGCTGCAGAACTGTTGAATTCTCCATGACACTTGATTTTTAGTTCATGATTGTTTTGCACTTTTTAAAAAAACTTCACTTTTCCAACAAATTTCAAGCAAATGACACTAAAAATATTGGTTGAATGCAGAACTCTTTTCCCCATCTCCCAGGTAAACACATTCAATATACAGAATCTTTCCAGGTTTTGGAGCTGCACTTTATTGAATTATGAAAACAAGATATTGCTTGCATACCCAGGGTATTCAAACTGTGTAGCAGTTGTCAATATATTGTGTGGAAATTTCTTATAAGAATAACAGATGTGTTATTATCTACAGTAGCCTTAGCATTAGACTGTTGGGCCCAATTCGAACATACCACTGTGAGAAGGGTGGGAATAGTGTGGTATTACATTCAGTTGACGCCTTGTTTAAACCAGGTCACCTCTCTGTGCGCTACCACCAAGTCAGAATCCATGGCTTAGGTTGGTGCCATGCTACAGCACTAACTAATTGCATAGGAGCTGAACACCCAGTTTAAGACTGTTGGTGGCATGACGCTCCAAAGAGTTAAATGTTTCTTACATGCCCATCATCCTGTTGAAATTGGGGCTGAGTGCCTTTAGCCCCTTGGAAAAGGTGTGTTTGGTGTGTCAGGGCTATCTGAAAGTAATGTTTGCATTTTTTTAAAAGTTCCTTGTACAGTGGACCCTTTCTATCCGCGGGTTCTGGATCCGTGGATCTGACTCACCGCGGATCCCATACTCGTGAGATCTATGCTAAAAACCCTGTTAAAAGAAGCCCCTAAACGGCCGTTTTTACCTTTAAATAGCCAAACTGCTGCGTTTTCAAGCCTCCACAGGGCTTCTGCAAGCTTTATGACCCACTTTCTGGTCACGTGAAGGCTCTTTCCTCCTCCCAGCTTTTTCCCAGAATGCACCCTCGGCAAGGCTGAGAGGAGGGAAGAGCCTTCGCGTGACCCGGAAGTGGGTCGTTAAGCTTGCAGAAGCCCCATGGAGGCTTGAAAATGGCTATTTAAAAGTAACAACATTAATTTGGGGAGTTTTTTTTCTAACAGTGTTTTTTGCGTGGACTCTGGTATCCACAGATCCTTGCTACCTGTGTGGGGTGTGCGTGTGATCCGGAACGGATCCCCGAGGATAGCGAGGGATAACTGTACTATTAGTTTTAGCTCCAGGTGTTCCACATGCATAAGAGTGGGATATTTGTGCGAATGACATGTGCAAACAGAAACTTGATCAGGACATAACAGTCATATTTTCCTCCGCACAGATCAATCATTGTCTTTCAGTTCCTGTCTTGTCTGGCATCTGCTGATCCGTGCTTTAATTCTGTCAGGTCAGAGATATACAGGCCTTTGTGGCATGCTTGTACCTCATGTCATGTCCCAGTGTTGTTGTACATCTTGTTTCAGAGATATTTTGCTGTAATGTTCTGTGACCTTTTTCATTGAGTGCGGCAGTTGGAGAGCCACTCAGTGAGGGAAAATTGAGCTGTTTTATTCCTCCCCAAGGAGCCTCGCGTTTCCTTTCCACCATTCATTTGAAAGCTATCATTTTCTTGATTTTATAGCTGAAAACCACCATTGATTCGCTGGATGTTAGATCTAAGAGTCCTTCTATTGACATGCCTATTGACAGTTTTCAGTATATTCTGCGTCTAATTATCACTCTTGGCTAAATGATACACCTTGTGGACTTGAGAGATGGAGTCAATAGCTCTTGCCGTATTGTTCTAGCAGCTCCTATTGAGCTTGGTGTCAAAGCAAGGTGATTTATGTGATCAGAAAGAAAATTTTCTGTTGGGCTGCTGCATAATTAAGCCAAGTACAGAGTGACTGGTGACAAAACCGGCCTTGCCAAAGCCATCAGTAAATGAGAAAAGATCTCTCTGGTAAATAGCTGAGACATTGAAGAATCTCTTCTGGCATCTTCTGCTTTTCAATTTTCAAGGGTTCGATTTTCATCCTGCTGTTCAGGAGGGTTTTATTTCTGCTTTCTGTTTCTTCTGGTGCACAGTGCTAAAAGCCCTGTGTGTGTGTGTGTGTGTGTGTGTGTGTGTGTGTGTGTGTGTGTGTGTGTAGACGACTGACTTAACCCTATCAAAAACCCACTCTAGAATTCAACCTCCATGTTGTTACTCAATAATTTTTAAATTAATATTTTCAGCCACGATTGGCATTCATAATAACTTATACATCCATTAGAATCCACGCACAGATACCATATACAGTATAATACTAGTGGTATATGGGTATGTGCCTGACACGTCCTTCTGACCACATGCCATAGTTGATGCCATAGTCCAGGTTCTCCTTTCCAGAGGAAGAATATAATATAGTAGAGCAAATGAACCAAACGTTGCTATGATCTCTGTGCAAGAAGGATAAGCTCCCATTCATTTCAATGAAACTTGCACAGGAGATCTTCCTGGTGGATTGTGCCCCCACGTTAGTTGGCGGTGGGTGAGTTCATTTACGTTTTCCATTTCAAGTACCAAGATGCCTTGGGCCAACACTGCATATGATTAAATAACGTGCTATAGTCCTGTCTGCCACTTAAAGACGAAAAAAGAATAAGCATACTTTTTGTAAGGAAGACCTGAACACTGACACTATGAATTTGGGTGAAGAAGGAAAACAGTATGATGACATTTTGAATGGAGCTTTGAATATTGGAGTGAGGGAGGAGATTTGGTTTGATTGACAAATACTGTAATATGACATACCAAGTACATAGGGAGGAAGATAAAATCCTTCTGATATAAGAATAAACAGTTAATTACAGACTCATGGAGTCCAGAGGAGAAGAGCAGCATCAAACGTTTTCCCCATTTCCAAAACCATGTTTATTCTCAAAGTTCATTTTAAGACAGCCAGTCTTCATCATTGATAACCCAATCCTATCCTCCCCCCCCGTTGTTGCAGCCGCGCCAAAATGGGCACATTGTATCCAGTGGGAGGGAGGGATCGGGAGGCTTCAGCAGGGAAAGAGGATTTAAATCCCCATATACCTGCATAAGCCTCCTGCTCCTCAATGGGTCTCCTTGGACTTGCGCTAGCAATTTTGCTAGCGCAAGTCCAAGGAGAGAGAAAGGGGATAAGGAGGCTGCAGAAAAGGGGGATGGGATCCAGTGTGCACCATCGCTGCTGGATCCACCCCCTCCCGCAGCCTCCCCAGCCACCTCCTCCCGGCCCAGTTTTCCACACTCCCCATCCCCATTCCACCCTACCCCGCCACTTTACCTTCTTCAGTGGATCTGTTGGCGCAGGCAAGATGGATCTGTCATTCCTGCCAGTGCTCCGGCAGTGCGCTACTTCACGCGTTGCCAGAAAGCCCTTCATGGCTGCTTTACAGCAGCCTGCGCTGGCGGATCCCATAGGATTGGGTTGTGATTTTATATAATGTTCCCTGGCAGTTAGCACTTGAGCCCTTTTATGCTAAATACAAAATACAACGCAATTCAGAGAAAAGGCAAAATGGGAGGGGGAGTAGGAAAAATGTCTCTAAGGGAACTAGCAGTATCAGCCAGGTTACTGACTACCTGAGAAACATTTGGGATAAGAAGGCCTCACAAATACCACTTAGGAATAGGACTTTCAGTTTTCAAAGTACTTTAACTTGTAACATTTCCAACAGCCCTACAAGGTAGGTGGTGGTGATTATCATCTTCCCCATGTAGCAGATGGCGAGCTGCACCCGAGAGTGGCCATCTAGTGAGTTTGCAGCAAAAGTTGAGATTTACACTGGAAACTTTCTACTGTAATTTCACCCACCCACTCACCCCCCCAAAAAAGAAAAAAACATGGAAAGTGCTATAATTAGCCATACAATACATAATTCATCCTGTTTATCATAACATTTCACCATTATCCTACCATTATCATAACTGTTCACAGGTTTTGCAGGTATTTGTCATTCTTTAAAAATATGCATGACCTATGTGATCAGAGACATTGGTGGAATAAAAGGAATTAGTGCTCACACCGTGGGCAAAGCTGGTTTGATCATACTATCTTCCACTCTTTTTAACCATTTCCACTAGTGTTTTTTAGACAATGACTGTCCCATTATTCTTGAGCAATTGCTCAGGGAATGACTCGGTATTAAGCTATTCCAGTTTTATTTCACTACTATTTACCATGGGTTTCTCTCTCTCTCTCTCTCTCTCTCTCTCTCTGTGTGTGTGTGTGTGTGTGTGTGTGTGTGTGTGTGTGTGTGTGTGTGTGTGTTCTGTTTCAAATTTTAACCCTCGGGCATTTTTGTATGATCAGCCATCATGATGTGGACAGTTCATGATATACATGGGAAAAAATACCTAGTTTTCTGTCTTTAAGTCGCATCTAAGTGATAGTTTTACCCTTTTAAAAATGGTAACCGAGGAAAGGGGGGAGAGAATGTGTGTGATCAAAGCAAACAGAAAACTCATTTGAGTAAACAGTGTCAATCTAATATAATCTGCTGAAGTTATATTTCTTTTGTAGTCTTAGCAGTAAGAGCAAAGAAATTCTGTCAACAAATGCCTGGAAACATCTTTTTCCAGTTTTAAGGTCTGCGCTTCAAAGCAGAATAAAGCATTGTCAATTAGCAATTAATGAGAGTAGCATTAATGACATAGGACAAAAGAACTCTTGATTTCTAACACACAATGACATTCCACATTGTAGTTAATCAGGTTGAAAACTTGATGTCACTTTTTCCTTTTTTTCCTCTTGATTTTGATTTATTGAGGCTAACACAGCTCACCAGAAGGAAGTCCATGAGACACCAATTTTGGCAGGAATAAATGCTGCAACTGAAGTGAAACTGAACAGTAGATCCTGAACAGTGGAGATAAGCCACAGTGGACCCCTTAACCCTAGGGAGGCAGAAGGGGTGAGAGATGCATGAACTGAAGTTGTACGAAGACTCCTTTGCTCTGACAACTCACCTAGGCAAGCCAAATCACACTGGAAGTTTCTTTTATACATCAGAGGCATAGGAATGGGTGGGGTGGGGCAGACTGCCCCTGGGCAGCAGGTCCGGGGAGGAGGCAAAATACTGGCCCTATGTGTCGCTGTCGACTTTTTGCGCCATTTTTTAATTTCCCACCACTTTTTTGGGCTGTTTTTGGCCTTGCGCGGCTTGTTCTGGGCCGAAAATGGCCTCCAGAGAGCGGGAACGGTGCTCCCTGCCCTCTCGTCCACCCCCTGGGGCCATTTTCACCCAATTACAGGCCATGTAACATCACCCGGGGGCATGGTTTCTGGGTGATGTCACGCAGCAGGGGCGTGGCTTCCATCGGGGGCATCAACGCTTCCCGCGGCCCCGTTACTATGCCCTGTTATACATGTATTTTGGCATACTCAGTAATAAGAATAGTGATTGTGCCAAGTCTCATCATGTGTGTGGGGCAGAAGGTGTTGGAGATTAAGAACCAAATCCAAACTTCTACCAAATGTCAGGCCCCATTTGTGATTACTATCTAAATCAGGGGTGGCCAACCTTCAACCATTAGGGCTTCTGCATTCTTAAGAGTTGTGTAGAAGACCGAATCTTGGCAGCTGCAAGTGCTGATGGTGCTGCTCAAGCAGCTGCACCTGCTAAAAAGCCCTCACCTATACAACCATTAAAGGGCCAGGAGCAGTCATGTTGAAAGGTTGGCCATCCCTGATCTAAATGAACAACATATGATGCCAACATTAATGTGATTGGGATGTTAATGTGATTGGGATGCGGTCAACCCCCTTTTTGTTTAGAACTTGTTTGATCAGATCAAAAAGTTGCTTCTTTTAAAGTCGTGGGCATATAAGTCTCAGCAAACTGGGCCTGGAGATGTACACATTCACTATGCTAATATGCTGCAAGACAATCGCTAGTAAGCTGTGAGAAAATAATGTTTCAATGAGTTCAAGTACCCACCCACAGGGGAGGCTGCCCGTTGTCCATCTTCATGATTCGCTGTTTTGGTCTTGCTTCCTTCCCATCAACTTCCACTGTAATTCTGCCATGCTACTGAACAAGATACAAATTCTAAATGGCTTTTTTGAATCACCCCTCATACAGAGAAGCAGCAGAAATGCCTAGCTTCAGGGAGGTGTGCTCTGAAGAAAGTGGGGCAGAGAAATGCATGATGTGGATTCTTCTGAGAGTATGTAGTCCTTTCTCTTGCACTGGCTCAATTTGACACCACACCAAACCATGGCTTAGAGCCATACCATGTTTTGAGTTTCCAAAAATGCAACAGGCGAGCCATGGTTTAGAGCCACTCGCTCGCTTCTGTTTTCTGTCCTTGCAGCACTCAGCATCATGAGTTCGCTCTCGTCTTTGATAGAGGAAGCAGAGCAGCAGCCATAACTATGGTTTATCAAGTCAAACATCATGCCAAACCATAGTTGGCACAAAGCATGGTTCTTGACTCTAGTTTGTCAGTTGATAGTAAATGATGCCAAACCATACTTAAACTTCCTTAATATGGTTTGGCATGCTGTTTGAACGGAGACACTGTAAATGACAACCTTTTGGAATGTAAGAGTGCGATGTTCCCCCAACTGTAAGTCAGAAAAAAACCATTTGCCTTCACTCTCAGAAGTTCAGGAAGCACTGTATTGGACCCCAAGGGACCTCTTGCATATTACTCCTTTTCCTGTGTAATTTGCTGAGGTTTCCTTCCCCCAACATCAGCTGGGAAATCCTGGGGCTGTCGTCATTAGACACACAAGCTTATGGAATAATGGCGCAAGGTTGAGCTAACAGCAAGCATATGGAACATTCATTTTGCAGCAGTACATGGGGAAAGAATGTGCTGCTGTGTGTTTTCCCTCTGGGATTGTCAAGAAAGGTAGAGCCCTTCGAGAGAGAAATCCAATAGCACAGCAGATCAAAGTGTGTTTGTGACTGGAATGCCCTAGGGTTAGTGCAGCGTACGAGGTGTAGCTTGGCAAATCACCATGCTTGCAAACAAAAAGGGTGCGCTACATTTGAATCTTCCTCCAAGCATTTCAGGATGACAAATTATTGTGTTTTGTGGTTTCTGCATTTGTTTCTGCGTTTCAAATGATCTGTAAAGCAAATAATGTCCCCTTGACAAAGCCCCCCCCCCCATTCTAAAATAGGTTGGTTGGAAAAAGAGATCCCATCACATTAAATGCTGGTTCCTCTGGTCTTCATTGAGGGAGACACAATTGCTTAAAAAAATGGCAGTAGATTAAATTGATATAATTACAAGAGTATGTAGAATATACAATAGATAGGAGGAGAAATAGTCCAGTTCTTTGAGTTACATTTTGATGAACTTCAATGGGTTTGTTCAACTAAATAAAAAAAAACATTTATAAAAAAAATGAATGCAAGCCTGCACTTTTAATGCTTCAATTGTAGTTTCATTGCTAATACTTTTATAGATAAAACCATGTGCATTTAAAACAAAATTATGGGGTGTTGTATGTTTTCTTGATTTTATGTGTTCTCTTCAGGCACTTTAAAAATGAAACCTACAATTCACGTATTTGGTACAAAATAATTTCAGAATTTTGTGTAACATTTGTGAAGTTGACTTTGGCCAGCGAGAGTCTGGATTCATTGATGTGACAGGCAAGGCTCAAAGTCTGTAGCTTGTGGAATGCATTTGTGTATAAATTGAAATGGTCTGATAATGGTTAGATAGGCTTACCATTCATCCCAGAATTTCCGGGACAGTCCCAGTTCCGGGACAGTCCCGGAAACCAGCTTCGGGTCCCGGATCTATCTCGGACCATTCTGAGACCGATGGTAGCCGCTACCACTACTTTTTAAAATGCAAAACCTTTTTTCCGGGCCCTGCCATCTTGGATCTCGTGAAATGTCACGAGATCCAAGATGGCGGTGTCCAAATCTCATGAGGGCATGAAGGCAGTACAGTAATTTTATTAGTAAATTGCTGCAGGTCTCAGGGCAGTAAATCTTAACAGCCCAATGCTATGCAACTTGGATTGGGCTGCAAGTTGTGACCAAAGCATTGCTTTAGTGACTGAATTGTTATGGTTGCCATAAAAGGCCGCTTCAGATGTTACTCATGTGTAGAAAAATAGCAAACCTTGTCCTTCCCTTGAACTTTAATGAGGTCAGGGCCAAACTAAGTGTTATCTACCTGATTTACGTATAAAACAGGGGTGAGGACTAGTTTTTATATTAAAAGCTGTGCATGGGTGAGGGGAGCTGAATCCTCTAGCCACACCATTATATTTGGCACTTTTCTCCCCACTCCAGCTTACTTCCAATATCAGATCCAGGCTAGGAAAAAAATGCTGAAGTGATGGTGAACAGGCAAAAAATGTGTGTGTGGGGAGGTTTCAGCAACCCTCACCCATTCACACATTTAAATAAATAGCTCCATGTTTTAGATATCTACACAGATACGTGAAGAATGGCGACAGCCTTGTCACATCTCATATGGCTCTCATTGTTGGCAAATGTGTATGTAGCACTTTTACAGAACTGTATTCAAATGCTTTGAATTTAAAAGTCAACTTTTTTATTATCACACACTCCGATCAGTTAACCTTCAGACTGGGCTTTTGAATTCAAGCCATCTTCTTTTCCTCTCCCTTGTTACAGAACAACTTTCACTTTTATCCCAGAAATTGCAACTTGGCATCTTGCCTCATGTCGTATATCGCACAATGTACACAGGCAGCATAAGATTATTTAAATAACGTATTGATAGTATTCCAAATTTGTGCTTATAAATGATAATTACACCAGGTAGGCATATGCCTGAGGGTAAAGAGTCAGGCTCTAGCAAAGCATAGCCAGATGGACAAAAGCAGAGAGTTTAGCATATGCCAGCAAATAAATGAGGGACACATAAAGACAAATCTGTAGCTCATTGTAAACCGGATAGTTGCAGGTCATGGTAACAACCAGGATACTGAAAGGAAAATAGTGTGTGCTGAAATAATTCTAAGTACAGTACATGACTAGAGTTAAAGTGAAACAATTCCATTTTTCATAAAAGTTTTCAGCAGTACCATAATATAATACCAAAAGCTGAAGTAGCTCTAGATGTTACTGTCTAAAACCTCTGTTTTATCCATTACGTTATGTTGTCATATCTGTTTGAAGGCTAAATAATGCTATCCAAATATTTTCAATGTTTTGCATTTTTAGAGGTAAACAAGTATATATAAACAAGTATATATGGTTAGCTTCATGTAGCAACTTTAATACATGGTTTAGGCACTGTTTGTTAGACGTGTACTCCGGTCACTGGGCAAGTGAACTAAGACAGAAAATAATTCTTGTTTCCTTTTAGTGAATGCAACATTTAAAGCTTAGTCTTAGAGCGCAATTCTGAGGATTACGACGGCGACAGAACGAGCATTCCGTCTCCGGAAGACATTGTGAACATGTCATAAAGCACGTTCGCAACGACTCAGGAGCAAGGGAGGCCGGCGCAGAGGCCGGCCTCCCTTGCTCCGTCACCGGAGTACCGGTGCGTCTGCCGGACAAGGTGAGTTGGGATCCGGAGGTTTGGTGGGCGAGGGAGAGGGCCATTGGCCTAACCGGCCCGGAAGGGGGCGGGGGATGGCCTTGGCCAGATCCTACTCCCCGCCAGGCCGGCTAGGCTGTTATATGGCCCGCCAGCTATTTAACTGGCGGAAATCCGAGGAGGCCGATTGGGCCGACCTGGAGTTACACCCAGGGAAGGGGGCGAGTGTCCCCTTCCCTGAGTAGACCTCCAGTCCAGCGGCATAATGGCTGCCAGGGTTCAGGATCCGGTGGGTGGCCCTGGGCTGCTGGCCGGATCCTTACACAGGATTGCGCTGCTCCTGTCTTAAAACTGAATACAGTGGACTTTTTCTATCTGTGGATTCGTGATCCTCGGATTTGACTTGCCATGAGTCCCAGACCCACAGGGTCCACATTGAAATTGCTGCTAAAAGAAAGAAAAGGTTAAAAATGCAGGGTTTTTTTTAAACCTTTTAGAAGCAAACGGCGCTGTTTTCAAGCCTCTGCAAGGCTTCTTGAAGCTTAATGACCCACTTCCAGGTTGCACGAAGGCTCTTCCCTCCCTCTCAGCCTTGTCCCAGAATGCTTTGGGCTCTACCAGCACCATGGGCCATGGCTTCCTCATGAGGAAGCTGCTTGAACCAGCATATAAGGTTGCTATGCCATATCTCCAAAACTAGAGCTGATAGGGCAAAACCAATGCCATTTTTTGAATTGGTGCCCCAAATATACCCACGAATAGATCTAATTTCTGAAACACCAGAAAAAAATATTGTTGGGCTGTATAATCTGAATTTGTAGTATTCTCCCTTTGATATGTCTGTTGTGAATTATACTGGCCTATACCATATCTGAATTGACAGCTTGCGTAATTTCTCTTAGAATGATTAAGCCTGTTTGCCATCTGAGAGGGCTTTATGCAGTAATCTCATAGGAGAGATACTGTACTTTGGAGTCTGTGAATTAGACTCCCCAAAAACCAAACCTCTCTCATTTCCATTGCTCTGTGACCGATCTATGTGCTGATCCACATGGATTTCCACCATAAAATAATAGTGAGAGAGACCCCTATGCTTTGGGGAACAACAACAAAAATTGAATGTACTGATAGTACATTTGGTAGTATTGGCAGTACTATTAGCAAGGATTGGAAGTATTGCCTTAGCCCAGAGTTTCCCAAACTTTTTCAACCTGCGGCTCCCTTGACCATTGGTGACCATTGACCGCGGCTCCCCATTACATTATGCTGATGCCTGCCAATTGGCGTAGCACTGTATCTCAAGATGCTCTGCCATGCTGTTTCTCTGCTCCATACTGTTGCCGCCCCCCAGTGTTTTTATTGTTTTTAAAAATTGTTTAAGTATCGTTATGTATTTTATGTATTTTAAATTATGTATTTTAATCTGTGGTTAGCTGCCTTGGGCATTTGCCTTTTGGCACAGGATATAATTTTTTGGCTGGCCAGCGGGTGGCGCAGCGGGTTAAACCGCTGAACCATAAGCTGTCGATCGAAAGGTCGGCAGTTCGATTCCCGCGACGGGGTGAGCGCTCGTTGCTTGGCCAGCTCCTGCCAACCTAGCAGTTCCAAAGCATGTCAATGCGAGTAGATAAATAGGTACTGCTTGCGGGAAGGTAAACAGCGCTCCGTGTTCCAGCTGCATTCTACGCGCTGCGGCAAGGAGAGTCATGCCGGCCACATGACCACGGAGGCATCTTCGGACAACGCTGGCTCTTCGGCTTTGAAATGGAGATGAGCACCACACCCTAGAGTCGGACACGACTGGACTTAATTGTCAGGGGATACCTTTACCTTTACCTTTATAATTTTTTTTAAATAAATAAATAAATAATAAATAAATAATAAATACTGTTTTCTAAGAGGATTCTGTGGCACTCCGTGGCTCCCCTGGCTGGTTTCCACGATATCCCTAGGAGCCACGCCTCCCACTTTGGGAACCACTGCCTTAGCCAGTTACCCTGCATCTGCCTTCCCTTTCTGCCCCCTGTAGCAATTTAGATGTGGCCCTTTGGATTGGGTTCTACCTCTTCTGCTTTCGTTTCTCTTGAAAGCACTGTTCCCATTGATGGTGCTGCCAAAGATAATGACGACGATGGCTGTTTCCTTCTTTGAACAGCAAATCAACACGCTAACTGGCCCCTAAGATTAAATTATTTCTGCTAAGATGGACACGAAAAATCAGGTTTTTTTCAATCACGTTTGCCATATTCTATATTAACTGAAGAAATTTATTCCCAGAGTTTCCCCCTGGTAACAATGAAGTTCACCTGCTGTAGCGCAAATCAATTTTCTTGTGCTGTTAAAAATAATAAAATGACCCTAAAACAGATGGACCTGGGTGTGGCCCTCTTGCAGGGAACATGGCTTAGGGTGTAGTTTAATGGCTTTCCATTACTTGTATAATTTAGATTTTTCTCATTTTATGAGTTGCATAAAATATACCTCATGGTTTAAGCTACTCATTAGGGATACAGTTTAGGATGAAAAGTCATGCATTCTTGTCATTATCCTGCTTTGTCCAAACTTGTTCTTAAACTACGGTGAGATTTGACAATTATATTTAGTCAGGGAAAGAACATATTACTAAAATACCTGTAAGATCCTCGAGGGTAGTGGAACTGTACTACTGTGTGTTAAGTCTCCTCTGCAATAATCTGGGTGTGACAGAATTTATATGCTTTGGTTTGAAATCATGATTTGTTCTTATCTCTAGCACAATTCTGCATGTCTATTCAGTTACAGGGGGCAAGAGTATAGGAATTTGTGCATTTTGAATTAACTATTCTGCAGTTTTCTAATGCTTTGGGGCAGAGGCGTAACTGGGGCAGTTGGCGCCCGGTTCAGAGGGGGGGAATGGCGCCCCTAGAAGTAAAACCACCGCGCTCCGGTGGTGGGGGCGGCGCGATCCGGTGGTGGGGGCGGCACTCCGGGAGGGGGGCGACCCGGCGGGACCCCTGCACCGGGCACCCCTCCCCAGCGCGGAGCCGGCCCGCTTACCTCCAGGCTCCGCTCCAGCCTCCATTCATCCAGTTAAAAGCGGCGGCCATGCTGCAGCCGGCAGCGTGGCAGGCGCATAGGAAGTGACATGCTGTGAAGTGACGGTGCGCAGGGAAAAGGAGTCCGTCACTTCACATTCACGCGCGCAGCCGCAGAAGAAGGAATCAAGTTGCGGAGCGAAGACAGTGAGTGTGCCCCGGCCCCGCTCCTTCAATGTCCCCGCCCCCTCCTTCAATGTCCCCGCCTCGAGTCGGACTCGAGTATCTCAAGTCCGACTCTAGTCCGATGCCGGCAACGCGGCTTTGCCGCGGCGCCCCTGCAGGGTGGGCGCCTGGTTCAACTGAACCACGCGCTCCACCCTAGTTACGTTAGTGCTTTGGGGGGAACCTTTTTTTTTAAAAAAAAAAAGTAAGGTGGCTACTACTCTCGGGCAGTGGAAACCCTAATGATTTCTGGAGGTGGTCCACTGACTATCTTGAGACTGAAAAGAACACAAGCCTATGCATGTGTACAGTTCTCAGAAATAAGCAACATTAAATTCACCTAGACTTATTCCTGGGAAGCATGTATAGGGTTGTAACACAAAACATTATGCCGTGGTAACTAAAGCATTCCAGTGTCACACAGTGCATTGTTAACTTATGGAATTCACTGCCACAAGATGTGGGGATGGTCAGTGTTGATGCCGGGTTGCTGGGGGTCTGAAGCAGAGTCTTGCACCGGACCCCCATAGCACCCTCATCTGTACCCTGATGACTCATTGGGCACTATCACCGGTGCTGATGTTTTAGGGGTCAGTCTGGCCAGTGGGGCCCAGAAAGTGTGGATCATTGCCTGACCTGGCTGACCCCTGACACTACCCCTGGTGATGACCACCACGAGCCTAGATGACTTAAACTATTAGGTGATAGACATGATAGACCCTAATAGTCTAATATTTGCCCTAATAGCTAGCCAGTATACAAATGAATATCAGGCACTGCAGACAAACAACTCTGTTGCTTTCATGTCCTGCTTGGGAGTTTCCCAGAGGTTTATCTGACTGATCACTGCTAAAATAGGGTGCTGAATTGTGCTGAATTAAAAGGACCCTTGGCCAGGACTAGAATCTCTCTGAATTTTCCTTATCTTCTAAATAAGACTGGCTGATTTAAAACAGGCCACTCCACCACCCTATATACTCGGGCTGCAGTCCTATACACGTTTACCCAGGAGTAGGTTTCATAGATTTCAGTGAGACTTACTTCTGAGTAAGGATTGGGCTAGATTGCTTAGCACTGGGCTGTCAGTTAAGTAAGGCATCTCTGTAATAACACCCCACATGCCTGTAAATTCATCTGCAAGTCTGTCCACCAGATTCTTCTTCTTCAACTCTTTCATTAGAAAAGGTACCATCCGGATACCGAGAAGAATGGGAACGTAACAACTGTTTGGGGGGAAATGTGCATTAGGAGAGGCCCCCCCCCGATACCTTTCCCCCTAGGAAATCCATAGGAGAACAGTAATACATTTTTTTGGCTTTAGAAAAAAAATGAAGATTTGTTGTTGACATTCTAAAGTGTGACTGAAATAGTTTGAACTAGGCCAAAGCTTAGAACATCAGCCCTAACTTTTCAACCCTTTCTGAGAGCTGTGAAATTGACTTCCCTAGTTTGTCAGTGAGAGTGTACAAAATCCACCCATTATGGTAGGAGAGAAGGAAAGGGAGAGCTTCCCTTCCTTGCCTTGGCCATCTAAGGATGCTCCCTACTTTTCAACCCTGTGTTCATCTCCCAACGCGGCATTGTAAAGTAACTGGCATCACCCCATTACCTAAGCAAATGGCCAGCGCTTCCTACCTTCCACTGCTGCGCTTGGAGCTGTACTGATGGTGAGAACATGGCTGCTTGTCCCTGGGGTCTTGCTTATTTTTGTGGCTGTGAACCAGGGTTGTCGTCACTCGGGTTGGCGTCACTCGGTGCGAGAGCTCATCACATCACAGCTGCAAAAGGTGCAAACTCAAAGTAGGTTTGGGGGAATTTTGACCCCCCCCCCAAAAAAAAAATTGTATCAGGTGTTGACTTGGCAATACTTTGTCTCAGCTCTAGTTTCAACACACATTTGCTGTATCCTGAGGTATTTGTTTTTCAGAGCAGACAAAATGTGTCCAAAACCACTTTCCCCATATATAAGATGCAGACTGACATTAAGCATTGTGGAACACACCATCTGAAAACACCACGCCTTGGAATGCAGCAAGTGCATATTCACACCTCTTCCATCACATTTAGAAATAGTGACATCCATACCTAGCCCAACCTTCAGCTCAGATCTCTACATGCCTAGCAACTGTTGCATCTAAGGAGGTCTGAGACCACAATGGGGATTGGTGTAATGGCTGTTGATGTCACAAAGGCACTGCTTTTGTAACATAGCAACAGGGATGGGCTACAGTTGAAGGAAAGGGGAAGAAGGCACAGGCAGCAGTTAGAGAGGAGGATCCCAGTGAATGGAGAGAGGAAGGAAGCAGGGTCCAAGGGAAGGAGAAGTGCGATGAAGCCAACCAGGTACACGAAAGGGAATGTGAGCCATTGGCTGGAATCCATAGTGTTGCACAACCTGTTCCATGTGCCTCAAAAAAAAAAAAAAAAGAAAGGATTTGGACTCAAATTTCTCAAACTGCAGCCCCACCATGCCACGTGACGTGACAACTGCTTTTGAAACTGGGGAAAACCAGATTCAAAACCTGTGTGTGTGTGTGTGTGTGTGTGTGTGTGTGTGTGTGTGTGTGTGTGTTTCTGATGTAAAGAGTAAGCTTTTCCATTTTGTATGCTCGAAGACCTTAGGCATGCCTCAAGTAGCTCTGGAGATCAAATTTGCCCCGTAACCGTTGCCTCTCCCTTTCTTCTCTTCCCTTTCCCTTTGTTGCCTCCCACAGGGCTGCAATTAAGAGAATAAGCCATTTGGGGCAGGAACTTGCCTTCTTTGCTTATGCTACTTTGTAAAGTGCCACATACACTGTTGGCATTAAATATCGGTATTTGTGTTAAATTTCACAAAATTCTAGTGGCACGAACGCGAGCTGTGCAAGCACATGGTCGTGTTCTTGTACAGCTTCTGTCTGTTTCACTGCAGCTTGTGGAAAAGAATGGGATTGTGTCCCATGTTAGGCTCCTATGAAGCAGCCATATTCAGAGTCAGGCCATTGGGCCATTTAGCCCAGCGCTGTCTACTCAATAGTGGTTCTCCAGGATCTGAAAAAGAGGTCTTTCTCAGCCCTGGCACCTAAAAGGCTGAGGACTACTGAACTTGGGGTCTTCTGCATGTGCAGTATCTACTCTAGCCCTGAAGTGAGAGGGGAGTGCCAACTCCAGCGTCAAAACATCTTGTGCCAGTGCCACCCTTGCAAATACTAAGTAGGAAGTAGCAAATGGGAAAGGTGGAATGTGGGAGTAAGCTAGCCCGTACACTTAAATATTTAGATCTCTTAGGAGAAATACACATGGGATAGGTATTTAGCACAATGTAATTTCTTAACAATAAGTAAGGTTTGATAGTATGTAGTGTGATTTTTAAATTAGTTAAAAAAAGCTTAAAACAAGATACTTTGTAACCTTAAAAAAAGAAACTGTATTACTTTATAATAAGGCTGCTCCCTGAATGTACTAATTCCCCTTCCTGTGTGTATTTTATGTGATTTGGACCCATATTTGAAAAACATTTCTTGTAAATGCAATTCACAATTCTAGCAGAAAATTACATTTTCTGTTTCTGTAATGATCCCCTGAGTTTATTTTTGCATAAATCCTTTCTTCTACTTTGAGATACAAATCTGTTTTGCTGAAGACAAAAAATGCATTTTCAGCTAAAAATGTAAATTAATTTTCATAGAAAATTCCTCTGTGGGCCCTAAGTTCTGAAATATGAGGATCACTGGCATTCTTTAAGAAAGTGGTAATTTGAATTTTTACTACTATTAACTTTTTATTGGTAATTTGAATATTTTGTGTATAATTACAAACTCCCCTTTTATCAAGGATATAGGCTGCATTTATCAGCTCTGCTGCATTGTTCATTGCTGACGTTTGAAAAAGAAGCAATTTGTATGTGGCTTATAAATTTGTCATGGACAATTTTCTGTTAAGTATAAGAATCGATTCCTTAAGTACTTATGCATCTGAGAACCTGAATTGCTATTAAAATGTAGTGTCTCCATTTTTATGGATTTCATTTTACCTTCTTTTAACGTGGTTCTTTCAAAGAAGTTCCTCTGCTGTTTTATACTGATAAAATCATTTCAATTGGCAGAAGTTCCATCCCAAATCAGCGCGCTCCTCTGCGCACAGCACTTTAAGTGGAATGAAATACTCCACTTTTCTAGGTATTGTTTGTGCCAAGGAGCCTTGAGTTCGAACACATTTACATCTGTTTTGGGTAATTCCCTGCATATGCTCCAAAATGTAAGTTATCCATCTTACCCAAGAAACAGCATTTGTTGGAAACAGTTTGCCAATTGGTGACTCGATTGAATTTGTTCTATCACGCTGGGGCTACGTTTGAGGTCTGAAATATGTTCGTCCTTGTTCTTCCAGCTGTTCTAACGTTTTTAAACCAAACTATCTTTCCTATGGCCCCTATCTTAAAAGTTGCTTCACCAGTGAGTGAGTTGTCGCAAGACATCAAATTATGCTGACAGTAGAAGGATGTTCTTTTATATCAGGGTAAATGTTTCTCTGCAGGAGCTCAATAAACCTGTTGTTTGCTTTGCTGCCTGCATGAGATCGCAAAGGCAAGGGGTAGGCACATGCCTGGTACACCACAAAAGGAGAAAACTGGCCCGAGTCTAGGGTATCTTGGACGCAAGGGGAGGGACCTGGGAACGAAAGAGTAGTGTCTGGCAGATCAAATCACAGAATCTGGTAGGATAGAGGGTGTCACCAGGTGGAGCCTTGGGGGGGGGTAGATGCTGTCTCCTGGTGATCCTGGAGAATAACCTAGCAGTTCCTGGTGGTTCAGGGGTAGCACCTAATGGACTGGGGGTTGGGGAGAAAGTGTCCTCAATCCAAGCAAAGAATCCAAGCAGAAAATCTCATCCCTCATTCAAAGATTCTCCCTCATCCCTCATTCTCCATCTACTGGAGGGGTGAAAAGGAAGCAAAACCCTGTAACTTCAGGGCAAACCTTCAGACCCCACTACCTGAGTCAAGCAGAGGCGTGGAAAGACTGGAGTGAGCGGAGCAGCGGCTCCAGGAGGCTCCTCAGCCCCGGGCAGCGCTGCTCCGCTCGCTCCAGTCTTTCCACGGAGCGCGCACCCACTCGGTGACGCGGGCGGGCACTCCGAGGCCTTCTCCCCCGGCCTCGGAGCCGGAGAAAGCCCCGGAGCGTCCACCACGACCGGTGGCCAGGGCTTTCTGAAGGCGGCTGACTGCTGCGCCGCTCTAGTTACCCTTTTTTTGCACATGCGCAGAACGTAAAACGTAAAATGTTCTGTGCATGTGCAAAAAAAGGATAAATAGCGCAGTGCGGCAGTCGGCCGCCTTCAGAAAGCCCTGGCCACCGGTCGTGGTGGACGCTCCGGGGCTTTCTCCGGCTCCAAGGCCGGGGGAGAAGGCCTCGGAGCGCCAGCGTAAGCCGGGTCACCCCCCGCCTCCGGAGCGACGCCACCACCCCCCGGGGCGGCGCAGCTGCAAGTGCTCCAGGCAGCAGTCGCTGCTGATACGCCTCTGGAGTCAAGTATGGATTGTGCTTCCTCTGAGACAAGGGAAACCTTCAGAGCTGCCTGGCCGGCTTCAGTGGTCATTGCCCCCCCCCCCCAAAGATGAATCAAGGAGCTCAGCTCAGGATTTTTAAATAAAAAAGGATGTTGTCTGATCCCCAATCTGTGGACCTAATAAACACTGTAGCCTTGTGCAAATTGATGCAAGTTGGTGGACAAGCATACAGTGGGAGCAACAGCAGCTTCTATACCAGGAGTGAAGAATCTTGTCCCCATTTCCCAATTTCCATTGATGTTTTGAACCTCAGCCTTCACGCTTATTGATTGGATTCTGGCTCTATGTGAGCAACAGTACACCTGTCACCTATGTGAACTGTGTCGATCAGAGGTATAGTTTCTAGGGGGCTTGTTCGGGCCTGGCTCAAATTTATCTCGCACATGTAGTGGCAGCAGTAGAGAAGGCTTGGTAAAAGTGAGAAACCAAAAGGCATTGGGTAAATTCCAGATTTGCTTTGTTAGCCCAGATCCAGAGCTCACCACCCTACCAGAGTTGGTGTAGTATAGTGGTTCTCAAAGTGGTGGATCGCGACCCACCACTTTCAGACAGCGCTGCTACCCCCTTAAGGGGACCTGTGATGGCGGCAGCAGCGATCCCGGGACCGCGTTGCCAGCGGGGACAAAAGGGTTATTTTTTAGACTTACTGTGGGTCATGCTGCCCTCCATTGTGGGGGAGGGGGCGCATCCCCTCCAGCGGGCCTCCCCAAGCCTCCAAACAGCTCCTGGAGGCAATTAAAGTCCACGTCTAGTTTTCGAGGAAACCAGGAAGTAAAGCAGAAGTGAGCTTTAATCGCCTCCAGGAGTCATTTGGTAGCTTGGGGAGGCCCACTGGGGGGCCATGGGACCCTTGCAACTTTTGGAGGGCAGCACAAACCCCAGTAATATACTCTAATATACCTCAAAATACCCTTTTTGTCCCCGGTGGTGGTGCAATCCCGGGATCGCTGCTGCTGCTGCCATTGCTCCATCCCCACAAGTCCTCAAAGTTCTCCCTTTCTTATAGGGAGAACTTTGAGAAATGCTGGTATAGCATATATTGCCTAATAGGGTGAACTGGAAAGTCCTGGAGTCAGTCTGTCTCAGCCATGAACCCACAACATGGCCTTAGACAAACTACTAATATGGTTATCTAGTATATAGCGAGATTGTAATAATTTCCTAGATAAAGTATACAGTATGAAGTCCTTTGAACACTCTAAATGTGGCATGCTAAGTATTTATAATTATGACTACTTATTAGCATTATAGCAATTTAAAAAATGCATTCTCATTCCTAACTCCATGAGGGATGTTACTGTACTGAAAGCTGCTGGGGGGAATAGGAATAGCTTTTTATTTCCCATGGTGTCTTGCATGTCAACAAGAGGGGACTAGAGATTTGTTTTCTGTTGCGCTCTATGCCTGTGGGGTTCAGGAGGGTACCTCTGGTTGAGGGAGAATAAGCGATTAAAATAATGTGTACATATATGTAGGCATATCCGTGTCCGTCAGTGCAATTCTGTGCATGTCTACTCATAAGTAAGACCCATGTGAGGGGAAAGATAGCTGCTGTGTGTAGACAGATTTTATTTATTTAAAAGATTTAGATCCCGCCTTTCCTCTTAATTATAGGGCACACTCAGGGCGGCTTACAATAAGATCAGTTAATAAAATAGTAGAACATTAATACAAAACAAAATAAGATGGTGTCAAAAGTTAAAATCAGCTAAAAAATTAAAACGGCATATCTAAAATGGGCACAAAAACAAATATACCATCAAAATGCAAGCGTGGAGATAAAATCCAGAGACCAACGTATTCATGAAGGAAAAGTAAGATGAAAGGAAAGCTCTGAGGCCTTGCTGGAGGGCCAGTAGGGAGGACATAGTTTTTAATTTGACCTGGTGCGAGGTCTATAACAATGGTACCACCACAGAAAAGTCCCTGCTCCTTGTCACCACCAATCTGGGTTCTTCCAAGGGCAGCACACGCAGCATGGCCCCCTCAACTGACATAAACATAAGAACATAAGAAGAGCCCTGCTGGATCAGGCCAAAGGCCCATCTAGTCCAGCTTCCTGTATCCCACAGTGGCCCCACCGGATGCCTCAGGGAGCACACAGACAACAAGATAACCTGTTTCCTGCTGTCACTCCCCTTCACCTGGCACAGAGAAAACCTACTTCCAAAGCCAGGAGGTTGCTTATGGCTTGTAACCTGTGATGGTCTTTTCCTCCATGAATCTGTCCAAACCCCTTTTAAAGGCATCTAGGCCAGGTACCATCACCACATTCTGTGGCAAGGAGTTCCACAGATGAATTACACGCTGGGTAAAGAAATATTTTCTTTTGTCCGTTCTAACTCTCCCTCCACTCAATTTTAGTGCATGTCCCCTGGTTCTGGTGTTGTGCAAGAGGGAGAAGAATTTCCCTCTATCCACTCTCTCCATCCCATGCATAATTTTATATGTCTCAATCATGTCCCCCCTCAGAGCCTTTTTTCTAGACTGAAAAGCCCTGGATGCTATAGCCTTTCCTCATAAGGGAGGTGCTCCAGCCCACGAATCATTCTGGTCGCTCTTTTCTGCACCTTTTCCAATTCAACTATGACCTTAGGGGATGCGCCAATTCACATGGGATGAGAGAATTCCTCAAATAACCTGGTCCAAAGCCATAAAGAGTGTATTGCACTAGACAAGTCTTGGTGTCACTAAGGCATGGACACTGAGCATTCAATCCAGTAGTCGTGTGCCTCACAAAGACAGTCCTGTAGACAATTTTTAAAATGTCAGTGTAATAATAAGACTTACGATCTGCACAAAGTGCTCCACATGTGTTACCTCGATGTAGTATTTACAACATCACTGTAAGGTATTATTATCCCCCTATTGCTGGTGGGGGCTGAGACAGAGTGGCTTGCCTAAGGTCACCGGGTGAGTTCATGGCAGAAGCGAGATTCAAACTTTGGGTTTCCTAATTTGTGACTCGGTATCTCACCCAGGTGACCCATTTGTGACCCAGTATCTCACTCACTACACCAGGACTCAAACGTGTCCCCTTCCTTCATTCTGAAGACCTGCAATAAATTAGCCTTGTGATCATTGAACCTAATTCGTTCTGGGAAGATGCTTTACTCCATATTTTTATTTTGGGATGACTTTGTTCAAATTCTTTAACTCCTGTTCATGTCTTTCTGCTTTTGCAAATGGACATGTTTTCATTACTGTTGAGGCAAAAATTGTGAAATTCACCCACAACATGGAATGTGTGTAATCTTTACATCCGAAGGTGATACTTTAGTGACTGCAGGCACGTTTCTCCATACTAAGCTCACTTCTGGTCCTGGGAGTGGGCTGGGAGCCTGGAAGTAAAGTGCCTACAATCACAGAGCGTGTCAGGGAAGTAGGTCGGGTTCAGCTCCCCGCATGTATGCATGCACACTTGTTGATGTAAACATTAATCCCCTCCCTGCCTTTCTTTAATCCATGAGGCTGACTGAGAGGTAGACTTACCATACGTCCCGGAATGGTCAGGACACTCCTGGATTTCGGGCTCTGATTCCGGCATCCCGGGAGGTATGGCACAAGCGGCTTGGAAGCCCTTCATTCTGAAGGACTCTCAGGTCGCTTGTGCATGGCAATCCTGGAGGAGAATGGCGGCGGCAGCAGCAGTGACGGCGACAGGAAAAGCAGCGGCGGCCACAGTAGGGGGGGCAAATACTTTTTTAAAAAATAAAAACCATTCCCAAAAAAGCCAGACCCCCCAAAAATAAAATAAATTGGTGCCCCCCAAAATTGGGGGGTTCCGGATTGGGTCACCAAAAATATGGTAACCCTACTGAGAGGGTCATTTCAGGCAGTGGGTTGGCAGAAAAATGCCCACTGCCTGCCTCCTTCGCCTTGCCTCTGCCACTGTTTTTTCTCCCATTCCTTGGATTCAAAAGGAAAGAAGGGAATGGAGGGTAAGAGGAAGTGAGGAGGAGAGGAAAGAGGTGGGCGTTTAATAGGAAGCTATCAGTGACATGATCATTTCCCAGGCACAGGTCTGGGAGAAGGTCTTGCAGCACCTGAAATTATGCATCATATGCCATCCCCCCCCATTTCCTGCCTGTTAGGTACACTGTCAGGAATGGGGGGAGTGGCATATGATGCATCATTTCAGGTGCTGCAAGGTCTTCTGCCAGCCCTGTGCCTGGGAAATGATCATGTTACGGATAGCTTCCTGTTAGATGGCAACTGCCACTTTTAAAGATGCAACACGCAGTGGAATCTAAACTTGTCTGCCTCTCTTGGGAAGCACTTTGCCTAGAGAAGAGGAGGGATCCTACTGTGGGTTTCTTCTTTCAAATGACAGTTGTCATTTTGAAGGAGGTGAATGTTTTTGCCTGTTTGGGTATATGTTCCCTGCATGGGGTCTACGCCACTGCACGGCCCCCTCTCTTGCTGCATGGCATCACGACCGTGTCTGTGGATGCTTGTTGATGATGTCATGTGTCATCGCCAAGCTTCCTGGTCACTGAGCTCCAAGCTGTGCGGAATTTGGCTTTGAGCTGCATGGCCATGTGGTCATGCAACTTAGGAGGAACAGTAGTTTGGGTATATCTCAAAAGCAGCAAAAATGGGGGGGCTTTCTACAGAAGGTGAAATATTTCATGAAATGCACCCCCCTCCCGCAAGCTCAATATGTGTGGGAGATCTAGTCTTCTGATATACAGGGATAATGTGGAGTATCCCTTAGGAAGAAAAGCCCCAAACATCTGGAATGCTGGGAATGCTTTATGTTTGTCGTGAAATTCACAGCCATGAATGTGTGCAGTGTTAAATGTTAGGTAGCTTTTTTCCCCCCTGTTATCCTCACTAAAGTTACTAGAGAAGTTTAAAAAAAAATGCTGGGCCTATCCTTCACTTAGCCTTTTTTTATTTTTAACAAATGAAAAATACGGAGAGCAGTTGTCATTTGTTAAAGTGTAGCAGAAAGAGCGAAACAGGCCAGTGGATGCTTCATCAAGAACACTCATTCAGAATGATGAATGTGGCTAAACACACATTTGTTCGTAAAACTTGCAGAGTGGATGAGCATCATTAAGCATGAGAAATAGGTGCAGCATGCTGGGGAGAGAGTGGAGCAAACAGATGTTGTGAATTTTCGCAGGCATCCTTCATCCACCAGTCCATCATTAATATAGTTGAAGGTGATCCTTTCTTTTACTTAATAAGCACAAACAAAGAGCATGCGCTGTGCTAGGACTGCTGAACACACGGTTTTCAAAGAGGGGGTGTGCAAAATGCAGATAGATGGGCTACTTCATTCAGGGTGGTGGTGGTAGTAGTAGGTCAGATTCATCAGAATCGCATGCAGATGCAAGCAGACTTTGGTGATTCACCTTCCCACTTTCTCCACCACCTGATGTTTATTATTTTATGTGGTTACAATATGTACGTATGCATTGCTTTTCAGCAGGAATGCCCTCACAGCAGTTCAAATTAAAAGATGAACAGTAACATGTATTTGATAAAAACTACATACCAATATCGAAACACTGACAACAAAAGCCATGGAAAGAGCAGCAATCAGGCCGAAAGCTCAGCAAAATAGTCAATTTCCCCTTGCTTCTGAAAAGAGGCAGGAGAATGCACCATTCTGGTCTCATGCCGAAGATTATTTCATAATATCAGTGCCACCACAAAAAAAGCCCTGCTCTATCACCTGAGAGTGATAAATCCGTGAAGCCTCCAGGCACTTCCGAAAAACCCGGAGGGGACTTCAGGAGGAAGACATTCCCTGAGATGCTGATATCGTTTAAAGCTTTCAGAGGCAGAGCCAATGGGATCCAGAAAGCATAAAGTTGTAATATTTTATTTACTGCCGTTCCAAGATAACCAATTATATGAACTTTGAAAAAAATTGTAAAAATATTTTAAACAACTTTATCATCTTTAGAATACTTATATACCACTTTTCAGCAACAAAAAAGTTCTCAAAGTTGTTTGTGTAGCAAAGGAATAAGATCGTTCCCTGTCCCAAAGAGGAGACGCCAGCCACTGAGAGGGATGCTGTTCTAGAGCGAATGGGGACATTCTCCACCTGCTAAATATGAGATCCACCACTTCATAAGGTGTCTTGCTGCCTAGTTAGTAGGGGTAGTCTCCTTTGGTCTCAGTCCAGCTACTATGCAACCTTGGCTCTCAAAAGAGATGGAGTAGTTACTACTGTCTTTGAATTTCCCAGTTTTGAAGACTTTTAAGTAGATGGGATACTTTCACTTTAACCACAAGGTTTAATCCCTTGAAATAAAGCCATTAGAACACATTGATGCTAGTACAAGGAAATCAAGAACCTTGGTGCAGTTAGAAAGTCTTTTGGATGTAATGAATTCTGATGCAAAGTAACATACACAACTGTTTTAAAAATATACAATCATAGTTCTGATAACGCAGCTTCCTTTAATGTTGATTCGTTATAACACTCTTTGTCCCGGCATAATTGACAACCATTCTAACAAATGGGAGCTATGCATTATAGCACCCATTCCCTGCCTATTAGGCCAACAATGGCTCCATTAGCAGTGTTTCATGCAGCACTCAACTTTTGGGGAATGTATCTCCCACACTGTCAGAGGTATTGCTTTACATGTATATATGTGGAAATTCTATGAGCAGAATCCTAGATTCCTGTTAGAAGCTTTTGGGGAGAATCCACAAGCAGGACACATGGACACCAAATTTAGAAGTAACATTTTCATAGGTAGGTGTTCATGCTCTTCTTGAGATCAATTCAAAAAGTTATTCCTGTAACTCTGAATGTTATATTGTAAAAATGACATAAGAACAGAAGAATTTAAGTCATGTTTCAAGGATTTCATCCAGGCTCTTGGATCATCATGACTATTAGAGGACAGGCCCCTGGATGCAGGTTCTTTGCCTTTCTTCCTTTTAAAAGAGAAGCCTTCTCTCTAGTCTTACAGTCATGTGCAAAGTAACACAAGGTCCTGTAGAATATATTTTGCATGGGAAAATTTCGTATTAATTTTAAAACTATCTCTTGACAGAATGGAGAGAGGCAGAGGTAGGAGGGAAAAAAAACAATAATTTGGTAGCGTCACTTACTCTTACTTGTTCATTTTCATATTTTGTAATATAAATTAGAATTTCATTTGTTTAATTCCCAGTGGTGTTGAAGTCTTAGTGAAGATGTTATAAAGTACTGTGTTGTTATGAAATATTATGCCAGCCATATTTAATTTTTCATATTAAAGAGAAACTAAGTGATCTTTTACAGCATCATATTCTGAGATAATACAAGTAGGAGAAGAGCTGCAGTTCAGAATCCCAAGAGAGCTGGTACAATCGATGGGTTTTTGACTTGAGCAGCTGTGTGTGTACTTGGCACTTCAGTCTTGCAAACCTTGTTTCTTCCTTTAAAGTTTGCATTGCATTATAAGCCTGAAGACCTAACTGGACTCTTATGAATACAAATTCTGTAAGACCTGGACTCCCATTAGAGGGGATGAGTATTGGAATATTTTCTCAGCAGTTGCTCACTCCACCACAAATGTTGACATTGATTGCCCAACCAGTTAGCATAGTCATCTAATTCAGGGGTTCTCAACCAGTGGTACTTCAGCTGACTGCTGGTGGTACTCGGACTGCCGGACCACCAGAACCTCGCTCAGATATGGCACTTTCGGCAGCATGTTTTTGCTCCCGAGAGGCTCCTGCCTTTGGCCAGCCTCTCAGGAACGCTGAGAGGGGCCCTCCCACTCGCTCAGATCCACCAACCTGCATTTTCTGGCCTCCAAAAACCTGAACACTGAGAAATTACTGCCGCTGATGTCATCGAATGTCATCACGTCACTTCCGGTGGTACGCAGCAGGAGAGTGACGCCGGAAGTGGTACATAGCTGGGAAGAGGTTGAGAACCCCTGATCTAATTGACTACTAGTCTTACAGCGCAATCCTATCCAACTTACACCACCAATGTAACCAGCTGGGGAGGGCAGGGCGGTCGGCTTTGGAGGGGAGGGGAGATTTAAATCCCCTTTGAATCCCCCTTTGGAGGGGATTTGAATCCCCTTTCCGTTCTGGGGCCTCCTGTTCTCGCTGCACCGCTGGTTACACCGGTGGTGTAAATTGGATAGGATTGCGCTGTTAGGCTTTCATGGCCAGTATATTCTGCACAGAGTTTTAAGGCCATGTTAAAAATAAAAATAAAAAAACACTATAGAACAGACTGACTAGTTCTTATATGCTCCGTCTGTAAAATCCAAATAAATTGGTAACAGGCAGGCTGGTTCTTACATGTTACTGTCCGTTTAGGTCCAACATACATTTCACTGACAATATACAGTAGTTGGCTTCCTCAGGGAAAATTGGTTTTGCAACATCCAGGAGCTGTTCCTTGGTTGCTCAAGGCGTGGCATGGCACCCCTCCCTGATGGCATATTGGACACTTGTCATTGGTACTGAGGGTTCAGGGGTCAGGCTGCCCAGGTGGGTGCTCTGATTGGATGGTTCAGTCCAGTGCCCTACCTAGCCAGCCTCTGATGCCACCCCACCAAGAAATATGAGTCTTGCAGCATCTCTGCTTTGGAGTACCAGTTGCTAGGAGATCAGCAATGTGGAAACAATGTGGAAACATCAAGGGAAATGTTGCCCTTGATACCCTGCTTGTGGGCTTTTTGGAATTCTGCACGTGGCTGGCCGCTGTTGGAAATAGGGTGCAGACTAGATGGGCCTGTAGTCTGATCCAGCAGGGCTTGTCTTAATTTACTTTCAACATGTCACATTTATTTGGCCTTTTGATGCTGTGGGAGAAATTGTGCCACTTAATCTCAATATGGCATGATGATGTTATCCTAAGGGTGATATTGTGTGACTTGTACTCTCTGAGGCCTTCTGAGGTTTTAAAGTTTTTTTTTTAAATGCAAGCTGAACTGTTAACAAAAGGCTATAGGGATCCTGAACATTTGTACCTTCGTTCACTTGCTGTCTCTGAAGTCACATATGTTCCTTGAATTCATATCTTAGAAATCATATGCATCTTACAAAGATGGTCTCTGGATTTATACATATGTTGTGGGTTGTTGTTTTTTTCCTGTTCAACATCCGCTCAGGGTATTTGGAGGACAGGCAAGAACTATTATGTTAAATTGTGCTACCTATACCATCAGCTTTTGTCTTTGCTAAAGCTGCCAGTTTTTATAAACAACTGAAGACAGAAAGGGTTTACTAAGAATAATGTTGAAGCCCAAAAGAATCCTGCAGCCTATAAATCTTAATAGAGGTTCTAAGATTCCAGTGGGCTGCATATGTCTCTTTTACCCAGCCTCACTCCATCTTGGCTCCCCTGTGATGACTACAATTTTCCTGAAACAAGAGGCACAGTGACTTGAATTTACTCCTGGCACTATTTGCCTACAAACAGGAATACATGCATATAACCTATGCAAATCAATAAAAACATGTCAAGACCCTTTAGATCGCAGTACTCTCCTAAAATGCAATTTATCATGCTGCAAATGAGAGTAAGAGACTAGGTAACAAATAGTGTCTGATCATTTAACTAGCACCTGTTGTCATGCATTTGAAAACTGCATTTTTTATTTGACGTACAGTAAATTGCATTTTCATATATATGGAATGGAAGTGGGGCTTGGGGATGTACATCTACAGGCTTTTATGAATATTATGGACAATAGATGCTTTAGAGCTGCACTTTCTTTAAGCACCAGAATTAAAACAAAATGTATTTTTCTTCATTTGTTGGGTCCCAAAACATAGGTTCATGGAATGTATCATAGAGGTCAAATAAGTTAATTTATAGCCTTTTTTAAAAAAGATGACTGCAGTACCTGCATTTTTTGCAAAAATACTCAAACATTTATAAGAAGTCACTAAGGCTTCAATCTAGAACAAACTTTCATGTTCAGTGAAAGTGATTGGAGACTCTGCTTATTTCTTTTCCAATAGTCCGCCTCTCACACTCTGGGATTGCCCATTACCTGATAGAATTGTACATTTGTTCATAATTTTTGGACGTTTGGTGATTGCTGTCAGTCCATCACAGGTACCATAACATTTTAACTATACAAAAGAGAAAGGAAGAGAAGAAGTTACATCAGTAACTTGGTGCAAGATTAGGTGCCATAAGGGACTCTTAATACTCAGTATTTTCAGAGAAAATGGTAAATCTCAATGAAGGGGGAAAGTTGTGTAATTTAACAAAAAAGAGAGCAAAAAACCAAACCCAGAAAAACCCTCAACTGTATTTTCATTAGCTCAGCTCTAATGCAAGAAGCATTAAGTACAGTGGAATGGATTTGTTGACCATGACTGTTGCTGTTGTTTGAGTATGAAAGTAAAGTGTAAGTGAATTTTATTTTAGACTTGAGTGTCAACACAGACCTCTGAGGTAGGAGAGAACGTACTTTAAAATGTGCATTAATAGCAATAAATTGATAGCAGCTTGAAGGTAAACAGGTTTTCAGAATGTGTTCAAGCTTTGTTTTTACTAGTAATGAAATGTAAATTGGGATATGGTGCAGAAAAGTATGCCAAGGAGTGGGTTTTATTTCAGCTCATTAGTATGATGAGCATGTTTTGTTTACATGAATAAAACTCTTGTGAATGTTAATCCAAATGGGTACTTAATCAGTTTAATATGTCCATAATTATTCTTTGGCAAGAAAAATGCTAGTTTCACCCTATAAAACATGTCCTTTTGTTTAGATATTAATGTTTTAAACTCATCAGATAATTTCTTATATTGGTATTTTGAATTCACTGTAAAAATTATTGCATGGCTAATAAAACCTCCTCAGTCAGCTGTCTTATTGGCGGACTATTTTTATGTGAATGATGAGTATCTGATTTTCTTTGGGGTCACTTATGCTTTTAGTTGTATAACAATGTCTACAATTCTTGTGATTTGCCGTGGCTTCTGGGAGGGTTCAACGACTTGCGATAATTTCTACAAAGAAAGAAAAACACATGTTTTGAGCTGACAATATGTGTCTCTATATTGCAGTATTGTCAGACTTATGTATATGCTTTCCTCCTCAGAAGATGTGTTTGAGATGCCTTACAATGTGCAAAATGGTTCAATGTGCATTTTTGTAGTACTATCACTTGCAATTTAGAAAACTCCACGCGCTTCTGCACAACACAAATGTAAATACAAATTCTATAACATTCTTACTGATTCTGTGTTGCCATTAACAGGGTGCATGACTAGACTTCTTTGAATATGTTGTGAGCCTGCTTGGCCTCCCTTGCAGGATACAAATATCATAAATAAATAAGCTAGCAGGAATTGCTATAGAGCTAGAGAACTCGAGTTGTCCACACCAAATAGTGAGCTGGGCCTACCAATGGACATCCTTTAGAGCAGGGGCTAGCAAATGTTGCCAACCCCTGTAGAGTATAATTTCATGAGGGTGGCAAACTGGGTGGTGGAATAAAGTACTGAGCTTCAATTTATTAGTCAATTTATTACTAGCCTGGGCTGGTGGCTCTGCCGTTCCGTGTCCGGTGTGTGGCAAACTGGAGGCCTTAGCCTTCCAAGCTAAGCTCCGTGCTACCCCTTCTGAAAACTCGACAACCCAGAAGTTCAATGATGTGATAACGTCATCACCAAGCATCTGGACATCATTGCCGAATGTCCAGCCCCTCAGCTGGCAAAGGTTGCCAACCCCTCCTCTGTAATCTATTTATTTAAAAAATGTATATCCCACCTTATCCTATGCCGAGGCAAATGCCCAAGGCTTACAACAAAAATTGTAATTGTAAACAACAAAAATTGTAATTGTAAACAACAAAAATTGTAATTGTAAACAACAAATGCTTACAACAAAAATTAAAAAACATAGTTTAAAATACAGAAAATAAGTTTAAATCAATACATTCTTAATTTAAAAACAATAAAATCCACGGGGGGGGGGGGCGACAATATGGAGCACAAAAGCAGCATGGCAGAGCATCTTGAGACACAGGAGGCAGACTACAACCCATCACCCAAACGCTAGACAAAACAAAACGTTTTGAGCCCTCGCCGAAAAGTCATGAGGGAGGGGGTGGTTCTCAGATCCCCTGGCAGGGAGTTCCACAGTTGTGGCGCCATAGCAGAGAAGGCTCGCCCACGTGTTGCCATTCCCCTAACTTGCTTGAGAGGTGGTACACGCAGGAGAGCCCCCTCTGATGACCTAAGAGAGCAGGCTGGAATGTATGGGAGAAGGCGGTCCCTCAGATATCCTGGCCCCAAACCGTGAAGGGCTTTAAAGGTCATTACCAGCACCTTGAATTGGGCTCGGAAACGAATGGGCAGCCAGTGCAGCCGCTGAAGCAGCGGCTCAACAGAGTCAAACCACCTAGCTCCAGCGACCACCCGGGCCGCCACATTCTGCACTAATTGCAGCTTCCGAACCGTCTTCAAGGGCAGCCCCACATAGAGCGCGTTACAGTAATCCAGTCTTGAAGTCACTAAGGCGTGGACCACCGTGGTCAGGTCCGATCGACTCAAGTACGGCCGCAGCTGGCGCACCAGCCGAAGTTGGGCAAACGCACCCCTGGCCTCAGCTGCCACCTGGCTTTCCAGGGAGAGCTGTGAATCCAGAAGTACTCCCAAGCTGCGCACCCGTTCCTGCAGGGGGAGTGCAACCCCATTCAGAACGGGCAGGTGACTCAGTACCTGCATCGAACCTTTCCTGACCAGTAGGACCTCTGTCTTTTCTGGATTCAATCTCAACCTATTTGCCCTCATCCAGACCCCAACCGCCTCCAGGCAGCGCTCCAGGAACCACAGCCTCTCATGAGAAAGGCAACTTCAGTGGTGGAATAAAGTAATGAGCTTCAATTTGTCAGCCCTTATATATCTAGTTCAGGGGTTCTCAACCAGTGATACTAGTACCACCAGTAGTACGTCACCAACTGCAGGAGGTGGTATTTGGCTGGGAAGGGGTTGAGAACCCCTGATCTAGTCCATTACTGCTCCAAGGTAGCAATTCAGCACTTTCACTGATTCACCTGGTTCCAAAGTGAAAGAAAAAGAGAGCTAGGTGTCAAAGTAGCCAACCCTCCAGGATTGGCCTGGCAATTTTAACAGGGTCAACCTCTGGACTACTTGGTTTCCTTGTCAAAATGATATGATGTCATGTTGGGGAAAAAAATCTCCAGAAAATAACTTCAGTTGGGGTTGGCAACCCTAGTGTTATGTCATCATCATACTGACAGCACCCCAAATCTCTGTATAACCTCACTCAGAAGTTTCATGTAGATGTTAAAAGCCACGAGAGACATGTTGGAACCCTGAAGGACCCCATAGCATAAATATGGAAGTTTCAACCTGAAGTTTCTCAGGACCACCTTCTGGAATAGACCATCCAAGCAGAAGCAGGAACAGAGCCACTCAACAACATTTCTCCCCAATAGCCAAGTTTGACCAATTAATACCACCTAACCAAGACAATCCCACCCAAAAGAAACACTCAGAGAAGACACTAGAGACCAACAGCTGGTTGGGACAAACATTAAAAATAAAGATCTCATAATATTTAGCTTCAGGAGCAAATCAGCACAGCACTATGTGCTTTCAAACCACTCTCTCGGCCTTCCCTTTGCCTCTCTAAATAGTATTTCCACGGAGAAGAAGGGATGGGTTTTATATTAGGTTGCATTCAGATAACAGTTCCTCAGTGAATAGAGTGCAGAACAGGAAGTGGCAAAGAACATGTCTTTGCAGGGGCGTCGCTGTTGCCTGGCGAGGCGGGCGGGGCCCCCGAGGTGACACGCGTGCGCAGAAAAGTCGCCTGGGGGCCTCCCGCCCGCCTCGCCAGGCCGGGAGAGCTGGCTCAGGGATGTCTTCCCCGGCCGGCTGCCCGGGGCCTTCTGAGGAAGGCCCACTGCGCGAACGTTATTTATAACGTTCTTTTGCGCATGCACAGACCGTTCCTGAGGGAAAAGGCTCATGCGCAAAATAATGTTATAAATAACGTTCGCGCAGTGGGCCTTCCTCAGAAGGCCCCGGGCAGCCGGCTGGGGAAGACGTCCCCGAGCCAGCTGCAACGATTGAGGGGGCGCCTGGAGCGGGCGCCCCCCCAATAAAGGGTGTGTGTCCGGGGGGGAGGGGTCACTAGGGTGACGCGCGTGCCCGGCCCTGGGGCAGCGCACGCCCTAGTGACGTCTCTGTGTCTTTGTAATGTGATATTAGCTGATGGAAGGGGAGGAAGGTTGGTATTGTAGTCACAGTGCCACCTGCAATGATTGTGGCAATAGACTGTAGCTCAGTTGTAGATTGTCTTTGCATGCAGGCACTCCCAGATTTAATCCTTGGCACTCCAGGTACAATTATTATTAATTATTAACAATATATACCACTTTTCAACAAAAAGTTGACAAAACGGTTTACAGACAAAATCAAATGATTAAATGGCTCTCTGTCCCAAAAGGGCTCACAATCTAAAAATGATGCAGAGGAACACCAGCAAACAGCCACCAGAAAACACACTGTGCTGGGGTGAAAGGGAAGCAGTTACTCTCCTCCTGCTAAATATAAGAGAAGCACCAATTGAAAAAGTGCCTCTTGCCCAGTTAGCAGGGGTACAACTATGAAAGACCCTTGTCTGAGACCCTGGTGAGCTACTGCCAGTCGGTGTACTGAGCTAGTTGCTAATTGGACTAGTTGCAATCTGCACAGAGACTGGTAAAGGTGCCTTGGGACTTGTAGGTATCAATGTGCTGGTCTAGCCACTTGTCAAACCCTCTGCTTGGCAATGTCTATAAAACATTTTTGGACTGACAACACAGAATGAAAACTTCACATTGTGCCATCTGACAAACGAGTCAGGCAGAAAGTGCTCTCTCTTTTGGGGTTGTATGTTTCAGTATATTATGGTTCTATTTTACCCATAGTTAGCTTTGTTTTAGAATAATTAACCAATGCAGCATTCATTTGTAATGCTAAGAAAATGCTGTGAATTAGCCAGCTGTGCGCCTTTTTCTTTTTCCTTAAAGTGTGGAAGGCCCCAAACTGTTCTTGCTACTTGTTCTGAAGATAAATTAGTGTCTTCTAAATAATGCAGTGAACCCTAATTCTCTTTGATTAGTATCGAGTTAGATGATAGCGACCCATTGAAATTGGTCATCAGCATAAATAATGAGTGAATGAACTGATAAAATGCAAAGTCGCCAGCCATCATAAATCAAATGAAATCCACTTTCTCTGGAAGTCACTGAAATTAGAAGTCCATGCTCCTATTAATTATTTTGCCTTCTGAAGACGACAGTGTTATAAATCAGCCTTGAAAGGCACTTCACTTGCGAAGCTGAAGGAGTAAGCTTGCCTGCAAATTGTTTTGTATACTCACCTAATTGTTTCTTAAGTAATCCACCTTTTTATACCACGGCTGGGAAGAGCTAAAAGTACAGAATTGGGCAGGTTAACTAAAGTGGCATATGACCTATGTTGTGATGTGCTTTGAAGAGACCAGAACATGCCACGTCATCATTTGATTAGTAGATGCATCAAATATTTCCTGTGGCATTGGTGGGTTTTATTTTTAGGCTGGGCTGAGCTGGTGGACAACAGATACTTCCAGAAGTATCTACCTTTGATTGAACAGCATGGCCTTTCAGGTCCTTAAAGAATGGGATATTAAAAATAAAACATACACCAACAGAATCCTTAATACTGTACCGCCATTCATTGATAGTGAAAGTAACCTCCCCTCCTGCCCCAAATGCTGTGTTGACTGGAAAAAGGCTAGAGTGTTAGTATTCCTAACACAGTGGATGCTTCCAATGTGGAGCAGGCTGAGATTGCAACTTTCCAAGCCACTATCCATTTCTCATTCAGTTGTTTTTCTTCACACATAGAAAACCACTGGGGTGGCTGTCCTGAACATTCTACCTATTCATGCTAATATTCTTAACTTCCATGGGTGTTCTTTTGTCTACACCAGTGTTCCCCAAACTTTTTTGACCTGCGGCTCCCTTTACCATTGGCTCCCCATTACATTATGTTGATGCCTGCCAATTGGCATTGCACTGTTTTCTGAGAGGATTCCGTGGCACTCCACGGCTCCCCTGGCTGGTTTCCACAGCTCCCCTGGGAGCCACGCCTCACAGTTTGGGAACCACTGGTCTCCCCCTTTTTGTGGTCAGTTATACTACAGTATTTTCCAGAACTATATCTGGTGATATAAGAGTTCCACAAATATGTTTTTGTCCTTTTTTTTTTTAAGTGGCAAGATCAATCATGGGATTGGGCCACTGTTTGGGTGCAAACATGCAAACTGGCCATTTTATTCCTCTGTGATTATCTTTTCTAATTGACCCTGGTTACAGAATTGCACAGAGAAAAAATGAACTGTATGTGTCTATAACAGTGGTCTGTTTTGGTGGTAGCACTTTTGCTGTTGAGAAAAAATGCTGCCAAAATAATGGACATTGCTGCCTGTAATATTTGCTGCTGCACAATTCATGAAATGTCATAGGAAACTAAAGAGTGGAACAAGTCAACTTAACAGTGTGCAACTGCGTATTACAACTTATCTCCAAATGGCTGCAGCCTAGGTTTCTGTTTGCGGATATTCCAGAACTGCTTCCTTCCACGCACCCACTCACTAAACCAGTTCCTCCTATCTCATTGCCATCTATTGCTGGCTGTTTCCATATACCAGGGGTGGCCAAACTTGCTTAATGCAAGAGCTACATACGATAAACTTCAGATGTTTGAAAGCCGCAATATTTAAGAAGCATTAAAATTCTTAAATGTATTTACTCACCATGAACATTAAACTTCTGTTTTAATCCAGTGGACTCTCAGTGTCTATTTGGTAAATAATTATAAAGCTTGAAAAATTCTTATTTACCTTCAAAAAGGAGCTCAGCCAACATATTTCTGAGAGCCACACACTACATGTCTAAGAGCCACATGTGGCTCAGGAGCCGCTGCCATATACAGTAAGTCCTCACTTAAAGTTGTTTCGTTTTATTAAAGTTGATGGGAAAATGCCATAGGAATATTTGTGTTTATCAATTAGCATATGGTAAAATTGGTTTCATTATAAGTCATTTTGCATAAAGTCACAGTTTCCAAGAAGAACCTATTGACAACTTTAAGACTTACTGTACTGTGCAGTTGACACTAGTGTTTTTCCATGTGATCTTAATACTACAGGTCAGTTAATCAGAATAACATGGGGAAAAAAATTGATGCTTCATATGTGCAAACTGGTCCTTCCTGTAAATTGGGATCCAACTTAATTTTTTCAGTGGTCTCCTCCTTTTTCGGTTGAATGCCTTTAAGTGGTCACAGTACATTAATAAAGTGATCATTTGCCTTCTAGGAGACACAGGATAACTCCACGTGTCCAGAAAACAATATGCTATGGTTTGTTGCAGTCTTGGATCTTCAGTTTCAAGACAGGAATAGATTCGACTAGCCAGTGGATTAACATTAGTCTTCAACTTTACGATTGTCTTGCAACCCACCTATGCCTCTAAAAGCTAATTTTGCAATTACTTTGGAATAAATGATCAAATAGTCAGTGCTGTGTGTTATAAAAATAGCAATTATATTTGGTAACACAAAAAGTGTAATAAAGTTATTAAGCTGATATATACTTCCTAAAGTGCTTCCCTGCTATCTATTACAGGCAAGATATGCAGTCCCTGAGGGGCTTTCTTTCATTCATTCATTCCTTTTTTGCTTCTGCTTCTTGTTGGAATCCCAAGAATTCCATCTTATTTAAAAAAGGGGGGGAGAAAAAAAGAAAAACAGATTGTTCCTCAGATTGCACAGGTAGTTTAACCATGTGAAAGAGGGGAAGCGTACAAAAAGGACTGGTAGTAAGGAGATTCATAAAAAGAACTTCCTTGAGATTCATCCATCTATCCAATGAATATATTTCTTAGTGAACAAAGGAAAGATTTAGTTGAAAGGTTTCCTTTGGTTGCTTCATGGTGAACAGCACCTCTAAATGTACGAGCTGTGTAACTCGTTTACATTGCTGCTTTCCTAAATCGACTGGGATAAGAGGCTATTTTGATGGGAAAGTATCTTTTCATCCTGGTTTAGGACTAACATAGCTCCCGAACGCCCTGCAACAATGGCAGCTCATCAGAGGGGTCATTTTGTCCAATATGCCTCTCCATTTAATGGATAAAGAGGTCAGAGCCATTTTGGGAAAAGAAAGCTAGACAATCTCTGCAGCTGTACCCAAGGCCCACAACTGTTACAGATTCTTATATACAGCCCCAGCTATTGCAAGTCGTCGTTGAAGGCAATCACTGTTGCAAAGTTGCCTCTTTTTTTAGATATATATAGAAAAGGTTTGTGAGCCAGCTGGACTCTTCAGCCCTTCAAAGACTAAATCCTCCTCTTCTTCCTCTAATTGAAAAGGCGGCGGAGGAGAATAATCAGCTTCTGTTCCCTGTCAGGCCAATTTGAAACAGAGTTTTATGAAAACATTCAGACAAAGCAAAACCAAATGGGTGGGGTAGAGAGGGCTGAAAATTGCAGCAGGTACAGTAACAACCGACCAAATGCTTGGTTTAATTCTTTGTGAGCCTACGGTTACCCATGCAGTTTGGTACTTAGCAAAAAGGAGCAACTGATTTTACTGTTTCTGAAGTCCACTTCTCACAGCACATTGTGTGTTCTCTGTGGTACTGATTATGTAATAGTTGAGGGGGGAAAGTTTAAAAAAAATGATGGTCTGCCAGCATGGGGGAAAATAAAGCACAAATAAAAATATTTGGGGTAGAAAATATTCCATTTTTTGAAATGGAAGGAAGACATGCTGAAGGTTATGTGTAACAGTTTTCAGTAACTGCTCTCAGAATTGTTCTAATTTTGTTTGGGAAATGCGAATTAATGACAAGGTATTAATGACAGATGAAAATACCTAAATAAGTGAAAACCTACATACGCTAAATTGAATTCAAACTTTCTCTTGCACCGGTGCTTGTTTCCCACTCAGGAAAGCAATTCCTTCTTTGCCCCCGCTCGTGCTGTTACCATGTTGCTCCTATGGGTCCCCCTACCCTCAGCAGCAAGATTTTGCAGATCTCCCCTCTGCTCACTCTAGTATTAGGGTGTTTCATAGTCCTTCCATTTTTTGATCTTGAAATGTCTCACAGTTTGCTGGTCCGTAGTGCTTTTCTTTCTGTCCATGGCTGTTGCTTCTCTTTCACATCGCAGGGCTACATCATCATCTCAGTCAGGTTTTACTACATGATGACATAACTGAGGGCAGGTTAAGGCAACGGAGAGTGATAGCATGTGAGGACAATGGCAATCAACAGGTGAACACATTCACAAGGAGTGTCAAAGAAAGCATAGGAAAAAAGGACATGAAGAAATCAACACTGGAACTGCTGAAACAGCCCAGCAGACCAGCTGCTATAATCTGCAGCAGCATGCAGCCCCCCAGCCTCCTGCAGCCCCCTACCCCGGCAGCAGCAAGAAGCAGCTGCAAATTTTAAAACTTACCTTTTTTGCTGGTGGCGGCCATCTTGGATCTCATGAAATCTCACGAGATCCAAGATGGTGGCGCCCAAATCTCATAAGGGCACATGAGGCAGTACTGTACTGCCTCATGCCCACACGAGATTTGGACGCTGCCATCTTGGATCTCGTGAGATTTTGTGAGAACCAAGATGGCCACTGCCAACAAAAAAGGTAAATTTTAAAGTAGTAGTATGGGCTGTTGGTTATGTGAATAACCCCCCAGTCTTCTTGTAAATGTTTGGGAACTGGCAACATGTATTTATTTTATTTATTTATTTTTCACATTTTTATACCACATTTTTATACCTCCAAGGAGCTCAGAGTGGTGTACATATTTCCTCCCCTCCTTTTTGTCCTCACAACAACCCTGTGAGGTAGGTGGGGCTGAGAGATAGTGACTGGCCCAAGGTCACCCAGGAAGCTTCGTGGCTGAGCGGGGATTTGAACCTGGATCTTCCAGGTCTAAGTCCGACTCCCAAACCACCTCACCATCCTGCCAGAGATTGTCAGAGATTAACAGCGCAATCCTATCCAATTTACATCACTGGTGTAACCAGCGGTGCAGTGAGAATGGGAGGCCCTAGAACGGAAAGGGGATTCAAATCCCCTTTGAATCTCCTTTTGGAGGGGATTTGAATCCCTTTTCCGTTCTGGAGCCTCCTGTTCTCGCTGCACTGCTGGTTACACTGCTGGTGTAAGTTGGATAGGATTGCGCTGTAACCCATTGAAAATGCCATGCCTGTCTAATATAGCTTGTACATTCTTTTCCAATATTTGGAAGTGTGTTATATAGTTAACAGCACATTGAAGTTGTGGCTGTAGTAACTGACTATAAGTAGATAATGCTTTCCACTGTATTCATACACATCCGTTGCTAGCACTTGCCAGGTCCTGCTGAGTGGATTCCATGGGCTTTTTGCAGTTGTGTCTTTGCAACTTTGCATGGAAGCTGCAGCTTTTCACCATTCTTCACCAGCTTTTCACCATTCTTCAATCTGGGCATTCAGAGTGAGCCAATACAGTGCATCCCTTGCCTGCTATTTGCCGAATACCGTCCTAATATGTCCTTCATGAGTTCTCTTTAGCATCTCTAGGCTGGTGTTATTGGAAGAGGAGGACCTATACCTATTATGTGTATAATGATGAAAAACCCACAGTCCAAAGTAGGGTAACTTTGTAGGGCCTTTATTGAAGGAACAGCCAAAAACTAACAAGTTGTCAAACAGCAAGCTTTCAAGTCCTATACAATTCTTCACGAGGCTAGGTCAGGGGTTGGCAACCTACGGCCACGGCCACCCCGGGTCACCCGGCCCATGTGGAGCTTGGCTTGGGAGGCAACAACGCCTCCTGTCTAGTTTTGCACATGCTGAACAGGGAATGGCAGAGCCCACCTGCCTGTGAGTCTGGGCAGGCAGCTCTACCGTTCCCTGGTGGGTGTGTGGCAAATTGGGCGGGTGGCTTCATCTCCCAAGAAAAGCTCCGCACAGCCAAATCCAGAAGTTCAGTGATGGTGAGATGATGTCATTGCTGAATGTTCGGTGATGGTGTGATGACATCATCGCCAAATGCTAGATGGTAAACAAAAATGGGGGAGGGAACAGTGGGAATATGTTGTAGGTCACTGGAGCGTGGCGGGGGCGGGCCGCCAGGGGGTTACGCGCGCCAGGGGGTGACACGCGCACCCCCGCGATGCGCGTCACCCTCCGGACACTCCGAGGCCATCCCGGGAGCCGGCCTCGGAGCGTCCGACCCCGCCGGCGCTCCAGCGCGTTCATCCAGGTATTTTTAGAATTTTCGTGCATGCGCAGACCGTTTTGAGGGCAAAAGGAGCGTCCGGCAGGGCCGGACGCTCCGAGGCCGACGCGGGAGCGTCACTAGGGTGACGCGCGCCCCCCTGCCTTGGGGTGACGCGTGTCCCAGTGACGCTACTGTTGTAGGTTCTGCAGCATCCTGCAGTTTGTAAAATGAAATGATGGAAATTCTGGAGGTTTTTGTGTAAGCAAGGTATGCCCCCAGTTCAACTTCAAATGCAGCACCCTATGCTCCATTGCATGCCATATTGAAGGACCCTTCTAGCCTCTGAAGTGGCATTTTAAAGGGCATGAAGGGCTGTAGAGGGAGGGGACAGGAAAGCTCTGTTGCACAAGTGGAACTTTGCTTGTGGTTCTTTGGATCCAGCCCAGTACATGCACACACATTCTGTAGAGTGAGGGAAGACAGGAGAATGCAAAGTTTTATAGAACTCAAATGAAGACAGTAGAGGAGATGTGTGTGTGCAATTTTTATCCCAGGTCCATGTTTTCCTACGAGAAGAGAGATTAAAGGGCAACATTTTTTGATGGGTATGGAAGTTCATCTACTATTGGAACATAAAATGTTGCAGAAGCTGACAAAAAGAAGAAAGGGTTAAGTTTTTTAATACATTTTTGTTCCCATTTTTTAAAAAAGTCTTGCATGTAAATATATATATTATGTATGCTGAGTATAAAGATAGCTCTGTCCTACCATATTGATTTATTAGATTCTCTGACATTTTAGTTGTGGTCGTTATGTTATATTTATGAGATGAATGTTGGATTCCCTCATTATGTTATCCTCATTTATTTTACATACTTTTATGGCTGGTTGTGCTCAGCTTTACATTTAAAGCTTTATTGCCGCTGTTAGTGTGGAGGGGAGGGGGACGCAAGTGCTTATGGTTGGGGAATTTACATGTTTACTGTCGTAATCATGATTTATTTAATCTTTCTCTACATATAAATATAAGCCTTTTTCCCCGAAATAAAATATTTGTTGATTTCTGGGCCTGATCGTTGCTTTCTGTGTGTTGAGGGGGGGTGTCCTTAGAAAATATATTATGGTTGAGGTTTTTAAAAGGGCAAGTGTGGGGGGAGGGAGCTACACAACATTGTGTTTAAAACACCTTTTAAAATAAGATGTACTTTTTGACAAACTACTTTTTATTATTATTGTTCTGCACTAATTTAATTTGATGCTACATTGAACTGAGCTGAAGTTTCACTACAACATCATTACAAATTAAGGAGGTAGGCCAGTTAATGATCATGGGTGTGTGCTTTTTAAACAGGAGGGGGTTTCAAACTTTCTACTTTCTGCATCAACATGTCTTCAGGGGGAACCCCTGTGCATCTGCCATGGAATCACTGTGTTGCAGAGGATTCTGGGACATGTTGCAGTGTGCATGTGAAGTTTGTGTGGGACACTATCAAGGCCCAAAAAACGTTACCATTCTTGCACATGAATTGAACATGTGTCCTGCACATCAAACACTTCCCTACACATGTATTATGTTGTGAGACAAGACTGATGGCAGTAAGCTAGCTATCCTTTAGGCAGTTTGTCTGCCATTACTGATCATTTTATTGAGAAACCCCAAGGACCCTGGGTACAGTTTGAAAATCACTGTCCATAGATAATACCTGGGTGATCCTTATTACTTGTGATATGCAAGTGTCTGATAGAAAGACGATAAGATACAGAGAGATGAACTGACCTGTTTCTCTATGTGTGGACTTACTCAAGCCCAAATAAATAGTAGGTCTCTTTGAAGAATAGAAACACTGGCGTCACTACAGGGGGGGCGGAGCTGTAAGTGCTGCTGAAATCCGAGCCTCCCTTACACAGATGAACGTGTGTAGGGCTCCCTTACCCCTTCACCCTCTGAGTCTCCTGCCTGTTGTTTCGCTTCCCTGACCGGCTCAGAGGGTGAGGGGGCGGGGCTGCTTCGTTCGTCTGTGTAAGGGAGGCTCGGATTTCAGCAGCACTTACAGCTCCGCCCCCCCCCCCCCGTAGTGACGCTAGTGAATAGAAAGGCAAGAGACTTGTAATATATCACCTGTTCACTATTTTTTCCTCTTCCTGTTTATAAATGGCTGGCACTGCTGTTGCCAATTATATTTTTCTTTATCAAAAGAGTCCAGTTGCACTGTTAGCCTAGCTGAATGATTTTATTGAAGGAGCATGAACTTTTGTAGTCAATTACCTACTTACTCAGATGCATCATTAGTTGCAAATTAGAGAGGGAGACCAGTTAATGGTCACAGGTGTATATTTCATATATCACAGGCCTTCACACTTTCTACCTTTGGGGAAACACTTTCCACCTCATCATCTGATGAAGCAGATAATAATTGCCTACAAAAGCGTGTGCCTTTTCAGTAAAACAATGGGCTGTTTCAGTTCATACATCTGAACGTGTATCTTCCACTTTCCATCCCATCACCTAATTGCATGGGTGCAGTTGAATGAACTGGCTGTCACTGTGCAGATTAACTACTACATTGTCCTCATGTTGAGGGGTGGTGCCACAGTTTGAAGCCAGATGCTGGACTTTTGGACTGATTCAGCAGTTATATTATAATTCCAACAACAACCACTGTTGTTATATTAACATGTTGGCCCAACCATGAGGTGAGGCAATGGGGTGGGTGGGGGGGTCCGCCCCCGGACGGCATGCTGGGGGAGTGCACAACTGCTGGCAAATGGGTGCTGCCGCCAAGTCTTTTCATGCCGTTTTTTTTCTTCGCCTCTGCAGTGGCTGCAAGCCTCGCAACACCGCTGCCTAGGCTTCTGGAGTGTGGGGGAGGTGTTCCCTGCCTGCCCTGAGGTGACATGTTCGGCCAGTGACAGTCCACTGATGTCACCTGGGGGTGTGACTTCCATCCGATGTCATCCCCAGGGGCGTGGCTTCTGCCGGTGGTGTCATCGCAGCCCCCAGGCAGGGGCAGCGTTACGATGCCAATGAGGCGAGGTGAAGCAGATTGCATCAGAGGTGAATCTCAAAGGGCCAGAGGGGGCTGCGGATTCAAGGTGTGCATCCAGTCTGCCACTAACGTAAGCCACAGTGACCCGCTTCCCGCTCACATGAGCAAGAAGCAGATCATCCCCCTCCTTACTTTGCTTTCCATGCAGTTTTCTTAAAGCCAGAAGTACAGGACTTCCAGCTTCATTTACAGGGACAGTGTACGCTGTCGGTTTGATGAAGCTGAGCAAGAATCACAGTAAGGAGCCTTTTTTCTCTTTTTACAGTGTGGACGTACACTGTGTGTGTGTCCAGGCATCAGCATGGGGTAGCGCTCCAGGTTGTGTCACCTGTACTTATTCTGAATATACCAAACCCTGAATGTTATCAATAGAAGCAAGTTCTCCTGTATATACAGGTTGATTACCCCTTATCTGGACATCCGAAATCCAGAGCATTCCAAAATTCAGATGTTTTGGGGGCTATGACGACAAAAAAAAAATACTTTTTCCAGCATAGCGCAAGGCATGCTGGGGCACACAATTATTAAAAATATTGTATAAAATTACCAGGTATGTTTTTTAAAAAGCATTTTTTGGGTCAGGGGCAGGCGCAATCCTGGAGCGCTGCCTCTGACATTGCCCTGCCCCCACAAAGACGGACTTTGAGAAACACTAGTCTAACTTATTAATAAAAATAATTGTGAAAATATATAAAAAAAAATCTACTGAAAAAAACTTGTTAGGAAAAAGAAAAACCAGTCTGCTTAACTAGTGTCATCTTAACTAACAATCATTGACTGTCTGCCCAAATTGAAAAAAAAAATGGCTAGAACAAAAAGTTGGCAGGGGGTTGTGAGCCCAAATGCGTTGTGGCATATTGGATGTGAACCTGGGAAATGCCGTAAGGTGGTGTTGCTGTGGCTGTTCATGTGAGCCATGAGTTGTGCTCTGAATTTAACTATTAAGCAGTGGTTAAAATTAATCCTGTGTGCAGTTACCAAGGGAGAAAGCAGGCCAGAGATGTCAATAAATCTAGAGTGGTTTGAAGCAAATGCCACTAAATCTTAGTTCTTTGACTGCTCGCTGGTAGTGTCAAGAGCTGCTCGGCAAGACGAATTTGAGGGAGGGATGAAAAAGGTACGATATTAAACCGCAGCACTGATAAGTTTAGTTAAGAGGCAGGAGACGTGTCCTTGCAGTGACATTCAGTGGCCGATATTTGTTTCCCTTTAAATAATATGCTGTACATCTGCGAGAATGATGGCTTGGTGTTTGTGACATTGCATCTCCACCAAGGTTACTGGCTCCAGGACAGGCAGTCTCTCTTTCTCTCACACCCTGTCAATAAATATCCACTTGTCTGAGAAAGTGAGATACAGATTTTACAGCTGACACCAGAGCATCTTCATTTCCAGAAGCAATGAGTTTCAACACATGTGAACGTGAAGTGTGTGTGTGTGTGTGTGTGTGTGTGTGTGTGTGTGTGTGTGTGTTTGGGGGCGGGGGAATTAAAGGGATATATCTTTCAAGTCTGTCTTGTCATAGAAAGCCGTTATCCCTTTCAGACAACAAAGCTCAAGGTCTGGCAACTACATAATCAGGCTACCTCTCCCCAAAAGATTAATACTGCTTTCTCCTCACCATCTAACAAAACCTTGCTCCTTCTGACCACTATGTTTAATTTTGCATTCAACACACACACACACACACACACACACACACACACACACACACACACACACACACACACACACACACACAAAATCCTGAGGATATTTCCTCTTGTTTGTATTTCTCCACTTGGCTCAAGGTAGAGACATCACCTTGCTCCAAGACTAAGCACCCTTAAATAGCTGTGCTCAAACTCTATTTGCCACAGAGAATATTGACCTCATGCATTTCTCCTGTATATACAGGTTGATTACCCCTTATCTGGACATCCGAAATCCAGAGCATTCCAAAATTCAGATGTTTTGGGGGCTATGACGACAAAAAAAAAAAAATACTTTTTCCAGCATAGCGCAAGGCATGCTGGGGCACACAATTATTAAAAATATTGTATAAAATTACCTCCAGGCCTTGTGTTATAAGGTGTATATGAGACATAAATTAATTTTGTGTTTAGACTTGGGTCCCACCCCCCAAGATATCTCGTTGTATTTATGGAAATATTCCCAAATCCAGACAACTTCCTGTCTCAAGCAGTCCGGATAAGGGATACTCAACCTGTACTTTAGAAGTTCTTATTTAAACATCTAAATGTGATCTTTTAAAACCTCTTTTCAAGCAGCAGACCATGGAATGCCATGGATACATTTCTGCATTTGATCAAGTACAGCCTGTTCCTCCCAGACCTCACAATTGCCTTCAAATAGTAGATACTATTAAGGGCAAAGGTGGACAATTTCAAACATGTGTTCTAAGTGCACCTCATATATCAGCATTCTGGCATCTATGGCAAAACTTCCTAAATTGTACTCTGTGTACCTTCAGTTGGTATCTCTGGTGTAACTGTATCTGTTTTACCTCACTTTAACCCCACATGCGTAACAAATCGAGTAGAGCTTTTTTTTTTTGGTGTGTGGCATTTTAGTCATAGTAGACTTGGAGTTTAGCAAGTTCAGCCAGCGTCATACATCTGTGTGCATTCAGCCTGCATCTTACGTGAGGGTTACGTTCTGATGTCCGCGCATAAAGCCAAAATTGTGTATCATCAAAACTCCCTTAAAACCAGCAAATATGTACTGCCTCTTTAAGAAGTAAAAGCAAAGTATGAGACAGACAGACAGATGCAGGGACTGAGGGAAGAGCAGCTTCAGTCTCTCACTTCAGGCTTGCTCCGGGCATAAGTAGAGAAATGCAAATGGCGGGTGGAATCACCTGCACTATTTCAACTCAGTAGAATAAAAGCTTCCGAGGTCTGTTATTATTTATTGTTTAAAATTATTATAATTATTATTATTGTTTAAAATTATTTAAAATTATTTAAACTGTTTTTTCTCAGTCTTTTTTGGGGGGGAGGGGTTTTTTGCCAAGCGCATATACTTGAATTCGCGCATCTATCATGTGTATGATGAAGGCCAGCTGTACTTTATGTTACATCAGGGTCGTCACTGGGAGTGGTGGACCACTCTGGGTGTCATCCCAGGGGTGACACCAAAATGACTTTCTATGCTTTTTTTTACCGGTAGTGCGAAAATGCACCACTGGTAGAAAATGGGGTTTTCCTGATCCCCGCCATGACATGCGTGGGGATCACATTTCCCAGGAGGCCTCCACATCATGTGGTCTGGTATGGGAGGAGATCCATTGCCCCGGGTGTCACCAACCCTGTGTTTAACCCTGTGTTTAACCCGGGTGTCATTTAACCCTGTGTTAAATGCAGTCATATTGCTCTCGTCTGACATGTACTGGGGTGGTAATGTATTTCTGGCATAAATAGTAAGTGTGTCATGTGATGAGGCCCCCAGGGTATATTTCTGGGGGCAGGGCTGTGCTAAAGAAGAGGGGTGCTGCTTGGGTCAGTTGAATTAGAGCTCCACCAGACAGTCGGGCTCGTGAAAGCCTTTCCAGGATCTTGCACAAAGTGCATCCTCTGTCACTTCAGTAAGGGTATCATCAACCACAAGAACAAAACTTCAAAAAGGAAAAATAAGGCATCTGAGTTGCCTTGCTCTAGCCCGTTCGCTCTGTCCCAAGGTCGACTTTCATCAGCCTGGTGTGTGTGTGTGTGTGTGTGTGTGTGTGTGTGTGTGTGTGTGTGTGTGTGTGTGTGTGTGTGTGTGTGTGTGTGTGTGTGTGACGCGCAGGGGTGTGTGTGCAGAGGCAATTCGAAATCTTCGGATAAGTAAATCCGCGGATGTCGAATCAACGAATATGCCCCCTCTATATTGACACTGGCACTGCAATGGTAATTTTAAAAGTGGCTAAAAACGAAAAAGTTTTAAAATATTAGAAATGTTGAAACAAGTAAATTACTTATTACAGTTGCATGCTATGTGGAAGTAAAGCCTAATGGATCATTGCCTTGCTGCCAAGCAGCATTGGGAGTGGGCAATTTGGAATGGAAATTTCGGTGATGCTTAACTGCCCTTCAGTTTGCATAATGTGCAAATTATACTGCCCAGCTTTGTTGAGCTGGAATATGGCAACCATAGCTTGGATTAAAATCCAAACTGGAGATGAACTCAAGATGGGGTGGCCTTAATGTTTGCCTTTGAGGTAAGCATTATGCATTGTTGAGATCCATAGACTGAACCAAGGAATTAAGACATTTGGTTGTAGCTATACTCATCCGATTAGCGTGCTGTCGGGGAGGCTTTTGCAACTGGCACTGACTGCTTTGCGGCAGTCAGTGCCAGCGCAGGAGGCACACCATTGTCGAGCAGTGCGGATAGGATTGGGCTGCCAGTCCAGTGGGGCTTTATCGTTGTAAAGATTTTATGTGCTTCATATTGATTAGCATGTGATGTACAGGATCTTACCTATGCGTTCGACTTCGTAATGAATCAAATGAAAGCTGAATCATAGCATTTAGTATTTTTAACTCATGCAAATTTAGTTCAAGAATCAAGTATCTAACGCTTAAAATAGTAAGCAGAATCTATAATATCAATATTAGTTATTGAAAATACAGGGTTTCTAACATGGATTGTGTATGCTGCTGGTGGGCATTTTATAAAATTAAAATAGTTTGGGTTAGTCCTAATAAGACTAATAACAGAATCTAATTTATCTCTGGACTGCTTAGTGTTTTTGTTAAGTGTTCTGAAAGGCTGTAGCTGAGGGCAACTCACATTTAGCTGTAAGTATTTTATTACTGGCTAAAACTGAAATAGCAGCAAGATGGTAAATACTAGTCATTTCAATTAAAAGTGAAATCTGATGGAATGTGGCAGCATAAAAAAAATTGACAAACTTGGTGAAAATCAGAAATGGAAGAGAATTATTTCATAACTCTGAAAATAAGTTACATTATTTATCCATTTCTGGAGTTGATATTGGGCTATTATGAGAAGTCTCGTAGGCTGCAATCCTATATACATTAACCTGGGAGTTAGTCCCATTTAATTCAGTGGAGTTTACCTCTGAGAAGACATGCACAGGATTTATTTGTCTGAGGTTCCCAAACTGTATGCTGTGGTCTCCGGGTGCCGCAGTGAACTCAAAGGGGTGCCACGGTGCCTCGGGATAGTTTAAAGATGTCACAGGATATTTAAAGGGAAACAGTGAGGGTGCCATGAAAAAATTACAATTGGCTTGGGGGTGCCGCGAAAAGAGAAAATTTGGGAACCACTATTTTATGTACAGGTAGACTGCTCCTTATCAGTGGCGTAGCTAGACTGGAGAGGAGGCAAGTAGTTCTGCAAGACTCCATTACACCGGAGTCAACGGCCCCTCCCCCTTGCTGTTGGAGCCATTCTGGCGGCAATGGCAACACGCAGGACACTCCCCTGTCGCTGCCGGAATGGCTCCAACAGCAAAGGGGATGGGCCGCTGACTCCGGTGTAACGGAGTCTTGCAGAACTACTTGCCTCCGCTCCAGTCTAGTTTCACCTCTGCCCCTTATCCAGATGTCCGAAATCCAGACTATTCCAAAATTTTGAGGACTGTGACTTAAGAAAAAACTTCTTCCAGCACCTGGCTGGCACAACACAAGGCATTCTGGGGCACAATATTAATAAAAAATATTGTATAAAATTACCTTCAGGCTATGTGTATAAGATGTATAGGAGACATAAATGAATTTCATGTTTAGACTTGGGTCCCATCCCCAAGATATTTGATTATATTTATGCAAATATTCCAAAATCCAGACATATCCAAACAACTTCCTGTTCCAAGCAGTCTGGATAAGGGATACTCAACCTGTATTTATTCCAAACATTTCTATCCCTTCCTTCCTTCCTTCCTGACGTTGGGATGCCCAACACAGCTCACATAAGTACAATTATTATTAGCATTGTTAGTTTTCATGCACTTTCATAAATTCAGTTTTTCTTTATAAGTGATTTGTTGTTTTTGAATTATGTTAATATAATTGAATTGTGACTAATATGATTATGGTTTCGTAAACCACACTCTCAGTTAAAAAGGAGCATGGCCTATGATGGCATCAGGTGCCATTGCTGAGGTGCGAAGGTGATTAGCTGTTGTCTTTACTCCCGTTGTTGGGTAGTTGACAGGGATGTTAAGAAGCAACAATCCTTGATGATTTATCATGTGGCAACTGATAGTAATTCCATGTGTTCAGGTTATCAAGTGATCACTGTAATTATCATCTGAATAATGCAGTATGTGAACTCACTTGCGGGTATACTCGATACAACCGCACATGACAGTAATGTATTGGGTTACATTTGCTAGTTGGTAAGAAGTTATATAGTAAAATGTGGACCCAGCTAGACAACGCAAAAACGTGGAATCCTCATGCTTTGTTTTCAGCGTTATAAAATATGTTCTCACAACATTGCTTGTGGATTTTCATCTGTTTCTTTCCCCCCTATTTCCCACTCCCTTTAATTTAGCACATTTTAAATACTTTGAGCCTGGCATTGCTGTTTTCTCTGCTGTTGTGTTCGTACCCAACTGTACACATAAATTGCAAGATTGGTAGCATCTTGAAGTTCTTCCAAACAGATGAATTTAACAGAAAGGTGTTAAGACATTTACCAATTTGCTTTTTAAGGTGTATCTTTAAGATTTGCTAGATATGATGTAAGAGGTTGCTTTCTTCATATTGGCATAGGGCTAACTGGTCCTTTGACACAAAAGATGGCCTAGACAGTTTATGGAGGCTAATAATTAAGTTTCAGGGAGACTAATCACACAGTTTTGACTGCTGTTTCGAGAAAATAGGCTAGTTTGCTACAGATGTTACTCTCCTTTAATTTACTGATGTGTAATTTTCTGTTCACGGGGAAATGAGAAGAGCTGCTCCCATTGAATATATGGTATTTTAATTGACTTACCGGAATAAAGTTTGCAAATGGGCACATGGGGAGTTCCTTGTATGGTTCCTTTTTGTGATAAGATTTATTGTTGCCTCCCTATACACCTCTTTGTACTTTCAATCACACTGTATTTAGAACCCTTAATGGTTTACCTCCTAACTGGTATAATACTAAATTCATAGATTGCCAAAGCGTGTGTGGTGTTGTTTCAAATATTTCATGGACTATGTACGAGAGCATTATCTCAGTCTTGAGCAATCTTTCTTTTTTATAAATGTGGTTAGTCGAAGAAATAAAACCATGTCATGGCAGTGCAATAAACCTTCTGTTCACCCTGTAACTGAATTATTCTTGCTAATTACAATAAGCGTTCCTTTTCTTGTTTATATATACAGCCACTCAAAGTTTAAATTCATCATTTTCACCCCTCTTAGTTTCAATGTTGCTGATGTACATTTAATCTCAATTTATTTCAGCTAGTCATACTTACAAAGCTTAATGTATGGAAACAATATTTATTCCAGCAGCTGTTAAAAATCTGTGGATATGGATTAATGTCAGCTTCTAAATGTGCAGTGCTTTAGTTAATTCCATCCAAGGACAGATGATATCATCCCGTAGGAAGGAATATATTAGAAACTGTCAGCCGAAAGGTAGTAAAAGTAGGTGATATGTTATAAGGAGGACTAAAAGGTCATTCAAAGAAGAGATATTGCTAATAAGTCAATTAAAATTTTCACACTGACATTTTACAAATTTCTGGGTAAGCTCTAAAACATTTTTGAAGCTAGCTAAATTCACGTCCCAGACTGGAAAAACAGAAATCATGTCGTCTGCTGCAAATCCTATAGAAGATGAACAACCTGAAAATCAACTACCCTGAGATAATCCACTTGGATGCAGTAGAGAGTGGGGAAGGACTGTTCATTACCAAATTAGCATATCATTTTTGAGGTATGCATACAGTAGATGTGGGTTCTGCATCTTAAATGTTTCTCCTTTGTGTAGCATTCATGCCTTCATAACTTCAAGGCTGGACTACTGTAATACGCTTTACATGGGCCAGAAAAACTTCAGCTAGTTAATCTGTAAATGCTGTAGTTAATCTTCTGACTTGGATTGGTAATTGGGACCAGTGCTCCAAGGTTTGCCTTATTGCTATCTGGGGTTTATAAAATGGGGACGTGGTCATCATCAACATCAATGTGGCCATCATCAACAAAGCACTAACTGGCCTGAGACCAGGAAGAGACCACCTGTCATCACAACATTTAAAACCTTTAGTTTAGGAAATGCCCTCTTAAGCTTGCATTCTATGTGCTCAATCAGGGCATGTTCTTGGTGACTGTCCCTTAACTCAGGAGCAACTTTTATCCTCTGGAGCAACTTTATTGCTCTAATCCTATACGCACTTACTTGGGAGAAAGCCCCACTGTACATTTGTTTGTTTGTTTATTTATACCCCACCTTTCTCCCACAGTCAGGGCACTCAAGGCGGCTTATTAAAAATATAATTTTAAAAGCTTTAAAACATTAAAAACAGTAAAACAGAGCCCAGTGGACCACTTAAACTGATTAAAATTGCATTTTTTAAAAATGCCAGCCTGCTATGTCAGCAATTGAAGGCCATCCTGAATAAAATGGTCTTGAGACCCTGCCAAAAGGAATCCAGGGAGGGAGCCGTTCTTAATTCCCAGGGGTGGGAATTCCATAATCGGGGTGCCACCACTGAGAAGGCAGCATTCCTCACTGTCATCCCCCTCACATCTGTCAATGGCATCACGATTAAAAGGACCACCCCTGATGACCTTAGAGGATGGGTAGGATTATATGGAAGGAGGCGGTCCCTCAAATACCCTGTTCCCGAGCCGTAAAGGGCTTTAAAAGTCAAAGCTACCACTTTGAATGGTGCTCAGAAACAAACCGGCAGCCAGTGTAGCTGCCAAAGCAGTGGCCTGACCAAATCTAACCGACAAACCATGGCGACCACAAGGGCGGCCACATTCTGCACTAGTTGCAGTTTCCAGGCAGTCTTCAGAGGCAGCCCTACGGAGCATGCGTTACAGTAATCTAATTTAGATGTCACTAGGGCAGCGGTTCTCCAACTGGGTCACGATGCATCATTGAGAATATTAGCTGCCCCCTGCCCCCTTAAGGGCATGGGACAGCATAGTGGTGATCCGGGGGATCGCCACTGCTGCAAAATTGCCTGAAACCGCCCCCACTGTAGTTGGGGAGGCCTGCGTGACCCTCTGCAGGCCTCCCCGATCTTCTGATCACCGCAAAACATTGATCTCCAGGTGCTTCCAGTTTTTGCAAAAACCGGAAGTACCCAAAGGTCGTTTTGCGGCGACCTGAAGATCAGGAAGGCCTGCAGAGGGTCATGCATGTCTCCCCGAAGCTCCCCCAAGCCCTTGTGGTTCAGAACCACAATAGTGTCTGCAAGAGCAATCTGACATGACAACCCACTGAACTTCCCATGAACATTGACTGGGCAAGCAAAGAGTCAAATTGTAACTTGTTTATTAAAATCCAAAAGAAAGGAATTAAATCAAATGGGGAAAGCGGGGTGGTGGTGGTGTAGAAAAAGTACAAGCAGGTGAATGGAAAATGCCTGAGCTCAGCTGGATGGATGCAAAGGAAAAGGAGCTCAGCTGGATGGAATTACAGGTGATTGATACAATAACCTGTAATGCCCAGCAGATAGTGCTGGGAAGTTACTCAAGTGCAAAGCATGCAGAACCCCCAATGCATCAGGACATTACAACAATGAAGTTTGCAAGCTACAGTAGTTTGGAGTGAAAAGAGGAAACAAAGCAAAATAAAACCATTTTGTTACATGTCTAGCAAGGATTATAGTCCCCATCACTAGTTACTTACATTGTCCAAGGAATCCAGGTTTCTGCATTTACTGGGCAACATGTGGGTGTGTCTTCCATGAACCAACATTAGATAACACAGCAGACTTGGCAGAAACACACAGAACATCCCTGTGCTTGCACTTGAATAACCTAGGTTCGATTATGTCATACAAAGTTACCTGATTGGAGGAGTGGAATCTACCTGGCCACTCCATCCCACCCCTTTACCTAGACTGACAGGTTTGGCTGCCCAATCGGTGAGGCTTAGCTAGGGAAGAATAATTCGAATCCACAAGAACACGTGGCTAACTGATAACTGCATTTCAACAAAGGACAAATACTGCTGTAGGTGGATGTCCCAGCATCTTTTCAGACTGCTGAACCTGAATAAGAGCTCCCAGTGGGCTAAAAGTGTCCAAGAATAATGGGGGGGGGAGGCAAATAATAATGGAAACAGGGCATGCATCACAGAGAGATGGAATATAAATATTGTATATGAATATGGGACAAAAATATGTTTTGCTGGATCATGTTTTTGAATCCCAGACTTCTAAACTGTATGCTACTCTCTGCCTGCATTATTCTATACTTCAAATCTTCCACAGTGCAGAGTACATGGATGTTCTGCTCTTTTACACTGGGAATTTTTATCACTACTTTAAGTTTCCCCACAGTTTGGAAATGAGGCTTATGGCAGGTTACCAAGGGATGTGTCAACAGCCATTTACTTGTTCTTTGGTTATCATTATGGCTACCACAGATTTGAGGTGGAAAGGGCATGGATCTCTAGTTGGGGATCCCCCCCCCCCAGGCTCTCTATTAATGTAGACTAGGTTTTACAAGAAAGAGGGGGAAGTGCAAAGCTCACTTCCTGTCTCATCCCATGAACAACCTCATGGGCCACGTAATGTCTGAATAAGGCCTGAACTCTTAAAAGATTTTGCCTATCCCATGAAGCCAAAAAATGTTTGCTTTAAATTGCTTTGCTTTACATTGTGCAACTTCATTCTGTGTTTTTTTTTAGTTGCCTTGAGGGAGTTCTTCAAAGATCTGTTACTGGCTCTCCCCTGTAATAGAGTTATGGTAGGGAAAAAAAATGGTTGCGAGAGTTGGACCATAAGGAAGGCTGAGTGCCGAAGAATAGATGCTTTTGAACTGTGGTGCTGGAGAAGACTCCTGAGAGTCCCTTGGACTGCTAGGAGATCAAATCAGTCAATCCTAAATGAAATCAACCCTGACTGTTCCCTGGAAGGACAGATAATAAGGCTGAAACTCAAATATTTTGGCCACCTAATGCGAAGAGAGGACTCTCTGGAGAAGACTCTGATGCTGGGAAAAATTGAAGGCAAAAGGAGAAGGGGAAGGCAAAGGATGAGATGGTTAGACAGCATCACCGATGCAACGAACATGAAAATGAGCGAACTCAGGAAGATAGTGGAGGACAGGAAGGCCTGGCGGGATATGGTTCATGGGATCATGAAGGGTCGGACACGACTTAACGACTGAACAACAACAACAACAAGGGAAAAAAAAACTAAAACAAGATGAAGAGAGAATGTTGCTGCAGATTCCATGAATGAAGCAATATTTTGCTGCCTATGCGATTTTACAACTGTAGTATACATAAGACCAGGGTGCCAAAAGCTAGTTTTGAAATGGTGGTAGTTCTCGATGTACACAGTCTTAACTTGCACGCTTGAGAAGCAGAAGGAATGTGAGGAGGTGGAGTGTAAAGAGGAGGTTGATGTTGTGTGTACTCTGACAGCTAAGTGGTTTACAGAGGCATTCCGTTTAATTGAGAGGGCTTTGGCTATCTTAGAGGAGGACAATCCAAACACCGAACATAGCTCCAAAGTGAGCAGTAATGTGCGCTTGGCTATGCAGTGTTACCGAGAGATATTGCAGGAGAAAAAAATGAAAGCCACGCAAAAGGTCCTGTTATCCTCCTTCTCACAAACACCCCGAGACAAAGAACTATCTGAGCCATCGACAGACTTGCTGTCCCACTCCCAGTAGCCCCCCATCCATAATCGCCAGTCGTCAAAGTGAATGCTTACTGACTTTTCCCCGACCAATACCAATCCCATAGTTTCCTGTGGGAAAGCCAATTTTCATTTACATGTTTTCGAGATATGCACCATTTTCGAGGAACATAACACCCGCGTACATTTGAGTGCTGCCTGTGTGCTTCAATATGACAATGAGGAGTTCAACATACCATGCTGCTGTTTCAGCAATTTTTAAAATGTTTCCTCCCATTAGAAAAAAAAAGTTAATTTTCTATTTTATGATTTTTTTCCCCACTTAGAATATTACATTGAGGACTTAAAAGTTTTGCAAGCAGAAGTGATTAAAAAAACCCTATCCATCTGCTTAGTACCTGATAATAGGTTTCTAACTATCACTTTAGATCAGATACTTTTCAATACGTTACATTTATAGTAATCAAAAAATGAAGTGGTTTCCAAAGTGATGATTTTGATTCCAGCTTTATGGCTGTGAGCAGTGGTTGGTCTCTTTGAAAAGTTTTTTTTAAAAAACTTGTTAACCTAGAGGGGTTTCTGTTTCAGACTCCTTTTGGGTATGCGATGCACCTGCTAGGAGCTGAGTGCAGTAATACAAATTTATAACTTTAATTTTTCACTCGTTGAACGTCCAGGTGCGGCTGTTACTGTAGATGGAACCAGAGGTCAGTTTAATTAAGATTGGCCCTTTTCTCTTGGATGATATGTGCTGAATTGTTGTCACGGAGGGCCTCTCATCCTTTTGTCCAATGCCAGCAGCTGGTGACAGCTTGGCAAATTATGAGTTTCTTGGCTTAAAACAGACTAAATTGCAGACAAAACAAGCCATCAGCTGAGTAAATACCCCACCTCTGTTTGGCTTCATTGGAAAGGAAGAGATTAGCATGAGTACTTAGTGTTCATAATTACTAGTAAGAGGCAAATAGTAGGCTCAGGCTGACTGGAGATTGTTCCATTATATCCAATTAACACCCACTTGATTGTTCTTAATTACTTGGATTTGATGACAGCAGAGCAAAGATGTCATTCTTCAAACATACAGCTACCACCTGGGTCACTGATATACCTACACATCGTGATTGAACGTTAAGTCCGTTGTGGAAGGTCTATTGAATATTATTCTTTTATGTAATCCTGAAAAAGAAATAGAAATCTTCTGTTTATTTCTTAGCATTTCATCATAAGCTTAAACAGCGAAAAATGCAAGTGATTTGGGTTTTTGTTTTTGTTTTTCCCTTGTGCTGATTTTTTACCTTGGGGTGGGATATGCATGTTGTATATGAAAGGATGATACAAGTTATCACAAATAATCATTAGACATAGACTTAATGTGGTAAATTGAAATTGGCAAAATGCTGTGAGTGAATTTTTTTAAAAAATATTATCCCCCCCCCCCGAAAGTGATCTATCTAAAAATCCATCAAATATTTTGCTAATTTGGCCGTATCACAGAACAGAATGGGGCTAGTGTGTGCTTCCCTGACAAAACCCCCTAATGTATTTGCTCACCACAGGAGGCAAAATTAATAAACCAGGCCAAGTGCTCCTGGTTAGTAGAACTGTGAATAGGCAGGTCTGTTTTAGATGGGTTGCTGCCGCCCTAAAAATGAGGTTTGCTTCTTGATTGAGGGAGCGTAGGGGTGGGGCTTCTAGATTCAGCTTTGCTCTTCAGTGTCCAGGTCATGGCTGTGGCTGGTGTGCCAACTGCACCTGTTTCTGGGAAACACATCTCTAGCCATGGTTATATGTGCCTTAAAGCTGTAACAAACTGCACACGTCTTGCTGTGTCGTGTCCCGGAATTGATTCTGATTGACCCGTTGCTCCGCCTCCCGCCCCCACAACACTGAACACGGCCTCTCATTGGCTGAAGGTCGTTCTGGAGCGTTCCAAGTTGAATAAATCGAACTTCGGCCAATGAGAGGCCACATTTGGTGTTGTGGGGGCGGGATGCGGAGAAAAATGATGGTGTCAAGCAGGTTAGCATGCATCAAACACCTTCATTCATTACCAATAATTCAGATCATTTTTAGGCTTAGTGTGTGTGAAGATTTTGGGTGCATATTGAATTTCTCCATTTTTTTTTCTGGCAGCAGCTTCTGAAATCTGCTGACGTTAGGAGGGAGTCATATCCTGTGACATCGGGACACGTTCTAGAAAGGGGAGGGTGGAGCAGCGGCTCAGAAACCCTGCTGTGCACACGAAAATTGCCACGTTCTATTTTGAATCAAACCCGTTCCTTCTACTAGGAAAAGCAGTATGGTTTAAGAATTCTCATCCAGTCCTTACAAGTGTCCTTTAAGGGAGTGCTTTAAGAAGCTGTACTCAATTTAACTTAAGACCATACGTAATACTTTCAATTCAAAGCAATGGTTTAGAACCTAGCTAAATGTCCTTTTTGCTAAGAAATTATTCTAGTTGCCTTGCCAAATGTTATTTTATATATTATGTTAATGGCCTTATTCTCTTAGTTATGGTAGAGCGGCTATATCATCCTGGCTCATTTTTATGCTGCCCTTTGGTTTTTCTAGTTTTTCATTCAGGCATCAAAGTATGTGCTCCTATGTTTGGTTTATGAAAACCCACAATAAATGTGTTGTTTCGTCTTTAAGGTGCCACATGTTTTTGTAAACAAAATAACCCTTTTATGAAATACCCCATCAGTCATTATAAACTCATATATTTAGTAACTGAGCAATAGACGTGAACATATTAAAAGTAAATAGTTTTTAAAATGGGTTTTTGAATGCATTTGCCAGTGTTGGGGCATTGCCTTGCCACGGCAGGTGCCCCCTAGAGAGAAACCACCTTCTCTCTGGGGAGCAAGGCTATCAGATGGCTGTCATCACCAGCTGCCTTCCTGACTGACCATATAAGGCATGGCGCACTGTGCACATATGTGACAGCCTTGCCAGCTCTTCATGAGATACTAAAGAATGTGCAGAGGGAACAGTCTCTCTGTCACACTTTGAACCATGGTACCACTCACCTGCTTGCCAATCCATTACACCACTGGCAGAAATGCCATGATGGGTGTGCTGCCATGGACAATGACCCCTGTGGAGGTGTGATGAAAACCTTGACTTTCCCCAATTATTCGCTATTTTGTTTCCCTACTTGGAGACCCATCTAGCACCCCAGAGGCTTAACAGAGGCCTCAGAGTGACCCCAAATGACCAATTCTTCAGGTAAAGCGGTTTATACCCACTGGCTATAATAGTGCCATTGCCCTGATCCAGTGTTGGAGCAGTCGGTGCTTAGGATGGGTCATCCCCATTCCTTGGGAATGAAAGGACTGGAAGCCTGAAAGGGCATAGGTAAACTGAGAAAGGCAGTACAATACACTCCTTGTTTTCACAGATTTTCCTTTTTGATCCAGTTAATTCAGGAGAGGGTTGGATTGCCGTTCCTCTCTGACCATCACATTTTGCTACTGTTTACTGTTGGGGGGGGGGGGTTAAAAGAGAAATCCCCCAGATTTGGGGACTGTCTGTTAACCTGGGAGAGTTTTCCAAGGCAGCCTTTTTCAGCCTGAGCTAGCTTTGGATGGTGACAGTGACTCAACCACTAGTTTTCTCAGTTTGCCCAGTAAAGAGGGGGTAGTGGACCGCAGGGTTCTGTGTGCTAGATGCTAACTCCTAAGCATGTTACCCTGGTAAGCCCTCCAGTTTCTGGAGTGTCTGTTGAGTCTGTTGAGAATGAGTGCAATCCCAGACAAAGGTACAGGACATTGTACTACTGCTATACACCATATACAAACGGCTCCCTCTTCAGAGACCTTTCGGCGGGGCCTTAAGACGTTTTTATTTAGGTTAGCATTCGATGCCTGACATGGTGGGCTGGCTTTTTAACAAATGGCTTTTAACAAATGTAAATATAGGTGACCCACTGGGGTTGTTTTAATTGTTTTAATTATTTGTTTTTAATTATTTTAATGTATATACGTATTTTAATGTTTTATTGTAAGCTGCCTTGAGTGCCCTTGCTGGGAGAAAGGCGGGGTATAAATTCTTTAAATAAATAAATAAATAAATAAATAAATAAATAAATAAATAAATAAATAAATAAATAAAGGAAGCAATATCAAAAATTAAACAATTACTTTTTAAACAAGCTCTTCCTGCTGTGTCTGCGATATTTAATCAATACATCTTTTGACTAATTAAAAAAGGTGCTTTTGTTTAATAATTGGGAGCAAGCTATAAAATGTTAATTATTTCTAATACAAGATCTCACAGAAACCACAGGTGACAATCAAAAAACAGTCTACAACCGATAACAGTTTCTCTGGTTCATTTACCTACTTGCCCCATAATTTGTGCATGAAATCATTATTAATCTACTAAAGCTGTGATCATCTGCACGTCTTTGGCAGTAGGCTCCACCGAACATGTTGAACTTCTTTCTGATCAGACATGCATCAAGTTGCAAAGCACGTGATGGATTTATTTATTACAGTATTTATATACAGTCATATCTTCAATAATGCTGCTTTCTTTACTGCTGTTTTGCTGCAGCACTCTTTGTCCTGGGTTGATTGACAGTTATGGCAGCCAGTGAAAGAGCATATTCTAGCCAATCAGCATCACTTTTCTGCTTTATTTCCTATAGTGTCTCCTATTCAGATCGCGCTCAGCTTTCAAGGAATGGGTCTCCTGCATTGTTGGAGGTATTACTGTACTATTTTTTATTAAAGCAACCCAAGGTGGTTTACGCACTGATTAAAACAACAAACTATTTGCATGACATGAATACCCCAAAAGGGCAAGCTTTTACAATAAATGTCCAATTATAATCCTTAAAAATATGAGTAAGGGAAGCTGAAACAGCACACTTTAAATTGTCACCTATGCTGCCGATACATGTAGTAGCTTGTTTTTTTACTGACTCTAAATTTGCAGGCATTCAGTTTGATAGGATGATGTGGATATTTAACTAGCACATTGTCCCATTAACTTATCTAAAGCTCCTCCTTTATTCAGTCCGTTCCCATTGCAGGGAGGGGGTGTAAACATGCTTCATTTGGTAGGGCTTTTCCCCAATCCCTCCAGCTTAAATGACACACAACCATTTGGGGAGGATGGCATGTGTGCATCTTTGTCGCATCTTTTATCATCACTACCGTTTCTCCGTTTCATACAACTTGTGACAAACGCGAACGTTAATTACAGTTAACAAAGCAATGCAATGTGAAGTGTTCAAATTAAAAAGAAAAAAAAGCCAACCCAATCAGTGAGATTTCATCTTATAGTGAGCTCCAAGTCAAAGTTCAGAAGTCAGAAATCAAGTAACATCAGTTATCAAATTATGTTAATGATTCTAATGAAAGCTTCTGGTATTTTGCTCAACACTGTGTTATTATTATGGCAACTAATAGGACAAGAAAAGCTGATAGCCATGAATAAATTAAAACTGACTGCTAATGGTTTTTTTTTTAAACATTTGACAATCTGTTTAGTTACTGAGAGTTTTCATGTAGCGCTCTTGGAAGGGTACTGAGTGTACATTTTAATCATATTAGCACAGACAAAAACCTACTTTCATATATTATTAAAGCTGTGAGACACAAACAATCAGAAGCAAAGAAAATCAATGTGAAAAGCCAACACATATCTGATGGTTTTGCCTGGATTCTGATTGAGGATTAGGCAGCCGGTGTTGTAGCGATTCCAGGTCAACGTACAGAGTTGATGACTGCATAAATTCCAGCCCTGCCCCCGGTCTAATATTTCCCATAGCACCAAAAAGGGATGTGGAGTAAGGGAGAAGCCAACTGGGGGAGATGGTACTGGGTTTTCTTAAGGCTTTGCATGTACACAAGGGACTGAAGGAAATGATTACAGCTCTCTCTGTGTGTGCTCTCCGGTCAGCCCAAGAACCTTGGTCAAGGCTGAAAAATTAGCACGAACCCTTCTTTCGCAGCAAAGGATGCTCCAAAGTACAACTGAATAATCAGTAAGAAGTATGTTTCGATTTCTACAGTTAGAAATGGAGGATAAACTCCTAAATTTTGAAGGAGGTAATGTTGCCCCCTCTCCAACAGTCTCTTCTTCCATTGATATAATCTTAGGAGCCTAACAGCATGCTCTTTTTGCTCATCATCGTTGTTAGGTCTGTGCCAAAGACTTGGAGATTGAAAGCAAGCAAGGTTTTAGGGCAGTGTTTCCAAAATGTTTTTGACCTGCATCTCCCTTGACCGTTGGTGACCATTGGCTGTGGCTCCCCATTACATTATGTTGATGCCTGCCAGTTAGCATTGCACTGTTTTCTGAGAGGATTCTGTGGCACTCCACGGCTCCCCTGGCTCCCCTGGGAGCCACGCCTCCCAGTTCAGGAACCACAGGTCTTCCCCTTTTTGTAGTCAGTTATACTATTTTCCAGAATTATATCTGGTGATATAAGAGTTCCACAAAGATGTGTTTGTTCTTTTTTTTTTTTTTTTTAACTGGCAAGATCAATCATGGGATTGGGCCACTGTTTGGGATCAGTATATACATGCAAACTGGCCATTTTATTCTTCTGTGATGATCTTTTCATGCCTCCCAGTTTGGGAACCACTGTTTTAGGGGCACAGAATTTTACAAACCCAGTTTCTTTACCTTTTGTTTGTGCTGTTCACTGCTTGTTTGCAGCTGCTTCTTTCCCCAACCACTAGTTTCAGTGTCATTTTCCAAAAAACATAGTGTTCTTCCTGCATTCATACCAGATAATAGGATAACGCAGTGGTTCCCTAACTGGGGCGTCGCGACGCCCCAGCCGGGAACAAAGGGTTGCTATGCCCTTAAGGGGCATGGCAACCCGCGGTGACATTGACGGCGCGCCCGGGATCGCGCCGTTGCTGCCACCGCCGCGGCCGAAATCGTCCTTTTTACCTGCATTGGTTTTACCTGCAGTGGATGTCCGGTGGGGGGTGTGGGGAGCCTGCGGACCCCTCCGCAGGCCTCCCTAAGCGTCGGAGCAGTGCTCCGACGTGATCGCAACCCACTTCCGTTTCGCGTAAAACCAGAAGTGGGTTGCGAACGCGGCCTGCGGAGGGGTCCGCAGGCTCCCCACACACCCCGCCGGACATCCACTGCCCACCAATGCAGGGAAAAAGAACAGTTTTGGCCACGGCAGTGGCGGCGACGGCGCGATCGCTGGGAAGGCTCCGCTGCCACTTAGAGCAGCGTAGGGCCTTCCCAGGAGTTAGGGAACCTCTGGGATACCGTATAGGAAACATGGTGATGCTTCATTGTCATTCACAGGGCTGGTGCTGTCATTAGGTAGCTATCACTAGGTAAGCTGCCTAGAGCGCAGACCTCAGAGGGGCGCAGTACTGACCTTTGAGGGGTACAGTTTTATACAGATTAGTTTTTTTAACCCATGTAAAAATGCAGCTAACAAGTTATGAGTTTTATTTTTAAGATAAATGCCACAACAGTGCTATGGAATATAATTAATTATAAAGTGTTATGAAAAAAAATTGGGTGTGTGTGCAAGTAGTTAGCCTTGCCTAGGGAACAAAATAGCCTGGCACCAGTCCTGGTCATGCAGCCACTCATATGTGATTAAAAGCTGACATTTTGAAGTCAAATCAGAATTTATTTTCCCATTTTTTATCACATCTTTCACTAAAAGTACCACGGCTGCTAACTGCAAAATATAAAAGCAGAGAAACAGTTAACCAAGCAGCCAAAACTCAACAGCAGACACAAACCACAACAACAGGTCACCTTCACCCTGCAAAGGTCTGGTGAAATAGCTGTGTCCTGAATGCCTTCTTAAAGGATAGGTGAGAGAGGCTGTCACAAACCTCTGGAAGTAAGGACTGCCACATCCAGGGGGCTGTGACAGAGAAGGATCTGTCCTGTGTGTGTGCACCAATCAACCCTCAGTCAGTGGCAAGCAGAGCAGAACCTCCGCCAAAGATCTCAATGGACTGGTAAATTACAGTACTCCCCCCCCCATATCCGCTGGGGATATGTTCCAGGCCCCTCCGTGGATATTTGAAACCATGGATAGGAGCGAACACCCCTCCATGGTTTCCTGAGGGGCCCCCGCCCTGCCTCCCCAGCTCTTATTTTTCTTTCAGCAAGCTTTGTTTCTTCCTTAAAACAAACAGAGAAGCAGCCTACATTGCAGGCAAGTAGAACGAGACTAAGTCCTAGAGAGGCTCTGCAAGGTTTCTGTTAACTTTGCAGAGCCTCTCTAGGACTTAGTCTGTTTGTTTGGGGAAGGGTGAGCTATCTGGCTCTGTGTGTTTGTAGGTGAAGAGGAATCACCTACATTTTTGCGGAGGAGGGTTGTGTATGTTGTGTATGTCTTTATTAAGGGCTGACCCCATGTGTATGTGCCACTATGATTGTGAGTATAGCAGGATGCTTTAAAAGAGTAATGGTAACTTACAGCGCAATCCTGTGCAAGTTACGGGCGGCGGACCTAGTGTTCCGCCGCCTGGAGTAGTCGCAAATGTGCCATAAAGCATGTTTGCGGACTACTTTAGAGCCGGGAAGACCGGCACAAGGCCGGTCTTCCCAGCTCTTCTGGCCAAGGACTAGGCCTGCCGCTGGACCCAGGTAGGTCTGGATCCAGCGGGCGCGGGGGAGCGGGTCGGCGGGGGAGGGATGGTGGACCCGAGGGAGGGAAGGTGGAGGCGAGAGGGCGGCCATAGGCCCAGCTGCCCCCGGTGGGCGTGGGAGCATGGCATCCGCCATATCCTGGTCCCCGCCGGGCGGTTGGGCCATTACACGGCCTCCTCCGCCAGCAAAATAGCTGGCGGAAATCTATCAGCCCCAGCTGTCGTTACACTCGGGGAAGGGGATGAGCTTCCCCTTCCCCAAGTAGACTTTCCGCCACGGGCTGCCTGCTGCAGGCTGCCCGCAGCGGAGCACAGGATCGGGTGGACGGCCTCGACCGCCCGCCCGATCTTTACACTGGATTGGGCTGCCCGACAGGAAAGGATCTGTTAGTTATCACTCTCCTCTTTTCTCCCCGAGATTATTCTATTATTTTAAGCAATAATAAATCCTCAATGCCTTTTTTATTAAGTACTTAAGTAAATTGCAAATACTTTTTTATCTTATAAAAATGGGAACAATTTCTTTTGTTTTGCATCTCTCAAGGTAAAAAAAAAGGCATTTCCAAACGATTATATGGTTTTATATATTATTTTGCAAGTTCTTGAAAACTGTTGGCTGTCTGCTGACTTATTGTTGTCCCAGTTTTAGGTAACAATTCACTGAATATTGGATGAGTTCTCTTAAGATAAACTGAAAGGGGAAAGCCTACAAAGCGAGAACTACACTTTGGCCTTGTGGAGTAGACAGCACTCAGGGAATACAATCCTTTTGATCAGGAAAATGATGCAGGAGAAACTATTAAACACCCCTTCACACAGTGCTTCTGCTCTGATCAAACTGGCTGCTCCCTGTTGCTGTATTAAAAACCAAACAAGCATTCCATAGACATTCTGTGTAAGAGGTAGTTTGGCCCCTCCAATTTTGAACTTCACAGTTTTGCACTCTTAACCACTAAATGGCTCGTTATGTTTGTGCTTTCACAGGCCAAGCTGCTGTATAGAACTTACCTATTACAGCACACAGTGTAGACCAGGGGTGGCCAACCTTTCGACATGAATGCTTATGTCGTTTAATGGTTGTATAAGGTAAAGGTGACCCCTGACAATTAAGTCCAGTCGTGTCCGACTCTAGGATGTGGTGCTCTTCCCCATGTCAAAGCCGAAGAGCCAGCGTTGTCCGAAGACGCCTCCGTGGTCATGTGGCCGGCATGACTCTCCTTGCCGCAGCACGTAGCATGCAGCTGGAACATGGAGCACTGTTTACCTTCCCGCAAGCGGTACCTATTTATCTACTCGCATTAACATGCTTTGGAACTGCTAGGTTGGCAGGAGCTGGCCAAGCAACGAGAGCTCACCTCGTCGCGGATTCGAACTGCCGACCTTTCGATCGACAGCTCATGGTTCAGCGGTTTAACCCACTGCGCCACCCGCTGGTATAGCCGGTACTATATGTATGCACCACAAGACTCACCATTGTAACTCACCACCACCCGCTGGCCATAATGGTTGTATAGGTGAGGGCATTTCAGCAGGTGCAGCTGCTTTAGCAGCACTTGCAGCTGCCAAGATTCTGTCTTCTGCACAACTCTTAAGAACGCAGAGGCCTTAATGGTGGAACGTTGGCCACCCCTGGGGCAGACTTTTGCACACACACTTGCAGAACAGAGAGAGTAGATACTTCCCTTCTACTCAGGGTCCTTTAGATCTTTGACCAATGGATAACAGGAGCTCCCATGTCAGAGCTTCCCCTTGCACCTCATCTATGTGTGTGGGTGGGGAGAGGACTCTGTATATCCAACAGGGCTTTGAAGCTCATAAATTGACAATAGGTGTGAGCCCTTGAGAAAGCTTGATCTATGAATCTGGAATTAAATTTGGTTTCTTTTTATTTGCCTCTTTGTTTAGCATTTTTGCCATCGCCCAACTAGTTAGGGCTACTTGATGGATTACTTTTGTTCTTTTAACAAGGGTTGGAGATCCAATAAGCCCCTGCACAAATGTGCCCCATGTGGCAGTATGTTGTCTGTTCCTCTCAAAGAAGCGGATAAAATGATGAGAACTGTCAAGGCACCGTATAACCGACTTGTGTGTGAGTTTTCCTAGACAGCAGCCTACTTCATCAGATGCAGGAAGAGGATTGTGGAAATTGGCCAGTTCATGGATCAGCATTGGTTGAAAGTCAAATTAGCATGGTGGAAAACAGAAGGCAATAAATATATACAACACAACCTGATTGATTACTACAGCACAAAATGTATAACTAGCATAATATAAAATCCACCGTTGGAATTCAGTAAAAGAGACTTCAGCATTTCTTTAGCATTTTATTTCTGCCACACCAGGGGCGCCAAAAAAAAAAAAAAAGCATCAGTAAGGGATTTGACAGTGTGTTACGACAGTCATCAATCCTTGTGAGCCCTGTAGCCATAAATAAGCTTCATACCGCGCCACACTAAAGAGGACAGTTTCTCTTCTGCAGGACATTGAAAATGTCGCAGCAAGGGAATTGTTTGTCCCTGTCGCCACGACAACGCCACCAGCACTTATTAACTTTCACATCAAGTTTAAAAAAAATCGGAGCTCTTTGTAGCAATAAAACAGAGTCAACATCGTCTCAAATTTTCAAACCAGTTATTCTAATTACGATGAGGAGCTATAGATTGATGAGCTTAGTTTTTCGCAACGACTGGTGGCAGTTAATTCCTGTGACCTGTGTGGCTCTAGTAGTCTCTTTTCGAGATGGAGTCTTGGAAGTTCGATTATTAGTGACATCTTGTAAGTGAGAAGAAGCTTATCTCTCCAGAGAGTGTTGATAACTTGAGACAAGGTTTAACTAGCAAGCGTTGAGACAGTGTATGGCAAATAAATAAATAAAGAACGGAGACCCCAGCACTCCTGATTTTGCTGCAAGAGCACAGTAATGAGAAAACACCAACCACCACAATTTCTCAAGTTATAAACTCACCTTTAGAAACCTGCCTTTGCTGGTAAATTCTGGAAGAGCCTTGTTTGCTCTGCCTTGTCTGATAACGTGTGAAAATATTTGTCCTGCCATTTCTCATACTGGAACAGAGAATGTTTGCCGGGGGGGACGGGGGGGGCAGAAGCACAATATTCAAGTTCTATCAGGCTTAGGAACTTCTAAGAAATATATTGACAATCTGCAGAGTTGTGTTTCAATCAAAAGGAGGGGTAACGTAGAAAACTTAAGATCCTTTTTTTTTTTTTGCACCATCAGTTCCATCAATTGTGCGAGTTACACACGTACGTTTTGTGACTGCATTTAGTCCTCGTGTCCTCTGTTATGGGGAGACTGAATTTTATTGAAATGGCAAAACTTGGACATGGAAGAAAATGCTGCTATTCTTCCAGCATATTCATTAAGAAACTCTGCCCCCCCCCCTCAAATCCATTACTAGTGCATAGAATGCTTTGCTTTTTTCACTGTGCACCCTGTTTGGAAAGACTAGAAGTGCAATTGGGGTGCACTTTGTTCATGCAGAAAAGCTCTTGCTGGTCTGAGCATTTTAAGTGTGGTTCAAAGGTGGGGATACTTGCGAGAGAGTATGGAGCTGCCAGCAGGTTTGCATCTTGGCAGAGATCTTTAGGTGCCAACTGTGGAAACAAATGCTTCTATATGAGGTCACTGGGTTTTGCATGATTACAGCAATTTGAAACAAAGCTGATACAATTGCGTAAACCATTGATAAGGTATTGACTCCTACACTCTCTGAACCCAGGAGTTCCCTACATTTTAGGACACAGTTTTATGTATACTTTCCCGTGACGGGGTGAGCGCTTGTTGCTTGGCCAGCTCCTGCCAACCTAGCAGTTCCAAAGCATGTCAATGCGAGTAGATAAATAGGTACCGCTTGCGGGAAGGTAAACAGCGCTCCGTGTTCCAGCTGCATGCTACGCGCTGCGGCAAGGAGAGTCATGCCGGCCACATGACCACAGAGGCGTCTTCGGACAATGCTGACTCTTCGGCTTTGAAATGGAGATGAGCACCACACCCTAGAGTCGGACACGACTGGACTTCATTGTCAGGGGTCACCTTTACCTTTATTGGTGTAACTCTCACTGAGATCAGTAGGACTTACTTCTGAGCATTTGTGTTTCACCAAAAGGACTGCAGATCTCATCAGTGTGATCAGCAATTATTTTGTGGTGATGTTGCCAAAGGGTGCTACATTTTTGTCTTTCAGATACGCACCTTGCCTAAGCATTTTAAAGGGGCACTAGCATCCTTTTTTAAAAAAGCTCTTTCATGCTATAGATGTTAGTCTACAGTAAATGCATGTAGTTGTTCCACTGTTGAATTTCAACTTCAAAGTTCTTATCTGTTTAAAGTTCAGTGCAAATAGAATATTTTGTAACCAGTGGCGCTATTCAAGACGTTTTTTTCTATCTTTTTTTAAAGCCTCTCCTTGTTAATTAGAAGTGTACATATTGGGAAATTAACTATGAAATACTAAAAATGATAAATTATTCCATATTTGAAAGTATAAATTAAAGGTTTAGTGTATATAAAATTTGTCATGTTTAATTGCAAGTTCAATTAAAATTCAGGATAATGATGATTTATACAGGTTTCTGTGTAATTTGATATTCATTAGCTTAGCCAGACACATGCTGATATTAGCTCGTTAATTATGTTTCCTTTTGTTGAAAGCAGCCTTGTGAAAGCAATCTGCTCAAAGTTTTCCAAACTCATTCTGCTAAATGAATATTTAGCAGCTGTTCATGTTATTGAGATGGTCACTGCGGCTTCATTTCACTCATACGTGGCATCAATCATACCTACTGTATGACAACAAGGTTTTCTCATTACAAACCCATTTATGAAGGTTATGGGTGACGTTAACGAGCTATTGCATGGCAATATAACACAACTTTACAGTAACATGAGAATTTAGTTGTGTTTAGTGCCTGCAAAGAGCTTACGGTCAAAATGTTGAGTAATTAAAGGGAAAAGGCCAGCCAAATGATCCAAATACAAACTATTGTGGTAGGCAATCTTACCACTTTTTTTATTTTTCAAGTCACCCAATAGCTGCATTTTAATTGCTTCCTTACCTACCCCTCCACCCTGTCCAAGCCAATTTCGTAGAATGACCAGAATGACCAAGACAGCTGATCTTGATGGTTCCTTCCACACTCTAAAACGTGTCCTTTGAAAGCCTGCATATGTCTGAACGTTTGTTAGAAACATTTGATTTGACCCAGTCCTACCATGGGCATAACACCCTTATAACAGCATAACAGCCCTGCTTTTCTGCTTCCTCTCTTGGTGCCCTCTCTTGCATGGGCACCCTCTGAATCGGGCTGTTCCCCCTGTATGTACTTCCCATGTCCTCTCCCAGGCCTGCTGTTTGGTTGAGGATTGTGAGTCGAGGGAGATGTGATTGTTATGCCGTATGTGGCAATGTTTCCAATGTTTCCTTTTTTGACCTGTGGCTCCCTTGACAATTGGCAACCATTGGCCACAGCTCCCCTTTACATTATGTTGATGCCTGCCAATTGGCATTGCACTGTTTTCTGAGAGGATTCTGTGGCATTCTGTGGCTCTGCTGGTTGGTTTCTGTGGCTCCCCTGGGAGCCACACCTCCCAGTTTGGGAACCACTGACCTATGGGACACATGCTGTGTTTATGGTAGGACTGCAGTAGACCCAGTATGGTTTATGTAATGATTGATTGTGGTGTTTGAACCAGGAGTTTGAGAACTCCTGGATCTGATGTGGATGGTATTTGGGACTTTGAAGAAGGCATTTTAGAATAAACTTTGCTGGCAAGTTTCCTCCATACTATTAGGTAGGCAGCACTTAATTAAAAATACTTCTTCCTCTCCACCATTCATGCATCAAATAAGAACTTTTAATTTATTTACAGAATATTAAGGTTTCCACATTTTGAGAAGCATGGCTTTGTGTAGTTCTGTTTAAGCATTGACAAATAATCCCTACCGCTGTTCCTATCAAAACTCGAGCCCCCAAACACTAGATAAAGGTATCCCCTGCTCAAAAGCAAGTCGTGTCCGACTCTAGGGTGCAGTGCTCATCTCCGTTTCTAAGGCTGAAGAGCCAGCACTATCCGAAGACGCTTCTGTGGTCATATGGCCAGCATGAATAACGGAACACTGTTACCTTCCCCCCGCAGCGGTACCTATAATTTGTCTACTTGCAATTTCTTGCTTTCGAATTGCTAGGGTGGCAGGAGCTGGGACAGGAGACGGGAGCTCACTCCGTCACGCGGCACATGGGTGTCGAACTGCTGTCCTACCGACCTTCTGGTCTGCAGTTCAGCGTCTTAACCACTAAGCCATAGTGGCTCAACAGCTACTTGAAGGTAAAGAAAAATAGGTTTCCCATGTCTCATGTAGTTTGCCCTCGGGGCCTTTTGGTCACTGGATTTTAATTTTTTTAAAAGGTATAGTATAAAAGGTTGCAATGGCTTTATAATGCAGAATGGAGGCCATGTTTGCAACCATAATTAGGTTAGAATGTGCCTGGTGCAAAAAGGTTTCAGATTGCAGCAAAGCTTACGGGGATGGACATGCTCAATTCTCCTTTTTGAAAATAAACAAGCTAGCAATTAAACGAATCTATCTCTGGTAATAAGTGGAACAAACAGATTCCTTAAAGGAGGCGGGTGAGTACTTTTAACCTCCTTATTCACTACTCTACCTGACCCCCAAATTCAACCAAAAATTCTGGCCCATGTCTCATTGTACCTGATGCACTAGGTACGGAATCAATAGAAACCCAATTGTGTAGTGTTTGCCTATTTACCGTATTTCTTCGATTCTAAGACGCACGTTTTTTCTAAATTTACCAATTCAAAAAAGGGGGTGCGTCTTAGAATCGATGATGTGCACATTGCACCCCCCAAACACCACCTTCTTACTTACCGGGGCTGGTGGGGGCTTCGGGGAGGCCTGCGCAACCCTCTGCAGGCCTCCCTGATCTTCAGTTCGGCGAAAAACAGCTGTTTTCAGCCATTTCCGGTTTTCGCGAAAACAGGAAGTGCCCGAAAATAGCCGGGTTTTGCCGAACTGAAGATCGGGGAGGCCTGCAGAGGGTCACGCAGGCCTCCCCAAAGTCCCCACAAGCCCCAGTAATAAATAAGAAGGTAGCGTTTTGGGGGTACAATTTGCACATAAATCCTTGGGGAATTTTTTTTCCCTGCTGGTGGTAGCAAAATTAAAGGTGCGCCTTACAATTGATGGCGCCTTAAAATGGAAGAAATACGGTATTAGAGGTAATTGTTTTCCCTTTTAGACAAAGACCAAACATTGTAGGTGGCAGAAGTTCTGGCTAGCACATTCTTTACTGTCATCTTCCTTCAGTTCTGGAATTCCATCTATTGTAGTAGTAGTAGTAAATAATGTATTTATAAATTAACATTCTTCAAATGTATGCAACGTGGTTTGCAACATAAATAAAATATTATTACTAAAATATTAAAGCAATTAATTCAGTGTTTTAATATGACTGAAGACATTTTGCTGCCACAAACCAAAAATCTAAATGGCACCTCAGTCCCACAGTGTGCACCTTTCGTTTGCACTTCTCGCTCTTTCCCTCACCCACTTTTTTTTTACAGCACCTAACCAGCAGTGATGTGCAGTGAGGTCAATGGCTAGGGAGGCACTGTGCCTGGACCTCAACAACCCGGACATTTGGCGGTGAAGTGATAACGTCATCATGTTACCACCAAACTTCTGGGTTACCGAGCTGTCATATTTTTTTACAATCCAGACCTCGTTGCTTCATGTTCTCGCTGACAAGAGACGAAAACATGGCCCTTCAGCGAGAACATGAAGTAACAAGGCCTGGAGCAGGTCGAAGACCACCGAGCACCTCTGCTGGTGTCACCCCTCCCTGAGGGGTTGAGGGAGAGAAAGCATCACACGTGGTCTCAAGACACGCCCCCCTCAGTGTGGCAGATCTGATGCCTCCCCTGGTGCAAAAACAGAATGGGGTTGGCATGCCGCTTGTGCAAGCACCGGGCCCCAAAGCCCAACACCCTGAGGTGGAAAAAACGCGGCTGAGTTTGAGGCCCAGGAGCCACCTGGCTCTTCAGCAAGCATCTGCAGGCTTCCAGGGGCTGACAACAGAGCCACCGTGTGCAAGCAGCTGAATAGATCATCCGGAGGTGCTTTAATATAATGGGCCCTAAATGTGGTAAGGCAATGGTTTGACAGTACAAGATACTGCTGTATTTGGTATGCCTGGTTCTTCTATTTGGAAGAAGGGTAGGAATAAACTGATTGCCAATCCACTGGTCCTGCGAAAGAGGATGCAGTTTCTTGAACCATGTTTGTTGCTTAAACTGTAGATTATAAAGCTTTACTGATGTGATAATCTTTAAAATGAGTTTCTCCTGATTTTTCACTGATGCTAGGAGCACACGTGAAGGTTCTCCGGCACAGAACCCTGCAAGGAGGTACTTGTTAAACTAAACATCACTGGCTTTTTACTGCAATACATTACTGAGCAATAGCTTTAAAATTATTTATAGAATGAAATCCCAGCTGCATTGAGAACCATCATTTAATATATTGTCTGTGATTCTCATTAGCTTTCCTTGCCTAAGGGTTATGTAGAGAGCAATGCTTTGGCAGTGTTTCAGTGACAGAGTGCTATATAAAATTGGTCAGGGGACTTGTTGACCTTATGTAAATTTGCCTCTTTGAGGAGGTTTTGATATTATGATCACAGTTGCTAGGGCAGTTGTTTAAACCTAGTAACGGTTGATATGTTTCCGTCAGTTTCATGAGCAAAGTTGCCCTCAAGTTAGAATTGGCTCTTTGCAAAGTTCACATCTAAAATTCAGAAATTATTGCATGGTATTATATGCATAGGTATGACCTCAATCCAGAGCGATCTCATGGTTTTGACTCCACTATCCCCTCTCCTCAAGGGACTTTCAAAAAGAGTTTGCAATGATGCATTGGTGGGGATTTGGACAGAGGTGTAGTAGTACATTTTGAAATGTTAGGAGCTGGTCATGACAAGCCACTAAAATTATACTACTACTACTACAACAACAACAACAACAACAAAATCAACTTTAAATGTCTTCATTAGACTGTTTATTCTCCTGCTTCTTGTTATTTCTACTTTGTAATGTATAGTACATCCAGGCTGCAATCCTAAACATATTTGCCTGGGAGTAAGTCCCATTTAATTTAATGTCCTTATTTTTGAGTAGACATGTATTGTTAAAGATGTACCTTATATAGTCATGTATACATCTAAAATTTTATCCCTTAAAATTAACCCTGAAAACCTGGGTCGACTTATGCATGGGGCTTCTAAGAATAGCTACTTGGGGGGGGGGACAACTGGGCTGAGAAGCAGGATGCATGGGGGTGGGTAAAAAAAAAACTATTTTACCTTGTTCTGAAGCAGCACAGAAATGGAGCTATTATCCAAACTGGAAGAAAGAAAGGTGAAGGAGTTTATGGGAGTTGTAATCTTTGTGAGGGCTGCTGCTACGGAAGTACAGTACTGTACTCCTCACATAGTCTACAACTCCCATAAACGCCTTCACCTTTCTTCCAGTTTGGAGAATAGCTCTGTCTCTGTACTGCTTCAGAACAACGTAAAATAGCTTTCTTCCTGTTTGGAGAGTTTATGTTGTTGCCTCAGAACAATCACTGGTCATTTTCAAGAATTCAAAGAATTTCATACACCCGTAAATTTTACCCTCGATTTATCCATGGGTCATAGCAAATTCCATGATCGTTAGCTTTAAAATTGCTCTTGACTTATCAAGTATACTCAGTATACATGATCATTTATTTCATCTCATACTTTTGGAGTGGGTGGCAGTAGTAAATATTGTCTTGCTGTGAGATATGATACATTATAGGCACTTCCAGATGAGGAATTTAGTCTGGGATTGTCGTATGCTGTTCCTTCACTCTTTATGGGAGGACGACTTGATGCTGTCAATATGTTGTCCACTAGCATTTTCCTCATACTGAAATTGAGAACCCAAGGGTAAATTTGGGAAGCATGTGGACAGTATAAAACGTCTGGGATTCATTTTGAATCCCATTGACAACCCAATCCTATCCCCCCCTTCCCGACATTGCAGCAGCGCCAAAATGGCAACCACTGCATCCTGTGCAGGGGGCGGGCGGGACTGCCCACACTGGGTCTCCTCGGACCTGTGCTAGCAATTTTGCTAGTGTACGTCCGAGGATAGAAAAGGGGCAGGGAGGCTGCAAGGAAGGGGATAGGATCCGGCAAGGGCCTTCCACGATGGATACTCCCGCAGCTTCCCCACCCCCATTACACCCCTCCCCGCCCAGTTTTGCCCCCTTCCGCCCTCCCCCCACCTTCCCACTGGCTTACCTTTCCCAGCGTGCATCTGGACAACACGGCTGGGATGGCAAGGCCTTCCTGCTGGCATCCCCAGTAGCACACTGACCAGTGCGTTGTTGGTGAGGCTTTTGCGACTGGCCCAGACTGCTTTATGGCAGTCAGCGCCAGTGCGGGAGGCATGCCACCATCTAGGATTGGGCTGTGAGAGAAGTCATTGAGAACAGGGACGTTACATATTCTATCAGAAATGAGTCAGCTTGAATTGTCATTTACAAAATAACATATTTTAAACCTTGCTTCATCAGTGGTTTCCATGAGAGAGAGAGGCTTCTGGTCATATGAATTTTGCATGTGCTGCTTGAGCCTTGGGACCAATTTGCACATTATGCAAAGGCAAACCTGGGTTTTCCACTGAGTGTATGCTGAACGGAGATGTCACCAATAATGGCTCCCTGATAGATATACCTGAACGATGCTCATATTTGCAAACACTTGTTAGATATTTACCTGTTAGATATGCACCTAAAAATGTATTTGATGGTCCCCAAAGATCTTCCTAGTATGTGCTCGTCTTAGCAGAAAACATATTCTTAATGGAAGACCTGTTTTGTTGCAAACAGGTAACACAGTTGGTGTAGGCGTGAACATATATGCAATATCTCGAATGAGAAAATTAACTTCCCGACGGAGCTACCTGGTATCCATTATTAATATTACTAGCCAAGTGCCTGTCGTTGTGATGCATGGTGTGTGTGCAGAGGGCTTGTTTACTGCAAGGACCCCTGGGGTCTTCTGCCCGTAGACGCATTGCATCACTACCACCCTGCGGGATCCCTACTGGAGAAGGCTGAGTTGAAGGGTGCGCTTATGTATGCAACTTAGATGGGGACTACATCTGCTCCCTGCTGACTCCAGCTGTTAAAAATGAAGTCGCTGTTTCTCGTGTGATATATATGGGCACACGCAAACCTATCCTGGTTTCTCTTTCTTGGTCATTCTAGAGAGTGTGGCAAAACCTTGGGAACCGACTTTTACACATGGAAAGAGATGCTATAGTGGGATCCATATTTCTGCTCATTCTCACCACCTCTAGATTGTCCAACTCTGACATAACTGGCCTTCCCATTTGTTGTTTCTGTGTTGATCTGTGGCCCTCTGCCATATGAACACCAGAGCTGGTAACGGCAGCATCTCACATTTATTAACCACTGCATATGTCTGAATGCATTTTCTTAATTATGGTGTGGAGCTGTGCCAGGACATCACATCATTAGCCACTGTCAGGAAAGACAAAGTGCTGCTTAAATGAGAGAGCAGGTGACATACATGAAAGATCAACTTTAGGAAATCGAACTACAGTTTGATCACCCCTTATCCAGACATCCGAAATCCAGATTATTCCGAAAAACAGACATTTTTGGGGCTATGACTTAAAGAACCCAACCCTTTTCCAGCACCTGATTGGCATAGCGCAAGGCATACTGGGGCACAAAATTATTAAAAATATAGTATAAAATGACCTTCAAGCTTTGTGTCTAAGGTGTATATGAGACATAAATGAATTTCGTGTTTAGACTTGCGTCCCACCCCCAAGATATCTGATTGTATTTATGGAAATATTTGGAAAACCAGACAAATCCGAAATCTAGACAACTTCCCGTTCCAAACAGTCCGGGTAAGGGATATTCAACCTGTATTAGATTCCAAGCCTACCCCCTTTCTATGAAAATGTTTACAGGACTTATACCGTATTTTCCTCCATGTCCTATTTTATTTTTTGATGCACTTTTAAGTATATGAGACTCGTTCATAAATGGAAATCTACAGAAATGGATGTGCTCGTTCATTGTCACAGTACTGTCTCTGAGCTTCTTTCTATATCCGTCCATCCCAATGGTATGCAAAGAGAGAGATTAATCCTTTCCTTGTTTCTGAATGGTGTCTGTTTGAAATCTTCTCTGGGTCTAACATGAACAATATTCCTCCAGAGAAATTTATCCTTGTAAGGATTTCCTTAGTCCACTGAGACTGACTCTTTGTGGCATTAGGGACCAAGATGTAGGCCGAGTGGAAATGCACCAAACTGATTTAATAGAAAAAGGTAATTCCTATTCAAACTGTATGGTCCCTTATTCATTTCCTCGGATTATCATCAAATTTATGTCACCAGCAAAAGGAGCTTTATTGAGTTTCACAGATATATTCCTTTTGCTTTCATTGTCATTAGTTGGCACACTGACATTTTCATATGTGTCTCAGCTAATGCCTCAAAATTACTCCATCTACAAATGTAACAATTGAACAGATAATTTTAATAAGATTCAGCTTGACTTCAGACTGCACTCCTTCCTTTTCTTTATAGAATGCAAATTGTAACCTGTTTTTAAAGCCGTGCAATGCAGTGAACTTTAATGGGATTTGACAACATCATATTAAGCACAACAACTACGCATAATGTACCGAAAAATTGGACGTGAAATTGGAAACATAGCTGAGAACAAAGTAAATTTACATGGTTTGGTAGTTTGAATGTCTGATATCATATTCTCTCATGCAAGCTCCATAAAAAGCAAGGGATTTAACAATGGATATCAGCGGAAAGTGCTTTTAAAGTTAAAGCTGATGGATGGCTTGTCAAAAAAAATAATTGCATTGGTTGGAAAGTCGGGATGCGTGCTGAGGGGGAGAGAACAGGATATACAGAGAGGATGATGGGAAGTGACAGTGGTCTGTCAAGAAGCAGTGGCTGCCCAGAGAAGTGTGAAGCCAGAGCTATAAGGTGGCAGAGTAGAACAGGCTGTCAGAGCGGGAAAGTGGCTTTAATACCCTGAAAAGCAAAGGAATCCGCCTGTCAGCCTTGCTCAGCCGTGCTGAAAGAGGAAAGGAACATGGCATAAAGTTAGAGACATTAAACGGGGGGCGGGGGACAGGGAAAGACCACAGAAAAGCAAGGAAGTCAAGTGTGTGTGTGTGTGTGTGTGTGTGTGTGTGTGTGTGTGTGTGTGTGTGTGTGTGTGTGATGATTTTATTCGCAGAGACAAATGACAACATTTTGGGTAAGGTCTCACTATTGGCCAAACCCAAGTGTGGTGTTACGGTGAGGCATCGCTGGTGACACAAGCAGTGGCAACGAGGAACGTCTGCAAAACACACACACACACCCTCTAACGAGTTCATTAGAGTTCTTTCGGAAATGGGAGCAAATGCCCGCTTCTGTGCCTGTTTCTGCCGCATTTCAGCATACAACCCTGTCCTGTGACTTTCCCTTTACTTCCATTGTGTTCTGCTGTACTGTGAATCGCAGCGATGGGCGTATGACCAGAGCAATTTAGTGTGATGATATTGTTTTTTTTTTCTGCTGTGTGCCTGAGGCAGATTTCGCATATTAACCAAAACCCCAATATTTCTCTAGCTTTTCTCTGGCTTATATTAGCATTTAGCCTACACGTGTAATTAATAAATCTTACTGTCAAGAAAAAATAAAGTTGATCTGTTACTTGAAAACACTACTTTTTTCTTAACCAGCCATACACAACGTTCTCTCTCTCCCCCCTATACACACACCTACACACACTTCCATAGACAGATATAAAGCTCCAGTCTGTGGTGGTGTACTAATTAATATCATTTTTCCCCGTCTAATTTTTTTGTATCAAAAGCCCCGTATGCATGTAATGTACAAATGCATGCATGGAGGAGAGATTGGGATTGCAACTACTGGCCTTGCCCTCGACACTTCAAGATCCCATTTGCAAAGCATCCTTATGCATGATCTGTTTGTTCAGTTGTTGTGAAATACATGATGCATAGGGAATTTATGTGCATGACCCACTGTGAATGGCAAGCAGGACCTTGAACACATGGAGGTTAGGGGCTAATAGTTGTGATTTCCCTCCCCGCGTGCACATACGCTGATTCGTATACTTCATGAATGTTTACACAGTGGAAAATAATTTATCCTAGTAATGGCCCAATCCTACTCACGTGAGCCACTGCCGGAACTAGCATTCTGATGGTGGAATGAATTTTACAGACGTTGCAAATGGCCTGCTGGTAGCGCACACAGCTGCATGCTACCGGCCTGCTAGCAGTGGTGGTGGCATGTGGAGTGCCCGCCAAACCAGGTAGGTCAGCAGAGGTGGCGTAATGGGGAGGGCAGGGGCGTGAAGAAAAAACAAAGATTTCTTTGCTGGAAGCAAGTGCCTGGGGGGGTCACGGGGTGCGCGCGACCCCCCCCGGGCTCCCTGCGCGACCCCCCCAGGCATGAAGAAACCTTTGGTTTTTCTTCAAAAGGAATGTGATGAGCAGCCTCCTTGGAGGCCTCACCAGCGAGACTAGGTGCTGCTAGAGAGTCTCTGCAACCTTACAGAGCCTCTCTAGCACCTAGCCTTGCTGGAGGGGCCTGCAAGGAGGCTGTTCATCCATTCCTTTTGAAGAAGAAACAAAGCTTCAAACGCTAAAAGTAAGTGCCTGGTTGGGGTTGTGCGGGCCATTCGCTATCCGTGGATAACTGAATCAACGGATAACTGAATCAACGGATAGCAGATCAGCGGATACGGGGGCCCCCATGTATGTATGTATGTATGTATGTTAATGTGTTCTTAATGCATTTACAAGAGAACAGTAATATAATAAGCAGTAGTACATAATATGTCCTGGTGATAGTTATAGGAGACAACGTTGTGTTTTGTTGGTTTCCTGTAACGGGGCAATAGAAACTAATAGGAAAGGAACCATGTGTTAAGTTTTCAACACATCACTTTTAATTTGAAAAGAAACAGTGTGCTATAAATGTGCAAGCTGGAAGTCTCGATGTATAGACATAAAATTGATGTACATGGACAATGTTGACTGCATGTTAAAGATATCTTGAAACAAAGCCTGAATTGATGGCATCTAGAATGCCTTTTGGATTCCTGCCTGCTGATTTCAGCAGGAGCTAAAGACAGGCAACAGTTCCTTCTGCTGAAGCTGTTCACTTCACAGGATTTTGTTTCAAACAGTAACCAGTCAAATGTCTCTAGAAGCATGCAAGCCAGGCATGAAGGCGGCAGGCCTCCCCAGTGGTCTGCCCACGAGCAGCTGCTGTTCAGAGGTACACTGTCTCTGAACCTGTAGGTTTCATTTAGCTATCATGGCTAATAGTGGTTGTTTTCTCTGTCTTGCATGAATCTGTGTTTTGGAGGATCTGATTCTCCAAATGTTGGTAATAGTGGTGCAACTCTAGCTACTGTTCTTACAAAGTAACCAGAAAAACTACACTAATGTGACAGGAAGCCAAAAGGTTTTTATAGAGTTGTTGTTGTTGTTTAGTCGTTAAGTCGTGTCCGACCCTTCGTGATCCCATGAACCATATCCCGCCAGGCCTTCCTGTCCTCCACTATCTTCCTGAGTTCGCTCATTTTCATGTTCGTTGCATTGGTGATGCTGTCTAACCATCTCATCCTTTGCCTTCCCCTTCTCCTTTTGCCTTCAATCTTTCCCAGCATCAGAGTCTTCTCCAGAGAGTCCTCTCTTCGCATTAGGTGGCCAAAATATTTGAGCTTCAGCCTCAGTACCTGTCCTTCCAGGGAACAGTCAGGGTTGATTTCATTTAGGATTGACTGATTTGATCTCCTAGCAGTCCAAGGGACTCTCAGGAGTCCTCTCCAGCACCACAGTTCGAAAGCATCTATTCTTCGGCACTCAGCCTTCCTTATGGTCCAACTCTCGCAACCATACATTGCTACTGGGAACACCATTACCCTGACTATACGAACTTTTGTTGGCATGGTGATATCTCTGGTTTTTATTATGCTGTCTAAATTTGCCATAACTTTCCTTCCAAGGAGTAAGCGTCTTTTAATTTCATGGCTGCTGTCTCCATCTGCAGTGATCTTGGAGCCCAAAAAAGTAAAATCTGTTACTGCTTCCATTTTTGCCCCTTCTATTTGCCAGGAATTGATGGGACCAGATGCCATGATCCTAGTTTTATTAATGTTGAGTTTCAAGCCAACTTTTGCACTCTCCTCTTTCACTCTCATCAGGAGGCTCTTTAGTTCTTCTTCACTTTCTGCCATTAGGGTGGTATTGTCTGCATATCTGAGGCTGTTGATGTTTCTCCCGGCAATCTTGATTCCGGCTTGCGATTCATTCAGCCCTGCATTTCTCATAATGTACTCTGCATACAAGTTAAATAAGCAGAGTGACAATATACAGCCTTGCTGTACTCCCTTCCCAATTATAGAGTAGAATACTAAAAAAACTTTCTGGTCTGTGCCCTCAATATAGAATGACTTGGCATTAGACTTTGAAAGTCAGGATTTTCAAATCTCGTATCTAGTTATTTCTCCCGCTGGGGCAAGCTCCCTTATGGCCTCTGGACCTGTTGTCTTGCAGGTGTTTGTTTTAAACAAATTAATCTGCCTAGCCTGCTGTCCTCACTAAAGCCTCTGAGCAAGCTAATAATTGCCTTTTCAGTATGTCTGTTTCAGACTGAAAAGAAAACTTCCTACATTTTCATGTTTAAAGTAGCTGTATTTTGATCCAAACTGAGTGCAGACCAGGTGTCTCTCTGATAGCCCCCCACACACACACACACACTAGCAGTGTGCATTGGCCAAGGGCAGATCAGTGTGCTTGTTTGTTGTAAAGCAGCCATGATATTGGCAGTGCTGCTGAGTGAGGATAAGAGGGGATTTACTTATCCTTTACTCCTCTTCCACCCACCTAGCGGAAGTAGGAAAAATAAGACAGAGGGGCTGCACAAAAAGCCACAGGGCGTCAGAAGGCTGCTTTATGAGTATTACTTTCCCCTTTCAATATGTATAGCCCAGTGGTCCCCAAACGTCCCACACTTTGACCCACCTGTTCTTCCAGTGGAGGGCACTGTGACCCACCTAGTTCTCCTGCAGTGGACCTCCACAGGCCTCAGAAGGCCTCTCCGGAAGTAACCGGAAATCACTTTCATGAAACCGGAAGTAAACTAGAAGTGATTTCTGGTTGCTTTTGGAGGCCTGCAGAGGCCCGTCACGGCCAGGGAGTGGTCTCCAATTTTGTCCAGAGGGTTCCAATTTGGAGCCAACCAGATGCAAGGGTGGGTGGGGGCCCAACTCAAGAACCCCCTGGACATCAGGCTGCGACTCACAGTTTGGGAAACCCTGATATAGTCAGTTTTGCACAAAAGCTCCCCTAGTTGGGGCGGACTGGGTGCTATTACTGGCCATTGTAGGAAAGGGAGTTTGTCTTCCCAACCTGATATATTAACTTTGCTGCCATCTTTCACTTCTCAGCCTGGTGCCTTTTTTCCTTTTTTATGTGAAAAATAGTGCAAGTGCTGAAAGAATATTGCATGATTGTGCCCATTCTCACCATTGAAGGACATTTGTTAGTTGGGAAAGTGTCAGACATTATTGTTTTTGTTAACAATATTTATATACTGCTGTTCAACAATTAATGAGTGAAGTTCTAACAATTCTCTGTCGTGGTGTGTTCACTCTCATCATTGTAGACCAATACATAACAATTGGCTTAGATGCCCACCAAATGGTTAGAATGTTTGAAATTTGCAGCATGGCTAAGCTTGCCATTTAGAAGTTGGAACCTTCACATGTTTAAATACTGGACAGAGTTAGAGGCCATTGCTCAACGTTCTTATATTGAATCATTGAGCATGGCGCTAGTTGGTTTGACCTTTCTGGCAAAATTTAGTTTATAAGCAAAGCACTGTGTACATTGGTGGTAGAATAATAACAACATAGTAATTTATTAGACAATGAGAATGAACCTAAATTAAATAGGGATGGGAGAGGGGGGTACAATAGCTAAGATTACCAATTCATGTAGCGTTTGGATAATGCCCCTACTTTATGTAGAAGGCATATATTCCTGGTAAGTTTTGCAAGTACTAATATCTTGCATGGAAAGAGGTTTCGTTACAATGCGACTTAGATATCTTTTGACTTGTTGAAAAGGTCATATGGTTCATTATTTCTTTTCCAGTGCAAGATTTTTTTTAAGGCTTAAAACCAGTACTTTTCTGCGGATGTTCTCTGGCAAAATCTTAAATGTTAGGAGCCTTTTAGAGGTTATGGCATATTTTTCATATGACAAATACTGGCCTCCTTTGCACTTTCACAAACACACTCTCTCTCTCTCTCTCTCTCTCTCTCTCTCTCTCTCTCTCCAGTAAACCCAGTGTTCTTTTCAAGCAAATAAGAGACCTAAGGATGGAAGGGCACTGAAAAATGTAAAACTGGCCAAGATGGATTGCAAAAAACACCATGCATAAATAAATTACAGGGGGAAAAAAAAAGATGAACAATGATTGTGTGGTTGAAGACCTGGCTGAATACGTGTGTCAGGTGCTGATTGGAAGAATGATAAATGGAGTGACCTAACAAAGGATTGACTTCTCCAAAAGACAGGCCCTTTTAATGGATGGAAAGGGAGGAAGCCTCATTTAGAAGGGAAAGGCTGTTTGCTGTGCAGATATGACAAAGGGGAAGTCGACAACCATTGATTTACGTTCGGGAATGACAGTTGAAAAATTCAACAATAATCATGACAAATGAGAAGCGATGCAGTCAGAGGGAAAAAAAATGCCAATACGTTAAGCCTGAGAAGAAATGCCAAGGTCACAGGGAAAGGTTCCCAAACTTCTGCTTTTGACAACCCTAATGGAAATATTGGAAAAGATGGGGTGCAGGTTAAAAGGTACAGCTTGGAGTGAAGGATTGTAAGGGACATTAATTAGTGCTGGTTGTTTCAAAAGCAGCTATTGAGCATTTGTTGCACCTAGTTCTGAGGAAGCCTTTCTTATGTCCCCTACCTTTATCTTGTGGACATGTTAATAATAAATAATAATAATAATAATAATAGGTGCAATCTGGGACAATAAAAATGAATCTGAGTTCTTTCCATGGACTTCAGTGGGTTGTAGAATGTGCCCTGTGTATTATGTATGTATTTTGTTTCTAAACTGTATTGCCTTTTTGTTAGGTTAGTAGAGATTTCTCTTTCTAACAGGAATGCTGAGATAGGTTTGTAAAGTAAGTATGGCTTCACTATGCCTATTAATGGAATAAACCAGTTTATGAATTCGGCCCCAGCCTCACGGTATAAAACTGCTTTTTAGAAGAAATATAAAGATATCAGGAATCAGACTGCAAGTTTATTTAGAGGAACTGTTGTGTACAAAAGCGGTATGCTCATTTGGAAATTTTTAACACGTGCCCATACTTATGTATGCAATCCTTGAGCAAGCTGTTATAAATAATTAGAGAAGTCTCATATTTCACTGACATTTCTGTGTTTGCAATAAGCGTATTCAGGCAATGTTTGTAAAATAGCCATCCTTTAGAAAAGAAATGAATGAGCGTTTTCTTCTTCACTTTAGAGCATATTAAATGGTACAAAAATCTTTATTAAGCAATTTTGAAATAAAACGTGCAGGGGAAAAATATTTCATATGGCCTTGATTTGTCTTCTGTGGCCACTGGAGTAATGATCTGTGTGAATCTCTGCTCACATGAGGAATGGCAGAAATAGAAGGAGAAATAAGAGCACAGTCTGAAGCCCACAATATAAGGGGAGAAAGGAATGATGAAGAGTTTGATAGTTACATCATGGCATTATTCTCCCCTGCCTGCCACTGAGGCATACCTAATTATTATTTGGGTTATTGTACTGGGATGCACTGCTAGCCACACTTTTGATAGTGGTTTTCTCTTTAATCAGTATGACTAAAAAAAAAAAACGTAGTAGAGTCTCCATCCTCCATATCCTACATTTTGGAAATTATTGATGTAATATGACTGTAAGGTGAAGTAGGTAGCAGTAGTACCACCAATCTTTCCAAGAGTTTAGGTTGCTGAACATGAGGTTATGTCACTTTCTCATTGCAACAAGCCTTTGAGAGAAATTAGGCTGAGACTGGCCCAAGGTCACCCAGTGAGCTTCAGGGATGAGTGGGGATTTGAACCTGTTCTCAAATTCTGACATCCGATCGACCACACCACACTGACTGTCCGCATGTGTGAGATCAGCGGCAAATCTGTTTTCACCAAAGCAAAGGGAGGTCTCAGATGTGTTTTCAGTAATTATTTTATGTCCTCAGAAAAGCATGCTTGTCTTAAAATATTCTATAGTTCTATATGTCGTGGTGGTTATAATTTTATCTCACTATATTCTATAGTTCACTGAGAAATCATTTATTGTTAATAATGTGTAATGAAATATTTTAGAGAGCATAGTATTTTACGCTCCAGTTTAATCTTCCAGATGTTGTAGTGTGGCTAAGATAATAGCTTGCCCAAGAGTAGAAGGTGAACTTATAGCTGATCTAACATGTGAATTCAGGTCATTCAACCTTCAGCTAATCCCTACTTGGCCTTTTAAATCAATAAAGCATTGTGAATATTAGTAACTGTTGTTGTTTAGTTCCACTGTATGTGCTAGGTGCTGTACAACACAGAAATGGCCAGGGGGGGAAAAACTGAAGGTCCGGTGCCACTCAATATGCTTACCAAGCAACCCAATTCCCATTGTTGAGGAACAGGTGTGTGCTTCTTTCCATCATGTACCAAAAATAGCAAGTACTGCAGAGGCCTGTACGCACACAAGTCTGGTTCATGCAGATCTCCCCTCCTGTCTTCTTTTGTTGTTGTTGTTGTCGTCGTCGTCGTCGTCGTCGTCCCTATTATTGCTATTACTGTTATTACTATTATTAATAACAACAGCTACATAAAAAGTCATCAACTGGAAATATCACTGACTGGCATTAAATAATTGGTACAAGTCTCGGCCTGAGGCCTAAGTATCAACTAAATATCGTCGCAATATGTACGATGTTCCTAAAAGCGCTGGGATTTTTTTGCAAATCTGATGGTGTCATTTCAGTAATCTGTAGTTGTTTAAAATAATTTCCATTTTGTTCCGAGTGCCCTGATGACAATGGGGACTACCTTCATGTGTTTTGTCCATAGCTGTGTGATTTCAATGGCCAGGTCTTGATATTTTGTCTTTTTTTTTTCCGGTTCTTTTTCATCAATGTTTGTTGTTGTTGTTGTTGTTGTTGTTGTTATTCCAAAAGAGGGGAAATCACATGAATGTGACTGCCATGCAGTATAGGCTTCTAGGTGAAGCACTTGCACCATCTATTTTGTCAGGTCCTAGAGGGAGGGATCTTGGCCTGCCAGCAAGTAGCAGTATGAACTGGGCTAGCATTAAGAGAAAATCAGTGTTTTGTACTGGGTAAATCTTTCAGCTGTGGACTGAGAACTCCTTGGATCAAACTTCACCTTAGGCAAGCCTGTTTCTCAGCTTGCCCACACCCCTGCTATCCTTCACTAAGAGCATAGCAGTACTAGCCTACTTTTCAGGGTAATTATAAGGAAAGGTAATGTAAGTGAAATTCTTTGAATTCTCAAAATTTGCTATATAAATGCTAAGAATGATTAAGTTAAATAAATGGAAAAGATGGTGCTTTAAAGGGGTGGTGTTAATGAAATGTTAATGGATTGGAATGAGCAATCTGCTTCAAAATAGCCATTTGTCAGAGCAGGGTGTTTTTTTTTTTTTAAAATGTGTTTGAATAGCTTGTCGCTTTTAGGGTTAAACCATTTTATACACCAATGTAGCACTTTCTGTTTAAAGTGCAGTAAAACAGATTAAACTTTAAAAAAAAGACTCTAAGATACAACATTGCCAAATGATATCTAGGTTTCATCAGCTGAGACACCTTTTTAACTTTAGAAATTGAGCAAAAAACAAGGTTATAAATGACTGGGACCAGTTATTTGAGATAATCTGGGATCTATAATAGCTTCTTACAATGCCTCTTACACCTGAGGCTTGCAAAGCCAGCCTATAAGGAAACTAGGCTCTTTAGATTAAACATTTTCTAATCAGCTTTATCACTCATATCTGAATTTATCTTATTTGAGGAAAATGCCAATATATTAGCAGGCATATATGATACACAAGGTGACCCTACTAACTTAATGACATAATACATTATCCTTAATGAAGTCAATATCTTGTCTTTTAGCTGTCTGTCTATTGGGGCGATTAATTGCAGTGTCATTAAAGTTAGCTCTCTTTTCATTTGAGCTTGACAAGTCGCATAAAACTAATGTTCTTAGTTATCAGCCACTGGAATAGGTTGGAGGATGGAGGAAATTGTAGGACAAATAAGGGGGTACTGCAACAGCTAACCTGACGGAATTTTTCCAGTGACTGTTTTCTTGAGCTGCTACTGCCAACAAAGCAGCAAAAATGAAGGCATGCACATGCAGCCCAGAAACCGCCAGTCTAAAGCGTTGTGGGTTTTGTTTTGTTTTTTTGCTTCTGTGTGTATTAAGCTCAAATTAGGCCATAATGAACTGTGAAGTATCAAAAGCCATTGCATTATTAAGGCTTCAGGACTTGAAAAATTTGCTGGAATAGCCTCATGAGGAAAGTTTAAATGAGATTACCTATCCTAAACTGGTGCAATAAACAATACAAAATGTGCATCTTTCATTCCGCCGTGGAAGAATCTCGCACGTGTGAGAAGAGGCATGAGAAATAAAATCCCCCCTCCAACCTTGAGGAGAGACTAATTTTGTATGAAATATAGCGCTCAAATAATGACGATAAATATTAGTCGTAGTTGATGGTAAGTCTGTTGTATGGGGTGTCCAGAGCTGGCTGCAGAGTAAACAGAGTCACTCCCTGCCTTCCCCCCACCTCTGAAACTACAGACAGGACAGCTGTAATTTACAGTGTGTTATCTTTGTCTATAGCAGCAAGATGATATGAAGTAAATCAAGGTACGAGTAATGAAAGACTGGAAATTTATTCCTCGGAGCACACTTTAAAGTGTAGTGTCTGTTATAGTGCCACTGCCTGAAGATCCCGAAATGAGAGTAGGATGAAGGGCAATAAAGAAGCATAGCGGCTCATGTTAATGTTGTTTGTCTGAGGTTAGTAATTGGGTTCCACTGATGAGTTGGGTGAAGACAAAGTGAGGATCCTAGCAAGTATTGTAAATCTTACATTGTTGGAACAAGAAGCAATCCTAACAAATATTGATCCTTCCCTGTGCCTAGAGGCGAGAAAAGAAAGCAGTGTGTGTTGCTGAGCCGGTGCTGTTTCAATAGCACCAATTACCTTAGCGAAGCTGGGGGACTCTGCATGGAATCGCACCAATTGCAAATGATCCCCTATTTGACATTTTTAGGTGCATTTTCCACACCCCTCAAAATCAAAGCAAGTTAGCGTCTTCTATTAATTGACTGCACTTTCTCCTCAAAACGTTTAGCAGCCTGCTAATTGTTCAGCTGGTAAAAACGCTACACTCCTGAGGAAAAAGTGAAGCTCTTGCTCATTATCCAGAAATGAAGTAGAAGCGGGTGGGAATTAAAAGTCATGTTTTGTTTAACAGGTATTTCACTAATATTTTAGATACTGTACACCTTTTCCCCACCTCCTTTCTGGTCTACCTTAGCCATTCACACCCACATACACACACCCTCTCTCCCCCACGACATCAAAAGGCAGGTTCAAAAGTGAATAATGTGCCTCCTATGTCTCTCTTTACCCAATTCTATTTATTCTCTTCATTTTAATGATTGAATTATTATCTAGCAGACTCTTTTTTGAGGAAAAGAAATAACTGGGCATTGCAGCACTGTGGGCGCATGTGTGAGAGCTGCATTGTGAATTCATTCAACACATTAATGTTCAGACCGGTGTTTCTCTTGAGAGCCAACTGCTGCTTGTGTTGGGTTCAGTACAAATGTTCAGGAAGAACTACTAACCCCTTGCCTTCATGAGGAAAAATGGAGACCTAGAGGAGGTGTAGGGTGCTTCCAGATGGTCCTTGCAACACCACCCAGTCATTACTTTTCCATTTGGAGCCACATGCAGAATTGTAGCATTCATTCCACATTGCAGTAGATATGGTATGCTTTAGGGCAGGGGTTCTCAACCCCTTCCTGGCCGAGTACCACCTCCGGCGCCCCTCTCCTGCTGTGTACCACCTGAAGTGACTGGCGATGAGATCATGGTCATTTACTTCTGGGTTTTCAGGTTTTTGGAGACCAGAAAATGCAGTTAGGAGGCTCTGGGTGGGTGAGAGGGCCTTTCTCATGTTCCTGAGAGGCTCAGCCAAAGGCAGAAACCTCTTGGGAGCAAAAACGCGCTGCTGAACGCGCTGCATCGGAGCAGGGTTCCAGTGGTCTGGCGGTCCGCTACCACCAGCAGTCGGCCAAAGTACCACAAAGTACCACTGGTTGAGAACCCCTGCTTTAGGGTGCTTCCATTGGGCTGTGCCCCATCGGCACTAGTGGATGACGCATAGCAAAAATAACTGGGACACAACAGACTGAACCTCCTACCTTTCCCCCTTCTCTCAAAAAAGGAAAAAAAAGATGCAGCAGTAACTCTGACAGCAGCCCACACCTGTGGTGATCGCACAACTGCAATTGTCAGAAAAGTTGGATTTTCTGCATTAAGGAACACAACAATTTGAGCATGGGGAAAATGCTAGTGGACAACATATTGACAGCATCAAGTCATCCTCCCATAAAGAATGAGGGAACAACGTATGACAATCTCAGACTAAATTCCTCATCTGGAAATGCCTATAATGTATCATATCTCACAGCAAGAAGGTGTGTGTGTGTGTGTGTGTGTGTGTGTGTGTGTGTGTGTGTGTGTGTGTACGTGCACGCGCGTGCGCGCAAGAAGAGTTGAAGGTTGCTATCTTGGTTACTATGTGATTCTTTCATTGGACAATACAGTAGTATTTGTCATTGTAGGCTGCACTTTGGGTAGAGGAACATTGGCTAAAGATAATCGGTTATAGTAAGGATTTCTAAACCTTTTGCGCCAGGCTCCTTCCTTCTAAGATCCACCCCAACTTCTTCCTCTGTCCCTGATGAATTACCCAGTACCACATCCGTGATTGCATGTTGCCTAATCAAGTAAATACCTCTTTCCCTGTTTGCCATTTTGTTGTTCTCATCTGCACCCCATCAGACTTCGCTCCGCTCGCCGCTCCGACTGCTTGGAGCAGCAAGCGCTGCTCCCTCCTGCAGACAGCATGACGCCCCCCTGGCCTGCCGCTGGGGCAGTGGCGGTGCCCCCCTCAGCTACACCACTGCTTCCTTCCATTTAGACTATAGTCCATGAATTACTTTCCCCGCTAAGCTCCTTGATCACATCTTTTCATTCTTTTTTTCTTCTTCATCGCATTCTGTTATTAATATCAATGTGAAAGATGGGCTTTGGATTCTCCACCTTCAGGCAGATTGTCCTATAACATGAAATTGTTTTCCCCAGTGTTCGTTGTCATGGTCACACACACTGTGGAAGACCTCATAAAGACATCTGCATCATAAAGATTCTATGCCTTCTAGACTCCTCCTCCTTCTCAGTCAACTGTCATTACCAGTTATAAAGGTTGAAGGCAAGAAGCAACTTGTAGCTACTATGGCTGTGTTTTGTTGCTTGCCTTGTTCGTGGTTGTCAGCTTCCAATGCGTATCACCCCTTTTTGCTTAACTTGTGAGAGAGAGGATTCCTGAACCTCCTAGATCACATTGGGCAGGTAGGTTTAATTTTGAACAAAGCTGATCCTAGTTGTCTTCTAGCATCAGGACAATGGAATTTATTTTATGTTTTTGATCTAGTATGCCACTTTGTTGCCCAAAGGCCTCAAAGCAGCCAACATCAATATTAAAACAATAAAAACAAGACCCAATACAGTAAATCTCACTATAAGTAACAATCTAATACAGAGACAGAATAAACTAACATCACCACTCCAGAGAGACCAACCCAGTCTGAGAGACCTCCAGCAGCCTCAAAGGTCTTACCAAAAGTTTTAAAAATATGCTTGAAGGTCATAAAGGAAGGGACGATATGAACCTTGTAGGTGAGAATGTTAGAGGATGGCCTGAATCATTCCTAAAACAGCTTGCCAACTAGGCAAGCTTCTGCTGGCATCAGCATATGAAGTAAGGTCTCCCTGTAAGATCTTTGGGTGGATGTGTGGGAGCAGATGGACCTTAAAGTTCCTAGGGCCCAATTCTTTGAGATGTTTAAAGGTCACAGCCACTGCCTTGAATTGAATTGCACATGGAAGATTATTTGTCCCACTGTCCACACTAGCACTTAAATGCTTCTTGACAGCAGTTGAGAAGGGTTAGGAAAGGGGAAGGCAAGAGGTCGGTTCCAAACAATATTTTTCCCAGGAACTGGTCATTTTCAGCTACAAAGTGAGGTTTACTGGAGAAAGAGCAGTGAAGATGGAGTATAAAAGAAGCTATATAAACAAAACCTTGAGGAGGAGACTTGGGGGGAGAGAAGAGGGGGAGATGGTGCTAGAATCTTTTTATTACCACTTGTTTGGGAAGGCTTATATAACTCACTGGTGACTTTGCCATTTCTGAGAAATGTGGTCATCCAAAACTCCCAGCAGTAAAAACTTTATAGCACTCATAGCATTGCACATCTAGCCAAAATATAAGTGATAGGCCCACAGGTTGAAAAATTGACTTACTGTTGGCTTTAATACCTGAAGCTCTGAACTGAGGTCATTATTTTTGACGGGAGGCAACCTCTCGGACAGAGAAAACAATAGTTCTTGCACGTTGAAAAACCGTCTTTCTAGTCATATGCCACAGTGCTGCTGCTTTAAAATATTTTTTTCCCTCCTCAGACCACTTCAACCATAGCTGTTTTTAAAGTATCTACAGTATATGCATGTACTTCCTTTACTGAGGGAAGGCAAAATTCAAAAGATTCATTTGCTGATGCTGGCTTTGGTCCAGCATTGGTCCATCTCACCAAATATTTTCTGCTCTATGTCTGTCAGTGGCACTCCAATGTCTCAAGTAGAGTTCCTTCCAGCACAGCTATCAGAGCTCCAGAGCTCTGATACCAGATACCATTCTGATACCAGAGCTCCATTAGCTAGAGGTGTCAAGGACTGAAGCATGTAGACTGTGTACTGTACCACTTGAGTTACAGCTCTGCATGGTAGGTGTGCTCAAGAGAAAAATGGACCATATACAAGTGGTCCATTTTGTTAGGAAAGATGGGTCATGCACAGTCTTGCCCCATTGACATTTATAACTAAATTTCTACCAGTATGGTGGTCATACCATAGGTGGGAGGCTGTGGAACTAAAAACAAGGCGATGGAGGAAGGCATTGCACCATTTTTAAATGATGAATACAGGCTTCATTTGGTTTAACTTTATTCCATATTTTATGGTTCTATTCCAGTTCACACAAGCGACAATGAGAGGCTGTCATAACTACATCTGGGGCATGCTAGGTGTCTGTGTGTGGCACTGTACTATCTAGTTCAGGGGTTCTCACCCCTCCCAATCCAGCATACCTCTTACTGGGCTGGGGAGGTCCCCATGCACCACCAGGAATAACTGGCAGTGATGTCATTGCCAGTTACTTCCGGGTTGGAGACCTTGGTGTAAGCCTGCAAGGTAAGAGGCTCCGGGTGGGTGGGCTTTTCCCAGCATGTGAAACCTGCGCACTGGAGCTCTATCTGCCAAGCCGAGCCTCCTACTGGCCTTTGCAGGCTCGTGCTGAGGCCTCCATGACGCGAGGTGAGTGTCCACAGGTACCACCGACACCCACCTCATGTACCACCCGTGGTACACTTACCACCAGTTGAGAACCCCTGATCTAGTTCATAGTCAAACAGGTTCATGTACGTCATTCCTGACTAAAAAATCTGGGGTAGACAGCTGCCAGTGGGTCTTTCAAATGTACAACCGCTGCTAAAGAAGGAGAGAGCTTCTGAGCAAATGCAGAGTGTCCTCCCCCTACCACTGACAGTGGCTTTGGATGTAACCTTATTAAACAGTAACAGGATGTGTAAGTCCTCTGTACTTCCTGTTCCTCTAAATATATCACATGTTCCAGAAAACAGCATTTGCATTTCTTACAACATCCTAAGCCATCCAAGTGACAGGTTACACCTACTGGACTAGGCTGGGTATGGCTTTCCTTCCAGATATATTTGGGCCCCTGTAGCAGTTTATTGAAAGTAAGCATGTCATAGTTGCAGTGCAATAGTGTATCTGCTGTACTACATCCAGTATCCTTGTGTTTGATGTAAAAAGTATTATGTTAGACATTTTGAATCTCCGAAATCTCTGACTTTCCTTCAGACAAGCAAAAACTAGAGCGCCTACCCGAGCTATGAGCAGTTTCGAGGAGAATAGAGTGTTGCCTATAAACTTTGTATTTATCATACAAATATGATGGTATTTTTGCATTTTTATGATGCAACTAAGTGGTGCGCATCCATTTGTGCCATCTCATCCCAGATGCCCATCATGCAAAAATAGCTGTTAATCATACAATGATCACCTTCCCAAAGCCTAAACAAGAAACCAGGGGCCACTAAAAACATGCTGCCTTTCATTAAAGAGGAAATTATTTCCATATATTTCTGTAATAACCAATAACATTTCAAATTACTCACATTTATAGCTTGTAATCAACCTCTAAACCCCATGAAATAAGTAATGACTGATTTGCTAGTTAGCTGCTTGCTGGAAGTTAAGGACAGTCAGTTCATAAGTGGTCAGGTAGATTACTATCATAGTGACTACTATCTGTGGATGTTGTTGGGCATTATAAAGCATATTCAGTGGCATGTAAAGTAAATTAGTTTATGAAGGGAAGATAATTGAGTATAGTCTATTCCAGTTGTTGTACTCTGACAAAAATGGAGGGAAAGAGCAGTTTTTTCACACACACACACACACACACACACACACACACACACACCCTTTCAGACAACAAAGCTCAAGGTCTGGCAACTACATAATCAGGCTACCTCTCCCCAAAAGATTAATACTGCTTTCTCCTCACCATCTAACAAAACCTTGCTCCTTCTGACCACTATGTTTAATTTTGCATTACACACACACACACACACACACACACACACACACACACACCAATTGCTATGATATCAAATGTGCATATTTACCACTTCTGCTCTTAACTGCATCCATAGGTCCCATTCAAAAACAAGAATATTTTAAAGAGTCCATTAATGCCCTAATTAACGGAATTCCAACTAGTCCAATTGCTAGTTATTTTCTGGCAACTGCTAAAAATATGGGTTTTTAGTTTTTTGCTGCTGTGAGTCTTTGGGGCCCTTTTTATTGTCCGATTTCCATCTGCTGTTGATATCTTTAGTGTATTTGTTGTTGCATTTTATGCTGTTATTTTATTGCTTTGATATTAGTGTATGATCATTTCAAACTTTGTATTGTTTGCTGCTTCGATTGGCTTGCAAGTAAAGCAAGGTATACATTCTCAAAACGATATGTTACGTTAATAGGACTGGATTAGATATGTGAGTGGCTGGAATCTGGAGTGCTGTTGGATGAAACTTTCTGCTAATGGACAAATACAACCATGTGCTGATCTGGGCCTGGACTGGCTTTCAACACATGGTGGGCACAGTCGCTGCTTAGCTTGCAAAAAAAAATTGGCACAGGGGAGGGCAACTAAAAACTGTGATTGCCACAGGTCCACAGATTCTGCAAATAGAGAAGGAAGAATATATTCTTTCCTGTGAGTGAGTCACCCCAGTAGTCTGTAGGGGTGTGTTTGCATGTATACATGTGTGTGGGTGTAAGCACACACACATTGTGTATGTATGTGTGTACACCCACCCCTGTACGCCGCAGGATTTCAGCACAATTACTAATAAGGACCATTGCTCAAGGGTACTGTTGAAAGAAATATGTTGCACATATTTTCTGGTGTATAACTTTTAGATATATGGAAAAGCCTCAAAATGGGTTTAGTGAGTAAATTTGGGGTGTAATTTATACATCTACAGCTCTGAATTTAGGATAATTTTTGGAGTAAAATAGGCACACATGCTTCTAACCATCCTTGAGTAATTCTTTTTTTCTTGAATCTTGTTGGTTGTCTTAAAATGCTTGCCTATAAAAAGAGATGTCAGTGCTGCTTTTAGGCTTTTTTAACCTGAACACACTTACCTGAGAGTAAACCCCTTTGAACACAACAGGACTTAATGCTAAGTAGATATGCATAGGATTGCACTGTTAATCTAGTACAGCGGTTCCCAACCTTTACTTGAAAGGGAGGGAACCAGTAAGTGCTTGCAGGGGGTGGTGGTGACCTGGCGGGTTGGCAGGATGGTGGTGACGGCACTTCTGGGTTCCCACTGCTGAAAGAAAAAAAGGGGGGTTGATTTGAACTCACCCATCTGCAGTGGCAGCAAGAAACCCAGTTTTGCAGGGTTCTCAGCTGCAGACAGGTAAGTTCAAAACTCCCTTTTTTTGTTGTTGGCAGACACCTGGAAGTGCCATCGCCTCCGTCCTGCCCTGTCATCAGGTCGCCATGCCCCTTAAAGGGGTAGACAGTGGTTCCTGCTGGCCTAGAGAAGTAGCGACCCCTAGATTGGGAACCACTGGTCTAGTATCTTATTCTACAGAGATCACGGATCAGCTGCTGAAAAGAAATAACTTGGGATCACTACTTAACTGGCTGAAGTCTGAACCAGTGACCAAAAGGAGAGAGGCTATGTATTTCACTGACCATCTCAGTAGCTATCTTGTCTTTCCTGCAAGATTTGCCACCTTTTATAGAGTGGTGTCTGTGATTCATATGATACCAAATGTTAAGAGACGGGGGAAAAGTGCACTGAATACTGGCATGACCATGTTTTTATTTTAGTAATTATTTGCAATACTGCAGTTTGCAGAGATTCTCATGCAGTTTATCTTGAATGTTTCATGTGTTAAAGATAGCAGTGTGCAGTTAGGTTTGCCATGAGCTGATCCATTGTTCTCTCTCTCTCTCTCTCTCTCTCTCTCTCTCTCTCTCTCTCTCTCTCTCTGGGGAGGGGGATACAAGTTCTAACCACAGATTAACCGGAAATTCCAGCCCAGCTACAATTGCAATGTGATAATGCTTTATTTGGTTTCTGAACAGGTTAGAAACTGATATCCCCATTATGTAGCATATTGTGAACTGGATGTTATTGTCGGGTATAAGGACAGGACATATTAGTAGTATCTTTTATTACGCAATCTTCATTATAAAAGAACAGAGAGTGCTAAAATGCTCTCCGTATGATAGGTAGAGTTACATTGTTCTTCCACTGCTGGCTCTGATTAAGGCTAGGATAATGTACAGTTCCTGCCTATTCTGTCCGTCAGGAAACAAGGCAGATCAAGGTAAAATAGATGAGCATGTGCTGGCAACAGATTAAAAGGACCAGTCTAAAGTCCATTAATAATTCTCATATTTAGGATTTTCCTCTGTACTGTACTTACAGAATCTACAACGTTTAATCTCTTCTCAGAAAGCTGAGAGAACCCTTACTCCCCCGCGCTCCCCCCCCCCAATCCGAGTGATAGGCCTAGATTTTCCGAGGCAGCACATTTGTCTGTCAGAGCTGTTGGCTGGTGTGGTGATTTAGTTTCCGTCAAATGATGCTGGTGTCCGGTTGATGATATAGCCTTGCTGGATATGGGGAAATTTGTTACCTTTAGCTCTGACAGGAAGATAATTGCTGATGGTTAACAGAACTGTGCAGAATCCATTGGTTTTGTAGCAACACAAGCAATGGTATCTGCTTCAAGAAGTCAGTCTCTTCAAATTAACTTCTGGAAGCAGGTCTTTCATAAGACAAATTTTATTTTACTTTGTGCTGAAGTGTCTGGGGCTTTTTCGTTAACACTGGAAGCTTATTGATCCGAGTAACTAGGAAGAGTCTTATTATTAGGAAGATTTGATATTTGTGTCATCGCTTTATGTCCTGGTGTTCTATTAAGTCTGCTTTCATTACAGTTAAACCAAGGAAGGGAAAGTCTTTTGCAGTTAACCTTCATCGGCTAAGGTAGAAATTTATAAATAGGAAGGGCAGTAGCCTCTCTACTGGTAGCTGTCTGCGAAGGTGGTCCAAAATGAGATTATTTACTCTTCGTATACCAGTTAGTGGCCCTGTGCAGATGGTCCTCAAGTGTACAAATGAAATAATGCATGGGAGTATCAGTATTGGTCCCACTTCTCATGCGCTCAAGATCTGGTTTGCATAGGGGCCTATAGCACGATCCATACCCTACATTTTTTTCATGGTATAAATTGCACATAGGGAGCCTATCAGCATTTGTGTATAGGCATGTGGGCCTATACTCAAATGCTCTAAAGTCAAACTCTACAGCCAAATGCTCTGTATTTGGCCAAAACCACATGGAGGTCAAGCGTAGATCCAGCAGCCATGATCCCAATCCTTCCGCCATATGTTCATGTGTACTTCGAGTGACTGGTACGTTGCTGCCAAGATGGCTTATAGACTAAGCTCCATGATGGAAAAAGGAAAAAAAGGGATGGATAAAAAAATCGGGTTTATTGCCATTATCTAATGATCTAATGACCTTAGAAGAAATGGAGTAGCCCTCATAGTCAATAAAAGAGTGGGAAAGGCAGTACTGGGGTGCAACCTCAAAAACGACAGAATGATTTCAGTTCAAATCCAAGGCAAACCATTCAACATCACAGTAATCCAAGTGTATGCCCAACCACTGATGCCAAAGAAGATGAAGTTGACCGGTTCTATGAAGACCTACAACACCTTCTAGAACTAGCACCCAAAAAAGATGTCATTTACATCATAGGAGACTGGAATGCTAAAGTAGGAAATCAAGAAATAAATGGAACAACAGGCAAGTTTGGCCTTGGAGCGCAAAATGAAGCAGGGCAAAGGCTAACGGAGTTCTGTCAAGAGAACACGCTGGTCATAGCAAACACTCTTTTCCAACAACACAAGAGGCGACTCTACACATGGACATCACCAGATGGTCAATACCGAAACCAGATAGATTATGTGCTTTGCAGCCAAAGATGGAGAAGCTCTATACAATCAGTAAAAACAAGACCTGGAGCTGACTGTGGCTCAGATCATGAGCTTCTTATTGCAAAATTCAGGCTTAAATTGAAGAATGTAGGGAACACCACTAGACCAGTCAGATATGACCTAAACCCATATCCCTTATGAGTATACAGTGGAGGTGAAGAATAGATTTAGGACATTAGACCTGGTAGACAGAGTGCCTGAAGAACTATGGACGGAAGTTTGTAACATTGTACAGGAGGCAGCAACTAAAACCATCCCAAAGAAAAAGAAATGCAAGAAAGCAAAGTGGCTGTCAGATGAGGCTTTACAAATAGCTGTGGAAAGAAGGAATGCGAAAAGCAAGGGTGAAAGGGAAAGATATAAACAACTGAATGCAGATTTCCAGAGAATAGCAAGGAGAGATAAGAAGGCCTTCTTAAATGAACAATGCAAGGAAATCGAGGAAAACAACAGAATGGGGAGGACTAGAGATCTCTTCAAGAAAATTGGAGATATCAAGGGAACGTTTTGTGCAAAGATGGGCATGATAAAGGACAAAAAAGGCAGAGACCTAACAGAAGCAGAAGAGATTAAGAAGAGATGGCAAGAATACACAGAAGGACTATACAAGAAAGATCTTAATGTTCCTGATGACCACGCTGGTGTGGTCACTGACCCAGAGCCGGACATCCTAGAGAGTGAAGTCAAGTGGGCCTTAGGTAGCATTACTAACAACAAAGCCAGCAGAAATGATAATATCTCAGCTGAGCTACTTAAAATCCTAAATGATGATGCTGTGAAAGTGCTGCACTCAATATGCCAACAAATTTGGAAAACTCAGCAGTGGCCAAAGGATTGGAAAAGGTCAGTTTACGTTCCAATTCCAAAGAAGGGCAGTGCCAAAGAGTGTTCAAACTATCGCACAATTGCACTCATTTCACATGCTAGCAAGGTTATGCTCAAAATCCTACAAACTAGGCTTCAGCAGTACGTGGACCGAGAACTACCGGAAGTACAAGCTGGGTTTCGAAGAGGCAGAGGAACTAGAGATCAAATTGCCAACATGCGCTGGATCATGGAGAAAGCACGAGAGTTCCAAAAAAAACCTACTTCTGCTTCATTGACTACGCAAAAGGCTTTGATTGTGTGGATCACAACAAGCTGTGGCAAATTCTTAAAGAGATGGGGGTACCAGACCACCTTACCTGTCTCCTGAGAAACCTGTATGCGGGTCAAGAAGCAACAGTTCGAACCGGCCATGGAACAACCGACTGGTTCAAAATTGGGAAGGGAGTACGGCAAGGCTGTATATTGTCACCCTGCTTATTTAACTTATATGCAGAGTACATTATGAGAAATGCAGGGCTGAATGAATCGCAAGCCGGAATCAAGATTGCCGGGAGAAACATCAACAACCTCAGATATGCAGACGATACCACCCTAATGGCAGAAAGTGAAGAAGAACTCAAGAGCCTCTTGATGAGAGTGAAAGAGGAGAGTGCAAAAGTTGGCTTGAAACTCAACATTAATAAAACTAAGATCATGGCATCTGGTCCCATCAATTCCTGGCAAATAGAAGGGGCAGAAATGGAAGCAGTAACAGATTTTACTTTTTTGGGTTCCAAGATCACTGCAGACGGAGACAGCAGCCATGAAATTAAAAGACGCTTACTCCTTGGAAGGAAAGCTATGGCAAACTTAGACAGCATAATAAAAAGCAGAGATATCACCATGCCAACAAAAGTTCGTATAGTCAGGGCGATGGTGTTCCCAGTAGCAATGTATGGTTGCAAGAGTTGGACCATAAGGAAGGCTGAGCGCCGAAGAATAGATGCTTTCGAACTGTGGTGCTGGAGAAGACTCCTGAGAGTCCCTTGGACTGCTAGGAGATCAAATCAGTCAATCCTAAATGAAATCAAGCCTGACTGTTCCCTGGAAGGACAGGTACTAAGGCTGAAACTCAAATATTTTGGCCACCTAATGCGAAGAGAGGACTCTCTGGAGAAGACTGATGCTGGGAAAGATTGAAGGCAAAAGGAGAAGGGGAAGGCAAAGGATGAGATGGTTAGACAGCATCACCAATGCAACGAACATGAAAATGAGCGAACTCAGGAAGATAGTGGAGGATAGGAAGGCCTGGCGGGACATGGTTTATGGGATCACGAAGGGTCACGACTTAACGACTGAACAACAACAACAATGATCTGGTAGAATGGCCACTGCTTGGACCTTTCTGGGAGGGGATGAGTTAGGTGGCATCCAGGCTCATGGAGAGAACCTCACTCTCTTGTCATCCTCAGAGGCTGCCAGGTAGAAAAGGCATTTATGGAGTCCGTTCTGGGAAGAGAGGAACCAAGCGACAGGTGGTCCCAGCAGGCTGATGGAGGATGTTTGCATTCTTGTTCTATGTCTGAAAGAAGTCAATCAAACAGAGTGGAAGCATGATTTGCTTTCAAGAATTCCAAGAGAAAGATCTTGAGAACATCCAGTGGCCCAGTAATCCTCAAGTATTGTTAGTAATCACTGAAGCAGAAGAGGCACATATTTGCCCTCTAAAACGGGGATGTGGGATAGATTAATATGCTAGCTCTTGGGCTAGTCACGATGCAAATAAAGGAAAACCTCTTTTTAGGAAGACCTGTTTCACATATAAGGAACTGTAGGCTCAAAGGAAATTAACTGAAACAATTTGGAAAGTGTTGAAACTCTTTTGGCTTTTCTCAGAATTCTTCAGCTACTTCACCAGAGGCAAAAAACACAAATTTGCTTCAAATGTCACTGAGTGGTGACAGTCTAGGAATGTGCAGTACCCTTCCTGAGATACTTCCCCTAAAATCTCTTTCAGCTTCCCTCAAAATTCCTTAGATGTTTTGCCTCAGGAGAACCTGCCCCCTCCAAAAATTATGTCAGATTGTGTTTTTGGCAAAAATTTCATTATTTTGTACAGTTTGAAAGTTATGGTCTTGAAGGCAGAATGAAGCTGCTTCAAAGGTTTTATGAGAATTGGTATCTGAAACACCCTGGAGTGCTTGCTTTGGTTTTCTGAAGTTCACATGTCTCCCAGATGCTTAATTGATTTAAGCATGTGTTGTTTTCCTCCCCCCCTTTTCCATTTCTTTCTCCCTATATGTTTTGTTGCTCTACATTTTCCAGGTCACTTGCAAATCAGGGATGTGTGGTGCGGGCGCAGCTGGTGAGGCAAACCTGCTCCCTCTAATTCTCGGTAAAGCGCCACAACCTAACCGGGGAATTGCACATATGTTACCCGCTTGCACTCCCACTTCCCATGCATACAAGATCTGGTTTGCAAAGGGGCCTATAGCACAATCCATACCCTACAATTTTTCACAGTTTAACGAACAGTCAACCGTGGGCCAGATAAACCAGTGCCATGGGCCGGATCTAGCCCGCAGGTGGTAGTTTGGAGACCCCTGTCTTAATTATTTCCATGTTGACCCTTTGTTTAGCCAACCACATTTTTCAAATTCTATGTCTTGTCAGTTGTATGTAATATTTTCCCATCACCTGTATTTTGGCTGATACACTCCATTAAACTGGTGGTTTTTTTTTTCTTGCTTAGTAAATGCTCCCATAAGAGAGAGGACAGATTTTTATTTAAGTATCGTCATTTCTTTCTAGGGTACAGTGTCTTCTCTGTGCAACAATGAAGTATGAGAAATGTTATTGATCCGCTGCTGCCTCATTGGACAGAACAAGTCAACTAACCTTTGACCTAGCATTGTTTGACTCAGATTTCTCAAAGTGACCAATATGCTCTTTAAGAATTGCAGGATAAGTAACGCGCCTTGTCCCGTCCTTGTATAGAAGCTAGGAATATGCAGTTTTATAGCGCAAAATAATGCAATAAAGAAGTTGTTTTTAATGAAATCCTTTGTGCCAGGAGCTCAAGCTTAATGTTTTTTAAATTGCTTATAGGAAGGAAGGAAACTATACTGGGGAGTGAGTGAATGATGCTGCTAGGATCTAAATTTAGAAGTGTTTTTGCTTTACCGGAAACCTCCCAAAGAAAAACAAAGAATCTTTAAATTGCATGTTATACTTCAAAGTTTTTAAGTTTTCTTTTCCCCCAACTGATTGTGCATCATTTTATTTTCCTTACTTGGATTTACCACTGTGTGACCTCGTGTTGTATTTTTTCTGAATGACAATGAAAGTAATTGAAAATATTGATTGGCAGTACAGTTAAGTTGTCAACACAACCATTTAATTTGTCAGGAGGACTTGTTAAATTGTCAAAAATCATATAAAAAACTCCTTCAGTCACTGATGATATACATTAGAGATGTTCATGAATCAAATGGCCCATTTTTGAGATAAGTGTTGAAGAAAAATTCTGAAATGGTTTTCTCCTGATACTTTTTTTAAAGATTGAATTAAAAATGAAATATCTCAATGTTACATGGCTGGTAAACAGTTTTCGGTGGATGGCAATGGTTGTTCCAGGCTAAAACATAATTTTCAGCGTGCTGTCCCTCAATATTTGGTGTTCATAACAATTTTTTTTTTAAAAAAAAGCCTTTGGAAATACTTTATTTTTTATCGATCTTGCACGTGGGGGAAATCTGGCCCTATCTGTTCAGTACAGCTTACCCTCTTAGCTAGTTGGAGATCCCATTAACAGAGTTCCATGAATATGGAACTGATAAGGTCCAGTTGAAAAGCTGTATTTATGCAGACAAATGAAGCATTTTCCATAAGCCTCTTAACAAAGACATTGGGCAAACAAGACCATGAGTCTTTACCTTTATAATAATCACGCACAATTCCCCTTAGTTGAGTAAGGAGGAAAGGAATGTGTATAAGGGATGGGGATATGGCCATCACAGTGGCCATATATCATGGTGGCATGCTCTGCTCCCAGTCTCCACTGAGAGCCAATGCAACGTACTGTATTAGTAAAAGTGTCAGGCTGAGACTTTGAAGACCCAGGTAAGTCTGAATTGCTCACAGGTCCATGTTATTGGGAATCCATTTGAGAGTTCTGGATTTCATTGAGTCTCCTTAATTCAGCAGGTTTTCAAGATGGTTGCTGTTTTGTCCATCAAATCAGTATCTCACCCTTCCTCCAAGGAGCTAAGCATAGTGAATTCAGGGATTTTGCTCTTTTATCCTCACAACAACCCCACAAGGTAGGTTAGACTGAGAAATAGAGACTGACCCTGTGAGTGTCATAGTGAAATAGGTTTTGAACCCAAGTATCTCCAGATTTAGTCCACCAATCCAACCACATACATCACACTGGTTCTTCACGTTTGTTTGTGTGGTCCTTTTTTGTGAATACCAGATTTGAATTTATGTTATTTATTTATTTATTTATTTATATTTATAGAATTTTTACCCCGCCTTTCTCCCACCAGGGCAACCAAGGCGGCTTACAACAAAAATATTAAAATACATAAATACATTTAAAATCAAGAATTAAAATAATTAAAAACAATTAAAACAATTAAAACAAACAGCCCCAGTGGGTCATCCACATTTGTTAAAAGCAATTTGTTAAAAAGCCAGCCCACCATGTCAGACATCAAATGCTGATCTAAATAAAAATGTCTTGAGGCCCCACCGAAAGGTCTCTAAGGAGGGAGCCGTTCTTAATTCCAGGGGGAGGGAATTCCATAATTGGGGCGCCACTGCCGAGAAGGCCCTATTCCGCGCCGCCATCCCCCTCACCTCCGTCAGTGGCGGCACGGTCAACAGGGCCCCCCCTGATGACCTCAGAGTACGGGTCGGATTATAAGGAAGGAGGCGGTCCCTCAAATACCCTGGACCCGAGCCGTAAAGGGCTTTAAAAGTCAAAACTAGCACTTTGAATTGTGCCCGGAAACGAACCGGCAGCCAGTGTAGCTGCTGAAGCAACGGTCCGACTGAGTCAAACCGACAGGCCCCAGCAACCACCCGGGCCGCCGCATTCTGCACTAGTTGCAGTTTCCGAACAGTCTTCAAAGGCAGCCCCACGTAGAGCGCATTGCAGTAATCTAGTCTAGATGTCACTAGGGCATGGGTCACCGTGGCCAGGTCTGCACGATCCTGTTATATTAATTTAGTTAATCAGTAGTTGGTCATCATTTGTATCCGTATCTTCATGTGCTTGTTCTTGCAGAGGTAGTTGTTACACAGCACATGTTCATGTAGTAATGTAATCTGCTGTGTCGTTGCTCAGGAAAGACATTAGTAAACTTAACAAAAAAGAAATCAAAATTGTATAACCTATTAAAATTACAGTTGGGCTACCAAAATGCCTCCTATTCACCTGAGATAATTAAAGATCTGCCTTTTGTTGGAAGAGTGTCAGCGTGCAAGCTAGATCTGTACAGTAATAGTGGGTATGTGGGTGCATTCATCTCCACCAGTAGGGGGAGCAGTCGCCTATTCAGTTCCTAGTTTTAAATCCTTGTAGATTACTCTCTCCTGCTTTGATTAGACTTATCATAAGCTTATTTCCTTGCCTTGTTTTACGTCTCCGTTCTTAAGTGGCCATAACCAATTGCTTCTCTCCCTCTTATTTTGCAGTACAGTGGGCCCTCCTTATCCGCAGATTAGACTATCCACGAATGCCATCTGCGGGGGAGGGTTCCCGCGGGGGGCAGTACCACAGTACCTTAATAAACAACTTCTGAGCATGTCGCTGGCCTCTTGTCTCTCGTGCCGCTTTTTTAATCTTGTAAAACGCCTGTAAAAAGGGAAAGAACGTAATCGGAAGCAACTTCCGGTTGCACGCACAACCAGAACTTGCTTCTGTCAGCGGGCCTGCGTGGCTGTTAATTAAGGTACTGTGGTGCCACCCCCACCTACCCATCACGGACTTGAGCATCCGCAGATTTTTGCATCCATGGATTTTCACATCCGTGGGGGTTCTGGGAAAAGAACCCCCCTGGATTTGAAGGGCCCACTGTATATAGAAAGCTCTTTGTAGCTCTGCTATGAACGAGTAGTTTACTATATGGGATTATGTATGGATATATAATACTGTATATACAATGTAATATATAATGTATGGGAATATAAAGCTCCGCTGCAAATGAGTTGTTTTTTCCACAGATCTGCTAACACCTTTTAGCTCCAATTGGCCCTGTTGTGAGGAAAACAGTTTGATGTGGCATAGTGGGGATTCCAGGGTCGTAGTGATGCTACCACCTACTGGGGGCTGCAGGGCCAAGATGATGCCCCCCCAGCAAAGCCCCACTCCCGCCATGTGACTCACAAGGAAGCCATGCCCTGGGTGATGCCACATGGCCCCCTGGGGGTGGGTGGAAGCCACTGCCCCCTCTGCCACCCGTTCATCGGACACGAGTCGCGTCCACGTCCCGTCGCCCGGCCAGCCCGGCCGTCCTTCTCTGCTCCTCGGGGCTCTCTTCTGACTGGGTGGGGCTGGGGCCTGGGTGGTGTTCTTCGCGTGCGCGCGGCACCGCCCAAAGCCCTACCCCTAAAGGGCCGAACCAAGATGCAACTTTTGCATCTTGGTTCGGCCCTTCTGGGGGCAGGGCTTCGGGCAGCGCTGCGCGTATGCAAACAACACCACCCAGGCCCCAGCCCCGCCCATTCAGAAGAGAGCCCCGAGCAGCGAAGGAGGATGGCCAGCACGGGAGCCTCGGCAGCAGCGCTGCAAGGCTCGCCAACGCCGCTGCTGAGGCAGGGGGCTGGCCAGGGGGTGATTTTGATGCTACCCGGGGGGACCGCCCCCCACCCCCCCATTACTACATCTCTGGGGGATTCGACTCTGTTGGGCCGCTCCTCCGACAGCTGCACTGGCTGCCGATTTGTTTCCGGGCCCAATTCAAAGTGCTGGTTTTGACCTTTAAAGCCCTATACGGCTTGGGGCCAGGATATTTGAGAGACCGCCTACTTCTATATAGTCCGGCCCATCTCCTTAGATCATCAGATAAGGCCCTTTTGCGGGTGCCGTATCCCAGGGAGGTGTGAGGGGCGGCAGCCAGAAATAGGGCATTCTCAGTAGTGGCACCAACCTTATGGAATTCCCTCCCCTTTGACTTACGAACTGCTCCCTCATTGGACACTTTCCGGTGAGGCCTAAAAACATTCTTGTTCAAAGAAGCCTTCTGAGTCCTTGCCTTTTTTAACATTCTGCTGGTACAGGTGGGGTGCTGCTGTTTTTATGATCTGTTTTAATTGTAAGAATCTTTTAAATCAATTTTTAGATGTTGTTTTTATTAGTTTTTGTTAATTTTTTTATAGTTTTGAAAGTAACTATTTATATATGTACTATTTTGGTATTGTATTTTTTCTGTTGTAAGCTGCCTTGGGTCCCTTCGGGGAGAAAGGCGGGATAAAAATATTGTAAATAAATAAATAAATTCAGCTGTTCATAAAAGAAAAAAACGTAATTCTATGCAGGTAGTGCAAGAACTTTGCATTAGCCTACACTGGTCTTGGTACTCTGGCTCCTGCAACTAATTTTGCATGCCTGGTGCGAATCCTTTTCCTTTTTCTCACAGACCACCCTCCCACCTCAAACACATGCAATATGGCAAACCATTTTTGAAACCTGGGAAATTTTCCAAAGCCGTTTGCAGTGCAAACATGAGGATCGCTCAGTCTCTTTGGATTGTAGTACCTGCCCAGATAATATACTCACAGGTACTGAGGCTGAAGCTCAAATATTTTGGCCACCTAATGCGAAGAAAGGACTCTCTGGAGAAGACTCTGATGCTGGGAAAAATTGAAGGCAAAAGGAGAAGGGGAACGCAAAGGATGAGATGGTTTGACAGCATCACCAATGCAATGAACATGAAAATGAGCGAACTCAGGAAGATAGTGGAGGACAGGAAGGCCTGGCGGGATATGGTTCATGGGATCACGAAGGGTCGGACACGACTTAACGACTGAACAACAACAAGTAAGGTAGTAGATAATATAACAATATAACTATTTAGCAATAGTAGCTCATCCTAGCCATTTCCAATAAGATTCACTAAGATGGGATACAGGTTGAGTATCCTTTATCCGGACTGCTTGGGATGGGAAGTTGTCTGGATTTCGGATGTCCGGATAAGGCGTAACCAACCTTTTACTGCCATTTGATACCTGAACTTGGAAGAAGAAAAAATGGAACAAAGCAACAGTGCCAGCTATTTGCTTTCAAATCAAATTGCCAGAGTACGTGATTTAGTAACGATTGAAGACAGTGATAAAAGGCTGCAGGTTAAATATAAGCATGTTAAATTAGCCATGGATTCATTATATTGGAGACTTTACATTTTAATTAAGATTTATGATGTCCAAATTACAGGTCGGCACATGGGTCTTTGTTGTAGTGCTGTCCTGTGATCCATCCTCTCATCTGAGCTTTAATTTCAGCTGTTCTATTATTTTTCACCTAATAAAGGTTTTAGAATAATTGTCTAAGGACAAGGAAATTGTTCATGGATTGCTCCCCCACTGAGTATCGTGTTTGCGCGTGCGTGCGTGTGTGTGTGTGTGTGTGTGTGTGTGTGTGCGCGCACACGCGCGTTGGTGGGATATTTTTTTGTTCTTCCTTTGGGCTACTGTATAAAACATTGCAGTATAAAACTTTATTTAGGCTCCTGATAGTGACTGAAGTAAAAAAGAAAAAGATTCAGTTCTGAGTTGTATTTTTTAATATATACATTTATGTCATTTTAACCTCACAACAATCCTGTGAGGAAGGTTATTTATTTTTTTATTTATTTACAGTATTTTTACCCCGCCTTTCTCCCCGAAGGGACCCAAGGCGGCTTACAACATGAAAAAAAAAAAAGAATACAATACAAAAAAAAAAAAGGCTGAGGGAGAGCGGGACTTGCCCATGGACACCTTGTTCACAACTGCAACTCTGTTCCGAAGTTATCCCCCATGATCCGTGTTTGTCTGCAGCAGCAAACTTGCGATCATGGGGATGTCTTCAGTGACACATACTGATCATGGGAAGAATGGGGAATCACGTCTTGGTGAGCGCATTAGTGGTGGGGCTTGACAGCATGCTCATGCTGCCGCCTCCCCCTCCCATGTACTGAAATGTATGGGAGATAACAGAGTTTGAAGGATGGAATTTGAACTCGGGTCTCCCTTGCCCAAGTTTGAATACTCTATCCACTATACCGCACTGGCTCGCCACAATTTTTCAGGATGTAAGGGATAATGAATCTTGATGCTGGGGACAGACTTGTACTTTAAAAAAAAAATGAGACACAACTTTGGTAGTTACTGACTACTATCGCTCTGCATTATCTGCGTGCGCGTTAGTCATCTGCAGATTTGACCAACCGTGGATGGCTCCGCTGCGCCCTGTATAACTGCATGTGGCCTCCCTGTGCTTCAGAACACCTTTCAGATGCAATCGGATGTTACTTCCAGTCTGGGAGGTGTTCTGAGGCATGGGGAGGCCCATGGAATGGACCGTGCACTACCTCCGGAGGGCCTGGCATAGCCACAATCTAAGTATTTGTGGCTCCGTGACTCAGCCCTCCGCAGAATCCAGCATCCGCAGATTTGCAGTATCCATGTGGGAGCTGGATCCAACCTCCCACAGATACCAAGGGACCACCTGTATACACTTTTCAGAAAGGGGTCATTCCGTGTCAAATCAACCAATGAAAAATCCTTGACGTCATGGATTTTGTTCATTTTCGGTACATTTGTAGCTTACCATGAGATGTTTAAAAATTATTTTTTTCAGATTTTTTTGTCCATCCGTTTTTGAGATATTGAACGTTCAAAATTGCCAAAAAAGGCCAAAATCCACTTGTCACCATACATTCAAATGCCAGTTACAGGATAACAGTGAACGCTACAGACATAGGACAGGTGTCGTTTTAAAGCTTATGAATAGGGCTTTCATTTGATATACAACATGACAAAATTGTAAATTTTCAAGAAATTAAAAAATATTCAAATAATATTAATTTTGAAATTTTGAAAAATCGAACTTTTTTAAAATTTTCAAAAAAATCACACTTAAAGGTATATGTCTTGTAGTCAATCAGTCAAAATTTCAAGATGGTAACTCAATGGTATCATACAAAAATTAAATTTTCTTGTTGGCAGTGACCAGGAATTAAACCCCTCAAGTCCATTTTTCTAAAGTTTACATTGATAAAATCATGTGGTAAACTGAAATGAATCCAAAAATTTATAACAGGACTTATAGAGATAGATTTATAGAGCATGAATTCACTTTCTATTCTTTTACAGGATCAGCTTTTTGGTAAAACTATCAAAATCATGAGCTTTTTACTTCTGTTCGTAGTTTTAAAATTTTCCTTTAGTTGCTGAATAATTTCTGAATCAGCACAGTGACATTTTTCCTCATCTAAAATCATCTTCAGAAGTAAAAAAATAATTCTTTGTAGGTCCTTTTAATCTTCCCCATCTGTTCTTTGCACTTTAAATACTTTCTTCTTGACTCACCAAGGGAGGTCAAAGAGGCATTTAAGTGGCTTAAAGCTGTATCAGGGTCCAAATACTCAGACTCCTTTATATGACTAAGACCAGGAATCTCATAATTCTCAGGAGGAATTTCCTTTTCAAGTATATTGTTTTCCATCTGACAAGGCTTCTATTCATGTGTGGTTTGATTTCACTATTTAGTGAAACCATCCAATCAGTTACATTCCTCAAGTCTTTACTAACCCAGTGCCCCCCCCCTTTTTAAAAAGGGCTGCAACAGTTTTTTGACCACTTATTCTCCTCCATATTTCAAATCATGTAATTATCAAACAGTTAATGAATTAAACTTAATAAAGACAAAGCAGCTTCACAACAAAAATGTCCTAGAAAGCTTCACTAAAAACACACTATCCAAACCCACTTAAATGCCTCTTTGACCTCCCTTGGTGAGTCTCCGGTGTGCAAGAAGAAAGTATCTAAAGTGCAAAGAAAAGATGGGGAAGATTAAAAGGACCTACAAAGAATTATTTTTTTACTTCTGAAGATGATTTAGATGAGGAAAAATGTCACTGTGCTGATTCAGAAATTATTCAGCAACTAAAGGAAAATTTTAAAACTACGAACAGAAGTAAAAAGCTCATGATTTTGATAGTTTTACCAAAAAGCTGATCCTGTAAAAGAATAGAAAGTGAATTCATGCTCTATAAATCTATCTCTATAAGTCCTGTTATAAATTTTTGGATTCATTTTAGTTTACCACCTAATTTTATCCACGTAAACTGTAGAAAAATGGACTTGAGGGGTTTAATTCCTGGTCACTGCCAACAAGAAAATTTAATTTTTGTATGATACCACTGAGATACCATCTTGAAATTTTGACTGATTGACTACAAGACATATACCTTTAAGTGTGATTTTTTTGAAATTTTTAAAAAAGTTCAATTTTTCAAAATTTCAAAATTAATATTATTTGAATATTTTTTAATTTCTTGAAAATTTACAATTTTGTCATGTTGTATATCAAATGAAAGCCCTATTCATAAGCTTTAAAACGACACCTGTCCTATGTCTGTAGCATTCATCGTTATCCTGTAACTGGCATTTGAATGTATGGTGACAAGTGGATTTTGGCCTTTTTTGGCAATTTTGAACATTCAATATCTCAAAAACGGATGGACAAAAAAATCTGGAAGAAATAATTTTTAAACATCTCATGGTAAGCTACAAATGTACCGAAAATGAGCAAAATCCGTGACATCAAGTTCCAAAATGTATTTTTTATTGGTTGATTTGACACGGAATGACCCAAAGGTGTCTCTAGGGGTCAAAGGTTAATAACTGTCATCTAAAGCTGCTGCCATTACAGGCATAAGAAGGATGAAGCAGGTTGAAGTCGGCTCATTTTACTTGGTTGTAATGAAGATATTAAGTAAGCTTTCAGGTTTACCTTTGCTAAATGCCGCTGCTTCTTGCTTTCCTTCTTTGCAATACAGGAGTATTCCTGCAAGTCACATGGGCCTAACATGGCTTCCTGTAGAGGGTTCATACATGTTAGTCTCTCAGTGACTAGTAGTTAGTGGTGCCAACCTGCTTCCTGATGCTCAGTGTACCAGTGACGCAAGGTTAGTAACACACGCTTACCCAGATTGATTATCAGGTGTGTTTCAATCTACCTGTTTCCCCACAAGTCTCCTTCCTGGTGTTAGAATTCATGAGCAGGGCAAGAGAAGAATGGCAACTGAAACTTGAGCAGGATCTGGAGTTATGAGGGTTTCTTACTACACAATGTTTCCAGTATACGGGATTAGATGCTATGATATCAGAAGAAGAAGAAAAACCTTTTATGAGGGTTTCATTTTTTTTGTCTCTAAATACTGCTGCCCCATGAACTAAATGTGTGGCCTTTTCTCTGCTTATGCAACATCAATTCTGTTTTTTTTTTTAATACATGTAATTTCTTGTTTTTAAGATGTGGGGTTAATAGCTGACTGCCTTGCTCTCTGTGTATTGTCTTTTGATTGTGAACCACCTTGTCAGCCTTTCCTGATTGAAAGGCATTTTTTCCAATCAAATATGATGAACTCTTCCACAGGACGTTTTCAAAGGTGGGAGTGACTTGCAGGAGGACTCAGAAAAAGATGGCATGGGATGTTGTCCTAAAATTGAAAGCTCATGTCATATTTCAAAGTTTCAGTGGTGGGAGAGGTGGGGGGGGGAGACTAAAATAGGAAATCAGCATCTAGCGAAGCGCAAGTGCTGCAGCACACAAGATGCCTTACAGAAGGATGTAATTTAAACAGTGGTTCAGTAAGAAATCTTCTGAAGCCCTCAATTTCCTCTTGCCCTGTTTTTAAACTACATAAAATTCTTGTTCGTGGCAGAAATTAGCGGAGTAAGACCAGCAATAAAGACTGTTTGTATTCTACTCTTTGGAGTGGAGAGATGCGAGCCCTCTCACACTTAGATGCGAGCCCCCTCATACTTGCCTTGAAAATGGAGTGTTTCCAGCATTCAGTCAACCTCACGAAGAAACCTAAGGGCTTTCTAGAGGTACGAATGCTCAAAGCCCAATGTTTTGCCACTGCTACCCCTTGCACGTCAGTCTCCCTCACTTTTCCCAACCCCTCCCCTTCCCCCAAATAACAGGCAAAAGGCATCTTGGACCCACAAGGCCTCATCTTAGCTAGAAATGACATGCAGAGTTGAGGTAAGGCTCTTTTTTTTGCCTTCAGGAAGGTGGGAAACACATACAAAGGGTGTAATGGCAGAGGTATTTGCAAATCCCATTTTGAGTCAGGCCCAAGTCAAAGGGAACTGGACCAGACTTGAATCAGTGCCAGGCACTTGGAGCAGGGGGAATTGGTATTGCAAGTTCGCCTCACCTGAAGCCTTATGCCATCCCTAATTGGGAGCAGTGCAGCTCGGAAGAAGAGAGCTTGTTCAAGAGTACACCCCAAAACGTAAAAGTGTGAATGTGACAATCAGGTGTTCTGAAAACACATTCACCATATGAAGATACTTGTCAGAGATCCAGTATTGGTGGTAGTTCTCTGTTGAACTGGGTTTGCTGCTTCCTATGCTGTTCAGCTGCCCTATGTTTCAACCTTTGAACTGAGTGCCAGAAATAGATTGTGATAGACATATGAAAAGGATCTGTCCAGCTAAATTGACAATAGCTGCCATTTATAATTCACAGCCCAATCCAGCGTAACCCACGCTGACCCGGCGCTGGCATAGGCCGTCGCAAACATGCTGTAAAGCACATTTTCAACAACTTGGGAGTAAGTGGTGCCAACATGGGGCAGGCAGGGGCAAAGAGGGAGGGGGACATTGGCCAGCCCGGGCTGGGAGGGGGCGGGGATATCTCCGGCGATATCCTAAACCCCTTCCCATTACACCGCCTCCCCAAATGTACGCCAGCTCTGGAACTGGCATACATCCGAGGAGACCCATAGGCTCCATGCTTGCTTACACCTGGGGAAGAGGATGAGGTGCACCCTAGCAGCCCGGAATGGGCTTAGGATACAGCAATAAGTGCAATAAGGGGGCCCGTTTATGTCCATTTGAAATACAGAAAGATGAGGGCATACGTAACGGTCTGTTTGGGACATATTAAGAAATTAAGCAAGTTATAAGTGTTAGTTTCTCTGCTTTGAGTAGTTACAGAAGGTTGCTGGGACAGCTAGGTGCACTGCCACCAGTGGTTTCAGCCAGCTATCTCAATTGCTGAAATGATCTCTCCAGTTTTGCACTTGCAACTGGGACTGCAAAATGGGGGAGGCTATTTCAGCTCAGCCCTATGTGTGATCACAATCAACTTTGTTTTGTTGCATGTGCATATTAGTAATGTAGCAAAATGAAGCTACACATGAAACTGAACGGTGCAACAAACTTTGCATGCATGACACTCTGATACAAAATTTAGATTAAAAAAACACACAAAAAACCAACACCCACCAATGGAGGGTTCATAGTGTGTTGGTTTATCTCCAGAAACAAGATCAAGATATTCAAGACTTCAACACTGGGAGAGGAAGGTGGATGGCAGGAATTTTGGAAGCACCCCTATGGAAAACAGGTGGTAAAAGAAGCAATTGTATTTCACCAGCCCTCAAAAAGGAATGCCACGATGCCTCAAAATTTCAGGCAACATACCTTTTTAGTGTGGGTCAAATATATTTAATAAGTAGATTTTCTAGTATACTAGCCAAATCCTCATATTTGTCTTTGTCTTATATGTCTGCCTCTGATAAAAAAAAATCTGAGTTATGTTTCAGACAGTTCTCACATTCATGTAGCAATCTTCAGTAGACAGTTAGACAGCTTAGGCACAAGGTAAAATGGATCAGCTACAGAAGACGGATTAAGCTGTCCATCACCAAAAACTGACAGTGGACTTTCTCTCCTTCTGCTAACTTCCACTTGTGACTTCCCACAGATGTTGTGTGGAGAGTGAAGGAGCTCTCTTCCAGACATGAGAGTCTTGTGAATCTGTGTAGCACAACCGACAGTCTTGTACACTTGATGCGAAACAGCTGAAGAGTCCCCAGTGTGGTCATACCCACATAATAGTCTCCCACCAGTACCATGCTCTGCGATGAACTCTGTTCTAAAACATAATTAAAAACATTGCTCGAGTTTTTGAGCCACATACGATGTAGGATTTGATCCCAACATTTAGCTTTCAGCTGTGGAAAGCAGCTCAGGTGAGTGAAAATAGCTCAGGAGAGTACTGTATGGGAAAAATGGGGAAGATTTCCCCCGAGGAGTTAGGAGGTGGTATCAGCAGTGGTTCCTCATCTTGATAGGCCCAGAAAACATAGGGTTAAACCCAGGGCCTGTGCTTGCCACAGGACACAGCTGTAGCTGGGGAGGATAATGAGGGCTCTAAGGATAAAAATGAGGGAATTGGCACCAGGTGGTGTGGGTTGCAGAAAGGAGAAGGCTTTTTGGAGGAGAAAGGTTGGCTGAGTGTGACTGACCCCTGGACCAGTTTGTGGATTTACTGTGACTGACTTCTGGACCGGCTTGAGGAACCTGCTTTGGCTTTGGATACGGACTGACGTGAGGAAACTGCTTTGGATTTGAATGCGGACTGGCTTGAGAACCCTGACTGGCTTTCTGACCTTGGACTGACTTTTGGACTCTGATATTTGAACTTGGACTACTAAACCTGTGACCGGACCAGGGCCTTTGAGAGGAATTTTATTAGGGGGTACAAAGTTTCTTTTGGGCCTCTTCTCAAAGGGAGAGGGGGGGAAATGAGAGGGGGATGGCAGCAATGGCCGGGAAAGTCTCTGGAGCCCAGGTCTACCAGGCTTCCCAATGTGGCACCCAGTTCTACCTATGTGGTAGACCTGGCCTCCTGGTTGGCCTGGCCTTTGTCTTTCAATCTCCATGAGGCCAGCTGAGATCCCTGGACATTTCTGGGGCCCCTCCTTTGACTTTTGGGCCCCCTTTTTGACCCTGGGCCTGGGTACAATTTACCCCCCTCTCGTGGGCCCTGGACCGGACATAAACACAAAATTGAGATGCAGCAAACTTCAGCCTTGTTTAGAAGATGCTTAATGGGTTTGATCGTGTGTGAGAGTGTGTGTGGAGGTGTGGAGGAAATGAGCTAGTGTTTTGGAGTAGAATCAAGAAGATCCTGTGTTCTAATAAATGTTACACAGCATGGATTTCATGCAGTACTTTATCCATGTGGTAAGGGAGTGTAGTTCTAATAATGCCTAAGACTATTACTAGGTTGAAATTTCTTCCTGTTGTCTGAACATGAACTCTGTTTAAGATTTCCAGTAGAACAGTGTCTCCCAGATTCAAAACAGATGGGATGCTAGAAATATCATTAGTCCTTCCATCTGATTTTTTTGTACAGTAAAATAGCAGTCTCCTTTCCCCCCATGCACTGTGTGCCTGACCAAAACTGCCCCCCTTCATTCCTCCATGTGCTTAAAGCAGCAAAGGGGGAGGTTTGTGTGTAAAGACTACAATGCACAGGGAAAAGGTTTAATGCCCCTTTACCATACACCATAGTATCAATGATGATCAGCACCACTACCCTGTGGCTATTTTACTGTTTGTTTTTTAAAAGATTGACACTTACAACATTGCATGCGTTTGGACACTCAAGCTATGGGGCAGAAGGGGTCTTGAAGCAAGTGGTGCTTTCTTCTCCACCAGCCAAGATCTAGAGAGACTGACTGCTCAAGAAGTAGACCCTCTCCCATCTGCATTGGTTTTCTTGGGATGCTGGACACATCATCCCAATATAATTTGGAAAGGAAGTATCTGTGAAACAGCTTTGGTTTTCTTCTTATAGTTTGCCTGTGTATAGTTTTGGGTGGGTGGGTGGGTGGGGGGTAAGACAAATCCTCTTCTAATGCCAGTGTAGGATTTACCACCGCATCCGACAGATCCTTGTAGGCACCTGCAAGTTGTAGGCAACAACACTGGGCCAGGATCTCTGCATATTTACTGTAGAACAAATTATTTGGGCTGGGTTGGAGGATCCCAGAAGGTAGCATAAATTTAGAAGCCGCTTTGGGTCCCCCTATGGAGGGGGAAAGCAGGATATAAATCCAATAAATAATAGAGGGAGGAGTTCAAAAAGTTTAAGGAACTCTGTTGCAGTATTTATTTAAAATAGTTTTATCCGGGTTTTCCACAGCTCAAAGCAGCAGTTTTTAGCGTAGTGTTTGGCAAGTCACAATCCTCTTTTCTTTTTTTCCCCCCAGTGGTCATTTGCTGCTGCTGTTAAAATTCATATGAAGAATTTATGTTCGCTGTTACATTATCGTAAAGAAATAATACGGCTTAGTTCTTGACACAAGCATGCCTTCATTTTATTATCTTCAATACAGATTTAGAGATTGATGTTGATGATGATTGGAATGAAGTGCATTTGCTTGTGAATGGTGCTTCTAGTGTACTATAGTAAAAATAGGGCCAGTTTAACTGTTAGATCAACCAAGCTATATAGTGAGCCGCCTCTTTTGGCATCACTAACCATATGCTTTGCTAGTTCTCTCTGAGGTGGTAAACCTGCATCTGGGCCATACCACTTTGACTGCAGGTAGGGAAGGGCTCATAGCAAGAGGCACTTTTTCAATTGGTGCTCCTCTTATATTTAGCAAGGGGAGAGTAACTGCCCCCCTTTCACCCCAGCACAGTGTCTTTTCTGGTGGCTGTTTGCTGCTGGTGTTCTTCTGCATCTTTTTTAGATTGTGAGCCCTTTTGGGACAGGGAGCCATTTAATCATTTGATTTTGTCTGTAAACCGCTTTGTGAACTTTTTGTTGAAAAGCGGTATATAAATAATAATAATAATATGATTGAATTCTCTCTCACCCCCACAGCCAAGCCTCAGAACATGCTTCATATCAAGCAGAATGCTAAATGAGAACCCTTCTCCTTGATATGCTTGTTTTCTACGTGCAGGTTTTTGTTTTAATTTGTCATGTGATACCTGTTACAGACCAGACACAAATATACCACTTGAGTGAGAAGCAGGTGTTGCAATATAGCAGGTGCACCTATCTTCATACACTGAACTTACTGAAAGTGGCTTCCTTCTCTGACCTTTGCCGCTTCTCTGACCTTTGCCACTGTTCCTCATCAGGCAAACACTGGTCATATTTCTGGTTGCAAGGAACTTGAAAGCAAGCATCCAGTTTGGCCACCTTGAGGACTAGAATGGTTTTTTTTCCTCTGTACCATGGTTGATTTCAGGTACAGGGTAGGGCAGTGTTTCTCAAACTGTGGGTCGGGACCCACTTGGTGGGTCGCAACTTGATTTCTGGTGGATCCCAGGTGATGGAAAGATCAGATAAGGTAATTGCCACAAGCCCTGAGGCTATTCAAAAATCAGATAGCTACTAATAGCCCTTCAAAGAGCTGAGCTCCTGCAGTTTGCAAGATAGCTGATAACTACCCTGCAAGCAGCTGAGCTCTTTACTTGTAAATAAATAAACGTGTGTGTGTGTGTGTGTGTGTGTGTGTGTGTGTGTATTCTAGATCACTTTTTTTAAGTCTCGTAAAGCTAGGTGGGTCCCGATAGAGTGTCATTTTAAAACGTGGGTCCCGGGGCTAAAACGTTTGAGAACCACTGGGGTTGGGCAAAGGGTGGCAGCAAATCCTTGCGTTTGTATGTGCTCTGAAGAGGCATTTACTTGTGGAGAAAGAATCATGGGCTATGGTTCAGCAGAATGTGCTTAAACCAAGTCCTGGTATTACACATCTAACTTAATTCATTAATTAAAAAATGGGCAATCCAAATTCTTATTGAGTCATCATTTTTAAGCGGTGGTGTTTTTTTGTTTTTTTTAAACCAAACAGAAAACAACTCTTTACTCTATGTGCTGCCATTGTTCTTTTATGGTAGTACTGACAAGATAAAATCATCCATCCAGCTGCCTGTTTTTATTTCCCCTTTTATAAAAACTGTGCTAAATTTCCTCATTGTGCCCTACATTTTTATGTCTACTGTTCTCAGAGATGCTGGTTATTCCCATTAGAGAGAAGGAAGGAGAAAGGCGTGGGAAGCATCCTTGCTTTGCTTGAAACACCCAAAATAGTTGATTCACAATTCTACTTTATCTAGCGAAGAGACTAATATATTTATTATAAGTAATATAAACTAACTAGTGTATATTACCGTAACGCTGACAGAAGTGATAAATTACTGGTAGTGTGTTGCTTTTGGACCTCTAAAATTCTATTTATCTCTTGAAATAGGTTAAAAAATGATTCAGGGAGGGAGGGAGTGTCGGATGTGATCTTCAAGCAAACTCAGAAAACAGACGTTCCAGTTCGACCCAAGTGGTTGAACCCTGGCCATGGTGATGAGGGAGCATTGCATTAATCTCTGCACCATTTAGTCTCCTTATCTAATAGCACAGACTTATTCTTTGTAACTAACAACAATGAAGGGTGCCTTTAAGAAATCTCCAGTGAGCACCGAGGCATTACAGATTAGGTCAGTAGAACTGCTGCTAGGTTGAACATGATGGATGAGTAGGAGAATGAGTTTCTGCTGCACCGGTATTGTGAAATCTTTTCATTGTCACCAACGGCCCTACGAGGGGGCTGATGAATGAAAGAGCAAGTGTCAGAAACGCCCTTCCTTGCCCTGGTACACTTTTAATATCTCCCACAGCTACAGGATGAGTATTGATAAAAAGTAAAGTTTAAATATAGCCACGGAATGATGGGTGGCGATGATTTAAGGAGAACGTAGCGATGGGGTTAGGGAGGGTTCATTTTCCAAAAGTGCATGCAAGGGAAGGAAGTTGAGCCATGTGGATCAGAGGGAGAGGGAAGAGCAGGAGGCTTTTTATAAGAAGCTAATTCGATGAGGACGGTGAGCTCTTTGATGGATGAGTTACTTCCATCTGGTTGCAGTATATGTAATAAATAGCTGGGCTCATGTTTGACCTCACTCACTTACTGGGCCTATCTTTTTCTTTTGGGATATCCAGAAGGGACTATCCATGGGGGGGGGAGCAGCTGTGGAGGGTGGGGGGGAGGGGAGAGGAATTATCTGGATAACAGAGCTCTGGGAGTTTATCATTCTGAATTGAGGGAAGAAGATTTTTTTTCAAAGTTGCAGATTTATGAAGCAAGAGGTCCTTCCCTTGTCTTTCTGTACTTACTACTTCATAATCAAGACTTCTTGTTTTGGATAAAATGTACTCTGAGACCCACCCACCCCATAAGTTCAGTCATTGTCAAGCTCTTTATAGCAAAATAAAGAACACATATCTTAAGATATTTTCTTTAAAAAATGAAAAGATGCATGAAAATATCTTAGAGCCGCTAGGAAATCAAAAAGGAGAGCAGGCAAGAGCTCTGTATAGATGTTTTAAACCAGGGGTTCTCAACCAGTGGTACTAGTACCACCCCTGGTACTTCGGCCGACTGCTGGTGGTACTTGGACCGTCGGACCCCGCTCCGGCGTGGTGCTTCCAGTGGAGTATTTTCACTCCTGCCTTTGGCCGAGCCTCTCAGAAACGCTGAGAAGGGCCCTCCCTTCTGCCCAGAGCCTCCTACCTGCGTTTTCTGGCCTCCGAAAACTTGAAAACCCAGAAGTAACTGGTGGTGATGTCATCACCAGTCGTTTCCGGTGGTATGTAGCAGGAGAGTGTCGTTGGAGGTGGTACTTGGCCGGGAAGGGGTTGAGAACCCGTTCTAAACTAGTACAAAGTCTACACAACAGAGAGGATCAGCATCATGCCCATTGATCATAGCCCCTTCACTGCTCCTGGCTTATGAGGACCCATCTGCATGAAGGCTTGTATGTGAATACTCGAACGGTGCAATCTGTACCCTTAGGGAGCAGGATCATATGCACACTCACACTCCTCCCTCACTCACACACTCTCTCTGCATATGCCAAACATCTACACAGAGATAAGGCAATCCCAGTGTGCAGATGTGGTATCTTGTGGTCAGTCATGGGATATTTTCAGCTTTAAATTCGTTGAGCAGGAGCAGCACCAGTGTCAGGGTGTCCTGAGACCTTGGACAATGGCTGGTGTGGGACCCCTGTGTGCGTGCTCCGCCCCCCTACCGCTTACCTGTTCTGGGGCTGGGGCAAAGTAGAGCAGCAATTGGGGGGAAATGAGGAAGGCCTGCATGCTCACCTGCCCACTGAATTGCCCTGCCTTTCATTCCCCTCCCCCATTTAACAGACCTGGTGTGAGAGCAAGACAGCCGTGGCAGCAATGATCCAGCAGTGGTGATATAACTGGATATTCCTTCCACCCACCCTTCCTTCCAGGCCCACTGGCTGCTGTCTTAGCAACAATGACCTTTTGGGGAAGGAGAGAGGGAGGGAGGAGGAAATGCCTGAGCAGGCACTTCCTCTGTCCCTGTCCCAGAGACCAATTGGATGCTCCTAGTGGTGGAATTTCTGCCATTTTTAGGAACACATTGGTCTCTGGGCTGGCTCCACCAATGGTCAATTCAGTGGCCAGTTCCCACCTCTTCTAAAAATTTAGAGTTGCATATTAACTCTAGATATTCATAACTCTATATGCGACTTGCATATAGAGTTGTGAACATCTACATTCAAAACATGACTAGACTGTACGTTTTTGGAGTAGGGGACATCAGAGGTTGGCTGTGGGTTCTTAGCCATTGCCCAACCTGGATGACCCCTGATGCCACTTATGAGCGGGTGACCACCAACCCAATGCGTCTTCTATAAATGCTCTCCCACTGAAATCAATGAGATTGAAAAGTGCTCAACTTTAGCTGAATCATGCCAGGAATATTTTATACTGAATCTCAGTACATTTATAATGTAATGGAGAGCTTTCACTCTCCCAGCTTGTACTCAACTTTTGAGTTGACAAGCCCGACTTAAGTGAAAGAAGGATTCTAAATTACTATGCTAGATGCATTACTTCCTAAAATTGCATATCTAGTGTAATTATGCTTCAGGGTTTGATTGAATATTTTATTTTGCCATTTGCTTTGTGACTGGACATAATTATCTCAATTTTCCCCCTAAGTTCCAGCCTCTGAAGCAGTTAATTTTTGCTCCCTGTCTTTCTAAATCATCGTGTGGGTGGGGTCATATGTTGAAAGACAGTGGAGCAGGTTGACGTGGACCTGTCAGCCATTGTAAAATTGGCTGTGCCTTATGTCTATTGTGATGGTGGATGCCTGATCCTTGTGTAAGGACTACTTCACACATTACTTAACAAATAAACCTCGGTTTGCCAGCAAGTGTTCAGTTGACACTGAGCCACAGCCTATCCCGGGTCTTGGATGAGTATATATGAGATGTGTCTTCAGACATGTTTGTCACATTTGCACGTTGACCTTTTTTTTTTAGATGTACACTTAAAATTATGTAAGAAGAGGACCTAATTCTTGAATGTTACCTTTATACTTTATTTATTTAAAGTCTTCCCCCCTAAAATATAGGGTGTTCATTCTTTTGTATCATGTATAATTCTTTTATTTCCTTGAGAGTAGTGTGGTCGACATTTTGGGTTGAGTGTGCCCAGTTTTTTTTATTATTATTACGAAATATTTAACTAAGAGAAAATCTCCCACAATCTGAGTCCCAAGGGTTGTTAGCTTTCAAAGGCAGTTGAATATGCTGGGAAATCAGCCAGTTTTCTCACTTAATCCTAATGTGATTTTAGGAGCACATGCTATAATGGCTCCCTTGCAGGTACTCCAAGGCCTGCTGTGAATGGGTATTAAGTGCATACATATCTGCATACTACATGACGGATTCATAAAACTGCTGAATACATTATACCAACCACACACACACACACACACACACACACACACACACACACACACACACACACACACAAATCCTTCTGAAAAGTAGTTCTACACTGGCAGGGGTTACATTTTAAAACATCATCTCAATTTAATTTTCAACATATTAATTACTGGACCAAAATTATTAATTTTAAGTTACACCACTCTGAATGCTGTTGTTCCTGTTGGCTCAGTAAGGTTGCAAAGAGTTTGTGTGTGTTTTAAAATGAAGGAATAGCTGGAGACTTGGATTTGCCTCTTGAGGAGTATCTACACTATGGTTTTACTGTTTCAATTGTCATTTTCTCTCTCCAAGGAACTGAGGAGGGCTCGCATATTCTCTAACAGGGCACCCTCGCCAAATTATACCCCCCAGGACTCTTTGGAGGAAGCCATGATGGTAGAAACTCAAACTCATATAAGAATGAAGGACGTACATTCTCGGCATGGGTGAAGTGGTTTAATGCACATCTGTGCCATGAAAACAAATGCCTCAGAGTGCAGACACTTCCTGTCTGTCTTATATTGGAAGTGTGCGTATACCCTCAGTCTTGCGCTTCATTTCAGTGGACACTGTGCAAGGGTAATGGTCAACCTTGAAAGCACTCTGCACCCTAAACTGCTGTAGAATAGAGCTGTAGTGATGATGATAATATTGTGCATCCAGTTGGATTGCCATGTGCACAGAAGACAGAGATGAAAGAATTGGGAGTACTGTAGTAAGATAAAACAAATGCTGACTTTTAGCCCTTGCTTGATCCATTGAATGCAGATGTTTAGTATCAAATTTAAGATGGAAACATGGTTTCTGGCTGCAGTGGAGGTGGGGAGAAAGGCTTTACTATGCAACACTACCCAGCTT